>JAKWAZ010000001.1:2400000-3000000 GCA_023213065.1 Komagataella ulmi
TATCTGAAGCTCAGAGTCGTCGTACGTTTCAGCTGAGAAAGTACTATCATACTCCTCATATGAAGTGCCAATATCATAATAACGATGTTCTGATGATACAGCATTATCTATGGTTGATCCCTTCAAAGGTTGAAATGGTTTGCCGAATCCTGCGTTGATCAAAGACTTCTTAATCCACGGGTTAATTATGCCGCTAAAGTGAAACTCAATATCTCTACCAGTGTATCTACTGACAGCCTTTCTCAAATCAATTAACGCTTGTATAGACGTGACATCCACACCAGTGACTGAACTAAAGTCGAAATGTATAATTTTGAGAACAGGCCTGTTATCTTCGATGATTTCAATTTCATCTTCTCCATTAGAATCAATGTTTCTCTTCCGTTTGAATATATTCTTAACAGTCTTGAGGTTCCACGTAAGTTCACCTGGGTCATTCCAGGGTCTGTCTGATTTGACTTTATAAACAACTGTTTCACCTCTTCTTGTATTGCTCTTCATGTAATCCAAAAGGGTGTCTAAGTGTCTGGAACAATTCAAATAAGTGAAAGCTTCACCAGGTCTGTACACAATAACACCCGTTGGAGGAGGTAAAATCTCAATTTCTTCATTGATATAGTTTGCATAAGTATGAGAAGAAGAAAGAGGGACTCTTGATTTGGGGATTGGCACCCATCGGGTTGCAAAACGGGTACGTTTGGGTAATTTTGACAAGTCAAAGTTAGAAGGATCGAACTCCTGATCCGAAGGATACTCCTTGGAGTATTCCTTCGTTTGCAGTTCAATATCAGAATTCTGACCGTCTTTTGAAAAGAATTTAGTATATATTTTCTTCTTCTCAATGGTTCCGCGATCTTCGTTGATTGAGGAAGATGATTCGGAATACTCAGATCTACCAGACCTGCTGACAACAATAGGATCAATCACTTCAGCAACCTTAATTCTTCCAAGGAACTGCCCATGAGTACGAAGATTTCTCCATAATAGAGTTACAGCGGATGCGGCCATTGCAAAGTAAATACCATTCTCAATTGTTGAGAACACACTGACGAGCACACAGATCAAGAAGATAGCAGCATCAAGTGGAGCGATTAAATAGAACTCCCAAGTTACTCTCCAGTGAGCCATCAAATCTCCGACAGCGTGAATAATGATCGCAGACAAACTAGCTTTTGGAATAAAGAAGAAAGCCTCGGTTAATGCGTATAGAGCCAACAGCACAACAACACCAGTATAAACACCTGCTAGTGGAGTACGCACACCACATTTGGCTTTCAAAGCTGATCTGGAGAAAGAACCAGTAGCAGGGTAGGCACTGAAAAAAGTACCTAGAAGATTCGTGACACCGATAGCAATAACTTCTTGATCAGGAATAATCTTATAATCATTGACACGACCAAAAGATTTAGAGATGGATATGTGCTCCAGAAGAAGAATGATCACTGAGACTGGAATTTGACTTGCAAAAGCGGAGAATATACCTGCAGGCATTTCCATGACCCCAGTGTGTTTCAAACCAGAAGGCACAGTTCCCAAAATGGACCAAGGGACACTCTTAGTACCACCTGGGTACTTATTGTGCGTCCAGTCATAGTATGCACCCCAAGAAACAAGCGTAGCAAAAATGATGACAACACCATTTCGCATGACTGAAGTGTAGAAGAACCATTTCTGCTTGCTAGGGTACCGTTTTGGGCCAAAATCACAGATAAATTTCCAAAGGTATAGAATGAACAAAGGAATAATACCGAAGGCGGCATCTATGGCAGAATCTGGCAAATGTTTAAGTGATTCGATAATAACCTTGTAGGTTGGATCACGAGTATTTACAAGTCTGCTGAAACCCAACAATCCAGGAACCTGTCCTGCGACAATATTCAAAGCAGAGCCTGTCATGAAACCAACAACAGCAGGCATTGAAATAAACTCCAACAAGAACCCCAGACGCAACAAACCAATACCCAAGGCAACAATACCACAGATAAACGCTATACTAGTAGCAATAACATGTGCAGGGTACAAATCGCCATGGTTCTCTTGAACATGTGCCACGACCTTACCAACCTGCAATGACATGACTGCAACTGGACCGATAGAAACGTCCTTGGAAGTAGCGAAGAAGCAATAAATCAGAACACCAACGAAACTGGAGTATAAACCAAACTCTGGCGTCAACCCAGCAAGTTGAGCATAAGACATAGATTGAGGAACCATGACGCATCCCACAGTGACACCAGCAACCAAGTCAGAATAGAACCATTTCAAGTTGTAGTGCAAAATCCAACGTAGAATAGGGAATAACGATATGAGGTAGTCTTTAAATCTTGTCCATGGAGAGGCGACGACTTCACGAATAACATCTAAAGGTCCGACCTGCTTATCTTCGTAGCGTGCAATCTTGACCGATTCATCATTAGCAAATTTGAAGTGCTGTGGTTCTATGGGAAGTTCTCCACCTCGCTCATAAATCGAATCAGACATACTGAAGTAAAAACTTAGATTGCTTCCAAAAAATTAGGCAGAGCTGTCTTCACCTTTATACCAAAATGCCCACACTATGTTGGGAATGACAGCTACCAGGAGACACTTGGAAAAATAAGAAATAAAACTTGGCTGAAAGCCTAGCACTATGGCTCAAAAGACAATTGTGTTTGTGCACGTGACAACTTAGCTTCTTTTTCAAAAGGGAAACTACTGCGATCAGTAACGCGCGAACCGTTGAAATATCTGAAAATCCTATTACAATCGGGTGTGAGCCACCATTACGTGATAGCTGTGGTTACGGCGTTAGAAGCCACATCAAGAGACGCATTCAGTTTTTCCGTGGCAGACATGACATCTTGGAAGGAATTATAGAGTGCAACAGGTGCAAGTCTTATGACATCTGGTTTTCTTTCATCGCAAATCACACCAAGACTGTGTAATTGCTCAAAAACGATAGGCATCCATCCAGTAGCGAACAATAGGGAAATCTGCGATCCTCTTTCTAACGAATTATGTGGCGTTATGATAGTGAAACCCCTGGACAGCAAATCTGTGGGCTTGACATAATGAGGGGATTCTTTGAGCAACACATCCATTAACTTAGTCAGTTCAATGCTTTTTTCACGAATAGCCTTAATTCCACCAAACTTGTGTATGATCTTTAATGAGCTGTGTAATGCAACTACATCAACCACACTAGGATTGCTTTGTCGGAATCCTAGAGCTGACGGAATTGGGTCAAATTCTTCTTTCATTGAAAATCTCGCAGATGCATTATTACCCCACCATCCAGCAAGTCTAGGAAAATAGTTAAGTTGAGACGACTTTGATTGGAACTTCTGATCTGTCCACCTCTCATTTATGAACACACCTGCTATTCCTCCTGGACCACTGTTCAGGTACTTGTAGGAACACCAGCAAGCAAAATCGACGTTCCAATCATGAAGGTTCACGTCTACATTTCCGACAGCATGAGCCAGATCCCATCCAACTATTATTTCTTTTTGGTGTGCGGCCTCTGTAATTTCTTTCATCTTAAAATACTGACCTGTGTAATATTGAATTCCCGGAAAGCACATCAAAGCAATTTCTTCGTGTTGCTCCTCGATAACCTTGATGATGTCCTCAGTTCGAAGCGTATACTCACCACTACGAGGTTCCAGCTGCAAAAGATCTTCCTCCGACAGATCTTTTAGATAAGCCTGGTTTAAAAATGCATAAAAGTCCGAGGGAAAGGCATGCTTTTCGAACAGAATTTTTCGTTTACGTCCTTTTGGTTGATAAAAGGCACATAAAAGTGAGTTCAAATTCATGGTAAGAGTGCCCATGACAGCTACTTCATTCTCTTTGGCACCAACTATAGGTGCAATCAGAGGTACTACAGGAAGATCAATGTCTAACCAGGGTGTCTTGGGATGCTGAAAATGGCCTTCAACACCCTTCTCTTTCCAAACTGTTAGCTCTTCAAGGATAGCTGATTCAGTAGCCTTGGGCATCAAGCCTAACGAGTTACCACAGAGGTAAATACTTTCATCATTCCCGGCTTTCGATTGCGGTGGTGCTATCCCTAAGGATTTGAATGTGGGAATATGGAATTCATCTTTAAGTGAAAGGAATTTCTTGTCTAAGACTACAATGTCTTCTGCCGAGTAGCTCATCATCTGTTCGATCGTGGATGAGGATAGAGTGATCATCTTTAAAGTTATGGATCCTCTTATGCGCGAAATTTTTATTGCATCTTAGTTGGTGTCAAGAAAGCAATGCGGGAGAAAAGAAATTTACCATGAATGGGATTGATATTCACACCCATAACCAACTATAAATACTATTTCTCAGATCCTCGTAGTCCCTTCAATAAAGAGGCGCCACGACCAACAACTTTGGACCCTGTTCCAAAACCGGCTCCTAAGACTTTGCCTCCAGTTCCAACACCGGCTCCTAGCACCTTTCCTCCAGCACCAACTCCGGCACCTAGCACCTTCCCCCCTGCGCCTACACCGGCTCCTATTACTTTTCCTCCAGCTCCAACACCAGCTTCTAAAACCCTTTCACCAGCCTCAAATGAAAAAGTACTGGTTTCAGGTCGCAACAGAACGACAAATTTAGGTCTGAAAACAAAGCGAAGGTATACTTCTCCAGCTGCCAGGCCGTCCTTGTCCTTAAGAGGAACGGTCAATTCTGTAGGTGACATAGGATCAATGTCTGCCAGAGACACATGACCTGATCCCAGCTTGTCATTGTGGGAAGCAACATCCCAATCTATGCACTCAATATTCAAAATGCTTCCACATCGATTACCAACTTCAACGTCAAAAGATTCATTCCACTCAGGATTGAGCGTTCTCTTAATTTTTTTGGTCTTGTAAACCTGGTTATCATTCAAGTAAATCTCGCAGAAAGGATCAGATTTTCCATTTCTATCTGCAGAAGGAAGATCTTTACCTTTGAGGACGGTCACTGATAACTGGCCAGAGTTTCCGATGGAATCCTGAGACGGCAATTGACTCATTCGAACAGGAATCCAACTACACTGGAGATAAACCGAAAGAGTGCCTGACTGACCAGCTAGTTTCAACAAGTACGGTTTCTCGTAAGATCTCTGAAGAAGTTGTATAGTTGGAAGTGATATTTCAGCCATACTATTTTTCAGTCTATTAGCTGAAAAGTCCTTCACGTATCGTATCACCGTCTGAGAATATTCTAGTTCTTTAACTAAGTAATCACCATTGACACCTAGACGCTGCTTACCACCTTTGCGAATCTTTCGAGTGGTAAATTGTGAATAACCATTTTGGTCAAAGTATACCTGAAGATATCCAGATTCATGACCAAAATCTCCACTAATTATATCGTAGACAAAGACACCTTGCTGAAACTTGATCAGCTCATCAAGAGAAAGATTTAATTTATTCTGTTCCTGTTCTTTTTCAAGCTCTTCAAGGATGGCTAAGGTTTTAGCTTTCTCTTTTTCAGCTTTTTTAAGTTCCTCAGCCTTGCCTTCGGATTCTTCTGCCAATTTCTTCTTCTGTTCTTCTTTTTCCTTTTCCCTAGCAGCCTTCTTATTCAACTCATTTTGAGAAACTACTGGAATGGTTGGAAAAAAATCAATGGAATACTTGACAGTACCTTTAACTCCTTTGTTGGAGATCAGTCTGGCTTCTTTAGACTCATCAGAGCGGCTTTCAATGTATTCCCCTTCATCGTTTTTGCCGACAAATTCGGCCAAGTTAAGCGCAACAGCTCCTAACGTTCGATCTCTGCCATTCTTTTCCACGTCCATTGCTTCAATTGTGATCTTTTGGTTTGGAGATGCAACGGTGACATATAACACTTCTTTGAAGACAGGGTTAACTGTAGACTTTTGGACCAATGTTCTGCATCTTTGAAAGTTATTAACCAGAATACGCACATATGGGTCTACGACACCAATTCTCTCCAAGTTGGGGAGACCAGTACAGCTGTCAACGAAAATACGAGCAACACCAATTGGCTCCACATAACTATCGGCTTTTTCACCGCCGGGAAGTTCAACAGGTCCCCACGATGCTTTCAGTTCAACTTCCCCACCTTCGTTTAGAGGGAACCAAGAATATCCCACAATGGACGAATCCACAACGTCTATCAGACGGCGGTGCAAGGCCCCGATTACATTTTTCTTTCCGTCTCTTAACAAGATGTCAATATAGGAATCTGCACGATTATCGATCATCTGATGTACGAGGGAATTCCACTTGGGATCATTACTCTTTTGGGCTCCGGTCTTGTTGATTAGTTCTTTGTTCAAGTAAACTTCAGCGGTTACAGAGATTACCTTGTCAGACTCATTGAACCCTCTAGCTCCAACTACAGTGAGGGAGACGATACCACTATTCAGTTCAGGAGGTGGATCGAACGAACCATCAGGAAGTGTAGATCCATGTATGATAGGCATGTACTTCATATCCAAGTGGAGCGTACCTACTCGCTTATTATTTCTTAATATTGGAAGTTCCAAATTGTTCAGTTCATCTTCTTCCATGAATGCTCCCAGATCATAAAGAATGTTTCCAACAAGCTGGTCCTTTCTGAAATCATTGAAATCGTACATGTCCAGATGCAAAGGTTCAGAAAAGTCTGAGACCAAGAAACGAATAGTTTCATTCCAAACTGGCTCTCTGGTATCCTCAATGGTTGAAGTACGGGCAATTTCGTTTCCACCAAAGCTAAAAATGACATATGGGTCAACTGTATTACCACCGGAGGTATCGACAGCTTTAATATGAGTAGCCTTTTTAACATTGATCTCTATGATTCCAGAAGGTGACCCAAAAGCTTCTCCTGCAAGCAGCATGGGGACATTCAGCTGGAACGAAAGGGGATCGAATAGCATTCTTCCGATATACTTTTTGATCATGTCATCGATCAGGAACTTTAGTCCTGGGATGCTGAAAATTTCAAACGATAAAATAGAATCTCCTCCAAATATGCAACAAGAAAAATCAAACTCAGGAGGGTTGACTAGTGATAAGTTGACGGTTCTAACATGTGGGAATTGGGTCATCATTCGAAGACGAACACGCAGTAAAACACGAAACGAGATATCACTTACAACTATTGGCAGAGTGATTCCAAAAAGTTTCAACTTAACAATGACTTTTTGGTTGATTCGGTTACGCATCTGTTTAACAGTGGCATCTGCTAAGGTGTTAGGAGTGAAAGATACACCCCAATCCATGACAGACACATCGTCATTAGTTCCAGCAAGAGTTTTGCACATATCAATTCTAGGAGGCTTGGTACCAGCAGTAAAGGCTCCTAGCCAAAGTTGCTTTATAAAGGCTGGAGCTGGAGAGTTTGCAAGAATTGGGTTCACTTGTTCACAGACCATCTTCGAAACACCTGGCTCCAAGAAGATCCAGTACTTATCCAAAAACACATTCAACCAATTCATTGTCTCATAATCATTTTCCATGTTCCTAACAACAAATTCTCTTTGCAATTCCCTTCTCAAGAAACCACGGAACTTTCGAATAGATGTTCTATAATATAAGGCCAGGGGTAAAACGACAAAGAAGACTAGAGCAAGCGAGAGCTTGAACTTTCCAATAATCCAACATAGGGTGGCACCCAGAAACAATGCTGCGAAATTATGATACCAATCTCCATAAGCTATCTCTGGCAAGGAGTTCTCCAGGAAAGTCTGCTTTGTAAGAAGATCCATGAGCTCATCATCCGCAGTGAGAACATCCTTGGGCTCCCAGCCAGCAACTTCTTTCCACCCGGTAAAGGAAGTATTATGGACTTCCCTTTTTTGTGCCTTTTCTTCATCATCATCTACCAGCTTTGATTCACTCTGTTTTGGCTGATCTGCGTCATCCCTTTGCTGCTTTGCTGTATCAAAAGTCTTCGAGTCGAGATGCTGTGAATCTGGCTCAGTGCTATCCAAGGTTCCTTGTGCTGCAGACATTGAGTTGACTCTGAAATTACCAATTGAATGTGAATTGTAGACGCAACGTTATCTCGTGCACAGCAATATACCACCTGAAAAGCACATCAGTTTCGTAATCTTAATGTGCGGTTTGAAGACGGGTAACACCTACCTATACTTTTTGGTGCATAGAAGGAGAGGGGATTGAAGACCACAAAGAAGTAAAAAAAAGAAGCGCGCCCAAATCACGTGATACTAGGAAGCAAAAGCGTGTTTCTTGATAAAGGGAAAACTTACATCCATACATCATACGGGTTTTCGTAGCTCGGCAATAGTGCCACTGCGTAGGGAATTACCAGAAGCGGAAGTGTCACGTAAATATTATTGGTATGTCTGCACCAACCAAAATGTGGGATTTTCCAAAACCTGGTCGCTTATTTCGCTTGGTACCTGTACTTTTCAGGGGGCCGATCCACGAAAAAAAACGGTAAGAAGATGATCTGATCTGGATATCACTAGATCCACGTCTCCAATCAGCCCTTGAACATGGTACGGTTGATTCAAAACCTTCTTTTTTCGTCGGTCTAATTATATCTAGTCCACATGCTTTTCGCTCCAATTTGGCGTCATAAAAAATTTAAACTCTAGAACATTCACCTTCTCCACCCATGCCATGCGATTCGTCGTACATGGCAAAGCCAAGCTCGATACGAAAGCTAGACAAAATGCTCATCCTTCTCTGTTTATCAAAAAAATCAATTTCGGATCCATCGGCCTTTAGTATGCAGGTAAGCAAAAGTCTATTGTTCGGTATGTCAGCCCCTATTATATCGAGGAAACCTGCATTAAATATACATCGAGATCCGAATGATTGGACTGGTTTGGGTACCAATATGGATGAAAGGTCCTGACAACAAAGTGGTTGCCTGCCTCCCTATGCATGGTTAGATCCGAGGGCTATTTTTGATTTCCAGCTTGCTGCCAGATCACATTTATAGTCAACTATCCGCCAGGTTTTTACGCCTTTCTCCTAGTTAGAAAGAACCTTTTTTGTCACTCGCTATACAAATGTTTTCTATCAAGAATATCGCTGTCGCCCTTTCAACACTAGCTGCTGTCCAGGCTGTTGCTTTGCCCTCTTACGAAGTGGCCTTAGAACACGCTGCCAAAGGTTTAGTTCCTCGTGCTTTTGCTGAAGCCCTTAACCCAGCTCTTGAAAAGAGAGCTGATTTCATGTGTCATGCTGCTTGTGGTCTGGCCATTTACGGTGCTTGGGAATGTGGTCCAGAAGAAGGACCATTTGACGAGGAGTGCTTATGTGCCGCTGACTCCTCATTCTCAGCTCAAGTTGACGCTTGTCTCGAGTGTGGATGGTGTATCTACATGTCCTACTTTGGTAATCTGGCTGGCCCACTGGATGCTTGTGGACTGCCAGTTACCCCAACTGGTACGGAATGTATTGAGACCGCCTCTTATTTGACTCCAACTCTTGGACCTTTCACCGATTACACTCCAACTCACCCAAACAACGTTCCAACACCAACTGAGGAGCCAACTTCCGAAGAGCCAACTGAGGATGAGACTACCGAAGAGCCAACTGAGGAGCCAACTGAGGATGACACCACTGAGGAGCCAACCATCGCACCAACTGAGGATGAGACTACCGAAGAGCCAACTGAGGAGCCAACCGAGGATGACACTACTGAGGAGCCAACCATCGCACCAACTGAGGATGAGACTACCGAAGAGCCAACTGAGGAGCCAACCGAGGAGCCAACCGAGGATGACACTACTGAGGAGCCAACCATCGCACCAACTGATGATGAGACTACCGAAGAGCCAACCGAGGAGCCAACCGAGGATGACACTACTGAGGAGCCAACCATCGCACCAACTGATGATGAGACTACCGAAGAGCCAACCGAGGAGCCAACTGAGGACTCAACTGAAGAGCCAACCATCGCACCAACAGGCGAGCCAACGGATGACCCAACTGAGGAGCCAACTGAAGTCCCAAGTTCTCAATACTACGGTAACACTACAACAGTCCACTCCACCATTAAGGAGACCACCATCATCGAATACACCACTTGTGTTACCGATGTTGAAGGTAAAACTACTACTGTCACTGTTCCATGCGACGGAAAGTGTACTGCTTCCCCATCTGTCCACCCCACTGACTTGACTAAAACCTACACCACCACCAAGGCTGTTGTCTCTGGTAAAACCGTCACTGTCACCGTAGAGTGTGAGACCACTACTCCAAAGGCTTCTACTACCCACCACTCTACCACCCCAGTTCCAGGAACTACCACTCACCACTCTACCACTCCAGTTCCAGGAACTACCACCCACCACTCTACGACACCAGTTGTAACAGTTTCTTCTTCTACTGTTGCTCATTCGTCCATTACAATTCAGACCCACTCTGGTGCTGCTAACAAGCTCTCCATTGCTGGTGCCGCCATTGTTGGTTACGCTGGTTTGATGCTGTTGTAGATTGTTAAATTCCACAACTTTAGTTAAACTATTAAGTTCTTAGTGTATATCTTTTCATAAAGATGATTTATTTCTTAAATCGTACGCCAGAAGTAGCATTATCATGGCAATAAGTATAGGAATTGATAAAAGGTTGCGACTACCATTTTTAACCGTATCCTTTGGTGTAACTGTGTTGAAACTTTCGGTTTGAATACTGCAATCCTTGTAGGATACATGTTTAGAATCACTTGAATCTTCAACTTCATCTTGTACCAAAAATTCAGAATTAGGGTCACTGACAGCTGGAACAACGGTGCCACCTTTGTCATGTTCACCTTTAACGTCTTCTAAAAGATTTGTCAGTGCGGTAGCAACCTTTCCGTTTTGCTTTGAATCTGTTATACTATTGATGCTTTCGACGATTTCTTTTTCTAACCGCCTACGATCATCCATCTCCTCTTCAGAGGAAATGTCGTAATCCTCTTCCTCATCTTTTGAAGAAATTTGGCTTTTCAGTAAATCATTCTCCAATGCAAGTTTTTCCATCTCCTTAAACAATCTATCATGGTCCTCTTGGGACACACCTGATTGTTGGGTTTCCTTTGAACTTACTTTGTGATTCGTCAACTCGTGGTTTAAATATTCATCAAGAAACTGACCCATAGCCAACAACTTTTGGTGCTGTATATTTTCATTATTGATAGAGATGATCAGTCGCCTCGTAACATCCTCCAACCGAGTTAAGCCTTTCAAGTTAGGGGATGGAGATATCCCGGAAGTAGGCATTGTGGGTTCCACCTCCAATGAGTCTAACTTTGGGTCATCAGCTATAATAGCGTCAAGAATTTTGTCCTCCAAATCAAGAGCATCACTGAATAATAAAGCATCTAACGTATCATTAAACAGCTCAGCTTTCCGTTCATCATTATCTATCACTAATCCTTGTACGAGGTCTTCGTACTCTTGCAGATTCATGGTAAGAAACTTCTCCACCTTGACCTGGATCTTTTTATGCAATGGTTGACTTTCTAAAGTGGAACCTAGGGTCAATTCATCCCCCACGTTCAACAGATACTCTTTCTTGTGTTCTAATCTCACATCGTTGATAAATGTTCCATTAGACGACTTCAGGTCCCTCACGTATAATTTGCCCTCCTTTACAAACAAGCTGGCATGGCTTCTAGAAAGAGTCCGGGAGGCAAAATAAGCATTCGTCAAACTTGTACCTGCTCGACTTCCAGCCTGTCTTCCTAGCTCAAGCTCTTTAGGATAGTCAGGAACAACTAGCACCTTGACCAATTCAAAGGATTTATTCAGAGGTACCAGCTTAACAACATGCAGTTTTGTCGTAAGTTCTGGTGGATCCCTTCTAATAGGCTGGTAGTTGCTCGTACTCTTGGAAGAGGATCGTTTCCTCATATGTCCCTCTACTTCGTAATGGTTGGTGTTACAGGTCCTGATAGATGAGCTATGTAAAGCATAACCGATGTTAGGATGTGGAGCAAAAATTGTTGAAATGTGTTAGCACCTGCTCTGTCATGTGATACAAGGCAACCCAAAGTATAATATCAATCGTGCGGGGGGTGTTTGAGAAAAGAGAATGAGAACTGGAAGTACGAATCTGCCAAAAAAAAATAAGCTATAAAGGTTCATCTTTCCCTGTTTTTAACAAGATGTCATCCACGCATGTATTTAATCCGAATGACGATGTTAATACGGCCAAGCAAAAGAAGAGGAAACGCGCCACCGGTCATTTTGAGTGCACTTACCCCAACTGCAGTAAAACATTCACTCGTTCAGACCACCTGTCGAGACATCGACTGAATCACAACCCGACGAGAAGGTATGTCTGTAGCTGGGAAGGATGCGATAAATCATTTGCAAGAAGTGACGTTAGGGACAAGCACTTCCAGAGGCACCAACACAGGAATGTACTTCCTTCACCTACAACCCCCGTATCAGAGAAGGACGGATCCACTAGAACTGTGATCAAAGATGGATCCAACAAGGACATTTTCCGGTGGCTCTTGAACACAGATTATGCGGTACAAGACTTTTTACCTGGCAAAGTAACTGAACCACTTGATAGCTTTTTTTATTTTGATGTTGATCGCTCTCCAGATTCGGACATTCAAGATCTATTAACTGGAACAAAGGGTAATGACTTAGTACGTCATCCTGTAGTCATGGAACAACCTGATGCTGCAAATAAATCTCAGACAAAAGGTCTGTATTCCAATTATGTGCCAGAAAGTGGACAGAAAGCTTTTTCAGGTGGAGACAAAAATAACTTCAACAACTCAAATGTTGACCCAACACTAATTGACCAGACTTACTTCGACGATGTGCTTAGAGATAAGCTGATCCAGCTTGTACCAGGACTGCAATACCACGCAGATTTTGAACCTGTAGTAATACGATACTGTCTGAGTGTTTTTTGGACAGTTTTTCACCCCCAATACCCCTTTATTCATAGACCAACTTTCAAGTCAGCCGAAGCACACCCTTTATTGCTTTTAAGCATAATTATGGTAGGTCTAGGATTTGTAAATAAGAATCCTGATCATCGGATAGATTCTATTTCGATCACTGATAGCTACAGTTTGGGCAATATTATAGCTCACCCGTTGAGATGGCTCATCTGCTCTTCCCACGAGTTCACTACTCCTCCAGAATTATGGATTATACAAAGCTTGATTCTTTTAGAAATTTACGAAATAAATTTTTCCAATAGGAAGTTGCATGAACGGGCATATTTGCATCACGGATTAAAAACTCAGCTACTTCGGAGATCTCCACTTTTAGGAGGCGATCCATTAAAAAACAAACAAGATGATGATGAATCGAACACTACTAATGCTCAGAAATGGTTAAAGCGTGAATCAATGAAAAGAGCAGCTTTTATGTGTTTCCACCTGGATACCACTCATGGCGCAATATTTGGACACGAAATGATACTTAACTCCCATCAGATTAAGTTCTCTCTCCCATGTAACGAGAATTTGTGGAATCAGACGTTATCCGGATCAGACAAGATCAAACCAGCCATGAACTTTCTCGATGTGTTGAAGTTGCTTCTAAAACAACAGGATCCTCCAGCTGCTCTAGTTGAAAAATTTGATTTTTCTAGTAACCATTTGAATGAGAATCTTAAACTGAGTGGTTTGATTTCGGTTTTGTTTCAACTAGAGGAAAAGGACATGGAATTGAAACTTTTGGAGTGGGAGTCGATGAAAGCTTCTTGGAGAGACACCCTAACACTTGCCCTAGATTGGTGGAAAGATAACTTACTCTCCCAAAAACTGTCTACATTTGCCAATCTGAGTGGAAATCATTGCACAGGTAAGTCACTACTGTGCGAATTCCCTGTTTACTTCATCCTGCAGACGTTCATGAAGATGAATCAATATGATTTTATAATTTTCACAGGAGCACCAACTAGGATGAATGTGCGCGTAGGTATGAGTGATTATACCATAGTGGAGAAGAGAATTCGTTCCTGGTCAAAATCCAGCGCAGGATCTATTTCGGTGGTTTTTCTTTACTTGTTTCTCATTGATTTATTGCTGGTCAGTGATGCTGAGAAACAAGACTTAGAACTCACGTATGACCCTAATACCGATCCAATACTTTACAGACCCAATCTTGTGGCTCTATCGTTGATGATATTGTGGTCGTATAATTTTATTCAGGAGGGGCCTGAATCTACAGTCATGGCGAAACTTGAGGAAGGTATGGATGATTTGCCCATGAACGATAAGGATATTCCATACCAGGAATGTGGCAGAGAATACCTGAAGAGAATTCGCAATGAGCTAATGGTTGACGAAAATCAACTAAAACTATCGTCGGACCTTAATACTATTAAACTTTACTCCAAAATAATTACAGGAATGACCCATAAGAATCGAATGGTTGGTCTCCTCAAGTTCTTCAAGAAAGGTTTTTTGAATTGCACTAGTACAATCTGCCGTGAATACGGGAGACTTCTAGAGAACTGTATATCCCGGAGCTTG
The DNA here is from genome assembly GCA_023213065.1 of Komagataella ulmi. NCBI lineage: Eukaryota > Fungi > Ascomycota > Pichiomycetes > Pichiales > Pichiaceae > Komagataella > Komagataella ulmi. The sequence continues at coordinate 2,414,389 of JAKWAZ010000001.1, forward strand.
GGGAGGAGACGTATTCTCTGTAACAACATGAACCAATAAATGAAATAAGTTGAACGATACTAGATAATATACGCTTTTCTTATGGTCGTTGTCATCTGCTGGGCTTAACCCCGTCGCGAAGTAGGGTATCTTTTTTTTTCGCCTGCTCCCATGGACTTTTTGTCTGTCTTGAAACTATTACTAGAGAAGAATGGTTACGTTGTCAACTAGCAGGTTCATCAAACAACTAGCCAATTGGGTGACAGCTATCACTATACTGATCAACATATATCTCTATACTTATCCAAGTTTCAATTCCGAGAGATGCTCATGGTCTACGACCGAAGTTAAAACGGGTTCCTTAACAAACTGGGAAAGTCTAGTCCTCCAGATCCCTTATTTTGGAGATATTTTTCAACAATATTTTCTAGATGAATCCAAGTTGGAAGACAACTCTGATGACATCAAGATACTGGCACTTGGTGATCCCCAGATCAACGGCAATTGGCCCAACACTCCCTATATCAAAAGACTAGATAACTATGGTAACGACTACTATTTGGGCCATATCTACAGAACCATGAAAAGACGATTACTTCCATCCCACGTTGCGGTGATGGGTGATTTGTTTTCCTCCCAATGGATTAGTGATTCAGAATACTACAATAGAACAAGAAGGTATATGACGCGTTTGTTCCCCCAACCTGAGCAACACACTCTAGATGCCATGAATTTCGTAGACAAACATGAGGACGTCGATTGGAGAACCTTTTATGGATGGATGAACGGTAACTTAAATGACGGAAGCTTCCTGAAAGAGGAAGAATATGCTTATTATGGTGTATACGACTGGACCAAGCCTCGTATTAAGGGTGAACCTCTATTCATCAACATTACTGGAAACCATGATGTTGGATATGGTGATACAACCTACCAACATCTAGCTAGATATAGGAAATTGTTTGGAAAAGATAACTACTTCATTGAGTACGACAACAACACAGATCATCCTTGGAGAATCGTGGTTCTCAATTCTCTAGCTTTGGATGGACCACTATTACAACCAGAGTTTCAAACATACACTTGGCAATTTGTTGAAATGCTATCAAAACAAAACTATTCGGGACAAACCATTCTAATGACACACATCCCATTCTATAAAAGGGAGGGTTTATGCATTGACGGTCCGTTCGTGGAATATTTCACCGAGGAGAATGCCTTGGAAGATTATAGGATAGGGCTGCTCAAATCAGAAAATCATCTTCAATATGAAACTTCTCAGAAAGTACTGAATGCTGTCTTTCAAAGTGGCAAACCAGGAATTGTTCTCACTGGCCACGACCATGAAGGATGTGAGAACTTTTACTCTAAGGATGAGAACAACGTTTGGGTTGCCGATAAGAGTGTAAAGAACAAGAATTTCTACATTAAAGAAGCTACAGTGAGAGCCATGATGGGTGATTTTGATGGTCATGCTGGAATCATGACTGGTCATCTCAACAAATCAACCGGTCTGTGGGAGTGGAATTACAGTAGCTGCCCGTTCTCCGTACAGCATGTATGGTGGGTGGGGCATGTCGGAATTGCTCTCTCTATTCTGTTGCAATCGATTGGATTTCTCATATAACTAGTGGGGAAAAAAAAATAGTCCCTTTTTTAAAATTACTAAACAACTTGCAAATAAGTCACAATTCATCATCAAAATCATCAGCCCAATCTATTTGGGTGGAAGTGTACTGTTCCATTAGTTCTAAAAGTTCTTGGCGTTTAGTTTCATCCAATGCAAAATCTTGTTCCTGTTGCTGTGCTTCACTTTCTGATTCCTTCTCCAACTTATTATCCCTCTTGTGAGGGGCTTTGTAACTACCAGTCTTCTTCTTTGGATTTCTCTTTTTGGAAGCGGTCACCAATCCCAATCTTTGAGCCAGCTCATTACTTTTGAGACTTTCAGATGACTTTGGAACCTTATTCTCTCGAGAAGTGTGAACATACTCTTTCTTGTGATTGTCAGGCTCTGGAGATACTTGGCCTAGTCTTTGAGCCAAGGAGTTCGTTTTCAAATCTACAGGAGGAGCGGATGACGGTTCCTTCTTTACCTCTGATCTGTGATACTCTCTTTTCGGTTGCCTCTTCGACTCCTTATAATGAGCGTGAGAGACTTTTGAAAAATCCCCATTGGACTCATGCGGAGCCGCTTTTTTGTTGGATTTCACTTCTAACGCAGGGTCTTTAACATTAGCCCACCTTGACACTAATGGTTCGTTCTTAGTAAAAGTTTTCGCCTTTTTGGGCTTATCACCTACACTTTGCAACCCTTGGTCTTTGGACGACTTTCCGGACTGTTTCAAACTTTTTGACTTTGTTCTTCTTATAGTGTCATCTACGCGAGCTTTCTCAGCCAATGAGTCTTCAGTAGCCCATTTGGAAATCAGTCCTGACATGAAAAAGGGGTTAAAGCTATATTGAGAAGTGAATACATGTTTTACAAGTAAAAGAAAATATAGAAGATGTCCCTCGAGCATGCGCGAGAATATCACTCAAGCGGGAGAGACATCCAACACCTTTGCATAGCAGACATCATTAACAAAGTAGATCATTTATATTTTTGCATGAACTTCTTGTGGAACACGACCCAGTCGTTGATCCACTCAGACCCTGGAGCAAGGAAAGTCGTTCTAATGTGATATGTTCCCGGCTTCTGTCCAAAGCCGGAGCCTGGAACAGCACAAATACCAGTAGTCTCTAACAATTCGTTGCAGTAAAATTCATCAGGTTCAAAGTCAAGCTCCTTGGCTGCTTTGATGGCCTTATCAGGAATGGTGATTTTGGGAAAACAATACATGGCCCCCTGGGGTTTTTGGCAAACAACACCCTCCATGCCGTTGAAAGCATCATACAATTTCGAAGCTCTTTCGGCTAGGGAATCGTGGATAGCACTAGACTCTTCATGATACTGTTTGTAAGATTCATCTCCTTCCTTGGGTGGGTTGATCATTAGTTCTACCAGAGCTTGGCCTGTCACTACTGGGCACAATGAAATAGAAGAAAGCTTGGTGATCTGTTCTAACACAGATTCATCGAAACCTATTAGTTCCATGTAGCCACCTCTTTGTCCACATTCTCCGGAAATACCCTTGGAAGTCGAATGCAACGAAGCCAACTGAATGTTCTTGTATAAGTCGGCCTTCGGGCCTTGCAACAAATCTAGCAACACTTTTCTAACGGAAATGAACTTGCCATCAAAAATGTTTTCCTGATACACTTCATCAGCAATAACAACCAAGCCATACTTGGCACAAACATTCAAGATATCCTCAATGGCTTCATAGGAAAGGATGGCACCGGTAGGGTTTCCAGGGTTGATTACTATCAGGCAGCGAGGATCAATTCCTTTAGCTTTGGAATCCAGAATAATTGACTCTATTTCATCGCATTCGATAGACCAGTTGTCTTCCTCGTTCAAATAGTATGGCAATGCGGTACGGTTGTTGAGAGTCAGTGTGGCAGTATAAAGAGGATATTGAGGAATGGGAATTAAGAAACCAGTCTTCTCGTTCTGTCCTAATAAGGTTAACAAGTAAGTGACAGCAGTGGATGCACCAGTGGTAAGATATATTAGCTCTTTCCTAGCACAAGTATGGCCGTCTCTTCTGCTGATAAAGTCCGCGATGGATTGCCTGATTGACGGGACACCTTGGGACTGGGAGTAAGCACCCACCGAACCAATTTGTTTCAATAAGCTTCTGGCACGTTCGATAATATCCTTGGGGAAAATTGAAGCAGTACGAGGATCGTCCAGCAAGGGCGGGTATTGCAGTAGGGCCAGAATTTGTCTGTAGAATGTTAATGGCTTTTGGTCTAATTGCTGTGGATTACCAATGTTGGCGCTAATAATTTTGGTGAATGGCAGTTTATGGTCTACGTCGTTAAGCTGATTTCTTAAAAGTTCTGCCTTGGTAGGAATTCTACCTCTTACGGCATATTTGGCATTGACCGTATGAGGGTTCAAGTCGGTGACGGTCAACTTTGGTGCGGGCTGAAAATCAGGCTTGATTTTCAGTCCCAACGAAACAGTAGTTGTCGAAGACATATGACGACAGGGACGAATAAATTTATTAAGTCTCATCTTCGAAATTTTCGGGCAATACGTTGTTTAAATATCGGTAACTAGCAGAGCTTATCTCCAAATGTGGTGACTGATGAAAATGAAAAAATAAATTCTAGGCGCCGAACAAATTGACGATGACGCAGGCAGACTGACCAACCAGGGATCCGTACACCACAGACATCTGCATTTTTTTCGCTAGTGAGACTTATCAGTAGCGTGACATTTAATTTGAGGGGACGGACGGCAAGAGAGACGACAGAAATTACGGGGGAAGAGCTGGAAAGATAAGAGCAAGTGGTTCGATAGCTGCCACAAAAAGCAAACTATTATATGAAAACTCATTCTCATGAGGTGATGGTTCTTGCAAATGCAGATTGGGTCAGCGATGACCAGTAATTTTTCGTCACTCACTGCACCCAGTTTGCTACTGCAAGATTACTACTCTGAGATCTCCATGGTGCACTAATCACAATAAAGTGAACTTTTGTAATGCTTCGGGGAGTATCGGATGTACGCCAGTCCCGCAACCCGTTGGGGTTTACTTTCTTATACAAAGGGGCTCCTGCGCGTATGCGCTCGCTCGCGTGGGGGAACGGGGTAGTAAATTCACGAAAGAGAATGGTGGATGGAAATAAAAAGGTCACCTGCTCTTTCACGTGATACGAAACGTCTGTATTACGTAAACTGTGCTTGATTTGGTGTTAGGACTTAGTTAAACTCTTTAAGCTCATCCCACTTGTTCTATAAAAGATTGTAATTTTGCCACGCATCATGTCCAGCTTGTATGAGATACTGGGAGTAGATCCCAGTGCCACGCCGGACGATATCAAGAGGGCATACAGGAAACTAGCGCTAAAGCATCATCCGGACAAGGTCGAAGAATCAGTCAGAGTAGAGAGTGAAGCTTTATTCAAGGAAATATCAACAGCCTACGAAATACTGAGTGATGAAGTGAAAAGAAGTCACTACGATATATATGGTGACACAGATGATGTGCCTAATAGAAATGGTTCTGGTGGGGGTGTTCCTGGGTTTGGTTTTGACTTTGACGATGAGAATCCCTATGGAGCAGATGAGTTCTTCAATTTTTTCAATAATCACCATCAGCAAAGAACTAGCCGTCCTCCGAAGGAAAGAAAGACTCCAGATGCAGTTATGGAGATGGAAATAACACTTCATGATTTATACAAGGGAAAGGTTATCAAAGTTTCCTCTACAAGATCTACTATCTGTTCCAAATGTTCAGGTAGTCGCCTGAGGAAAAATGCAGATTCAAATAGTATGATGAAATGTATGTTCTGTCACGGTTCCGGTATGAAGAGAGCAATGAGACCGGTTCAAAATGGTTGGGCTATAGAAGAGTATATTGATTGTTCCCATTGTGATGGGTCGGGTCTTCGTATTCAACCTAAGTTCAAGTGCAAGAAATGTACAGGTACAGGATGTGTCGAAGAGAGCAAAATACTAGAATTTAACATTCCCAGAGGATCTACCAATGAAGGGGAAATTATACTGGAAGGAGAGTCTGATGAAAAACCGAACTATAAACCAGGAAATGTGATCTTAAAATACACTACCAAGGCTCACGAGTACTTGGAGAGAAAGGGCAACGATCTCTACACAGTTTGGAAATTGCCCTTATGTGATTGTCTAACGGGTTTTGACTACAAGCCCTCCATAAAAACATTAGACGGCCGCTTGTTGATGGTCAATTCTCCTACAGGTAAGGTTATAACACCGACTACTGTTTTAAAGGTTCCCAACGAAGGAATGCCAATTTTAGACCAAGGAAGAAACTGGCTTTTCAAACAAAACTCCAAGGGTGATCTGTACATAAAAATTGAGATTGAATTTCCCAAGGACAATTGGTTCATAGAGAGAAATGAAATTACAAAGTTGAGGCTTCTTTTATCCCACGATTCTTCCTCATCAAAAAGTGAAATTTCTGAAGGAGATCTCAATAATGCCATTTATGCTGCTAATATTGAATTCCAATAATAATACATGAGTTATATATATATAGAGAAGATTGTAAATAGCACTACAGAAATATCATTCGTTCTAATTCCTGATTAGATACATTAAGATCTCCGTATATGTTTAGTTTGCTGTCGTTTTGCGAATGTAGTGGGAATGGTAATAGCTTTTCTCTGTTTTTATGATGATCTTCTTCGATCTGTTCATCTAACTGTAGCAAAAAGTCTTCTTCCTCTTTTTTTAGCTCTCTAGAGTCGAGTTTGGGTATATGCTTGTAATCTTGAGAGTACAATGAATCTGTGTATGGCTTCAATTCCTGAAACTTTTCTAGTCTAAATGTGGTGGGTTCTGAATATGTTATCCCCTCTGACTCAGTCTCTGAATCGGCTTCTTTATCGGATAGATTTGGCTCATCTAGTGTTGGAACTATCTCAATTTCATCCTGAGATTCCAGGTTGTTTTCATTCAAGACAGTTAGTTGTTTTGGATGAATCAGGTTCCTCTTGTCTAAGATCTGTTTGCTATTGAAGTTTGTAGATCCCAATATTGTTCGGGGTCTAGCCTGAGAATCCGATTTGACTTGCTTTCCAAGGCTCTGCCGTGATGTCAGGCTCTCTTTTGCATTGTCTAGCTTGTTCTCTTTATCTTGATATACAGTTGTTGTTAGTGGCATTGACAGTGACTGAGGAGAGTAGGAAGACACAATGTTGTTTACAAACAGGAACACATACACGCGATAAACACATATTGCCCTTTCTGGTTTTTGTATTGATATAATGTGCATTTTTCGTGATCTCATACTCATTAATAAAAGTAGTACTCCATCCGGCATAATCAATGAAGGAGCAGCTAGAAAAACTGGCTTCCAACTTGCAAAAATCGTGTTTGGATACCAGGACAATTGAGTACTCATCTCAATTTTTCCATAAAAAGTTCAAAAAATGCCAAAACCCAGAGAGAACTGCTCGACGTGACTACCTTCAAAAAGCTCTAACCTACTACAATACCCAATTGTCTCAGATGAACGAGACCAATCACGTACCCCAAGAGCTGTTCAATGACATATACAACATAGCATACTTTCAAAATCGGCCTATAGGTGAGAGATGCCCTCGATGGTGGAGGCAATTCATGTATGCAACAGATGAACCATTGCAACAGCTTTATATCAACTCTCTTTTCAAGATTGAACACCGCATTTATAACGACTTTAAACATATTGACGATAAGGAAACGCTCCGGGAATACGATTCATATTTTGATAAGCAGCATAATAGCCCGCCGGTTTCCATAATGGAAAGTTTCAAAGCTCTGTATAACCCCTCTGACCAAGAGTCCACGGATTGTAAAAGTTTGCTAGATGGATCTCTATTGCTAGCATTTTATAAAGAGAATGGAATTCAAGATCTCCAAATCGTATTTGACGAAGAAACAAACCAAAACGTCAAAAAATTGTCGCTTTTCACAGAGTCCCCGCTGTTCAGAGACAAACTCTTTTACAGACGTACCAACCCTCCCTCGATGAAAATAGAATTCCCTGGAACTGTTTTCGGACTTCCAATCGCTGTGAAGCGTCAAAATGTTAAGAAGAGAAAAAAATTACAAGAATTAAGGCGGTTCATGTTGAACGTGGAACCCATAGCTATTGATGATCTCGACTATTTGGACAAGTCTATAGACACGGACATAGATGCAAAAATTAGAAGGAAAATGCAAGTCTGGGTGAGAAATAAATATGCTCTTGACGACGAAGGCCAGTTCATAAGATCAAAGTTTTGTGACCGCTCTGCAGATATTGCAATTTAGTTGCATCTCATTTTAGCTTGAAAAATAGGTACTTCTTGCGATTTGAGTCTATTAGGAACCCCGCTTCATTTTTGTGTGTCATCTTGAATGATGTTGGCACAAACTCGTCCCCACTAAACCTGTTCAGTTGGATAGGGCTGCTGTCATTTGAGGTTAGTTTCAGAAACTCACTGGCTTGGCCATCCGATATCAATATGTAAGTTGAATTTTCGGAGTAATGCATATAAGATATCACGGGCATTGGAAACGACAAATGGCGATGCTGCACATCGGCGGTGGTTAAATCGATGGAGATCAACTCTAGTGTGTCTGGGGTGTTTGATAAAATTATAGTTTTCAAATTATTGTACGTTTGAGAATCATTAGTCGAAAACAATGTTGAAGAAGGTAGCGTGATGCTAAGTGGGGAGTCTTTGGAATCTGTTTTCCCTTTAAGTTCTTCAACAAAACTAGCAGTAATTGTGTTCATGTCTATCCTGATGGTGTCTTGAAGCGAAGTTAGATCATCCAAAAATGTATGCATAACGGAACTTGTCAAATGGTTTGTAAGGAATTCAGTCACCTCCTTTGTTTTGATTTCTATATCTGGAGTATCATCAGTAGTATATTCTAGCAGGACGTAATCTAGCCATTCAATGAAATACTTAAATAGTCTTTGTTCATGATTGATCTTCCATATGAATAGGTAAGTCTTCTGTAATATATCTGTGCAGCCAGAAAGCAGCTTTTGAAGCTGTTGTTTTGTCAGTGGAGTCGTTGATCCTTTTAATTCGTCCAACATAACAATTATTCTTTCTAGACATGGTAGCAGATGACTGAAGAGAGATTTCTTATTCCCTTCATAACAATTTACTGCTAGTTTGATCCACCTTCTGATGTTCTTGTCCCCTAGATAATCAGTAATCCAAGTTTTCAAGCATGGATGCATAATTCCCGTCAATAACAAACCATACAGCAAAGAAATACCAGTCTCGTCCCCTTTCGAAGAGACAATTTCCTCCTTCAAAAGATCTAATAACTTATGATTGAAATCCAGGTATGGCTTAGTTTCTTGATGCAATTGCTTCAAAACTTGATTTACATATTCGATTAACGAGTTGATCTTGCTGTAACTGAGCCCCAAGTTCACAATATCTCTTTGCTTTATAAAGTTCAAACTGATCTGTTTGAGCAGAGTACTTCCATCTCTATTATACAAAAAATAGAGAGTGGAGAGATCGTCTGATTCGAAATGATGAAGGGTCACGTCATTGGAGTCAAACTTGACCAAGCTTGAAATTTGAAAGAACCCTAATAGACTAAGGGAGATAACGTTATCACAATTGGTCAACAAATAATTCAATGTGTTATCTTGCGTTAAGTACTTATCTTCATCTTGCAATGATTTATTCATGAAGACGGTGTCTGTGTTATTCAATGGGGTTAATTTTGGCAACCCTTTTGCCAAGTTAAAATCTAAAAACATCTCCAATTTTTCTTGAAGAGTTAGTTCTGAGTCTTCAGAACTTTGGGACTTTATCTGTTTGACATTGGGCCAACTCAAAAATGAGGCTGTTGACTCGCCTCTATGATTTGTAGACTCAATGACATACATTAGCGTTCCCATATTTCCATCGTAAAGTCTTATTGATCCATCTTTCAAACTGACAGCAATAATCTTGCCATCTTGACGCCAACATTGACAGATAATTTCACTCTTCAAGCTCACTGACCAAACTTTCTGGGCATTCACACGAAAAACACTCAATTGCAGGCGATTTGCTGATATACCCGAGATAAGATAAATCGTGGGACACCATTGGTAGTTTTCTTCAGGGGCGCTCAGTGGCAATGGCTTCTGATATATCTCTTCCATATTTCGGTTTCAGCTTTTCTACAGGACAAGTTCCCAGATCCATCAAACAGATCGCGTTATGCCATCAGATGGGGAAAATATTATATAATCAATTATCTCATCTTTTCGTCATCTCTATTTAACTATAATCATCACATTTACGGGTTGCTGAAAATCGTGAAGGATGTTCAAAAAGGACCCTGATTTGAAGCCACTGTCCAATCTAAAGAATTCAGACCGAAAGAAGTTGTTTGCAAAGGTTGTAGAAGATTACAAAGTTTCCAATGTGCCGATTGATTATCTTTTCCCCAGTGACTCCAAACAGGGAAACTTCAAGTCGCCGCTTAAGATTTCGGGGACTATCTATACAGATGCAGAGAGTACTCCATCCTGGTTCAAAACGAAAGATTCCAATGTCCTGCCTTCAATAATGACGCTGTGGAGATACCCGTCCCTTATCCCTATTGTCCTGACGAACGATATGGTTATTGGGAAACTGATTAATGGAGCCGACTTAATGTTGCCAGGCTGTATTCCTCCTTTTCACTCTAGATGTTTGAAGGGGAGTATCGTTGGAGTTGCTAGTTATAAACAGCCAAATGTTGTATATGCCGTGGGAGAGTGTTTGTTAGATTTAAGTGAAGTGGAGGAAACCGTAGGTAAATTTGGTGTTGCTGTACGAGTTTACCACCATTTCGAAGATCATTTGTGTCAATTGGCAAAAATCACTTTAAAACCTCCCAAAGAAGAGGAGGTCGTAGAGAATTCACTTCAATTTCAAGATGTGACTACAGAAGAAACCACCATAGAAGATGACTTACACCACAATGCAGAAGCCCGCAACAGTGAAGTCCAAGATGAAATCACTGAGAACAATGAAACTTCCAATTCCAGTGAATTGGCAGAAGTCTTGACGGAGCTATCAGTGGAGGATGTCGATATATTTTTTGAAAGAGCTCTACTTCAGACTATCACTCAAGATAAAATCTCCCTTCCAATTTCTGCATCTAATTTCATGAACCATATCCTCAAAAATATGCCTCCTATGGACTCCAGCCTGGTTACTATCAAGAAAACTTCGTGGAAGAAAACCAGCAAGTATTTGAAAGCCATGCAAAAACTAAAGCTGTTAGATCTAAAGGGAAAAGGGGAAGATCTAACAATTATTTCCCTAGCAAGTTCTGACAATGAAAAAGTTAGGAAATTTGTGCCATATACCGTTAAAAGTGTCAACTCTTCTAAGCAAAGTCAGAGCAAACCTTCCAAAGACAAGCTTACCATTTTGTTCTACTATAAACCCAACAGTTGCACTAGAAGTTTCTTTGATGACAATGATAAAATGTCCAATGTTTTGTACTCACAGCAAGAATTGAAAGACATTTTGAATGAGTATATTCGAAGCAAAGATCTAGTGAGAGAGAAGAATAAGGTATTTCTAAACCCTCCTCTTCAGGAAATTGTCAGACTAAAAGACGGAAGAACTATTGCAAGAGACAAAATATTTTCTGAGTTCCTGAAAGGGTTTACGATTAACCATAAGATAATTCCCATCAACACGCCAAGTGAAGAAGTAGAATCTATTAAGATTAAAAAGGGGAATGTTCCTAAGGTGGAAATCGTGACAGAGATGAGAATTGGTAGGAAAGTCGTCACAAGAGTATCGAATTTTGAGGCTTATCACATAAAAGCTCAGGAACTTGCCAATGAGTTAAGAGTCAAATGTTCCGGCTCTACCACCATAGGGGAGAATATCCAAAATAAGTCGTCCGAAGTTACTGTACAAGGACCTCATGAAAAGATCGTTCAAGAGTTGCTGGTAGCAAAGGGTTTGAGTCCGGCTTGGTTCAATGTGACTAACAAATTGAAAGCAAAGAAAAAGAGATCTTAAGTTGAAATTGAAAATGTGAATCTATTCATTTTTACTTCTTCATAGCTCTCAAAAACATTAGAAAGGTGATCATAATTATTGGACCAATCAAGGGCAAGTAGACGGCCATTTTGTGCTCATCTGGGAAGTATACCTGCTGAACCATGTTCTCACTAAAAAATGCTCTGTCTGATTCTTTGATGGCTTCGTTAGATAGCTTTAGGCTATCAACAAATTCACGAGAATTGAGCTTTTCGATAGATTGATTGATGCTTTCTATAGCAGAGTTGACATGCTCTATAGTGAAATCTGGAATATTGATTGTAGATAATCTCTTGGACAAAGTGATCAGCGATTCCAAGTTGTCAACTGCGAGTTGCAAGTTCTTTATAATTTTCAATCTCATCATAATATCTACACGTATCTGAGGAGATTTGGGGGTTAATGAGTCTATGTGTTCAGGTACCCCGATCAGCTTGTATAATTGAGACGTAAATATGTCCAGTATAGGCATTAAGTCAGTGTCAGAGAGTTGGTTATTGACTATATCGTTTAAAATAATAACTCCCCCATACTGGGCTATCACGAAAGAATTGTGCTCGGAATTTTGGACTTTCAAAGGTCTAGTATCCTCAGATGGAATGTAAATGATAAAGTTCAAAGTCGGATCTGTGGTAGTTGAGTCTTCCAATCCCCAATCGGAATAATTGATGAAACTTGATAAATTTCTCTCAGTTAACAAATACTGATTATCTTCTACTATTAAGGTATCCTTGTTGATATTCATCGAAGCAAAATAGATAACCTGAGTTTCCACTCGTAAATCCAGGTAAGTACGAAAGTTTTCCAGGGCACGATCCAAATATCTCTCAAGACTGGAAGTATCCCAATCGATCGGCAATCCATCACCTTTGAATAAATTGAAGGTTAACTTCAATCTATCTTTAAATGGAATTTCAAACCCAGAATTAGTAATTAGCAATCCTTGATGGACGGAGATCTCATACTTAAGAACCTCATCAAGAATAACTCTTGAAATGAAATCTGGTACCAACTTATTAACAACAACGTTTTCACTATTTCTTATCACAATTCTTCTCTCGTAAGGAGAAATAAACAAACCTTCGCCATTAGGATCTTCTGAGTTGACCAGTTCAATTTGATAATCCAAATCACTTTTCTTGGGCCCCGAAATCAGAGAAACGTGATAATCCACGTCAAAAGGATGCTCACTGGATAATTTTGCCAACTTTGAATCTAGTAACTCCTGGGTCTCCGAAATCAAATATCTCATTGGCTTCGGTAGTTCAATATAAAAAGGGATATCATAATGAATTTGTGATTTGAAAGTAGAGGACAAATTGTTGATCTCTGCCACAGGAAGTTCTGCCCTGTATAACGATGTAGTTAGGAACCAAAGAGGCACGCCTATTAATGCAATGACTGAGAAGACAGAAATAAAGATAAGAGTTCTCAGTGATCTCTCTTCCTCCGGTTCAGGAGGCAAAATCTCTGATTTGGATTCAGACATGTATGCGATTTGGTTGAAGAGAAAAGAGTCTTAATTGTAAGCGAATCTCAAGCAAGTGTATTAGGTAAGAATATTTCAAGGTATCAATCACTCTGAATGTAAGCAACTCATCTTAGCTTCCAAGTAGTTCACTTTATGTTATCTTAGTTATCATATATACATGTCTAAAAGTCAATTACTATTCCAGGACCGTGAGTAGATGTAATGGTGGTTTCTCCAAAGAGAATAGGTTTCTTGGTTCTAATTCTGGAAATGCTCTCCTTGATAGCTGCATTGGCCTCAATGATATTCTCAAGAGTCTCTTCGTCTGTGAAGTTCGTACGAGCAACGGGTAGACTGAGTAAATTGTTACGCTGTCTGAAAGGCAAGCTACCATGGGACTCAACAACAGCCTTCTGCACATCTGTGATTACCGTTCCTCTTTTAGCATTGGGCATCAAGCCTCTAGGACCTAAGATACGGGCAATTTGATTAAGAGATGACACAATGTCGGGAGTAGCAAAAGCTTTATCAAAATCCAACTGGATCTCCCCATTTTTGATCTTCTCTATCAGTTCACTTCCTCCGACCAGAGAGGCTCCAAACTTAGTGGCTTCCTCTTGCAGTGCTGGATCATCGGAGAATACTGCCAACTTAGTCTCTTTCAACGGACGGGGAAGTTTGACTGAACCATTTATGGGCGGAGCACCTTTATCGTTCACAATAACTGAACATATGGAAATTACAGCTTCATTGACAGGAAATCCAACCTCCGCCGCTCTCAAATACCTCAGAGCTTCCGGAATTGTCATGTATAATGGAGACTTGCTGGCTGGTTGTTTGGCTTGTAAACGAAGTAAGGCCATTCTCTTTGCCTCTTTTTTCTTGGAGTTTTCTTGTGGGGCTTGTTTCTTTGGAGCATAAACAAGCCCTGTAGTAGAAAACAGCCTACAGTAGTTGTTCACTGCAACAAAACCACGCCCTGGTATACTTCTGGCTAATGACATGGCTGTTGCAAGGATGGACGTGGAGGAATGAGTTTCTTCAAATTTTTCCTACAACAACTGGTCGAGTGAAAAAATATGTCTGCTTAGATAAGCATTCATGGAAGGGATTTCAATATATTCGATTCTACATTTAAACTATATACACATCAAATCGGTGAAGGACAAATGATTCAGTGAGATAGGTACCATCTTCCCTTTAGCTGTCTCCTGCGAATCACCTTTCGTCCGCTTATGGATCTTACCCTAGCTAAAAATCCCAATCTTCTCTTTCTCTTCAATGTGGAAGGTTGGTATGTGTTTCCTCTGTTTCCACCTCTAGTACCCCAACGTCTTTGTGCAAATGAGCCGACAAAGGTATTGATAAAAGATAGTGGAGAAACTTCTTGAACAAGGGCCTGTGATTGGATATTGGTAGGGTTGGCTAAATGAGGCCGTTGGATAAACTGGCCTAACGTTCTAAGCATATTTCCATTGACTCGGTACATCCCCGAAGCAGAGTTTGAGGCCATCCTTTGATTAAAGACTCTAAGCATTTTTCACTGGGAAGAAGGGTTGGTGAAGGTTGACTTGGAAGAGTAAGACTAAGAACCACTTTTTTTAGTGGTTGGTAGTTTTTCGTACTAGGATATATCGCGAAGGAGAGTTTAGGAGAAAAAACTTTAGGCGGAGCGATCCGCTTCTAGTTGGAGTTTCTTTCGAAGGGGAACCTCATCGCTTCAAACTATAAAATTTTCAGATTGAACTGAATCAAGTAACGCCATGAGTCTCCAATCTATGGGCCGAAATACGGCTGTCACGCTTCCAGTATCCATAAAAGTCACAGGACAACAGCCTTTGGAATCTGAGAATGTCCAGGAGCTGCTTGATGAGTTTATTGCCAAAGCAGATGAAGAGACGGCTAAAGAGCTTAACTTTATGGCGCTTAACGATGGAACTGCTGCCACTGCAACTAACAATAACGCTGCCAAAATTTCTCAATTGAAAAGATTACAAAGGGAACTGAGAGGTTTACCTCCTTTGCTGGATGCTCCAACTTTTGGGGAGAAACCCCGTAAAGCGGGATTTGAAGGTGCTACTGAAACAGGTAAACCTGAAGTTGAAGTCAAACTGAATAAAAAAATTAAATTCGACGATGAACCTGTAACTGTAGAGCCAATAATCAAGACTGTGACGAATCCTCTAGAGCACGAGGTAGAAGAGGCGGAGGAGCATGTGGTTAAGGAAGTTGAAACTGACGAAAAACCTACATCTGAACAGGACTCTGATTCGGAGTCTGAAGGACAAGAGAGAAAACGCAGGAAAAAAGAAAAGAAAGAAAAGAAGGAGAAGAAAGAAAAAAAGGAAAAGAGGGAAAAGAAGGACAAAAAGGAGAAGAAAGAGAAGAAGGACAAAAAAGAGAAGAAAGAGAAGAAGGACAAAAAAGAAACAGGAATCTAAAGTATAATATCTCATGTAAACTATTTATAGATGAAAGTACATTAAGCTGAAAGTCATCAAACTTAAATGAGACCCTTCTTCAACAGGATCTCTCCAATGAGTACTCCAGAACCAGCAGCTCCGATGATGGTGTTGTGGGATAATACTACCATCTTGAAATCTAACACTGGATCCTCTCTAATTCTGCCAACACTAACCCCAAACCCATTGTCACGGACACGATCCAATCGTGGTTGTGGGCGGTCATTTTGTTCCAAAACGTGAATGGTGTTCTTGGGAGCTGATGGACAGCCTAATTTGCTGGCCTCACAAACGTACTCTCTGAGACATTGCTTGACGGCCTCAACACTTGGAGGGGGTCTTCGTTCGAATCTCAGGGAAATGCACTCAGTATGACCATCAATGACAGGAACCCTATTACACTGAGCGGAAACTTTCATTGCGTCTTCGCTTACAAGTCTGCATTCCTTCTTGTCCTCGGAGAGCCCTCCCAAAATCTTTCTGGTCTCCCATTCCATTTTCTCTTCCTCACCACTGATGAATGGAACAATATTGTCCAATATATCTATTCCTGGGACACCTGGAGAAAAACCTGCTCCAGAAATAGCCTGTAAAGTAGTAGTTGTCAGCAAATCAATTGGACCAAACTTCTCCACCAAAGGTTTCAAAGGAGCAACGAGTCCAGCAGTAGAACAGTTAGAAATGCAAATTTGGAATCCCTTTTGTCCAGACTTAACTTTCTGTTCAACGATTTCCAGATGCTCTGGATTAACAATAGGAACAATCAAGGGAACATCTGCCTCCCTTCTGTAGTTCTTTGCGTTAGAGACAACGGCTAAACCACTAGAGACAAATTCCTTTTCAATTTCTCCAGCGTAGTCGGCATCTAAGCCACTGAAAATGATGTCACAGTCCTTAAAAGCCTCAGCTTTGCACTCTTGAACGATGATATCTCTTGCGGACTCAGGCAAAAGATCAGTTTGTTTCCAAACAACGGCATCTTCATATCTCTTTCCAGCAGAACGAGACGAAGCCCCAAGAACAGACAGCTCAAACTCCGGATGCTCACTTAGTAAAAGTATAAAACGTTGGCCAACACTTCCGGTTGCGCCCAAAACACCAGCTTTCTTCATTCTAAAATAAACTATAGGTAGATGTACAAAATAATGAGTCAAGGATTTCTCTCCTATTAAATAGATGAGTTCGCGCATTACCGGGTGACATCACCTCGCCATGTAATATGGGGGGGACCCGTTCAGGATTCTCCAAAGCTGTCCAGCTAAACTGCAAGAATTACCCTTCTTCAGCAGCTCCGTCTGGGGGAAAAAGAAAAAAAAAGCAAAATGTCCCTATCAGACTTTACATTAATCGGAAAAGATGATGTCTTTGACCATGTATACCTTTTATACTCGGGCTCGAAGTTGAACAATGATTTGGGCTATTACCCAAGTAAAGCGGACAAATTTGTAGTACCCATCGGCGAGTTGGATATGGAAATTGAACAGTCCAAATCTAGAGTTTATTCCATGCATGGGACAGGTACGACTGGGTTCTACCTTTGGAAAGTTTCCCCTCTATTTGCTGAATGGATGCTCTGCCATAAACATCCCTTAAGCGATATGTTCAATGGTTGTGGAGTCGTGGTTGAGTTGGGGTCGGGGGTTGCAGGAATATTAGCATCAACTCTGAGCACCCGATGTGACGTGTTTGTAGCCACAGATCAAAGGCACCTCTTAAAATTACTGGCCAAGAATATAGAAAGCAATAGACAACCAAAATCTAATACCAAAATCGTCGAGTTTGATTGGGAGAATATCGAACTTGGAGTTTCCAATTTGGAGTCCACTTTAGAGAAAAGGCAAGTTGATTTTGTCCTGGCATTTGATACTATCTACAATAGCTTTCTGCTGGACCACTTCATTGCTGCCACAAAGACTATTTGTAACAGTGAAACAATCGTTGTGGTAGGCATACAGTTGAGGGACGAGGATGTACTATTAGAGTTCTTGGAAAAAATGTTGGATAATTCCTTTCAATGCTATCATGTAGACCAAGAATGGCTATCTCCTGGTTTGAAAAATGGGTACGGTATATATTGCTTTAAACTGTGTTCCTAGTTATGTCTTTCCAAAAGAGCAGTCTTCACAAATTCATGATGCGATAGGTCATTGGCACTGCTTCTTTTAGTGTAATCACTTTCCAAACATGATTCCAGGAATGATCTGGCCAATTCTGAAGCCGTGGGCGGGATATCAGGACGAGTCTGCATTCCGATTTTGAAAATTGCTTGCATTTGACTGAAATCAGGGAAAGGATGTTTCCCCGTAAACATTTCTATGATTAGGCACCCCACAGACCAAATATCAGCTTTATTGGTATAAACTGTCTGCTTGACAACCTCCGGCGCCATCCAATAAACGGATCCTTGTAGTGACGCTCGTTTTGAAGACGGTTTCAGATCACTCATTCTTTTGGATATTCCAAAATCTGAAATCTTGACCGTTCCTTTAGTGTCAATCAGTACATTGGCTCCTTTGATATCTCTGTGAATGATCTGTTTTTCATGAAGATAGGCCAAACCTGACAAGACTTGCTTTACAAAATTCCTTATTAGTGGTTCTTCAAAAGGACCATAATTATTCAGCATTGAAGACACCGATCCTCCAGGAATATACTCCAAGAACACATTGAGGAATTCGTCATCGAAGCTAGATCCAATACATCGGACAACGTTTTCATGATCAAGTTCCCTCAATAATGAAATTTCTTGTTTCAAGGATTCTAGCATATTTTGTCCATGAACGTCATTGACTGATCTAGCAGTCGGTAGTTCAACCTGCTTAACTGCCATCAGCTCTCCTGTGAAGCTATTAATCCCTAAGAATACGGTTCCAAAACTACCAGCACCGATACGAGCACCCTTTAACCATGATTGAGGCCCTCTTTCTTCTTCTAAGGAGAGTTGCTTTAGCATATACTCGTCATCACCAGTATCATCATCATCACATTCCTCAAACAATTCAATAATCGAAGAGTCTCCTTCATTAACCTCATTGGGTCTCTCATGAACTAAATCAGAAAGTTCATTACTAGAATTTGCTTCGTGATTTGAACGAACTATGTGTTCATTGTATTCTGACTCTACAAAATCTCCATCCTCCCTCGTTATTCTATCAGCTAGAACCTTACCAATTGTTTTCCTGGTGCTTGAACTGATGATACTGGCTCTATCTCCTGCAATGTTACTCATAGCATACCGGGAAAGTGATGAGCTTAACCTTGAATGATTGCCACTGTGATCACTGAAAATGGAGGCATTGGAAAATTGAGAAGACATTAACCTTGAAATTCTCATTGAATTTCTTACCGAATTCCTTACAGTTTCTTGTAGTTTGTTAACCTTTGTATCTGGGAAATACTCTGCCAGATTTGTTGAAATCAATTCACTCGGAGGTCTTTGTCCAAAGAAGTTATTCAAAGACGGCTTTCCTTCAGTAGACTCCTTAATCACGACATTGTCATTTTCCTGAGCTGGGAGTTTACCTGAATTCCTTGAAAATTTCATAGCTGCCGTAGAAGTTTCGATTGCTGCTAATGAGGGAGACTCAGTCTTTTTACACAAAATAATTCTGTTCCTTTCAACCCTATCCGCAGAATGACACACTGTGACCAATTCAATGTCGTACATTAAATGAAGTTTTTCTTCATCATTGACGAAGTATGCAGCACACATTTCAGGATCCATTTTCAGATCCAAGCCCTTTAGAGCTTTTCGCTTGATGGACATGGCATTGAAGCATCCTCTTATGTCAATTTGTTTCTTGGAACCGTCGACATTGATGAATGTGGCCAAGGATTTGGACGATTTTTCATCAGTAGTAGATTTCAAACTAGAATGGCTTCTTCTTAACTGACTTCTAGGAGATTTTTGAACCAGCTGTTTTGTTGGGGATAAGGGAGAAGCTTGGTTGCCTAGTCCATGCTTCTCCGAAAACGATGCCTCACCAGCGTAGTCGGGCAGAATAATCTCAGTCAATCTTTCCAATGGCAAGACCGTTCTTAGCCTCTTGAGCCTTAACCTCTGAATTTCATTCTCCAATCTTATTCTTGGACCAACTTTATCGATCCCAAGATCAATCAAAGCTGCCTTATCTAGATCGCACAGGAGATCTGCTGTTATACCATTTTCTATGAACGTTAGATGATACTCAACATTGGGGTGAAAGTGGATACTTACCCTCAAACCTGTCTAGATATGCTGAACACTGAAGATTGTTTAGCCAACTGGAAATATTTAAGTTTTCCATTGCATTGGATATAATAGTCTGAAGAGCAGTCATTGAATCGTCAATCTTAGTTAGGAGATAAATGTGATGGTGGTGTTAGGATGTGGAGGCTCATAGCCCCTCTAACTTGTGGTATTAGGATGTTTAGAGAGGGTACTCAAGTATGAGTATGAACGAGTGGGTTAATTAAGTTTGTGCAATCTATTTATGGAAGACAACAAATTGGTAATTGGTCAGAAGTAGTGTAAACATTGTTTGAGTTTGAATTGGGGTTCAATACCATTCTGGCCTGCTCACAGTATCGATTTTTCGATATTAGAAATTTTTTGGGGAGACCCTGGAGGAACATTCGAAGTAAAGTTGTAATTTTCACGAGCTAGCTAAGTTTGTTAAACTTTCCACGAGCCGCAAAGCCAAGCTCTGCCTCTTGGATGGTTTAGTTGGGTTCAATGATGGGCCATCTGTTCTCAGAAAAAATGAAATAAAATGTACTCTTAAGCTAGTGAAAATTTTCAATATTCATACAAGCCTTTATGGCCAAGTTGGTAAGGCACCTCACTAGTAATGAGGAGATCATCAGTTCGAATCTGATTGAAGGCAATTTTTTTTTCTTTTGCCTACACAGACATTTATTTGCTATCCGTATTCTGGCCAGCATCCAGCCAAATCTAAACTTACCACCCCCCCCTAGACGTAGTAAACTGGGACTAAAACAACTGACGTTGCAGCACATTCTCTATCCTTTACAAAAATCTTTCATCTGAAAATCTAAAAAATCGAGAAGTTTCGTTCTCCAGCCTACGCAACCACATCCAAGATGCCAGAGCCAAATGATGAACCACCCTCTGGATTCAATTGGTGGAGGAGAACTTTAAGCTACAAAACTGGGCTAGGTCTGACTCAGGAAGAGAAAGTAAAGTATGAGATCGATCTCAAACTCAAACAGACCAAAGATGACTGTACAAGGTGTTACGAATACCGAGACTGGATGTTGCGGTATTCGCCAACGGTAAAGTTCCTGATGGATCAAATTTCTCAAGCAGGGGGGCAGCTTTCTGCTAAGGACATTGTTTGTGACGAATGTGATGATTTGAAAGGTGGGGGGTTCCATCCTGAAATTGGAATCCTTATTTGTCAAAATAGGTTAATAGATAAATGGCACCTGGAAGACATTGTCTCTCATGAGTTGATTCACGCCTATGACAACACCAAGTTCAAGGTGGATTGGTTTAATTTGCGTCATCACGCTTGTTCTGAAATTAGGGCGTCATCACTTAGTGGTGAATGCAGGATAATGCAACAGTTTTGGAGATCGTCAATTAGTAGATTCAATAGCGGGCATCAAGATTGCGTCCGAAGGAGAGCTGTTCTAAGTCTGCAGGCAAATCCTAATTGTAAGGATAAAGATCAGGCTCAAAGCATAGTTGATGAAGTTTTTGAAAGCTGTTTTAATGATACCAGACCCTTTGAAATGATTTACCGATAAATTGTATTTTGAGCATGTAAATAAGTATTATCCCTATTTAAAACACTAAGTATAGAGAGCACAAGAGGCTTGGCCCAGTAGATATTCCCAGCCAGAAAATAGAATTTCCAAGGATTTTTCGATCAGCCATGAATTTTGTCCTGGAAAGATAAGTGAGAGGAATTTGGGCCATTTGAAAATAGAGTAAGTACCCTCTGAACTTACCAAAAATCACATACATAGTCAGTTCATGAACGAATGAACTTAACAAGAATGTGAAAAGAGTCGCATTGTACCTGGACAATTGAAATGCACTGATGGAGCTATGGTAGACATGTCTCAATAGGAAACGATGAACTGGTAAGTTCCAATCTCGAGCAAATTCATCCCATGAGACAGAATTCCACCATTCCGAATAGAAAGATCTGTCTGCAAATCCTGTTAACTCAGCCACAGCATTCAGTATTAATTCCCAGATCAAATAGAACACCAACATATACATTAACAAGAATGGTGGAGCCATCTCCAAGAGGATGAAAACATACGGGGAAACTCTTTCAGATACAGGTAGTTTCCTCAATTGAATCGCTTCCAAAGCCAGCGGGTATAGCCAACTTTCAGCGACCAAAATCATTAAGAAAATCACACCGAAAATACCCAGCATCTTAGTCCCAACATACTCCCATCTGATTTCATAAGTTAATGGATAGTCAATTTCATAAACGACTGTTGGGTACATCGTGTACCAAAACCAGTTTTTCAAGTTCACGTTAGATGGGAACGGAGATGTGGTGCTTTGACTAGTGAGTTCAAACTTGCAGAACTCCACTGATTTTTGAAGGGCAGCAGAAGTTTCCTTATCTAATTTTTGCTTTTTATTTTTAAGGTGCCGTTGTGAAAACTCCAGTTCTTTCTGAATTTTGAAAAGATAACCATTGTAAAAAGCGTACGAATGCATCTTCATTAGCATGACCAATGAGTGTAATAATAGGAAAATCTTTCCGATCCAAGGAAATTCCATCCTCTTAGCAGTCAGTAGCCAGAAAAAGAGGAAGCTGCACTGGTAAATGTGTTGCAGGTACATGCCTGTATTATCCCAATCAAGATATCCATTTTTAATAAGTTTTTGGAGGAAAAAGGTCGCATACATGCTAAGGTACATCAGCAGATCAGCAAATCCAACCTTGATTAGATCCTTTCGCATTATCCTGATAATATTGGATGTGTAAATTCTTGTGTTATTTCTTTCGTACTCCACCAATGTTTTCAAAGCCAACATTCCCACAGCCATCCACGCCAGGATAAAGAATCCCCGAAAGGATGTATCCATTACTGATGAGTCAAATATGGACCGTGATTGATTGAAACTGATGTCACCAAAGCGAGACCTCAATTCCCCCTTCTTATCATAACGAGTAGATATTTGAGCGTTCTTTTTGATAAGGACCAAGTCATGGCTCTTCATGTCTTCCATAATGTCGTATTCCTTCAAATCCTCTTCGAAACCTTTAATGCTGCCGCCGATTTCCTGGCCCTTCGGAGGGAAATTGTGTATCTTAGAGCGTTCCTTTTTGGCATTCCTTTTGATTGCCTGCATCTGAGTCTCAGAGTCGACTCTCGCCACTGGGATCGGCATCATTAAATAGAGGTGAAAGTTAGAATATTCGATATTTCGGCTTTGAACGGTAACTCATGGAACCGAAAGAAGCACCACATCTTACATTTATCGAGCATCCATACACCACAATGGATAAGCTGAAAAAAAAAATTATGGACTAGGCTAATCTGACTCCTACCTATGTCACGTCCTGAACAGTTGGCACCGGCAGAGGTGTTCTATAATGAAACTGAATCTCGTAAATATACCAACAACACACGTATCCAGCATATTCAAGCGAAAATGACACTTCGAGCTCTGGAATTGCTAAACTTACCGAAAGACACAGCTAATTTCATTCTTGATATAGGGTGTGGATCAGGACTTTCTGGAGAGATTTTAACAGAAGAAGGAGATATGTGGATTGGAATGGACATATCACCTGACATGTTGGCTACGGCTTTGGATAGGGAAGTGGAAGGAGATCTGCTTCTAGCAGATATAGGGAATGGAATTCCCTTCAGAGCAGGAACTTTTGACGCAGTGATATCGATTTCTGCAATTCAATGGCTGTGTAATGCCGATACAAGTAATGCAGATCCAAAAAGGAGATTGTTGAGGTTTTTCAATACCTTGTACGCCTCACTGAAAAGAGGTGGTAAAGTTGCAGCACAGTTTTATCCTATGAATGATAATCAATTGGATCAAATTCAAAGTGCCGCCAAAGTGGCAGGATTCCAAGGAGGTGTGGTTATTGATGACCCGGAAAGCAAGAAGAACAAGAAGTACTACCTGGTTCTGTCGGCTGGTACTCCAGATGTTCAGATAAACTTAGAAGGAGTTGTGATGGATGCACCTACGAAAGAAAGAAAACTTAATAAGAAACAGATGAAATTAATGGAGACAAGAAAAGACTACATCCAGCGTAAGAAGGAGGTAATGAAGAGAAGGGGAAAGAGCGTGGCGAACGATTCCAAGTTTACAGCCAGAAAGAGAAGACCAAGATTTTAGAAGGGTCTATTTCACTCTTTTTGTATGATTATGTAAGATATTAGATTAGGTAAGAGTAGAGCAGAGATCCATTCCATTCGCACCTCCTAGTTGTACGGTTTTTTTTTTCACCAATCAACACTATCAAGTGACGGACAAAAGAGTACATGTTGTTGCAAAGTTTCAAAGCCCTTAGGGCTAGAAGCTGCCTTGTAAGCACTCCAATAACACAAACAGCCGGGTACAAGACACAATATTTGGGCCAGAAAGTAGTTAGGGTGTATCAACCATTGCCTAAGTTAAGAGAAGGAACACCATTGATGAAGTACGTTAGGGAGAACCAATACAAGAAGTTGGATCCAAATGGTATAAAAAAGAACTTGTTGGACAAGTCGAATCCAAATTTGTTACGTTCGGGAGATATCGTTCGTATCACCTATAATAATAAACAGCCACCTTTAGTTGGTATGGTAATTGCTGTCAAGAGAAACGGCTGTGATTCCAACATTCTGCTTAGGAACTCTTATGCTAAACTTGGAGTGGAAATCAGAGTGCCTATTTTCAACCCTGTGGTTGAGAGAGTTGATATCCTGAAAAGACCTACGAAGTACAGATCGAGAAACAAGTTGTATTATATTAGAGGTACCAAGTTAGATGTTACTGATATCGAATCGTCATTGAAGAAGCAGCAGAGGAGATCAAACTAGTGTATATAGGATAATTGAGCTGTTCTGATATGAACCAATAGATGAGTAGAACAAAGGAGTCCAGGAGGAAAATGACAGAGCAGACTAAAGCGTTTTAAGTTTAAAGGAATATATGTATACTTTCAACCGTTGGAGAGTTTTCCATTGCATTAATGGTCATCTTCAACCGTAGTGGAGGCCGTTTACCGTTGAACTTCTGTGCCTTTATTCATTTTGCGATTTTGATTTTTCAGCACGACCACTCGACAGAGCACGTTTGATCGCCTTCATGTCCATCTCCCCCCAGACCCTTAACATTCCAACCAACCAAATGCTTGCTTTTTTGTCCTTACTGGCCGTGGCCACCGCCCAACAGGTGTCCATGCCATCCCAGCCATACTATGAGCACACTTACGAAGAACTGAAGGAAATGGGCTTGCTCCAGCGTTTGGTCACCTACAACTGGAAACTAGAATTGGTCACCGTTTCGTTCACATTGTTCTATCTTTTGACCCATTTCTTGGGTGCAAGCTACAACGCAAGGCTTGTAAGTAAATGGGTTTCATCCGCTGAAAAAGTATTAGACAAACAATTTGCTTCTTTAGGATGTTCAGTTAAGGAAAATGTTGTCAAAGATGACAATGAGCATTACACTTACTTCGCCACTGGTAGAAAGAACATTGAGTCCCTCACCGTAAGATTCACTTTGAAGCCAAGACACAATCTTTTGCTCTTGGTATCAGAAACCATCTTGGCCTTCTTTATTACTTCCATTGAGCAATCTGTTGACAGCGTCAACATCACTGTTAAGTACAGTAGTGATGCCGAATCCAACGTCGATGATTTTATTTGGGCTATTGTCAACAAAGATGGTATGAATCAAGCTCGTATTGAAAATTATTTTCTGTCACTGACAAAGACTTCTGAATCTTCCAAACTTCCAACTGAGTATGTGTTCATGTCCGAAACTGCTGATATTACCGAGGAGGTATACAATGAATCTGAAAATTCTGGTCTCACTAGTTCTCCTACTTTGCTCAAATATGTCGCTTTCACCGATCAATCAATCGTCAAACCTACCACTCTTGAAGAAGCTGCTTCTTCCAAGAAAGCTATTCTGTACACCAGTTTCCCCACCACTGCTTCAGAATTGAAGGCTAACCAGGATTTACTAACTTCTTTCTTGAGTTTGGTTGACAATGTCGTAGAAAATGTCAAATTCAGACCTGAGACTCTTAAACGAGTAAAGAAGACCAGAGAGGCTGAAACTCAAAAGATCAAAAAGGCTTTGGAAGAAGTTCAAAAAGAAGAATTGGAAAACAAACGAGTTGAAGAACAACGTAAGGAAAGAGAGAGAATTGCTAAACTCAGTCCTGAAGAGCAGAGAAAGATAGAGAAGAAGAGACAAGAAAAAAAGCAGAGGAAGCAGATGAAGCAGCAGAGAGTTCGTTAATGTGATGATTTATCTTTATTAGTATCTATTTTCCAGTAATCTTCCACCCTTTCCCAACAGGGGTGTTGAACACCTCCAGAGTACCTGCTCCGGCACAGTAACTCAAAACCCATTTCAAATTTAAACCTTTAAAGTAGTACCATTTTCGGTTCTTGTAGTTCCACCGTTCTTCTAGTTTGCTTTCTAAAGCTTCTTTCCACTTCGTAGCGCCAATTACTTTGAAAACAAATTTTTTGCTGTCTTGGATTAGTTTCAAGAACCCTCCGATGTTTGGCACAGAAAGATAGTAGTTTTCCGAATCCATGGTTGTCTTTTCTGTGGAAATGTTCAAAAGACCTTTCGAAATCAAACTATCGATCCGAAACTCATACTTTTCAGAATCTTTCAAGTTGACATTGTTTGCGGACCTGTTATCAGTTAGAAACTTGAGAAAACTACTGACATTGCCATCATCACTAAACGTCTCCAATATGTTCATATAATCTTCATTTTTTATAACGAGATTATCGTGAAAATCTTTGTGGTTGATCTTCAATTGCTTGATTTTACCTTTATCCACCAATTTCTGAATTGCTTGATCTACAAATGTGGGATTGGAAGGAAACACTGAGTATAATTGATTGACCAGGACTAATCTCGGATACGCTTCTCTCTTGGTTTCAATTTCCAGTTTTGATTTTTTGGTTAATCCTCCTTTGGCGATAGGTGGATAGTTGTTATCAAATTGACTTAGTTGAATTTGGTTTATCGCAGTAATCAAAGGATCTTCCCTTTTGGTACCGAAATATTCAGCAAGATAATCATCCACTCCTTCGTCCGCTTCCAATTCCAAGTTCAGGTCATCGTAAATCCGGCAGTCATAGTTCAATACTTGAAGCTTTTGTTGTTTATCAAATTCCTCTTTCTTCAGTAGCTTTTCCTTGTTTATCTCGTTCACTATAGCTTGCTCTGAGGGCAAATAGTATTCCGGTTGTTTCTTATCTATGTAGCCTTGGTTTTGTAGTTTCGTCTTCTTCAGCTGGGAGTTGATTAAAGACTTGTGGCTCAACTTGGAAGACTTCGACGCAGTGAGTTTCATCGTGTTTGGCGCCATTAGTAGCCAACTAGAGAGATGGTAGGATAACTGTGATTTTGCTCAAGGAAAGAATATATTTTGGAACCCCAATCCATGGAAGAACCAGTATTATGTAATCAATTACCCCACGATAGTTACTAATTCGACCAAAGTCTACCCGTTAACATTAAGTAAATGGTTCATACCAATTATATAGCGTCGACAAAACTTATACATTCATGTTAAAGAACCGAAACAATATTATAAATACCTAACGTCTCTATACAAGGTCTAAACTCTAGATGTTGACCTTTTCCTTAAACATCTTCGTTACAGCTTCAATGGCTTTGTTAATTCCTTCAGGGTTGGTACCCACTCCTTGACAGATGTTTCCTTTTCCACCAGCTTTTCCTCCGATAAATTCTGAGGCAACGCCAGTGACTTCAGAAGCAACGACTCCCTTCGAGATGGCATTCTCCGAGACATAACATCCCTGGGCAATCTTGGACTCAGATTCATTACCAACAATTAGGTACAGGGATTTATCTGGAATTTCTTTCTTGACATAACTGAAAGCTTCAGTTAATAATTTGGCATTGCTGGAAACTGGAACGTGAGCGACAAAAAAGGGTGAGTCTTTGTGCTCATCGAAATAGTCCTTAACGGTGTCCAGAGTTTTCTTACTCTCAGCCTTTTGTCTGGCCTTCAGCTCGTCCTTAACAACCTTCTCAATGTTGGTAAACTTGGTCTTCAGGTTGTTCTTGGCGAGAACAGAGATTTGCAATTTACCCAGCGCAACGTTGAATTCTTTCAGCTTTTTTTCCTTAGCCTCGCCAAAGCTCATCTTAGAAATGGCATCCAATTGATCATTCTTTTCTCTGGCAATGCGCTGAACCGTATGAGCCTCAGTGCTGGTGACTGCAACGATACGCCTTATTCCTTTGGCAATACCACTCTCTTCAATGATTACAAAGTCCTTGATATCACCGGTTTTAGCAACATGTGTACCTCCACAAAACTCAATAGAGGCATTGTGCCATTCACCATTAAAAGGATTCTTCACCAAGTCCTCAACTGGAACCCCTATGGACACAACACGCACTGGATCTGGATACGTTTCACCAAAAACAGCTCTCAAACCGTTGATCTCCTTACCAACGGCTAACGTGACGTCGCTGGCAAATACTGGCACATTCTTTTTGATGATTTCGTTTGAGATGTCTTCAACTTTCTGCAATTCACTCAGAGTCAAAGCTTTCTTGTGAGAAAAATCGAAACGAAGCTTCTCCGGGGCAACAAGGGAACCCTTTTGTTCGACATCATCACCTAAGACATCTCTCAGAGCAAAATTCAAAATATGTGTACCAGTATGATTATTCTTGATGGGCCAGCGGCGCAGTTCGTCATAGCCAGCAATGATTTTATCAGAAACTGATAGAACACCTTCTTCAACATAACCAGTATGCAACACATAGCCAGCATAGGATTGTACATTCTCCACGTTGAATTCGGCAACGCCATCAATGACAATCTTACCAGTATCATATATTTGACCACCTTGTTCAGCATAGAAGGGGGTCTTGTCGAGTAAAATTCCTATCTGTTGGTTCTCGGCAACCGTGGAAGTTGACTGAATGAGGTCCTTACCATTGTAAATGGCAACGATAGAAGCCTCAATATTCTTGGTTCCGTACTTGTAGGAGTCATCAGTCTTTGGAACTTCAGAATTTTTTTCCAACTCGCCCAAAACATGGACGTCAAGTTTAACCAATTCTTTGCCTTGGGTCTTTCCGTTACCTTTAGATGCTTCTCTTGAAGCTTCTTTAGCAATCTCAAAGCCTTCATCATCAATCTTAAGACCTGTTTCTTCAGCCATCAATCTAGTCAAATCGACAGGGAATCCGTATGTGTCATACAATCTCCAGACGTCTCTTCCAGCTAATGTTTGTTCTGGTGTCTTTGATGCAATAATGGCATACTGTTCAAACAATCTCTCACCACGGTCTAATGTTCTAGCAAAAGAAGCTTCTTCCTCATCTAAAATCTCTGCAATGGTGTCAAAGTTCTTATCAACCTCTGGAAAGGTCTCCTTTACTTGCTCAATTAAAGCTGGGGCCAGTTGAGAGAAGAACTTACCAATTGGATAGTTCATATATTTTCTAGCATAACGAGCACCACGACGCAAAATACGACGCAAAACGTAGCCTCTACCCTCATTGTTTGGAACACCACCATCGGCCAGAGAAAAGGTTAGGGTACGAACGTGGTCGGCTAAAACACGGTATGCAGTGTCAATACCGTCCATATCGTCCTTTCCGAAATGACCAGAGTAAGGTCTCACACCAGTAATTTCTTGAATCTTCGTGAACAGAGGATCGAAAACGTCCGTGTCGTAGTTTGATCTTACATTTTGAAGAATAGAAACCAATCTTTCAAATCCCATACCAGTGTCAATGTGCTTAGAAGGAAGAGGCCTCAAGGAACCGTCTGCTTCACGGTTGAACTGGATAAACACAATGTTCCAAATTTCTAGTACATCAGGATCATCTTGGTTCACTAAAGAAGCTGCATTTCTTCCGCCGATTCTGTCGTAGTGTATCTCTGAACATGGACCACAGGGGCCTTGGTCACCCATTTCCCAGAAGTTGTCTGCAACAGACCCGGGCAAGATATGATCCTCAGCAACACCTAAAGCCTTCCAGTATTCTTTGGCTTCTAAATCAGGTTCCAGACCAAGGTCCGCATCACCACCAAAGTAACTGACGTAAAGTCTTTCCTTATCCAAGCCATAGACTTTAGTTAACAGTTCCCAGCCATAACCAATGGCTTCCTTCTTGAAATAGTCACCAAACGACCAATTACCAAGCATTTCAAAAAATGTGTGATGATAAGAATCTCGTCCAACATCCTCCAGGTCGTTATGCTTTCCTCCAGCTCGGATACACTTCTGAGAGTTCGTGGCTCTTTTCAAAGTGGCGAAGTCAGAGGAAGGGTCAACGGTTCCCAAAAAAATAGGCTTATACTGGTTCATACCGGCATTTGTAAACAACAAGGTGGGGTCATCGTATGGAATCACAGAGGACGATGGGACGTAGGTATGGTCTTTGCCTTTAAAGAAATCGAAAAACGTGGAACGCACCTTGTTGGCAGTCCATTCCTTAGATGCTAGAGTACTCATTGCAATTATTCCAATTCGGGTTTTACTCTTGATTGATGAAATTCCTTTGTGGGGGAACTTTAGCATCCAATAGTTGGAGAAAATGAGTAATGGGGAGTTGGAAGTGGTGGAGCTACCAAGATTTACAGACCCTTCAGGGCGTAGAGTCAAAAAAAAAAAAAAAATCGAGAACCCAGGTCACATGACTTCGTTCATGAAGGAGAATGTTCCCTTACTACACGAAAGGGGAAATATTATGCAACAAGTTATGTTCTACTTGAACGAACTTTGAGATGTCTTCGCCACCCGATGACCCCACCACTCTAGGCAAGAGGTCAATTTTTTACGAACCCCAGTGGAACCCGTCAGGTAAAGCTCCCAAAGGGTTCAAGAATGTGCCTTATCCATTGAAGAACCCTAAAGTCTACCCCTCGGACCCTACAGCGGAAAAGATTCCACTACCTGAAGGACCACCACCAAAGTACTACAAGAGAAAAACAACCGCAATAGAAGCCCCAGAAGAAAGAAGAGACTTGTACAAGGAAACGCTTCAGTTTGTGCCACGTACGATAGCATCAACGCAGAAACCTAAAACTCCATAGAAAATATCATGTATATTTCGTTTCATCTAACAATTTCAATTTTGATATTATAGCTCTCTACTATTTCTTTGCAAAGACCTGCTCAACCTGGTCAAGAGACTGTAGCAGGACCTTCTGTTGGAACTTAGGGTCCTTCAGTTGCTCCTGGACCTTAGAAATGACAGAGGAAGCCAATTGCTGTTGCTCCAATTGTCTAACCTGTGACTCGTATCTGACCCAAGAATCCAAAACAGATTTGGCCTCAGCGGCAATCTCAACTTGTTGTTTCAATGCGAAAGCCTCGGCCTCTAATTGAGCAGTCTCCTTGGACAACTCGAAAAGAGCCTTGGTGGTAGAGACAATATCTTTCAGGTTTCCGACCTGGTCGATTCTACCCTTGACAGCCTCAACATGCTTAGTTCTAGAGCTATTCAAAATGTCGGTGATGTTCTGGATAGTGGAGGAAGCCCATTCATTGTACAGTGGGCCTAGGACCTTGGCTACAACACCTACAGTTCCGGCGAAGGTCAAGAGCAGAATCGACTCCTCATTGACAACATACAGTTCGTTGGAGATGGCATAAACGGCACCAGCAACAGATGTGGCAACGATTCCAGTCTTGGACAAAATGTTGTTACCTGGAAGAGCGTCGATGATGGAATTAGCCTTAGCCTTTGGTTCAACTTGAGAAGATTGCAGACGGACAGCACATGGTTGGAATGCTCGCAATCCGACGGTCGATTGACGTGCAGCTCTGAAAGAAACTCTGGCAAGAGACATTTGGATATGTGTGAATGTTTTGGAGTTCACCTGTTGGTCAAAGGAATTCAAGGAGAGGTTTTTCGACGGGAAGAGGGAGAGCACGCGAATGTCTGTGATTGGTCGCAAGGCTGTAGTGCTAGGAGAGGAGACGTGGTTGGCTAGTTGCTGAGAAATTGGCCATTTGGCACAATAAGAGGAAAAAAGACTTGCAACGTTTTCAGTTAACAGATCTTTGTACTACGTTGTCCACGATTGACATGTCTCTGATTATGGTTGCACCACATTCGACGTCTTGAACTATCCTCTTCAGGTCACATGCTCAACTTTCTATTTTTGATTACATAAACAACCAAACATTAGTTTTATCATGTGACCCAGATCATCTTAGGAAAACCGCGTTCCTTTATTTGTAAACATAACTCCTAACTTCCCAGTACCAAGCGAATGAAGTCAGTTTCTGGGCTAGGGTTCTCTCCTGACTCAAACAGGAGTGAAGAGATTATGCCTCCAGAACTTAATGTGGTCACAATGTCAATGCTGGATGATGTCAGCTTCAAGCCAACTTTAAAGCCTAGGCGGGAGAGAACTTCAGTGTACAAGGACCCTTCCATATTTGACAAATACTCCAACGAGTATTTCACACCTCATACCCAAACCAGGGCTCCCATTACGCCACCATCACAACAATGCATAGAGTCTTTAGGAAGAGGGTCTTCTCGCTTGTCAAAAAAATACAATCGAATAGGATTAGGAGCTCCTAAGCGACTGTCGCAGAAACTAACCGATGAGTTTTCAATGGAGAATATTATGCAAAGAGGTACAAAAACCCAACAAAGGAGGCAGCAATTGGATCAAAAGTTGCAAGATAAAGATTTGGACCCAGATAATTTACAGGAAATCCAAAAAGATCTTGAATCTCATCGCTCAAAGTACCTCAACGAATTGAAGAGGCAAAATCATAGTCCGCCGTCAACCACAACAAAGGCTCAATTACCAGACGTAGCACCCTACCTTGACAGAAATACACCAGCACAGAAGACTCCATCCAGAGAACCTTTACGTCCGATTTCTAGTAATGTACGATGCCAAGAATTAAACACAGCAACAACAACCAACAAAACCTCTGTGCAACCCCAAGTGCCACAAGATAACATACAACGATCAAAGCCCATTGTTCAAATAAATAATAAGCATTATGAAAAGCTTGAGTTGATTGGTAGGGGAGGTTCCTCAAAGGTCTACAAAGTCAAATCTTTTGCAAATAATAAGGCCTACGCGATAAAGCGAGTTACATTGGATCAGTTCGACAGCAATTCCATCAAAGGATTTAAAGGCGAAATTCAGCTGCTGCAAAAACTGAGTAACTCTGATAGAGTTGTTAAGTTGATCGATTACAATTTTTCCGACACAACGATACATCTAGTAATGGAACTGGGAGAAATTGACCTGGCGCATGTATTAACGTCACAAAATAGTTTGGATCTCAATGCTGTTCGGTTTTATGCTTCTGAACTATTCAAATGTGTGCAGGCGGTGCATCAATCGGGTATTGTACATAGTGACCTCAAGCCTGCAAACTTTTTGTTTGTTCGTGGTGTGATGAAGATTATCGATTTTGGAATAGCCAATGCTTTGGATGATGTGACATGCAATATTTATAGAGATTCCCAGATTGGAACGCCCAATTATATGGCTCCAGAAGCTCTAATAGAGTGCAGTTCAAAAGGTGTCGCATCCCTTGGTCCTGAGTCTAGCACTTGGAAAATTGGAAAGGGATCTGATATATGGTCGTGTGGCTGTATCTTGTATCAAATGGTTTACGGAAGACCTCCTTATGCCCACTTTAATGGGAATCAGCGATTAATGGCAATTATGAATCCTCAAATACAAATCGAATATTCAGAAAAAGGGCTGGATGATGTCAAAGTGCCCTCCGCTCTGAAATTATTAATGCAAGGATGCTTAGAAAGAGATCTTACTAAGAGAATTACCTGTGAAGAAGCCCTGAACAGCGACTTCTTGAATCCCAAGACAGTTTCCAAAAAGTTCATTTGTGACTTAGTCGACCATGCTTTGAAGTATGGTGCTAAAAACCAGAATATTACACCAGATGTGATGAGCTCTTTGTGCGAAGAAGTATGGAGCAAAGTCTGTCAGAGTAACAACTGAACCTTTCTTCATTCAGAAAAAGAAAAACGTAATCAACTTCATTTGTATAGATATCTACCAAGTACATACCAATTTATCTTGAGCCAAGCTTCTCCAAAACTCGGGGACCCTGCTCTTCCCACTCCTGTCTACTGATCCACATGTGATCTTTGTCGGCCATAATATTGGCCAGAACTGCACCTCCAATGAAAACCATCTGCTTCCTCCTAGGGGGGTCTTCGATACGAACCTTGAATTTCTCCAATCTCGTTGGATCACCGCGGAGAACCTTATGGAACCATTGCTGTTTCAGTTCCTTTTCCAACCTGGATGGCAATCCTGGGTACATACTAGATCCTCCTGAAAGAACAATGGATTTGAATAATGTAGATCTAATATCAACGTCAGCAGATTGGATAACGTTAAACAACGACTCGCCGACACCAGGTTGCTCTACATCAACCAAGTTGGGCTGGAAAAGACATTCAGGGGCTTCAAATCTTTCTGAAGAGCATTTTATAACTCTACCATCTGGAAGTTCATAACTTTCAACTAGTGTGGTAGTATCATTGGCTAACTTGGTGTCAAAATCTAAATCGTACGAAACGTAACATAGTTTCTCCTTAATTTGACGAACAGTTTCGAAGTCAGCTGTTCTGTTAAACGCATAACCTCTTCTAAGAAGCAAGTTGATGAGATTTCTTGTAACATCTCTACCGGCGACATCAAGACGCTTCGTCAGATGGCTCAAAACCACAGATTCATAAACAGGCACAATATGAGTGACACCGTCTCCACTATCAACGACAACTCCTGACGACAATCCTTGAGCATAAAGTGCCAAAACGGCCTGAATGGCCACATAAACGTGTCCGAAATGATACTTTTCAAACATGACATCACACATCTTTTCTCTATTCTTGATCGGGTTCATCGGGGGTTCTGTGAGTAAGACTTTACGATCCGTGGTATCTATCTTCATACGCTCATAGAAGGCGTAATCCCAGAGGTGTTCCATGTCTTCCCAGTTTTTGATGATTCCGTTCTCCATGGGATAGGATATTTGAAGAGCACTACGAACACTACTGGCTTCGTCTCCACACATGATATCTTTAATTTCCACAGTCCCAGTTCTTTCTTCAGCACGTAGTATAGGTCTTCCAACAATAGAAGGAAACGTGTGGTCTGGGAAGTTGGTACCTCCACGGCCGATCTTAACGAATCCTGTTCCTTGATCCAGAACTTAATATGGTTAGTGATTGAATACTTGGGAAACAGAAGTGGACAACGGGTTGCAATATTGCGAGAAGGAGAGTTGACTCAACCTTGTGAATCATACAAACTTCCATTGGCCCATTTTAGAGCCTACGCGGCAAAAAAAGGTTCCGAAAACTTACCAATTGGTTGTTCCATTTATTTGGTGATGTTGTGTAGATGGTAGGCTTGGACTGTATGAGCGTTCGAGTTCGTTGGTGGGAGTAAAAGCGAGAAGTAAATATTTCGTTTACATAAGCAGATCTGCGATTAGTTACTACCTTCTCTATCCTGCGGGCCATGTTCGTCAAGGCCAACGGATTCACCATTAGCCATCCGTTGTTTGGTCAGTGCAGCAATAACAGCTGCCCCAACCCCCGATCCATCTTCTGCTGGAACTATAGTTACTAAGTCGGGGGTTGAATGGCCCCATTGGAATATATCTCTAAGTGCTCTTGCAGCTCTATCACGGAAATAAGGATAGCGAGTGAAGACAGAGCCA
Source organism: Komagataella ulmi (assembly GCA_023213065.1). Lineage (NCBI taxonomy): Eukaryota > Fungi > Ascomycota > Pichiomycetes > Pichiales > Pichiaceae > Komagataella > Komagataella ulmi. Next base: position 2,449,849 of record JAKWAZ010000001.1, read on the forward strand.
TCAGCAGCACAATGGGCTTTCTTATAACCTCTTTTTTTGCAAATTGCGGCAATGCTACATACCGACAGTCTGGCTGCTCTTGTTCCTATGAGCTCGCAAATTCGTCTAATCAGTTCTCTTTCTGGAACTGTGGTTTCAACTCCTAGACTGTTAAAAAGTTCTCCAGTCTCGCATAGATTCTCAAAAGGATCCTCTTCAATTCTGGCTGGGAAGGATGTATCCATAATGAACGGTTCATTTAGTTTCCGAATTGCTTGTCCATTGAAAATGTGTCCTTGATGGTGTAAGTCTACAAGCACTAATCGTAACAGTTCTCCCAAATAATAGCCTGATATCATTTTTTCATACGACTGTTGCCCTGGTCTGGGTGATTCTGAGTCAATTGTATCATCGTATTTGGTCCTGGGCAGAACTGCGATGATATTGTCAAAAGCACCGTATTCGCAATTGATGGCCATGGTTGTATCTTTTTGAATATCTGGTGGAAGAGCATTAGATATCTTGGGAATTGAACTTATCGTATCATAGTATGCACCATTAACACCAGTACCAAATATGAGTCCCATTTTGGTCTCAGGATCTGTATATGTAGAAGCTACCAAAGTGCCTGTAGTGTCATTAATCAAAGCCACTACAACAACGGACAAACCCAATGATTTCAATGCATTCTGTAGCATAGGTACAACGTCATGATTTTCAACGTCAGGAATATCAAATCCTTTTGTCCAACGTTGCAAAACACCCGAATTAATCCTACTTTGGTATGCAGGATAAGAAAATGTGAACCCCAAAGGAATTGGATCATCCGAACTATCTCGATAATCGAACTCTTCATCAATGAAAGTCTTCACACATTGAGCAATAAAAAGCCAAAGCTCACTTGATGTGGAGGTTCTGATCCACTTAGGTAAAACATACTTAGATTGAATGGTCTCAAACTTCCTATTTCCCAGCAGTTTGACCAATATAACCCTTATATTGGTCCCGCCCAGGTCAATTGCGAGATAGTCCCCGGTTTCGTCTCCTGTGGGGAAATCCATCACCCAAGTAGGTAGCATTGGGATATTAGAGCTGCTTGATTCCAAGCCCTCCTTCAATTCAGCAACAAATCGATCCACTACCCGGTTCAACCTGGGAGTTGATACAACAAACTGAGCCTCTACTTCTTTGTAAGCTTTTCGTAATTCTGGACTAAGCTGATTAAAGAGATATCCCTTATCGTTAATGACATGCCAAATCCTAATTCAAAAGTGAATACCCACTTTTCTGTGCTGAGGCTTCTTAGCCCCTAAATGAACCATTATTACTAGTTTGACAACAGTCTTTGCAAGCAAAGTTTGGTGTCGGTATGAAATAAGTGCTTTTGTGGATTGGAAAATCAGAATTCAGATTCCAGCTATGAACAGGCCAAAATACCCTGACATTTTTTTGACACGACAACAATGAAACTGCCCTCAGACAGGAAATAGAAAGTACTGAATGACAGCTTATGCAGTCCTTGACACATCTTGCCAGCTGTTTGACCAGACATAAGGATTCCAATTTACGGATTGGAATAACTTCCATCTGACACCCTGAAATTTAATATCGTGTACTACCCACGCTCCAACACTTGAATCAATCTCAGATAGTTAATCATTTGCCTTCCAAATCTTATTACGCTAAAACGAACTTGAAGATGGCAACCTATGCATCAGGAATTCCCAAAATTCCAGACTTTGACGTATCAAAGCTTAGTTTTCTTGCACAAATAGCCGATGGCGACGGAGACGCTGAATTGGTTGACAGAGTGATCCACGGCGTTGAGACTAATGAGATGGCTCCCTACTATCATTATCTCTATCACCAAATAGCATTGCCCGGACTAGAGTGGGATCAAGGCTTGTATGACAAACTGGTTTCACAAAATGAAAAGAAGGTAGAGGAATTGACTAAAAAAATAAAAGTCGTAGATGAAGACGATGAGGGTGAGGTGGAGAACGCCGAATGTTGGGCAGAACTTGGAAACTACTACGCTCAAATTGGAGACAAGAATAAAGCAATAGAAACACTTGGAAAGGCAATCGATCTAGCTCCAAGTATCGGCGCAAAGATTGATATCAAGCTCACTTTATCTCGTATTGGATTCTTTTATGATGATAAGCAATTCACCAAGAAGTACTTGGATGAAGCAAACGCTTTGATCGAGAAAGGGGGTGACTGGGAGAGGAAGAATCGTTACAAGGTATACACAGGAATTTACGACCTGTCAATGAGAAAATTCAAAGAAGCCAGTGATCTTTTGATTGGTGCCTTGCCTACTTTTACGTCGACAGAGCTATTGACATACGAAGACTTGGCATTGTATGCCTTGATAGCGGGCGTCATATCGTTAGATCGAAAAAACCTCAAGAAGCAGTTAATTGACTCTCCAGAAATTTTATCAATTGAATCACATAGCTCTTTGTTCAAGCCCATTTTCAGTTTATTGAAGGCTTTGTATGATTGCAAATACGACTCTTTTTTCAAACACCTTTTGGAGACTAACGATCAAATTTTGACCAAGAACGTTAATCTTGCCCCACATGCAAATTACTACTTGCGTGAATTGCGAGTAAAAGCCTACTCACAGCTGTTGGAGTCTTACAAATCTCTATCATTGAAATCCATGTCCGAAGAGTTTGGAGTATCAGTCGAATTCCTAGACCATGATCTATGTCAATTTATTCCCAACAAACAGTTAAACTGTGTAATTGACAGAGTCAATGGAATTGTTGAGACGAATAGGCCAGACAACAAGAATAACCAATACAACTTGTTGATCAAGAGTGGTGATGCCCTGTTGACAAAGCTTCAAAAATACGGAGCTACTGTCAGATTAAGTGGCACTGAGAAAGCTAATTAACATAAATTTTTAGACGCCTATAATACTTTTAGATGGTTTCCAAATATGTAGAGAATTATCTTCGCCGACACTTGATATCATTGTTTCATCCCATGGATTCCACGAGATGTCATTGACTCCGAACATATGCCCTCCGTGAGTGAACTTTAAGGGTTGCTCATTGTCGCCAAAGTCCCAAATCTTGACTGTTTTATCCATAGAGCATGAACCTAAAAGAGAGTTGTGGGGGTTCCATTCAAGTGTTGATATTGATTCCTCATGGGCCTTAATATCTCGTATAGCGTTCGTTAAATTTCTAAGATCGAAGAGCTTAATCTGACCTTCTGCATCACCTGTTGCGACAGTAAATGGCACTTGGTCATTGAATGATAGTGAGTTGATGCCGACTTGATGAATATGTGTTGACTTGACCGGATCCAGTCCCTGTCTGGTATCCCAAAGTTTGAAAAAGCCATCTTCTCCAACAGAACCAAAAATTGAAGTGTGTTTCGGAATGAATTTGACGTCATTGCAACCATTGTCATGAGCAATAAATATTTTATATGGATTAAGAGAATCTTTGTCCTTCGTGTACGTTTTGATGTCCCATAATACAACCGTTCCGTCCATTGAGCCTGACAGCAGCTCCCCTTCAACGCTAGGATTCCAACTCAAACAGGAACCTTCATCCTTATGATATGTACAGTGAATATCTGGTTTAATTGTGCCGCTTAATGGTTGAGAAGGATGCTTGGTTCGATCAAATATAAAAACACTCCCGTAATTATTAATTGTCGCTATGATGTCGGGATTTTGGGGAAGATATTTACATTTATTAACTTCTCCATTATGTGATATTCGTTGGATGATGCTCAACTTTTCGCAGTTGCGATTTGAGTTTTTGGAGTCCTTGGAAGACGGTAGTACTAGTGGTGATATTTCTCCTTTGACGCTGTCAAAGTTGTCCAGAGAGTTTCTCAGCGATTCTCTCAAAGAAACTTCATTGTGTCTGCTGAACATCCCAAAGTTCAAAAACTCATTGCTGGCGCCTGACGTGAATGTTCCAAAAATAAGCCGTTGGTAATCAAACTCATCTTCGTCATTTCTTTCAATGTCTGGCAAAAACTCAACAGATAAAGAGGGCCAGAGCAGAGACTTGCTTTGAAAATAATCATACAAGTATGGAGAGTTCTTCTTCCATATTTTATATCGGAGAATAGTTTGGTCGCCCAGACTAGCGGGGTCAACTTCTTCGGCCATGATTACCAGAGACGTGTGAATTAACGCGTACCTCTCCCGAGACAGATAATAATAAAGGAGTGCCTTAATCAAACTTGTATTAGATAATCACTTCTTAAGTACTCATAATACCATATTACAATATACATCTCTATTACTAAAACACCTAAGCCCAAGCTTTGAACTTCTTGATCAATTGAGCGGTGGATGAGTCGTGGCTTTCTTCAACGTTGGCACTATCGTCCTGCAGATCTTTCTGGACAGCCTTGGCTAAAACCTTACCTAACTCAACTCCCCATTGATCAAATGAGTTGATGTTCCATATAGCTCCCTCGGTAAATGTGACGTGCTCATAGTAAGCGATCAAGGAACCTAGGGTTGCAGGGGTGATTTTCTGTGTCAGGATAGATGTGGTTGGTCTGTTACCTGAGAATACTTTATGTGGGATCAGACCACCAGTAGCACCAGCAGCGGCTACTTCCTCTTCGGTCTTTCCTAGCAATAAAGATTCGGCCTGGGCCAAGAAGTTGGATGCCAGCAAGATTTGGTGAGCGTTGTTTGCAACAGGGTTGTGGGACTTTGCGGCCAAAATGAAATCAGCAGGAATCATGTGAGTACCTTGATGCACCAATTGGAAGAATGAATGTTGAGCATTTGTCGTTGGCTCACCAAAGACGACAGGGCCGGTGCTGTAGTTGGCGAAAACATTGCCCTTGGTTACAGATTTACCATTGGATTCCATGGACAATTGTTGTAAGTAGGCAGGGAATCTGTGCATATATTGGTCAAATGGAGCGACCAAGTGTGTCTGACTTCCGAAGAAGTTAGTATACCAGACAGACAGTAATCCACCAATGACTGGGATGTTTTGCTCCAGAGGAGTTTCCAAAAAGTGTCTGTCGACAGCTTCGGCACCCTTCAAGAAGTTCTCAAAGTTTTCAAAACCAATGTAGATGGCAACTGAAAGACCGATAGCAGACCACACGGAGTAACGTCCACCAACCCAGTTTTCAAAACCGAACATGTTCTTAGTGTCGATACCGAACTTTGCGACCTCTTCGGCATTTGTGGATAAAGCAGCAAAATGCTTGGCAATTGCCTCACTTTTGTTACCAGTTTTAGAAAGGAACCAGTCCTTAGCAGTATTGGCATTACGGATGGTTTCGGCGGTTGTGAAGGTCTTGGATGCAATCAAGAAAAGGGTAGATTCAGGATCCAAGTATTTTAGAGTCTCAGCAATGTGGGTACCGTCCACGTTGGAAACGAAGTGAACATGCAATCCCTCCTGGGCATAAGGCTTCAATGCCTCTGTCACCATGACTGGACCCAAATCAGAACCTCCGATACCAATATTGACAACATCAGTGATCTGCTTACCAGTATATCCCTTCCAGGAACCATCGCGAACCTGTGTAGAGAATTCCTTCATATGTTGCAAAACACTATCAACTTCTGGGGCGACGTTCTTGCCGTCAACATACATTGGGCGGTTAGCTCTGTTTCTCAGAGCGACGTGGAAAACAGCTCTGTCCTCTGTGACATTAATATGTTCTCCGGCGAACATCTCGTTTCGGAGTTTCTCAACGTTGGCCTGTCTGGCCAAGTCGAACAGTTTGGCGAGAATCTCCTCATCGATCAGGTTCTTGGAAAAGTCGAAAAACACTTCAGACCCATCAAAGTTCTTGAAAGTGTGACTGAACTTGGAAGATCTGGCTGGATCCTTTTGGAAAGCCTGTTTGGCAGAAAAGTTTTTTCCCTTCGACTTGTAAAGCTCTTTCAGCTCTTCGAAAGCTGGTAGTTCAGATGCGAGCTTGAAAGTGGCATTGTCCTCTTGCAATAGAGACGGCATTTTATCAATTGGTTGGAGCTGAATTATTCCGGAAGAATGGAAAGGTTGGGACTCGAATAAGTTTTAAATTTAAGCAACCCAAGAAGTTTATATAGACAAGGGGATAGGACGTCAGATTGTCTGCAATCGCTTATATATTTATTGCCTGACGGAATAAGGGCTACCCGGAATTTCTTTTTCTGCGAACGGGCAAGTGTGGTGCGCGGCGAAAAGACTTCCACGAAGCATAAAGTGGGCGGACCTTGCGTGGTGGGTGGGCGAGAAAGGCGTCCGAGCTTGGTGGGGAGGATATCTTGAGAGCATTCAAGGTAGACAGCTGACCGGGAGCTATGTTACTGCGATCACAAACATCCGACATCCAGTAATTCAGGCGACTTATTATATCAAAGCACGTTTCTAAGTTCTGATGTAGTCTCTTCCAACTCTTGAAGCTTTTGCCTATATGCAGTCTCGTCTTGATGCCTAGACTGCTGAATTTCAGCCAGCTCCTGCATTTCTTTCAACAGCTTTACTTGCAATCCCTTTAGTGATTTTATTTTGGAGTAGTGATCTTTGGGAAAGACAAACCCTTTCTCTTCCTGTTCCATCTGTGTCGAAAGTTGTTTAACATCATCAAGAATGTCTATCTCGGTCAATAGTTTGTCCTGGTAGTTGATTCCAGGGCGGATAGTTTCGATGTTATCAGCCATTTGATAACGACTTCTCGAACAGCAGAAGTCTGGTAAGAAGACAGTATTATGGTGGCCGTTTTTCGTATGGGGAAAAAGATTACCTCAGCATCTGATTTCGTTTTCAAACTTGCAGAAGAACCAGCTTGCAGTTGGCTCCCATCCTGACCATCGGTTCATCACCACTCTCCAGAGAAAGTGTTTTCTAGTAGTCTTCTAGAAGCGATACCACCTTTACGTCGGGCCCACTTCAAATGGCTCGTCATCCATGGAAGAAGTTGTTATGGTTAAAACAGGATTATGCGGATAACTACACGGATTCATCCTTCTTATCTCAGCTAAAGAAAAACACCACGGTGGCTAATTACTCTTACCTTAAGTTGGTCAATGACTTTGCTTTGATTGTACTGCATTCATCTACAATTGTTCTAGTGTCAGTAGTGTTCTATGGAGTGTACCATGAAAGTTGGAACCCCGTAATCCCAACGTTAGTATCCACTTTGATTACTTTTATTTTCTGGGTGGTGTATATGATCATCAGTTATATGAACAACTTAGAAGTAGCCTCTGTTGTGGGCACTTTAAAGTCTTCGCTGCTTATCCTTTTCATTTTGCTTGCTTTGTCTCCAGTTCTGAAAAGTTTAACTGATTCTACGTCATCTGATTCCATTTGGGCGTTGAGTTGTTGGATCTGTGTTGTCAATGTGCTGTTCAATGATTATGTGATTGAATTCTCTGGTGCAACTCATACTTCAAACTTATCGAAGAATTTGGCTCTCTCCAATGCCATACTCCTTGCGTCAAGACTTTACTCCAATCTGGCGGCTTTCAGTTTCATCTTGTTCTGCATTCAGGTTCAAGGGCTCTTCCCAATGTTCAACAACTTCACACGCAGGTGCCAGATGCTTGCTTTTCACAGATTTCAACTCATAGCTATTGTCGGTGGAGTGAACTATCTGGTCTACTCAATATTAGGAACGAGCGCACTTAGCTGCTGGATAGCGCTACAAGGAATCATTCTTTTTGTTGGTCCATCATACTTTATTAGGCTACAGAAATACAAAGAGGAGCTGCAAGGACCCTGGGACCCAGTTAAACCAAGAATAAGTGAATCATAAACACAACGAACTCACTCAATTGATTAACCTCCAAACACACCACCAGCCAGACACAGGTTTCTTCTGGTGAAGTGAACTGTATATACTGGAGTTTTTTTAGTGAAATAAACAGACATATGATCATTGGTAGCGACTATCTCTTTACGACGACGCAGATCTTCTGTCTTCTTCTGAATTCCTTGAGCCGTTACATCATTGATGGGCTCTGGCTGGGCAGAAGGTGAGTTGGTATTCTTTTTCACATCCCATACTCTTACACTGTTGTCTGCACCAGTACTGACAAGCACAGTTCCTTCTCGAGAGAAAGCTAGGGAATAGATGGAACTGCGTCCATGACCTCGCATGGCCTTGATCCTTCGTCCAGTAGAAATGTCCCACAAACAGACTACACTATCTTCACCAGCCGATGCTAACCATCTTCCATCGGGTGACACTGCCAGACAGTTGATAGCTCCACTATGTCCCATGAACACTCTTACACATTCTCCACGCGCTATATCCCACATTCTTGCAGTCTTATCACTTGATCCCGTGAATAGGTAGGTTGAGTTCGGATGAAATTCAACACAGTCAACATCATTTAAGTGTCCTGCAAAAATCCTTAAAGGATATATGTGATCACAACTCCATAAGCGTGCAGTTTGATCGTGAGATGCAGTAGCAAAATAGTGTCCCATTGGAGAGAATTTGACATCCCACACTGAAGAACTATGCCCCTTGTAAGAAACGAGACAGGTATAAGTATCCAACGACCATAACCTGACAGTCTTGTCTTCTGAACATGAAATCAGATACCTGTTATCTGGACTGAAGTCAACACCATAGACAGCACCAGAATGGCCTACAAGTCTCCTGGATCCCTTTACAGCTACTCCGTCATTATTTTGTTGATTGTATGGATCATTTTTCAGCAACGATCTCAGCGGCGAACCATCAATACTCCATAGTTTAATGAATGAATCTTGAAATCCACTGGCAACCATAGTAGAATCGTCATTGAACTTGAGACACGTCAAGTCATTGTTTGTGTTGTGAAATGTGTACATGCACACACTTGGGAGAGAAGCTTGCGCTGCGCTTAGTTTAATTCTAGCCCTAGAATCCTGGATCATGGCAATATCATTACGTAAATCTTGTGCTGATTTTAATGGCAGTGGTAAAGTGTCTTTTAAAGGATTGTTTTCATCATTTGGATCGACTTTGAAGTTTTCTCTGTATTCTTCAAGCAACGTGGTGCTAACCTTTTTTTGAGCCGCCTGTTCCTGTTCATCCTTGAGCTTGAGCTCTGCTTCTAGTTCTTTAGAATACTCTGGATCAACTTGGAGTTTTCCCAACTTGACAGGCTTTTTGTTGAATGCATCTACACTACTGGCTTCTCTTTGTTCTCCAAGTGAGGTGTTGTTCAAAGTGTGTAGTTCTACAATACCTTCAGAGAGGTTAAGTTCCCCTTCTCTTTCGACAGCTATAGCCTCAGTCGTGATCACAGGTTCAATGTACTGATTTATCAGTCGAAGGACCACTCCTCCTCCAACAGCATCATTTTCGTTGAGGAAATACAGTAACAGGTTGAAAGTTGTGCGCCCAATTAGTATTTTGAACTTATGACTTCTGAAAATTTTGGCCACATCATTCTCTTGCAGGTGCTCTTTTAATGATATACCTCCTAATTTAGATATTTCGTACTCATGTAAAACTGAATGATCCTTAGAGAATTTATCATAAAATTCTCTGGCATGGCTAGGATATCCTCTTGCAATCAAATCAAGATAGCAATGCACAAATACGGGGTACAAAAACTTTTCCAACTCGGGTCTGTAGAAATCCAAGGATGATTCACACCAGGATTTCAGTATAGAGTATCCCCGTTTGATGGTAGCAGGATCATCGTTGTATTCAGGTGCTCTTCCAGGAGCAGTAGGTTTGCCGATGTTCGTGGTTTGAGGAGTAGGAATATTTGTTGGAGGTGCCGGGATGTGTGATGACTCCATTCGTAACATGGATTCCGTCTTGTGGTAACCCTTTTTGTTCAGGTACTCCAGTACAATCCTGTTCAAGTCTGCAGCAGAAAATTGCTGGGGCTTTTGCGGCTGTTGATTTGATACATTAGCTTGTTGTGGAGGCTTCGGCTGTGGAGTGATTGACCCAGACGGAGCGGATTTTTCACTTGAATCCCCAGGCTCTTGCTTCATTATTACTTTGGGTTCTTGGTGAGGTAGACGTTGTTTGATGTTGACAAAAATCGAGAAACATGGAGAGCGATTACGTAATATATACTCGTCGTACCTTTCTTCTAGTAGAGGGAAGGGTATTATCGTAAAGTTAAGTTAGCATTACAAATTACACATTATAAGTCCATTGTTCATCTCTATGACATTCTATACTCAACCTCTACAACAACTCTGTCTTTTCCTTTGTAAGATTTGTTTAGTTTCTTGATTTTTCGTTGTAAACTGGCAATTCTGTTCTTAACGGTGTAGCTCGATTTGACATCGTTGGCCGACATTCCTACTTGAACAGCTGTGTTGGTCTTGTTTGCTTCTGCCCGCGGTATCACGTTGAAGTCTATAACACCTGGACGTATATTTCCGCCGGGGTGTACTCCGCAAATAACAAACATTATTTTTCCACAATATTTTGTCCAGTATAGTAATCTTTCACCATCATTTGGATCTGATTGAATGACTAGTTTCTCTAGTTTGCCGTAGAAAACTTCTTCTGATTCGGGAAGATCAAACCCCCAACGTTCACAACATGCTAGGCCTATTAGAGCACGCACCTTGTGAGAAAGGCCATGAGTACCAGCGATAATACCAGAGGTAGCCATGTGTAGCGCTGCTGTGGGTTGCAACTCTTTGGGATATGAACAGTGAACAAATGCAATGTTGCAAAGAGCAGGTACTATCGTCTGGGTGATCTCGGAGGGGACTTCCTCTGGAAGAGCACCGCGAAGAAGTTTCCTGTATTGCTCAGACAAAAGGGGAGCATAAGGACGAGTGGCAGTCAAGAGGGGATCTTCAGATCTTATAGCAGGTGAAATTCTACTGTACAATACACCCTCACGTACACCACCTTCACTAAAACTGACAGTCTTAATTTTCGGTAAAACCTGGAATGCTGCACTCATCAGTAGCCCAACAGCGGGAAGCTGTTGCTTTCGTCTTTCTGAAACTCTAAAAATCTTTGGGCTCCCGTCGCTGAAGTTTGGAACTTCTTTCTTTAGCAAAAGATAGTTCGCCAACAGTTCGACTTTCTTGAACCCGGTTGTGTAACCATTGATGATGGTTTGAATTGGATAATTTGGGTCTTCATGAAGAAGAAGATGCCCTACACCACGGAATCCTCCGCCGCATGTATACAAGTTAAATCCGCCATTTTTTTCTGCTTCTTCAACGAGCTCTGTAGGAATCTTTATCTTCTCCAACGCTAATTCATAAGCTTGACGAACCTCTTCATAAACCTCTCTTTCATCTTCATATAATAATCTCTGAGTAAGGGCAGCAGCCCCATATGGTAGGGATATAGGGTACTCGGCAAGTTTGACGTCGCCATTGACTGTGGATACCCAGCTCAGCTGAGTAGAACCTCCACCCACGTCCATGAAAATGCCGGAGATTCTATGGAATGAGGAAGCAACGCCGAAAGCACCGCATCGGCCCTCGTCTTCCTTTGAAAGCAATTCGACTTCCCATCCTGTGGTTTTCGCAATTGCTTCTCTGAATTCTCTAGAGTTTGGGGCTTCCCTAGTTGCTTCTGTTGCAACTATCTTCACGTTATCATTTGAAACCCCAAAATCCTCACAAATCAACTGGAATCGTTTCATTGCGAGACAAATTTCAGTGATTGCTTCCTGCGGTATCGGCTTACGTGAGTTAATAGAACTGGCAGAGCCCTTGTCAAGTTGGGCGTCGAACAGTGAGATACCCAATCTGTCCTTGAAGACGCAAGGCATAATTCTGGCATGATGGGGCGCAGTAGAAGAAACAGAAAACCTAATTCCATTGGAACCAATGTCCACGATTGCTACCAATGAGCGTGCTACTATTTCAGCTTCATTTGCTTGTAGCTCTACTGTGGACATGTTTGCGGGCAAATAGAGTACGGAGTGAAAGTTAGGACGGGGATACTCTCTAGTGGGCGCGAAACACAGCAATTTCTGGAAAATTTTGCTGGTGCTGTAAAGGGAGACTTAGAAGGGAGATGAGCGATTGTTGGAAGAACGAAAACGCCATCTAACATCGAATCACAACTCTCTTTAACATCTCTCGAATCAAGCTCACGCAAGAGATTCTTCTCCCTTTCCTCCTTTAGATCCTTTTGATATCCTTTGTTGGGCGTTTAGTTTATCATGGCAGATATTGAGATTGAAATTGATCTTCCGGTGGAGACGGTGGTGGAGGATTTTCCGTCAAATGCCGAGTCACCACTTTCTCAGGAGGAACTGTGTGAATCCTCAGATTCACAGCAAACGGAGGCAGAATTGGAAGATTCCGAAATGACTACGGAGATAAATCTTTCTAGTGTATGGTCTGCTGTATCCAGTGTTGCTATCAATTTGGTGCTTCCTTTCATAAATGGAATGATGCTGGGTTTTGGAGAGATTTTGGCACATGAAGTCGCATTTAGATACAAATGGAGAGGAGCTAAGATACAGCCTCCCAGTAGAATGTTAAGGGCTGCTAGTAACTCTTCAGCTGCTGTGCAGTCTGAAAAGTCTTACAAAGAGGAGTCACCCGTCATTTCCCAGAGAAGAAGTCTTGTATTATAGGTATGAATTGAAGTTTTACTCTATGTTTGCCATGTCAATTTGTGTTTAATGGTTCCAGCCCATTAAAGAGCGCTCCTGATACGCGTTGTAATTCGGATCCTTTCCGTACGGGAACCTCTTTATCTGTCCACAAATGCATTGTAGCTGCAAGATATCATTCTTAGCATCTTTTTTCTTTGATTCGTTGACAATTTCAGGTGAATAGGTCGCACCAGGCTTTAAATGTCTATTGCACGTCTTGCATATAGTTCGTTTGATTGTAGGGGAGACCTTAAGAACAGTTTTCTTGGCTACCAAATCCATTTGTCGGGAGTACATCCTTGAGAGAATTCCATCAGAACTGGCACTTGCCTGGTATAAGAACGATATTCTGGCGTACTGATCTCTTTTAGGGGTCTGCCTGGGAAGTTTTAGTTTCCTCAACTGTTTGGATGAAGAAGGATCGTTATTTGTCATAGCTGATCACTATCAGACCGATAGAATTATTTCTTCACCTTACAAAAATGCCAGAAGGAAAACTAGGTAGTGCCGTGCGAACATACCCAAGCCGGATGTGGGCGTTCAGCTTTTTTCACCTCCTAGAGGGGTTGCGCGCGCTCTACATGTTATCGCAGAACGCCACCAGTTATTCTCTTCCATATACAAAATGAGTGGCTACGACAGTGCCTTATCGATCTTTAGGTAAGTCTGATTCAATGAAGGAGACGTTGGCAAAAAACTAACAGTTTAGTCCTGATGGCCATGTGTTTCAAGTAGAGTACGCTCTTGAAGCTGTGAAAAGAGGAACCTGTGCGATTGGTGTGAAGGGAAAGGATGTAGTAGTTTTGGGAGCAGAGAGAAGAACAACTCTCAAATTGCAAGATCCTAGGGTAACTCCTTCCAAGATAAATAATGTGGACAAGCATGTGCTGCTGGCGTTTGCCGGATTGAACGCTGATGCACGTATTCTGATCGATAAGGCCAGAGTAGAGGCCCAGTCTCATAGACTGAACTTGGAAGACCCTGTTTCGATCGAATACTTGACCAAATACGTTGCTGGTGTGCAGCAAAGATATACGCAATCAGGAGGTGTGCGCCCATTTGGTATTTCTACCTTAATTGCAGGATTTGACGGGAATGACAACGTGCCTCGATTGTATCAGACAGAGCCATCGGGTATCTATTCTGCATGGAAGGCAGTTGCCATTGGACGTAGTAGCAAAACTGTTAACGAATTTTTGGAGAAGAACTACCTACAATTAGAAGAAAACGAGGTCTCCTTGGACCGTGATCGGACGATCAAGCTAACGATTAAGGCATTATTGGAAATTGTTCAGACGGGAGCCAAGAATATTGAAATTTCCGTCATGGCTCCTAACGAAACCATCCAGCTGTCAAACGACGAGATAGCTGCAGTTGTAGAACAAGTTGAGGCGGAGAAGGCTGCCGAAGCTGAGAAGAAACAGAAGAAGAAATAGATTCATATAATTTAGGAAACAAATGATTAATTTCCACCCTCCCTCATTCACTCAAGAGAAACTACAGTTTTGGATTGTGATAGTCGGCCCTCGGCCGGATCCAATTCCTTCTAGAAAAAACGATGGATTACTAAAGGTGCGCGCAATTACGCAATAGAATGTTGACACTAGTAGTTATTGCGATAGTTTGCGATTATTTGTAATCCACATATGCAACAATAGAAAACACTTGAACTCCTGAAAAGTATAAATAGCGGCCCAATGTCTCTTCCTCACCCATTCATTTATCTAGATTCAACTTTAAAGAATGGTTTCCAAGGTTTTATTGACAGGAGCCTCTGGCTACATCGCCCAGCACATCACCAATGAATTGCTTTCCCATGGCTTTCATGTCGTTGGAACCGTGAGAAGACAGGAGCAGGCAGATCAATTACACAAGCAGTTCTCAGAGGAGGTTCCAGCTTTGCAAAAGGATCCTTCGCTTTTGACCTACGTGCTTGTCCCAGATATTGGTGCTGCAGATGCTTTTGATGAGGTATTGAAGTCAACTCCTGACATTACCTATGTTCTTCACACCGCTTCTCCCTTCATTTTCAATGATGACAGAGCTCTTGAGGATGTTTACTTAAAGCCTGCTGTTGAGGGTACTAGAAACATTCTAAGTGCTATTAAAAAGTTTGCCAATGACAGCGTCAAGAACGTCGTAGTGACCTCTTCTTTTGCTTCCATCTTGAACGCTGATAAATTTGAAGACAAGAGTTTCATCCACACTGAGAAGGTGTGGAACAACAACACTTGGGAGCAAACCAAAAGCGGTGATAGAAGTGTTGCTTACATCGTTTCTAAAAAGGAGGCTGAAAAGGCCGCCTGGGCCTTCGTCGAGAAGGAGAAACCAAACTTCAAGTTGACAACAGTGCTTCCTCCTTATGTTTTTGGTCCTCAAAAGTTCGATGTTTCTGCTAAAAAGGAATCTCTGAATACCTCAGCTGAGATTGTTGGATCTCTATTGCACACGAAGTATCCATCTGATGACAAGTTGTTTGGTGATGCCATCGGCTTATCCGTTGATGTGAGGGACGTTGCTCTCTATCATGTATTGCCACTTCTGAATGCAGATCTCGCTTCGAAGAGATTGTTTGTAGTTCAGGGCAAGTTCAGCGCTCAGAGAATCCTAAACATCATCAACGAACACATTCCTGAATTAAAGGGCAAGATTGCTGTTGGAAAACCTGAAGGAGCTGCAAAACTGGAAGCTCTCAAGGCTCCTGAGTATAACAACAGTGTCACTATTGGCTTAACAGGAGTTGATCCTATCCCTTTGACGAAGACGATTGTTGACTCTGTTGAACAGATATTGCGAGCTAATAAATAAGTACTGTATATTCAATGAGTTTTAGATTCAAGGTCTTGCTTCAATGTATTGTAGTTCCCTCTCAAAGCGTACTTTTCAAATGATGGTAAAAAGAATTGCCATCTTTCACAGGCTTTGTAATTTGGCTTGTCACGAGTACAAGCAGATGGGTCTCACTTAGCAAATACATCAGTAAGGTTTACTGGAGGCCTAAAGGTCATAATCATTGGTATTTATCAACTACAAACGGTTTATACCGTTAGGTCCACCCAAAAAGACTTCAGCAGGGTAGAATTTACCAAAACCCTTACCATGAAACACAAGAAACAGACTCAACAGTCGAAAACTGTGAGAGATAGTTCAAGTTCGCTTGAAATCGTACTCTATCATCAATGAACAATTAAACTAGAGTGAAAGCTGTTGTCTCCTCAGTATTATGTGTAGTATGATAAGCGTGTTTTGCTTGATATCAGAGCTGTTGCTCAATTCGTATTCTCCCAGTATGGTATGCATTAGTGATTTACACGAATTTGTCTCTCACAAAGTAATCAGCATTCACAGTAGCATTAGACAAGCGGATCAACCTCATCAGACAAGACTGTACGCGTTATAGACCATTTTGGTGAGAACTGAAAGACAATACGATGCTAGGTTTTTCCAAAGCTTTTTTTCTTTCCATCTCGTAGTGCAGATTCTTTACAGCGACGCTGGACCCGTCTGAAATTGTCTATTATTGGTGATGAAGACAGGCGACAGAGATCCCAACTTGAATTTCAAGAACCATCTTTCTGGACTCAGAGGGACTCAACGAATTTCCAGCTAATGAAACGACTACGTTGGCCAGTTTATGTTTCCTAAGGCTAAACCCGGCAAAATTCCATCTGAGACCTTCAATCGGGGGAAACCTTTCAAATGATTCTCATTGTAATTTACAGCTAGAAATAATCGGTCCAATACCGCCCTAGACAATTCAATTTGAGAAACGGTTAGATTGTCTCTAGGTGTGAACCTCAGACTCGATGATAAAGCACGTTGCCACCTTGTTGCATTTGATTCTCAGATCGTCTGATATCATGTAGTAAAACTTCCCAACAGTAGCGGATGATGAATACTGGAGGCTCGTAGCTAGATTCGGAGGACCCCGTTTCGTTTGAATACTAGACTGAATACGTTGCAAGAAACTTCAGCTTTGGATCAGTGGTGATCGGTCCCCGTCTCATGTCAATCACCTTCTACAGAAGGGTAGACGATTACGATAGGTGCGCGATTATGTAAACGCAGACTTGGCACATAATGATATGCACTCGTTGGTTGACCATTTGTAATCCAAGTCGCAACAGTAGAGACATATTCGAACTCCTGAAAAGTATAAATAGCAGCCAATGTCCCTGTTATACCCATTCGTTAATCAAGAATCAACTTTATAGACTAGGATGGTTTCTAAGGTTTTATTGACAGGAGCATCTGGCTACATCGCCCAGCACGTCACCAATGAATTGCTTTCCCATGGCTTTCAGGTGGTTGGAACCGTGAGAAGACAGGAGCAGGCAGATCAATTACACAAGCAATTCTCGGAAGAAAATCCAGCTTTGCAGAATGATCCCTCCCTTTTGACTTATGTGCTTGTTCCAGATATTGGTGAGCCAGATGCTTTTGATGAGGTATTGAAGTCAACCGCTGACATTGTCTATGTCCTTCACACAGCCTCCCCACTAGTTTTCAATGATGACAGAGCTCTTGAGGACGTTTATTTAAAGCCTGCTGTTGAGGGTACTAGAAACATTCTAAGTGCCATTAAAAAGTTTGCCAATGACAGCGTCAAGAACGTCGTAGTGACGTCTTCATTTGCCGCCCTTACGAACTTAGATAAATTTGAAGACAAGAATTTCATCCACAATGAAAAGGTCTGGAACAACAAGACATGGGATGACATCAAACACAGAGATGAATTTGTTGGTTACATTGTTTCCAAGAAGGAGGCTGAAAAGGCTGCCTGGGCATTCGTGGAGAAGGAGAAACCAAACTTCAAGCTGACAACAGTACTTCCAACCTATGTTTTTGGTCCTCAGAAATTTGATGTTTCTGCTAAGAAGGAGTCCTTGAACGCGTCTGCCGAGGTTGTTGGATCTCTATTGCACACGAAGTATCCGTCTGATGACAAGTTGTTTGATGATGCTATCAGTTTATCAGTTGATGTTAGAGATGTAGCTCTTTATCATGTGCTGCCACTTCTGAATGCTGATCTGGCTTCGAAGAGATTGTTTGTTGTTCAATCCAAATTCAGCAGTCAGAGAATTCTAAACATCATTAACGAACAAATTCCTGAACTAAAAGGCAAGATCGCCGTTGGAAAGCCTGAGGAGACTGCAAGATTGGAAGCTCTCAAGGGCCCCGAGTATAACAACAGTGTCACTGTTGCGTTAACAGGAGTTGACCCCATTCCACTGGAAAAGTCGATTGTGGACACTGTTGAACAGATATTGCGGGCCAATAGATAAATACGGCACATTCAATGATTTTTTTAAATTGATATTATTTGCTGCAGCATAGTTTTTCTTTAAATCAAACTCTTCAATTGATTGAAAAAAACTTTCGGTTCAAAAAACATACTAAGTGTGTGGGTCCTCCTTGTCTTCAAGCATATAAATGCAGGAGATCAGTTAGAAAATCGATTGGTGGAATGTATTGAACTTCCAGCTAACGAGACAACTATGTTTGCCAGTTTATGTTTTCCGTCTGTTAAGGGAAAGAAAGGAACCATTAAAATCTTCCCTACCCTGGAGACGAGTATTTAGAGTCATATTCAATCCTTCCACTTCTCTCAAGGCTAAACGGGGCAAGATTCCATTTTGATCTACCTTCAATCCAAGGATATCTTTCCAATGCTCCTCATTGTCACCTACATCAATGATTCATCGGTCCAATACCGCCCTAGATTTGTCAATTTGAGAAACAGTTAGACCATCTCTAAGTCCGAACTTCAAAGTCGATGATAAAGCTCGGTGCCACCTCTGTTGCATCTGATTCCCGATTCTTCTGGGTCTCAACCTGGTAATAGAATTGCTTCAAGTAGCAGACGCTGGACGCCGGATGCTAGGCTGAACTTGGTGAATCCTGCTTTGATCGAATGCTAGACTAAATACGTTGTAAGAAATTCCAGTTTTGCATGCATAGTCATCAGTCCCCGGTCTCAGTTCAGTCTCCTTCTGGAATAAGCGTAGACGATTACCAAAGGTGCCCCATTACGTAATAGTAATGTCGGCACCTAATTATTTGCGATAGTTGATTATTAGTAATCCACATCTGCAATAAGAGAGACATATTTGGACTATTTGTAATCCACAACTGCAACAATAGAGACATATTTGAACTCCTGAAAAGTATAAATAGCAGCCAATGTCCCTGTTACACCCATTCGTTAATCAAGAATCAACTTTATAGACTAGGATGGTTTCTAAGGTTTTATTGACAGGTGCCTCTGGCTACATCGCCCAGCACGTCACCAATGAATTGCTTTCCCATGGCTTTCAGGTGGTTGGAACCGTGAGAAGACAGGAGCAGGCAGATCAATTACACAAGCAATTCTCGGAAGAAAATCCAGCTTTGCAGAATGATCCTTCGCTTTTGACTTATGTGCTTGTTCCAGAGATCGGTGCTCCAGACGCTTTTGATGAGGTATTGCAGTCAACCCCTGACATTACTTATGTTCTTCATACTGCCTCTCCAGTTGGTTCAAATGATGAAAGACCTCTCGAAGACTTTTACTTAAAGCCTGCTGTTGAGGGTACTAGAAACATTCTAATTGCTATTAAAAAGTTTGCCAATGACAGCGTCAAGAACGTCGTAGTGACGTCTTCTCTTGTTTCCGTGATGAACGTTGATAAATTTGAGGACAAGAGTTTCATCCACACTGAGAAGGTGTGGAACAACAACACTTGGGAGCAAACCAAAAGCGGAGATAGAAGTGTTGCTTACATCGTTTCTAAAAAGGAGGCCGAGAAGGCTGCCTGGGCCTTCGTGGAGAAGGAGAAACCAAACTTCAAGTTGACAACAGTGCTTCCTCCTTATGTTTTTGGTCCTCAAAAGTTCGATGTTTCTGCTAAGAAGGAATCTCTGAACACCTCAGCTGAGGCTGTTGGATCTCTATTGCACACGAAGTATCCATCTGATGACAAGGTGTTTGGTGATGATATCGTTAGTTTATCAGCTGATGTGAGAGATATAGCTCTCTATCATGTACTGCCACTTCTGAATGCTGATCTCGCTTCGAAGAGATTGCTTGTGGTTCAGGGCAAGTTCAGCGCTCAAAGAATTCTAAACATTATCAACGAACATATTCCTGAATTAAAGGGCAAGATCGCTGTTGGAAAACCTGAAGGAGCTGCAAAACTGGAAGCTCTCAAGGCTCCTGAGTATAACAACAGTGTCACTGTTGCGTTAACAGGAGTTGATCCCATCCCGCTGGAGAAGTCGATTGTGGATACTGTTGAACAGATATTGCGAGCTAGGAAATGAGTACAATAAATTCAGTGTTTTAAGTTGAAATTGTGTTTTTTGCTGCAGCACAGTTCTTCTGTGAGACAAATTTCTCAATGGGTTGAAAAAAAAAGTTGCCCTTCAGAAACCATTTTGGGCGTGTAGGTCCTGCTTGAGTTCAAGCAGGCGGAGCTCGCTGAGAGTCATAGTTGTTGGTATTCTATCACTTACAAATGTTCTATACCGTCGAATGTAGACAACAACCTGGACAAAAAATGATAGCTCGAGAGGATTAGCTAGAGCTAGAGGAGTAGCTAGAGCTAGATTCAATCTTTCTCCCAACGCTAAAAGGGGCAAGCTTTCACCTTAGTCTACCATCATTCCAAAGAGATCTTGCAAATGCGCATTTCACCTTCAGGAAGCTACTCGGTCCGCTGCCGCTATATAGCTCAATTTGAAAAACGGTTAGATCATCTCTAGGTATCAACTTCAAAGTCAACGACAAAGTAGGTTGCCACCATTGCTAATTTTGATTCCCAAATTCTCTTAGTCTTAATCTTGTGGTAGAATGGCGTCAAGCACTAGATTCTTGGCACTTGATGGTCATAGAATGAAATTGGATGACCTTGTTTCGAATCAATATTTGAGCAAAACCTGTTGTAAGAAATTCCAATTTTGGATGGTGGTCCTTTATTGTATGGCCCCCTGGTTCAATTTTGTTTTAGAGAAAGAGTAACCGCGATTACACAATAGATAGTGAAGTCGATCATTTGTAATCCACACCTGCAACAATAGAGGCAACAATAGAGACATATTCGAACTCCTGAAAAGTATAAATAGCAGCACAATGTCTCTTCCTCACCCATTCATTTATCTAGATTCAAATTTATAAATGGTTTCTAAGGTTTTATTGACAGGTGCCTCTGGCTACATTGCCCAGCACGTCACTAATGAATTGCTTTCCCATGGCTTTCAGGTGGTTGGAACCGTGAGAAGACAGGAGCAGGCAGATCAATTACACAAGCAATTCTCGGAAGAAAATCCAGCTTTGCAGAAGGATCCTTCGCTTTTGACTTATGTGCTTGTTCCAGAGATCGGTGCGCCAGACGCTTTTGATGAGGTATTGCAGTCAACTCCTGACATTACCTATGTTCTTCATACGGCTTCTCCATTTAATTTCAATGATGAGGGACCTCTTGAGGACGTCTATTTAAAGCCCGCCGTTGAAGGTACACGAAACATCTTGAGTGCTGTCAAGAAGTTTGCAAATGATCATGTCAAGAACGTCGTAGTAACCTCGTCCTTTGCTTCCGTGATGAACGTTGATAAATTTGAGGACAAGAGTTTCATCCACACTGAGAAGGTGTGGAACAACAACACTTGGGATCAAACCAAAGGCGGAGATAAAGTTGTTGCTTATGTTATTTCCAAGAAGGAGGCTGAGAAGGCTGCTTGGGATTTTGTTGAGAAGGAAAAGCCAAACTTCAAGTTGACAACAGTGCTTCCTCCTTATGTTTTTGGTCCTCAGAAGTTCGACAGTTCAGCTAAGAAGGAATCTCTGAATACCTCAGCTGAGATTGTTGGATCTCTATTGCACACGAAGTATCCATCTGATGACAAGTTGTTTGATGACTCCGTCAATATATCCGCTGATGTTAGAGATGTAGCTCTCTATCATGTGCTGCCACTTCTTAATGCTGACTTGGCTGCCAAGAGATTGATTGTTGTTCAGGGCAAGTTCAGCACCCAGAGAATTCTGAACATTATCAACGAACATATTCCTGAATTAAAGGGCAAGATCGCTGTGGGAAAGCCTGAGGAGACTGCAAGATTGGAAGCCCTCAAGGCTCCCGAGTATAACAACAGTGTCACTGTTGGGTTAACAGGAATTGATCCCATTCCACTGGAGATAACGATTGTTGACTCTGTTAAACAGATATTGCGAGCTAATAAGTAAGTACAATATATTCAATAAGTTTTAGATTGAAGATTCGTGCTTTAGTGTAGTTCTTTTTTGAAGCACACCTTCCTCAACTGATTGACAAAGAATTGCCGTCCTTCAGAAAAGCCTTCTATTAGTGTGAATCCTGCACGAGTCCAAGTAGGCGGGGATTAAGGTCGCAGGTCAATTGGTAAGGTGTATTGGAGGACGAACAGTCATAATAGCTGGTATTGGTATTTATTAACTACAAATGTTCCATACCATTAGGTCCAGACAAAAAGATTTAGAAACACTTGAGCAGAGAGCAGTGCCAGCGCATAAAATCAGCAGAGAGAACCCCGAAGACGCTAAGAAATTAGAAACAAACTCAATAGTCGAACAACCGAGAGAGACAGTTCAATTTCTTTTCGTAAACATATTCAATCATCAATGAACATCTACAGAGGTGTGAAGGTACTTGTCTCCTCGCATATGTATTGAATGGTAGATATTCAGTTTTTTTTTTTTTTTTTGAGTTCAGAAGGTTTCATAAGTTTCTATTTTTGAGTGCCATTATTCATTTACTTTGAGTTTGACTCCCATGAAGTAATCGGCATTTACTATGACATTATAATTAACAGGTCGTGAATTAATTTCACCAGGGAGGACTGTAGTAGATACTGTAAAGAATCATTGAGATATTTTGATGGTAGGTGAAAAACAGTATGTTTAGACTTTTCAAAGCTTTTTCTTCCTTTCAATCTCGTGTTGTAGTCTTTCCTTTTACGTCGATGACCAGATCGTCCTCAAATTGTCTGTCATTGGTGATAAAGACAGGTCTGACAAAATTCCCAACTTGAATTTCAAGAACCATCTTTCTGGACTCAGAGGGACTCAACGAATTTCCAGCTAATGAAACGACTACGTTGGCCAGCTTATGTTTTCCATCTGTTAGGGGAAAGAAAAGAACCATTAAAATCTCCTCGACGCCTGGAGACGAGTATTTAGAGTCATATTCAATCCTTTCCACTTCTCCCAAGGCTAAACGCGGCAAAATTCCATCTTGATCTACCTTCAATCCAAGGATATCTTTCAAATGCTGCTCATTGTCATCTACAGCAAGGACTAATCGGTCTAACACCGCCCTAGACAATTCAATTTGAGAAACGGTTAGATCGCCTCTAGGTGTGAATCTCAGACTCGATGATAAAGTACGTTGCCACCTCTTTTGCATCTGATTCTCAGTTCTTCTAAGTCTTAATCTTGTGGTAAAATAGCCTCCTAACAATATCGGAGGCAAGATAACAAATAGTAACGGAGCTGCAACAACAAACAATAAAGAAGCCGTCCCAAGGAGGCCAATTAGCACCTTCAAAGGGTCAGGAATCAATTGGTTGAACTTTTTGTTGGATCTACTCGGCCATGGATTGCTTCCTTTATGTTGTGAGTATGACCTAGTAACAGTAGCTCTGATAACCGGAGATAAAATTAATGGTGAGTTGAAGCGAAAAAGGGTCCCTTTAAGGGAAAGAGAAGATAGGATGATTTTATTGAAAATGACTCCTTTGGAGTGATTGGCCAACCTCCTGTGTATGATGGGTAACATGGGAGATAGGTCACTACACCGACTCGGACTTCTTGCCCTAAAAATAGTAGAGGCACTGCTGTGCGCGAGTTTCACTTCTCCTGATAGAATTTAAATACGTAATGTGATAATTGTGAAAGGTCATCAGGTTATGGTCGAATTCACTCTTCAAAAGTCCGAGCCTGTTGCCGGAATAGTCCACTCTATCCACACTCAGATCCCACCAAAGGCATTTGAATTCGTGGACTCGTCGTTCAAGGATATTGTTCTGTTTGTGGGTGGGCTCACCAATGGTATCCTTGGAGTTGGATACCTACCATTGCTGGCTAGGGCATTGGCTCCCCTTGGGTTTGGTCTTGTTCAGGCTCTGCTCTCTTCTAGTGATAGAGGCTGGGGAACGTCATCTTTGAAAAAGGATGCGGCGGAGCTGGCTCAATTGGTGAAATATTTGCGAACAGAAGTGGGCAAACGCAACATTATCCTAATGGGTCACTCCACAGGCTGTCAAGACACAATTCACTATTTACTTCATCAAAATCCTACTGAGCCAACTTTACGAGTCAATGGTGCCGTTTTCCAAGCCCCCGTATCTGACAGGGAAGCGTTTTCAAATGAATTGCCCATAGAAGAATTGGATGCACTGAATGAAGAAGCCAGGGCAATCTTGGAGTCGAAAGGAGCTAACGAATTGCTCCCCCAAAAGTTTCGAGAACTGGCTTTCAATACGCCTATCACTGCTTATAGATGGCTCTCTTTGATGGCCCAAAGGGGAGATGACGACTACTTTTCATCGTATCTTACAGATGAAGAATTTAGCAACACCCTAGGAGCAATTAACGTTCCCTTCTTATTACTTTATTCTGGAAGTGACGAGTTTGTTCCTCAAGCTGTTGATTCGAACAAGCTGGTTGACCGCTGGAAGGAAATAGTCCAGCGGAATGGGTTGTCAGATTGGAGTCAATATTCAGGTATTATTGACGGAGCCACTCACGATCTGGGCCCCCAATCAAATGCAGGCGTAGACAGAGTCGTCAATTTTATCAAGAACCTTTCCTGGGATAAGAATTAAAGCTATCTATTGATTTCTATAGGCAAATGTCAAATAGGACGTGTGCGACTTGACCTCAGGTTCTGAACGTGTAACATTAATCCACTTATATGCAGGATCACCTTCTCGTATACGCTTACCTTTGCCAAACGGATTATACCCACGATCCTTGGTGTTTTGGGTTGACTTTTGGTCCGAGTTTAGATTGGGTCCTGTTTCACTTTTCCCACTAGGTTCCTCAGAAGAAATCTCATTGTCTTCGCCGGGTTGAATATTAGCATCCTCATTATCAACTTCATCAGAGATCTGATTTAATTTTCTCTTGCGTTCCAGGCCTGCTGCTGCCCTCTTTTTGATATCTTTCAGACGAGCGACCGCTTCATCCACATCTCTCACCATTTCACGATGAGCCTCCCACTTACGCCCAGAAACTTCAACCATTTCAATGCCATTCCATTTGTTCGCCGTTAATGCTTCTATGGTTTTCACAACTTGTTCTATACATGGCGAGAAACAGCATATTGACACTCGGCGGTCCTTTGCCACCACTTCGTCAAGATGCTCAATTGCCTCCCAAGGAGCCGGGAGATCTAAAAATACAGCATCACCATTTATGTCGACTCCATCAACTTCGAATCCATTTGTGCATACATCTCGATGGGTTAAGGTGATATTATCCAGCTTGTGACTTTCAAACTCCCCCTTGGCTTCTTCATAACGTGGCTTATGAAACTCATAGCTGAAAAGACGTCCACTGCTGTGTATCGTACGGGCGAAGGCGTGGCTGAAAGACCCAGATCCCGTACCAGCCTCAATCACTCGACTTCCAGGAAGAACTCGTAACCTCTGCACAACATATGAACTATCAAAGGTATATACAATTTGAGTTCTATGAGGTAAAGATAACGTCCATAGCTCTGGGGTGGGCTGAAGCAAATGAATAAAACCGTATCCCTTAGCACTGGCTATTTGTTCTCCATAACGGGCTCCAATCATCAAGTCATGTGGAAACACACCGTAACGTGTGTTCAAGGTTGCCCCAGAGTTGGCTATCACGGGCTTAATATCATTTCTCGATATGAACGCCATTACCAAGTCCCCTTCTTCTATAATGTCCTTATAGTGCAGGAACGACATTTTTGTCTTTTACGAGAGTGAAATATTGACTGAATAATTTTTGAATTCTTCTAAAAAAAAAAAAACTAAATGTAGAACACATCTCTACTCACGGGATCATACACGTGACAACCTTTTTTTTCTTTCCTGATTATGAGAGCTATGCAATTTACCTGATACAGAGTGGGTGGTTCTAACTCTGGGGTTCAAACCCTTTACTCAACATTAATTCTCGTTCTTTTGTTGTCTTTGCCTGCTTAGCAGCAACCAGCTCCTTGCGAATTCTTTGGGCTTCTGGAAAAGGGATCTGGGCTCTTTTCTCTAAATCCTTATCTTGCTGGTCGATGTCAATCTCTCCAACCATGGATACGTTCTCACCTCTGATCAAAAAAACTCCTTGAGGAGCCTCCGCATATTTATCATCACCGATATAGATTCTCTCAACGGTATCTTGAAGCACCAAGTTGGCGAATTGGTCAAACGTTCGAAGAATCCCAATAAACACACGACCCTCTCTAAGTGTAACTGTCACTATTTTATCGATGCTTCCAACCAGCGCTGCTGCTGTGGTGTACATATACGACTCCAGATAAAGATCCTTTTCAGAATCGTTCTGAAAAACGTCCGCCAAACCGGCCGTTTGTGATCTATTTTGATTCTGGGTCATAGATGGTTGTGCTGGGGGGTTGGAGGGTGTCGATGAGTTTAGTTTTGGTCGAGATATTGGTGTTGGGAGGGTACGAAGAAAAAATATTATTCTCTAAAAATTGTATCAGACTTCAAGGTGTCTTTCCAGTTCCTACTAAATCACTAATCATGGCTCAAAATCACAGAACCAAGGGGTCAAATGACCCAAAAGTTCGTCGTAGACACGAACGCCGGTTGGACGAAAAGGCCGCTATTCTAAACCCCTCCGCTGTTGCTTCTTCATCTCTGTCTTCAATCTCCAGATTTGGAGTTGTGACGAATAACAAACTTTCTACCAAGGCAGTCAGAAAGTTAGAGAGACAGAAGCGCCATATTGCAGCTGATAATGGTAATTATGCATCCGACAAGACTGCTGACTTGGACCAGGATATGTCTGATGTGCAAGCTGCTGCTGCTGATCGAAGCAAGGCTACGGCTTTAGTGAGGGAAGCCCTTTGGAAAGTAGTGGATGAGGTTGAGGCTACTGGAAGAACTCTTCCTAGTGCTACTGCTAATGGAACTACTCTTGGCGAACCTGTGTTTTAAATCAAGGATGTAAATGTATACTAGACGGAATAATCAGTGAAACTGGAAAATGGAGTGAGATATACTTTGGTTTGTACCTATTAATCTAAAAGCCCTTTCTTTTTGAGACTATCTTGGACAGTATTACGTAAAAATTGAATAACTTCGCCAGGGTCTTTAGCTCCAAAAACAGAGGATCCAGCAACAATCACGTTCGCTCCGGCATCAGCTGCTACTCCTATGGTGTCCTTTCCAAGACCACCGTCAACCTGAATATCTAAATTGGGAAACTTGGCTCGTAATGCTTCGACTTTGGGCATCATGTCAGCCATAAACTTTTGCCCACCGAAGCCTGGCTCTACAGTCATGACCAGAGCCATGTCAAGTTTCTCTGCTAGCGGGTACAAGACTTCGACTGATGTCCCAGGCTTGATAGCACAAGCAGCCTTCAGCCCATGGCTCTTGATAAGTTCTACTAGCTTCACTGGATCCTTGGTTGCCTCGTAATGAAAAGTGTACTGATCACCCCCAGCCTTGGCGACCTCTGGGACCCACTGTTCAGGGTTGGCCACCATCATGTGGCAGTCAAAGAAATGCGTAGTCTGCCCATCTTTCTCTCCCCTTGGAACAGCTTTTCTCAGGGAAGAAATAATTGGGGGACCCATCGTCAAGTTTGGGACGAAATGTCCGTCCATGACGTCAATGTGAACCCAATCGGCCCGTAGCTTGAACATCTTGTGGCATTCACACCCCAGGTTTGAAAAGTCTGCTGACAGAATAGAAGGAGCAATAACAGGTTTGACCATTTTTCGGATAGCTAGTGGATGTGAAGGAAAGGTAGCAAAATAAGAAATATGATTTGAGATCTGGGGCAGATTAATTGGTGGATGGAAAATCCAGTCCAGTAGACGGAATGGTTGTTCGCGCAGTCTAAGAATTCCGCCCAGAACTACTCAACCAGGCTAACAATCAGCTCTCTAAAGACGTATATCCAATCCTACTTGCTATTACTATTCAATCATAAGTTGGGTTTTGGTTTGGCTTTAGCTTTTTTCTGAGCATATTCTACCGTATCACGAAGGTATCGGATAACCTCACCAGGGTCTTTAGCTCCAAAAACAGAGGATCCAGCAACAATCACGTTCGCTCCGGCATCAGCTGCTACTCCTATGGTGTCCTTTCCAAGACCACCGTCAACCTGAATATCTAAATTGGGAAACTTGGCTCGTAATGCTTCGACTTTGGGCATCATGTCAGCCATAAACTTTTGCCCACCGAAGCCTGGCTCTACAGTCATGACCAGAGCCATGTCAAGTTTCT
Source organism: Komagataella ulmi (assembly GCA_023213065.1). Lineage (NCBI taxonomy): Eukaryota > Fungi > Ascomycota > Pichiomycetes > Pichiales > Pichiaceae > Komagataella > Komagataella ulmi. The sequence continues at coordinate 2,477,837 of JAKWAZ010000001.1, forward strand.
CTGCTAGCGGGTACAAGACTTCGACTGATGTCCCAGGCTTGATAGCACAAGCAGCCTTCAACCCATGGCTCTTGATAAGTTCCACTAGCTTGATTGGATCTTTGGTTGCCTCGTAATGAAAAGTGTACTGATCACCTCCGGCCTTGGCGACCTCTGGGACCCACTGTTCAGGGTTGGCCACCATCATGTGGCAGTCAAAGAAATGCGTAGTCTGCCCATCTTTCTCTCCCCTTGGAACAGCTTTTCTCAGGGAAGAAATAATTGGGGGACCCATCGTCAAGTTTGGGACGAAATGTCCGTCCATGACGTCAATGTGAACCCAATCGGCCCGTAGCTTGAACATCTTGTGGCATTCACACCCCAGGTTTGAAAAGTCTGCTGACAGAATAGAAGGAGCAATAATAGATTTAACCATAATCTTACAGTATTGCAACTAGTTTTACTTTCCCATCTTCGAATATAGTATATATTTCGCCAACCCCCACCCCATAGGCTATAGTTTAGCCCTTCGCGACAAACTTGATAAGATAATGGATGTAAAGGTGTAGTAGTAATAGTATCAAGATATACCTTTAAACTATTTATTCTCTTCAAAAGTCTCTACTTTCTCATTGCCTTTCCCAGAAAGGTCTTTATTGGAGACCGCCTCCATTAATTGAACATCCTCAATAAATTCAGTTTCAATTCCCTTTTTGTTCTCTAGCTCCTTTTGCTCCCAATCGTCAATGTAATCCTGGAGATCATCAAGGTTGGAGGCTCCCCTTCTTTCTGGACCCAACAATATTACAATGAACAAGAAAGCAAACACAGCTCCCATAAAAATAGCCATTACTTTTGCGTAGTCATAGACTCCCTCTTTTCGCACTCCATTTTCATCATAAATTGGGAATCTTTCGCCAATGTCGGCCAGAATAGTAGACGATCCAGACGATGCCAGGTTTCCTAGCTGATAGGTGGTTCCTGTGACAAAGGCTCTGAAGTGGGGCGGAGACATCTCGGCAAGATGAACTGGGCATACACCCCATCCACCTTGGACGGCAAATTGTAAGAAGAAAGCACCGGCATTGATTCCTGAATTAGGCAAAAATGCCCAAGGGTAGATGAAAGCTCCACCTACTATACAGCAGAGCAAAACTGCAAGACGTCGACCAATGAAGTTAGACATATGACCCCAGAAAACACCTCCGACAATGGCTCCAAGATTTGCCACAACGTTGGTCACTGTAGATCTGTCCTTACCGAATTCATATTGAACTGTTAGGAGAGTAGGGTAAAGATCTTGAGATGAGTGAGAACTAAAATTGAATGCGGCCATCATGATAATCATGTAGATAAGCATCAACCAGTAGACTCTCAAAGCGTCTTTTCCCTGTTTGACGAACTGTTGAGAAGCAGTCAGTCCATCGTTAGTTTCCATTCTCAAGTTTTGTTGCGCAATGAATGCATCTGTTTCTGGTAAAACCAGTCTCCATAAAATGATAAGAACTGGTGGACCGGCACTAAACCAGAATAAAGCTCTCCAACTGTGTGAAGAATTGTCGGTTATAGCACGTTGAAACACCACAACCAAAAGGTAACCGAAGGCATATCCTTGTTGGAATATACCACTAACAATTCCCTTGGCTCTTGGGGGACAGTCATCCAAAGCTAGCGAGGATGCATTACCAAACACGGCACCCATGGCAATACCGAAAAGAGCTCTCACTCCCAAGAATTGTTTATAAGTATTCACAAATCCCAATCCAATTTGTAAGACAATGAGAAGGATCATGTTGAAAACAAACGGCCATTTTCTTCCTTTTCTATCTGCCCACAAACCAAAAGAAATAGCACCAACTGCTCTCAGCATTAAAACCAGAGTCAACCCCCAGGTGACATCTTTGGTGGTAACATCCAAGTCTTTGGCAATATTAGATACGTTAAGCGAAACAGAGAAAAAATCCACAGCATCCCAAGTCCAAGCAGCAAAACCACACATGAAGAAGTTCCAATTCTTAGGGGTCAACTCACGGAGCACGATGAAAGGGTTGAAAATGTATTTCTTATCTTTGAAATCTTCAGCCTTAGGCACCAATGTGGAAAGTCTAGTAGCGAAGTAATGTTTTATTGATTTTGCAGACAAATCTGGCTTTTCCAAAGGCGTGACTGGGTGGTCATGAGGATGTATTCTGTCGTGTTGCTTTTCAATGTCAGTCATAACACTCCTGTGAGCAGCAGAATGGATTGAATGCGACATAGCGTTAGACTCCGTCAAGAAAATACATGAAAGAAAGTGCTACATTTATAGCCAGAACAAGTCACGAACAGAGAACGGTGGGCAATGAAATCTTTACAGTCATGCGTGCCTACATTCTGGAGCTGCGGAGATTTTATTATGGGGTATTGTATGGAAAATGTAATTACGGGGTTCGGGACAATACTAATTGGGGTGCGCCCGACCTGAAAAATGGCTTGGCATTTATGCATGTGGCGCTAGTTTATCCAGTATTGAATCAACGGTGAAAATTGCTTGGTATTCTTGGCTGATTAAACGATTAAACAAAGACTAGAGATGTTTCTGCTTTGCCTTTCAATTCGGTGCCTGTTAAAGAGACATTTGTTTCCCATTTCCCGTTGTGAAAATTTCTTCCTTTCAACTGATCTGCACAACGGTAAACAAGTTGCTTCCAATCGGGCAACTTCATGCACGTTGCTGCAATCAACTCGGAGTCGGGGAGAAAAAAATAAAGGCACGGAGAGGTTGAACCCTGTTCACGGATTGGCCCGTTGATACATACCTACAACATGGAGATTGCTTCCATATGCCAACACAAATTCGAATCGTAGGTCGTGATATTACCTAAAATGACTTGCTACTCAAAAATTTTGTTTCAGGTATGTATAAGCTTTTGGGCTTGGCACGTTCTAGGCAACGGTTTTACACCCCATGTTTAGGATTTTCCGAACGCCTTTCCATTCGACAGCGACGATTATCTCAAGAATACAGCAACATCTACCACAATTCATTTTCCCCGCTATATAATTTCCCCACAGGAAACATTCCAAGGATGTATGGGAACGCACAATTTGATTACAGTACCTCAATTCCAGTTAAACACCTATTTGCTCTAAAGAAAAACCCCATAAAATAAGAATGGTTCATTATCAGTTCTGGTCGTTGTGAAGCCCCTGAAATTGCTGACTTTGATATTGATGCTGCTGTTGCTGTTGCTTGTAGAAGGATAGATATTGATCAGGTGCTGCTGTTGACGCAAAATACTGCTGGTAAGTAGTAAGCATGGAATTAAGGTTTGCATTCTGATTCAATACCACTGAAATTTTGGACTGAATTCTTCTACTGTAAGGCGTCGACTTGATAAATGGCAACATTGGCTTAACTGTTTGAATTAAACGAAATTTATACTCGTCATCAGCCACATCTATGGCCGTTTGTACCACATAGTTCCCGTATTGATCCTTGATCAAGGCATTTAAATTCTGGGGTCTCAAGATCTCTTCTAACATGGCATTTTGAGAGGATCTGTTTGGAGCATTCTTTAAGCACTTTTCCATAACATTGGAAGAGAACTTTTGGACAGACAACATTGAGATGGAGGGTAAAATCTGATAAACAAGCTTCTCATTGATTGGAAGGTTGTTCATAGATAGAAGGTATTGAACTACATAGTTTCCAAATTGATCCTTCATTAAAACAATTGCATTGGCAATGATCTCATCACCCAACTGGACAAGTTGCTGCTGGTTACATTTATTGAGACACTTTTGAAGTACACAACAACCATGCTTGTGAGTTGAGATACGGACAATATGGAGACATATGGCATCAATGATAAACTGAAAATCTTTATGTGAAAACTTATTGATACATTTCTGAACCACATGATTACCATTAAGATCTTGAATAAGCTCTACCACGTGATTCTTAAGTGAATCACGTACTATGGAGAACTGGTGATTGGTTCCGAGGCAATCAATGATTTTTTGAAGAGCTCTAGTACCATGCTGGTTTAGTGCAACAGAGAAAAGTTCTGGTGCACTTTGTTCCAGTAACAAATCCTTCTCATGATTGGTGCAATAGTTGAGAAGTTTTTGAACAAGGTAATTGCCGAATGGGTCCACCATTAGTTCGGAGGCATGAGCACAGATCTGACCAAATATGATAGGGAAATACAGGGAACTGTTCTCGTCTAATTTTCTTTGCAAGAAGCGACAGCCGTACTGGTCCTTGGATAAGCTAACGATCTCATCAGTGAGTACCTCGAACGGAGTGGAATTGAGCCGCGTAACTAGCTCCTTCTCATGGGACTTTTTTGGGTATATAGGAGTAGTTGATGATGACGTAGGATTGAAAGTATCCAAGTTAGTGTTGTTTTGTAGACTCAGTGATGCTAAGCTCTTGTCAATGTTGAACGTTACTGCAGGTTGTAGTTGCGGAAGGGAGAGGAGCCTGGATCGAGGGTTTGTGGGTGCAACAGGAGGAACAGCGCCAACGCCGGGGTTACCTGTAGTGTTTGAATAGGGGAACACCTGAGCCGGAAACTGAGTGGCCGAGTTACTATTGAGCGCTCCATTGTTGTTTGTGTTCCAAGGAGAGAAATGTTTGGTACTGTTATTAGCGATCTCAGGTGGTGTTAATGGCTCACCACCAAATTGGTACGCCGAATCATGGATGGATGTTGAAGTATTGGAGTTAAAAGAGTTTAATGAGTTGAGCGAGTTGATGGAGTTGATGGAGTTCACCGATAGACTTGGCTGGTGGCGAAACTGTGACTGGAACGACACTGTATTAGCTGTCGATCCGGCTCCTATGGGTGGTATACCAGGGCTCAGGGCATTTCCAAGGGAGCTCTGGCCCTGTGGCGAGCCCCCGCCGACGCTCAGAAGGTTCTTAGTCATGTATGGTTCTTGAATGTCAAAGTGGGAGGACTAGCGGTTAGTATACATATCTTTGGCTATTCGGGCCTGGGCTGAAACAAGCCAACAAAACCACTTTCACAGGTCTGATCCGACTGTTCGGCTCCAGCTGGAAACCAGTGCGGTTGAAAAGGAGCAGACGCCGGAATTGGGCTGGTTCTGAGTTTGAGAGACACTTACCATCATCTGGACCGTTGGCAATATATCCTTGCTGTCAGTGGAAGGAGACTATTGGGGAATGGAATGAAAGATGGGATCACAGAAAAGGAACGCAAAGGGAACTGGGAACGAGCGTCGCGAGTGCGGCTGGATGTTGGATGTTGAGAGAAGGGGCACAGGAGGGAGGTGAGGTGGATTGAGATGAAGCGAGGTGAGTGGTCGAAGTCGTCGGAAGAGGTGCTTACGGGTTGGAGAAAAATGACAGGGCAATAAGAGGTGTCAGCGGAACAGAACGACGGTGGATATTTCTTGGCAAGAGGTGACAGATCTGAGTAGCACCCCTAGAAGTGGTGGTGAGTTAGATATGGCTCTCCCAATTTTGCGGAACAGTTTCGGCCCTAGGATCTTAGCAGGTTTTCAGGAATGAGTGAACTTTCTAGTAGCCACTTCGTCCAGAAACGTCTAGCTGCCTTCGGTCTGGATGTCAGTTTACTGATTCGAGGTTCTAAAAATACACACAACCCCTTTTGCTACTTATATTGCAACCTGTTTGGTTTCAGGCGACAAGGGTTCGATGAACTCTGGAGGGTTCTGGAATTCCCACGTACCTGCCCCCATCTGGGTAATCGCTTTCACCGAGCCGTCTATCAAATTGCTTGCCTGCAGGTTTCTTGCATTATCCGCTTGATGGCTCAGAGTTGTGTAACCAGCATTTGCACATTCTCCACTCCAACTAATACGATAAACCTCTACTACATGGCATCATCTATTGGTGGTTACCAGTTACATCCCAACCTCCAGCCTTGGAGTCGTGTAAACGAAAGCTAAAAAAGAAAAGGATGTTTCCATGACAGCATAAGATTTCGCTGTGTTGTTAACTCACTTGAAACGGATCGCGCCAAGTAAAAACCACTATTATTTGGTAGTTCAATTATGGGGCCAAAGCTGCCAAGTGATTGCTTGTGCGATGAGGGGGGACACATTTTGTTTCGCCATCTGTTCTGCATCCCCGACGTTTTGTCGCAACGATAGCTTATCCTGAAAAGAAAATCAGAAAGGAGAAAATAGTACGAGTGACACAAAAATGGGAATTTAATGGGTGGTGCACTAGACGTGTTGTTTTCCTCTAGTTTGTATGAAAAAAAAAAAAAAAAAAAAAAAAAAATAAATCTCATCATGCGGCGCGAGAGCAATCTTTCTGCGTTCCCGATTGGGTACATAATCTGGGGTAATAGATGGTGAAACAGTACGGCCTAGTTGGATGGATAAATTGGACGAAGACACAAACTCGGTTGAAGATTTGTCATTGATGGAACGGCTATCATTTTTGAGCCTGGCGTTTGAATTCGTTTTCTCCCTTCAGATGAAATTTACCGATTTTGTGGTACAGTGGTCACTCCATCTCCATTTCTCTTGTGCGCCAATCATTTTTCCAGGTCCTTCCCCACACATCTAGATCACGCACCCACCTTTTTTTTCCGTCGTGCGCGAATCATTATATCCCCTTATTATTTCTTCAGTATCCCACCCTAGCAAGTTTGTCATAACCCTAGACTGAGCTCTAGGATCTGGTGCACTTATATAGTTCCCACTTTGACCTGTAGTTATGATTGAGAGCCCCCAAGTTATTTCTGAAACTGAGTCAAGGTTGCGATATTTCTGCCAGCATCCCAAATGCGATAAGAACTTCACCAGAAAGGAACATCTGTCGCGTCATGAACTAAATCACAACCCTAAAGTTCTATACAAGTGTCAGTTGCCTGAATGTGGTAAGTCGTTTGTTAGAAACGATCTTTTGAAACGTCATATTCGTCGTCACGAGCTAAGGCGGGACAAATTTCAGCGGAGGAACAACAAGGCAGCAGTCAACTTCAATAATACCCCAGTAGTCTTGTCTGGACCAGGCCTGAAAACTTCCCATGAAAACTCTAGCTCAAGCGAAATTGATGCTTTTACAAGGTCATCCATTGATGCCTCTGCTCCAGTAGAAGCTCGTCCTTCGATTTCGGAGCAGGGCAACCTGGAACACGGTGCTTCGCCTCCGAACGGATCTTCTCAACCCACCCAAGCTCATGTCACTTCCATTTCACAAAGGACGACTCTGGTTGCTCCCAAAAATGATGGAGTTAGAGGTGTTCAAAAATCTACTAGCTCTGGAAACCTTTTATCTTGGCTTTTTGATGATCTCAGCTCCAATGATAACAATATTGAGCCAGCCATGCGGACAAGGAATGATTTTTCAGACTTCATGTTGAGTGAGGATATGCTCTTTCAGGATGCCCCTGGACTTTCAGGAGGCTTTGCACATATCAATGGTGTAGACATGGCCTGGAGTGCCCGTTTACCTCCAATAACCTCTCCGTTGGCAGCTGGTCTTGCGGGAAATGAAAATACCAATGATTCAACAGCAATTAATAACCGTGGGATTACTGCACCCATAGAAAATTCACCTGCTTCGCCCTCAGATCATATTTCCTCCTTGGTTTTAAATGACTTGTTGAATGTGATTCCCAGTCTAAGCCAGCATCCGGACTTCACAGGGCCAAAGATTGATTTCTTTTTGTTCAACTACTGGTCTCTTTATCACCCAGCTTTCCCAATTCTTCATAAGCCATCATTCTCCAGTTCTCGCTGTGAATCCTTATTGCTCCTTTGTATGCTGATGATTGGTGCTCATGTCATAGCTGCTTCACCCTCAGGCACTGCAGGGTGTCATTTTCTTGACATCTGTGATCCTCGTTCATTGGCTGACTGTATAGCAGAACCAGTGAGGTGGGCACTGTTCACCTCTCCTGACTTTCACCCTCCAGCAAAGCTATATGTGATTCAAAGTTTATTGCTGTTGGAATGGTATGAAAAGAATTGCTCCACTAGAAGAATCCACGAACGGGGCCACTTACATCACGGTACAACTATAAACTTGCTGCGTCGCACACCGTCACTTGGTGGAAATCCTCTGAAAAGTTCACAAGAGTTGGAACCCAGTGAACCAGAAACTGTATACTCACAATGGCTGGAAATGGAGTCTATGAAGCGAGCCACATTGATGTGCTTTTATATGGACGCAGTCGATGCTATTAGCTTTGGCCACCAATTGGTGCTACACTGTCACCAAATACAGTTAACGATGCCATGTGATGATGCATTGTGGGAAGCGCCATTGCCCGTCAGAAGAATACCCAAATCCATGCCCTTCCTGCTAGCCATGAAAAGCACTTTGAATAGAACGTCATTTAACGCAACGCCTTTTGGGCGTCGGATGGTACTAGCTGGTCTATGTGCCATTTTATTTCAGATGCAACAACTCGATTTGCAATCTGCAATTGGATTGGAGGAGGGCATGCATCCTATTAAAAACTGGCGAGAAGTGATCATGAGGGCTTTTACTTTTTGGCGTAACGAGTTAGGTGAGTCAAAAGGGTTAGATTCCAAGGGAAGGCCGTCTCGTACAATTGCAGGTTCTCTGGCAAATGGTTCCTCCACATGCACCAGCCCATACGGCAGTCTCTGCACTAGTTCCATTTTAGAACGACTTGAAGCTGATACATCCTGCAAACATCCAGTATTCCACATGGCTTATGTGTTCATGTCAATCTCTCACTTTGATTTGACCACATTCGCAGGAGCTCCATGGAGAATGAACGTCAGGCCAAGTGACAGTGATCGGGCAGCCGTCAATCGTCGAGTCAAAGACTGGGCTCGTAGCCTACATGGACGAATTGCTGTTATTCATTGCTATTTAATGCTATTTGAGCTGTTCTTGTCCCCAGAGGATGGACCTTATGAGTATAATCATCCATTTGACCCAAACAGTGATCTCTTTTGTAGATCCAATATTTTGGCACTCTTGACTGTTGTCATCTGGAACTATAACTATGCTGTGGATGGAACTGAGTCCAACATTCTATTTGGATCCCCTGATAAAAAATTATCAGATATCACACCTGTGGAAAATGGATATGCTTACTTACGACGGATTCGCAAGGAGCTTTCGGAGCTATCTGGAGTAATGATCCACACAAAAGTCAAACACATCTCTGGAGATGAGTTTTTCAAGCTGACCTGTCGATATGCAGATCTTCTACCCAAAGTTCGAAATAAGCAGAACATGAGTGGTCTTTGCGTCATGGTATCGTCGATGTTAATGCAAAGCAGCTTTGCTTTACCAAAAGAATTGGCTAAATTGCTCAATCTATGTGCTGAAAGAAGCTTAGGCTCGCCAAGGAATACTGAACTCCATATGTATGACCAATAAATGCTAAATAAAATGCTATAATTAATGATCTTAATAATGAGTGTATACTACCCGTCGGATACAACATATCTAATGTCGCGCCGCGTGTTGTTATCCCACCCGGTGTTTACCCAACGCTCAGCGTCTTCTTCAACTCTTCACTCAGGGAAGCTTCAGTCCCAATGTCAGACACGACCCGTTTGGCTAAAGAGATTGATGAAACCTCGAGGAAACACACTCTCCTGTTGGGTCAGCTTTTGGACCGTCTAGACGAGAAGGAAGCCAATGAAAAAAGGCTATTGGCCAAGATCAGAGTTTTGGAGTCCAACCATTCTTTGTTGCTCTCTAAAATATCAGAATGCCCCTCTTGCTCCGGATTCAACGACCAGAGGTTTTATAGTTCACAGACACAGGTCTCTATGACCCAAGAATCACAACTTCAAGGCGTTCCATCATCCAAAAGACCCAAGTATCAACCTAGGTCTCCTCTGAAAGAAATAACCAATTTAGAGCCAACTCTGAATATGAATGTAAATACTAATAGCTTCGATAGCTCCTCATCCGGCTCGATTGAGTATGTCGCAGTGGCATCTCCAGAATTGATCACTTCGGACATTGAAGAGATCATATCCGATTCCCAACCAGATGTCACCCACGACGACATCTTGACGCATAACACACCTCAGATGAACCCATATATCACACCAATAACGGACTCAAAGATAAAAATTGATTTGAGTACGAACCCAAAGTTTAATAGGGAATGGTTTTTGGAAGATTTCAAACGAAATCCCGATTCAAAGTCCACCCACACCAACAGTTGCATGTGTAGCGATTGCTCCAAACTTTTCCAACTGGCTCCAGTCTCAAACTTGAAGAATGGCATCAATTGGGACAGCAATAGCGCCGAATCTGGTGAAACCCCTTCAAAACGTACAGTCCCATCAGGTTTTCGAAGAAAGCATGGAAATGGTAGAGACGACACAATATGGGATGACCCTTGCACACCACCCGGATTCAACAGATCAGAGTTCCCTACCACTCAGGAACTCAAAGAGGATCGTAAAGAGTCCAGTAAACGAGTGAAAAACATAGCATTTTACAGATTGAAAGAAGCGCTGAAAGTTGACAAACATGGGAAGCAAATTGGAAAATTCATCTTCAAGAACAATGAGTTCAATGTCATAGTAAACAATAGGAATTTTTTGACTTGATTGGAGTGATTTTATGAGGGGTTTATATAAAAGGTATAGAGTTACAAAAGTCTAATTCTAATCATTAATCATTTCTTTTCGTTGACGTAGTTGAAGTAATTGAAGCTGTTCAGTTTTGGGTTGAGATCGAATGACGTGTTGACGACTTTCCTTGCGTGTTCACTGATAGAATAATGAACATCTCGGGCATTATCCAGCTTGGAAATATCTACTGGGGTCAGGGAATTCAAGCTGTTTCCCTTTCCATCTGTAATGGCCCCGGCAACTTTACCCAGAGTCTTAGTCTGGTTTGGATCTGGGTAGAAGGCAGATAATGGAATGTAGGTTTGGAACAATTCATAAGAGGCCAACGTGAAACCGAACTGAGGAGAAGAACGGAACACTCTTGCTAGACCACCTTTAAACAATGCAGAGAAACCTTCCTCCTTGAGGATCGTGTTGAAGGCGTTGGAAATACCGGTATAATGCATATCGCCGGCTTTGTGTTCAACCTGTAGTCTCGTCTTGATGACATCGCACGGTGTTGTAAAGTAAGCAGCGGGCATACCAGCAAGTGCACCAGAAACTAATAATTGCCAAGATTCCAAAGAACTGTTCTTTGTGGGGTCTTTGGGATCAAAGTCAAATAAATGTTTCTTGAGGTTAGCATAACAGGGGAAATAAATAGCAGAAAAAGGGACATCTCTCAGTAAACAAGCAGATGCACCTTTGTATAAACCACGAATACCCAATTCCTTAACGATGTCAACTGCAGTTTTTTCAACAACATTTGTACCTTCAGCGAGAGATTGTTTGAGAGCTTCACCTTGAACTTGAAGACGAATCTTGGTGATCTCTAGTGGGTTTGTGAAGACAACTTGAGCTGCACCGGCAGAACAACCAGCCAAAATTTCCCATGGCATGGTGATTTCTCCGTTAGCAGATTGCTTCACACCTATACTTCTGACAATATCATTAACCGTAAGTTTGATGGCTTTCTCAGGAGCAACACCGACCAGTTGAGGCAACAGACCAGAATAAAAACCCCTGAAACCTTCGCTCCTGAAAGTTTTCTTGAAACAATCGAAATATGAGCTGTATTTGGCATTACCCTTCTGGTTTTGCATTCTGGTCTTGACCAGGTCAATGGGGTACACAATGGTAGCACCAATGGAACCAGCTACCGAGCCTAGCAGGAATGAATATGCAGAGTTTAAGATTGGATACAAAGAAAATCCACCATCCACGGTTTCCTCGGTAGTGACCATGTCGTCCGTTAGAATGGCCAAAAGATCACCCTTCAATAAATGATTCTGGTTGGTAGAATTAACAATGAATGTAGTCAGTTGGTAGTAGTAATCCAAAAAGGAGTCCGAGACATTGTCCTCAGTGTCGATTGTGTCCTTGAGGGCAGCAATGAAGTCTTCCTTGCAAAGGGTGTCCTTGAAGTTGCCGGATGCTCTGAATGTGTAGTAATTTAGCTTGGGTATAGCTTGAACAAAGTCAAACAGGCCAGCGGCCTCGTTGAAGGTCAAACTTTCGGTGCAAAGTCTTCCGATTTGGTCGATAGCCGCTGTGGGCAGCCTAGAAGAGTAAATAGAGGATACGATATTACGGAAGTCCTCGGGGAGTATTTTACCATCATCCGATACAACTCTGTCAAACTGCGACTTGAATTGATCATTCAAGTTGGTAGAAACCAGAGATTTGAACTCATCTTCGGACTTATCCTTGAAGGAAGAGTCCAAGTTTTGGAACAACTTGTAGGTGATACTACTCTCCTCCTCGTTTAACAGTCTTTCGGAAAACGCTAACCAATTATCCAAAGTGATCTGACCATTGGCATCCTTGTCCACCAACAGGTATAATAACCCCAGAGAACTGTTCGGAATCCTCAAAAAGTTGTTGAAGTATTGCGAGGCGTAAGACTCGTTAGACAGAATATCTATAAATCCGTTGTAGTCCAGTTTGCCCTCCTTTGAATATGAGTCGAAGATCTCAGTCAATGATTGGGTAAGCTCCGGCATTCTTTCTTCTATAGAGCTCAACGCAGAATGAAAACTGGAATCAGAAAATCAGTTTGAAGATTGGGATTGTTTGCTTGAACGAACAAGAAATAGAAGCAGAAAAAAAAAAAGGGGGAGACAGCTGAAATTATTTTGAAAACTTCCTTGTGTCCTTTTATAACGGCGGTCGACTAAAAATTAATTAACCGACAGGTTTGGGGTTGATTTAAAGTGGAGACCAGGAAAAAATAAAAAGAAAAACCACAACGGAAAAGTAGTGCGATGAGCCAAAGAGCAGAATTAAATGGGTGAGGGGGGTGAAATATTACAAAATAACAGATCCGGAAGACGATACGGAGCTGGGACGCCGGTCTGTAAAGCATGGCCAGTAGAAGGCCGAGAAATCAAGGCACTCGTTGAAGCCGTCATTGGCTGAATATTCACGGTGCTCATTCAGCAAGCTTTGCAAAAAAATAGTGAGGAATAGCCTCTCTGGACGCGTTCCGAAATTCACCGGCGGTTATATGGAGGTGGCTCCAGGCGGTATGTCCCAGAAGGGTGCATGCGGCCCAGATGGTCGTATCAAGGGGGGGTTCATGAATCATTTCGTGAACCCCGGGAAAGTTAGGGTGTCAAATTGTCCCTCGGGGAATTGGATCTTCCTGCTTTAAAGGGTTAATGTGGGGAGCCAACAATGTCGATACAAAATCAAGTCCCTCATTGATGAAGTAGATGAAACGGGATATCACCCCTAAGTCAGGATAAGGTAATGGCTGTTTAATCTATAACCCTTAAACGTGAACGTTATTTGTTAAGATAGGGGTCACGAGATAAGATTTATCTCGTTTTTTATTTTCGAAGTTCCACTGCTCCTGCCCTCTTTTTTTTTTTCTTGATGCCCGCCCCATTTTAAACCCCGATAATCCTCAATTAATTCCTTATCACCTTGGATCATGGGCAGCCAGCTGGTGGAATGGTTGTCTCCTTCCTCAATGAATCTGGTACGTTGTGTTCATGAATTCCACCTGTCGATCTGAGTAAACCGTGTGGGTGATAAGCAGCAGTATTGAATTGGCTTATGTAAGCACTATATCGTTTTATTTCAACCATCGCCCTAGAGTATCGAGAGCCGAATGTCACTACAAGATTACCTGGATTCCAAGTATGGCAAATCCAAGTCGAAGAAAAAGGATAAAGCACTGAAGCAGAAACCTAAGTCTTCCATACAAAAACCTACTAAACCTAGTAAACTTGAAAATGCCACCTTGTATAGAGATTTGTCAGGAAACGTACTCTCTCACGAGGAAATGCTAAAACAACAGAGACAAAAATCACAGCAAGAAAAACAGAAAGCCAATGAAGAAGCTGAAAAATTACGCAACATGAATCTCCCCGAGGTTACTCAAACAGCCACTAAAAGGGTGGCCCCACCAAGCTATGTAGACGACCCATTGTTAGCATTTTCTCCAGATAAAGTCAAGTCGCTGCAAAAAGACCGTTATGTCTCACAGACCGGCCGTAAGCTATACAGATCTTCTTTTCCAGATAATCGTTTCTCTATAATACCAGGGTATAGATGGGACGGCATTGATAGGTCCAATGGCTGGGAACAAAAAGTTTTCAAGACGACTGCTCTTAGGCAGGAGAAGAAAGTTCTTAGTTATACAATGCAGGATGATTATTAGTATCATTAACCCAATACACTAATATTACAACACAATTCTATTCAATCAGAGGGGCCACCTTGACTCTGATTTTGCTGGCCTCCTCTCCCTCTACCTCGACCTCTTCCTCTTCTATTTCCTCTACCTCTGCCACGACCTCTTACTTGGTTTTCGTCTCTAGAATGGTTCTGGGGACTAGCATCAGGGTGTTGCTCATTCAATTGGGTTCCATTTACAGGGGGTTCAGGTACCGAATTTGAGAAGGCTCTTACAGGCTGCAACTGAGGTTGGGCACTCAACACTTGATTGAATACTGTTCCATAAATTTGTTGGATAGAAGTCCGGGCAAGAGGCTCCTGTGAGCCTTGCGATTCATTGCTGTCCTTGTTACCTTTTAGCAAACGAAGTAGTTCATGTTCGTCCTCGGAGTTGTTTGAAGGCTGAGAAGTTGGACCCAAAGCAGCCTGCACAGGCGCAGTAGGTGGTGCAGTGTTAACGGCGGGAACTTGAACAGGTGTAGTTGCAGATACTGGATGTTGAGCAGCATCATGTGTCTGTTTGGCCTTAACCGAACCGTTCTGCGACTTCACTGTTTGCTTTCTGGAATCCTGAGAAATCTTCTTAACTCCAGGCTTCCCTTCTTTCTTAGCCGGTTTCTTATCGTGGTAAATCAATTGACGCTTTGTCAAGTTCAACACCAACGAACTATCAACAGTGACACCTCTAGGGGTTGCAAGTCTTCCATCAAAGGTATTTCCAGAGAGCAATGGCAAGTCAAACAACACGTTTAGTGTAACTTTCGTACCGACACTTCGAACGCCAATCACTGTACCTTTACTGAAGTTGGGTACCTTACCAGAATCTTCTACGTAGATCACTCTGTCTCCCAGATTAAAAGTCTGTTTGGAAAGAAATTGGGAAGAGTTACTGATATCCAGAGTAGCTTCACGAGGAACTCCCTTCAGCCCTTTCTGGGGAATATGCTCATGTGGCTTTGAAACAAACTTAATCACTTCCTGTTCAATCTTTCCAATACTAACCTTGGTCAAAGACTCAGACTCCAATGTTGCAACAACAAAGCTTTTCTTTTGGTCTTTAACCCAAGCCACAAGTTCGTTGACTTTTTCGTCCACTTGGCTTGCAGAGACTTGAGGAAACAGTTCCTTGGCTTCAGGGATTGAAGAATCATTTCGGAGAGAAATTATCTTAAAAACAGACGGGAAACGTTTCTGATATTGTTGTAGCAGGTTTACAGCCAAAGCACTGTATGACCAATGTTTCTCATTTCTTCTGGTGTATCCCAAAACCTTTAACTTTCTTCCTTCAAACTTCAGATCCAATCCGATGTTAACAGTTTTCTTAGCTCCGTTAACAATCCTGAATGAAGAAGTTATTCTGGACAGGGCAAGTGAGGTGATTCCAATAATTTTGGCAACTTTGAAGGAAGGGTAATACACATTGGTATGGGCCTCCCTTTGTGCTTGAATCTCACCATAGTTGAATTCCTGCTTAATCGGCTGGTTTACAAATCTGACAGTCATGAGGTCATTTTGGTGATCAACAACAGTCGCAGGAGTTCCGTAAGCAAAAGCTCCCAGACTTATGAGAGTGGTACCCTTTGGAAATTCTTCTTCTAATGGCACAGGGGGTTTTTCTAATAATCGACGATCCTTGTTAACCACGTCATCAACAAGCAAATTGATAGGGAATTTCTCAATCTTGTCACTGTATGTCTTCACGTAAGCACCAGATCTAGTGCGAATAACACCATTGACTTTTTTTACAAACACAATTCCTTGAATCACATCATCATTGTGAGGGGATCTACGAGGTTCAGGTGTTCCTTGCAATTCTTCCTCGGTGTAGTTTACCAGTAAAACTCCTTTTCTCTTGAATAGCATCTCGCTGATATAGCGAACATCACTGGCAAATTCTGAAACTTCAGAACTTTCCATACGGGTAGTGCGGATAGACTTGTTTCCAGGCTCAAAAACGTTCAAACCGTCAGAAACTGCAACAACTTTAGCCTCTTTCAAATAAGGCCAGTTGACATAGATTGTTTGGCCTAAATTCTGAGCAGCAAACTGCTCCACAGTGAGTCCTTCAAACGGATTTTGCGTACTTAAAATCATCGATTCTGATTTTGTTGGCTGATTGAAAATGTGGCATTCTGCTAACATGAGCTGCGAAGTGAAGGGAATGGTTTTCAAGGTTGGGAATCCAGCCAACAAATTTATACCTTGCTTGGCACCTTTCATAGGTTTAGCGTAAGTTGAAGAGTGCAACTTGTCAAATTCGACTACTGTTTCGTAGCAATGATCCTCAGTTATATCAGGGAATATTGTTGGAATTGGGGAGGAGTGGACTTGGTTTACTTGGGGATGATAGCTAAACTCGATATTCGTACCCAAAGAGTTTCTTTGACGTTCTTCAGCGTTCAGTTTACTATTATATGGTTCCAATGCCTCTAGTAATCGTTTTTCATCGACAAAGTTGATTTTAACAACAGCCTCCCAAGAGGCAGTCTTTCCATTCTTATCAATCTCAACTTCATCCGGATAAAATTCGATAATGGGTGAGTTTGGATCGGTCATCAACGGTCTATAACAAGCAGGAACTAATTGTTTTGATCTTGCAGGAAGGACAGCCATTAATTGTTCAAATGGTTTGAATGGGGTACCTTTGCTGAACTCCAAACAAGCCTTAAGCCCTAATTTGATATCAGAGATTCTAGGAGCATAGTAGTAAGGGTAGTACCATTGCCAAGACGGCACTCCTCTATAATAGTAGAACAAAACCCATTGAAGACCCTGAATATAAGACTCCGTCAACTTTAAAATGTCTTCAGTGTCAGAAAGAGTAAATCCAAACTTTTCCTTATAGTACTTGTTTTTCCAGTTGACAAACTTGGTATCATAAATGTTCTTTTGTTCTTCTAGAGTGTCTTCATCTTCAACAAAAATTGAGTTTTCATATTCTTTGATCTTCTTCCTGATATACAAGACACGAGCTTCAAATTCTTCATCAGATTCATTGACATTTATACCATCAATGTCTATCTTAGCATGGTAAGTATTTTGAGATTTGCTGTGCACAATGAAAAAACCAACATCAAGCGCAAATTGCTTAATAAAGGGTAGTTTGATTTCTTCTTCCATCAATTCGGTATCCAATTGCAACGTTGGAATTAGAGAGTCATCATCATGAGCAGAATAGATATTGTCTCGTGAAGAATAAAACTCGAGAATCCATGGTCTCAGTTTTGAAATTAATTCCTGTTGACGTCTAAGCAACAGCTTTCTTCCAGCTCTCTCTCTCTTTCGTTCACCATCTAGGGAAATGTTCTCTAGCTGCTTGTTAAACCATTCTACATCCACGTCGACTTGCTCAAAATTCTGGAGCTCAAATTGTGACAAGTGATCAAGCCATAGGCCAAATCGGTCCATATTGATGACACCTCCTTCTTGGAGATATCCATCCGAATCTATCATGGTTTCTTTGATCGTTGCTAACAGCCTGGGAAAGGCACCCTTATTGATATGCAAGTCAGGCAAGTTGGGTAAGAAATCATTTCCAATAACATACATGATAAAAATGAAATCGTCCAAGATTCTCTCCAGGTCATAATCGAACTTTATCTGGTCTTCTAAATCTTTGAACTCAAGAGCAAGGTATTCACGTAGCAAGGAGAGATGAAGAAGGTAGAATTGCTGTTCTGACACATCTGTTGACGAGGCCTTTGATCCCCTTCCAAACACAACCTCTTCTCTTAAGATGGCAAAATGAGGATCGTGAATGACCAATCCCAACATAATCAAATCTGCATCCAGACCGTAGATACAATGTCTCGTGTTTGGATTATACCCCTCTTGAGCTTTCAAGAAACGAATGTAGTCCATAATCTTGTGCTCTCCTTCTCCAGGGACTTCATGTCCACTAAGAATAACCTGAACTTTCTGCCATTTTGCATCCGAGGAGATTTTCTGGTGGATGAAAAACTTCAGATTAGTGGTAACCTTAGCCATAAACTCCGTTCCAGGAGTGATACAGTTACTGTCAAAATTCTCGTCCTTACTAGTGATGAGTCCATTCTTTTGAGCTATCTCTACGCTTTTTTCTGCCTCAATGGCTGTCCTGAATCTTCTGGATCGTTGCTGGTTCATCTTTGCTCTAGGAGCAACACCATCAATGGCCATAAAAAATGTTTTCCCAGGTTTTATCAAAGTGAAAAGATGTTCAATGTAAGCAAAAATAGCACTGAACATCTCTTCTTCTTTCATTAGGTCAACTGATCCATCGTTACTATGTGTACAATTATGAAGAATTGAATTCATGTCCAGATACAGGTTATCGAACTCGGCAATTTGGCTATCTTCTATTGGCTCAGATATCATCGGCCATCTTTCAGAGATGTACCGAAAGAACTTTGGAATACCCATTTTGTTAAGGCAATCAAAGCTTGGTGGAAATATGTAACGAAGCTGAGCGTGTGTTCTGTGAAATGGAAGAAGGGCGAGAAAGAAGAGTGTGTTACCCGACCTAGCTAGAAGGGAGCTCGCGAGCTTGGAAAGATCCTTGTGAGGAGAGTTAGAAGGAGTAAGGAGTCTCTGAACCAGTCGCTCCTCCCAAAATCCTTACATCGAAAAATTTAAGTGGGAACTTTGTTTCCTTAGTCAAAACAACATCCTTCTAAACCTTAAAGCCCAATGTTTGGAAATTCCAACAAGAACACCACCAACTCAGGTGGCATGTTTGGAAATGCCTCAAGTAACAATGCGGGGGCCTTTGGAAGTAGCTCGTCCGGTAACACTGGAGGCTTGTTTGGAGCAAAACCTGCTCTCAATACCAGTAACAGTGGAGGTATGTTTGGAAATAACGCTAGTTCAAATCCTGGAGGCAATAGCGGGGGATTGTTTGGGAATACGAACGCACCAGTTAATACCAACACAGGGGGTATGTTTGGAAACAATTCTGGTAATACCAACACAAATCAATCAGGTGGCTTATTTGGTGCTAACACCAACACGGGAAATACTCAATCGCAAGGATTGTTTGGTGGGAATACTGCTAATACCAGCAATCAATCAGGAGGGTTATTTGGAGGAAATGCCAGTAATAATCAATCGAAAGGGCTCTTTGGAGGCAGTAGCACTAATACGAACACTAACCCTCAACCAGGAGGATTGTTTGGAGGGAATTCTGGTACTACACAATCGGGAGGACTATTTGGAACCAATTCAAGTAACACACAATCGGGCGGCCTTTTCGGAAGCGGCAACACTACAAATAATAACGCCCAATCTGGAGGAGGATTGTTTGGAAATGCCAATAAGTCTGCACAAGGTGGTTTCCTAGGCTCAAATAATCCAAGTGGTACCACAGGAGGTCTTTTTGGAAGTAACAATACCAACGCTAATACAACTACAGGAGGTTTATTTGGAAACAATACCAACAACAACACTGGTGGTCTTTTCAATTCTAATAATAACAATAATAGTTTACTAAGCAACAATGCACCAGCCAACAACCCTATCAATGCTTCTCAGCCACAGATAACATCCCTTACGCGAGTCACGGATCTACCAGATGCTTATCAAAAAGAAATAGAACAACTTGATCAGTACATTCAGCAACAAATGGATATCGCCGAAAGCTTAAAAGATGATCAAACAAACCACAAAGAACTAATTGAGTCAGTTCCAAGAGATATAAACTTCCTAGAAAACAAATATTCTTCTGTTAATCAGGCTATTCATAATGATCTAAACTTTGTAATGTCATTCAAGTGCAAGGTGTTGGAGTCATTCAACGACTGGGTAGAAAAAGTCATAAAGCTATATCTACAACTAACGAACCCAGTTTTGCTGAAGGAAATCACTAATAACGATAAGACTTTAAACATCAAAGAAGCTGAGCCTCCCAATAGTGCTATACTTCACACTTTTTACGTATACAAAGTCAAAGAAATTCAACAGAATATACAGAAGTATCAGTCAGTTCTTCAAGAAATTGAGAATGCTGTTGACGAACTTGATAAAGTCAGCAGCAACGGCATTGACAACAGTTGGGATCTAATCATTCAGACTCTTAAAGAAGAATTCCGACTATATTTAGAGCTTGCTAACAATCTAGCTGATGTGCATCACGAGATAAAGCGGATATCAGTGTGATTATGCGTTTCACTAATTGAGCTTGATTAGAGTCTATCTAAATAGTATTAGAAATCCATGGAGGGAAGATTCGACATCCTTAATCGCGCAATTGTGTCTCAAACGTCCTGTTTCTTTCCTTATCTAATCATCTTATCCTCACTACACTAACCAATTTACCCCCCCCCCCCCTTGTATCGTATTTATTTATGAGTTTCGAAGAAGTAGACTCCAGCGGGCCCGATATGGGCTCTTGGTCGATGATCCTCAGTGATGAAGACACTGAAAGTAAGTTGAGTTCCGACTCTGAACGAGCTGGTAATGCTCGGAGTCTCCCCTCTAGTAACTTCCCCTTACCCCAAGAAATCCCTCAAAATGATAACAGAGATAATCCGGTCAGTGAGACAGCAAATGATTACCAGTCCCGTGTTCGAAGCTGGCTTAAATCTTTAAGTCAGAATGATCTTCCCAGGGATAAGACCAAGCAGCACAGTTTATGTGTAACAGCTATAGTTTTATTGATGGCGGCCTTAGCGATTAGGTTGCAGTCCGTCGGGACTGATGTTTCGGTGCCTTCGCAAGTACCAGTTTTGACTCAGACTGAGTTTATTGTGCTGACCCATTCAGTACACTATACAGAGGTGCTTACGTTCCAGGTCACTGAGACGGCAACAGTAACAAAAACACAGACAGAAACCAAAATTGAGACCCAAACAGAAACTGAGGTTGAGACCAGAACCCGTACTTTGATTCAAACCATGACCGATTCTGCTTCAGTGAAACAGGAGGTTCTAAGTATACTAAAGGAGCAGTTCGACAATGTTAACTGTGGTGTGGATGTTATCAATCAAAAGATAATATCTGTCGCACGACAGATGAAACACCCCACCAATGAGATTGCTAAAGAAGTATCTCTATATGGGAATAAAGGCAAGCTGGCTTGTCAACACCTAGCTCATTCGGTTTCAGATACATTCACCCTGCTGAAGAATAAAGCCGTAGATCAGCAACCAAAAATAATCGCAGCGGGTGAATGGATTCAAAAAGAAACTCTTGATACGATTGACTCAACTTCTGATACTATGAGATATTGGTGGAAGTCAAATGAACCTTTAAGGCGGTACTGGGCTAAAGTTGGTAAAGATTTGGGTAGCGACTTGCGGAGTCAGTCTGCTAAATTGAGCAATGAATTTTCAAACCGAGTATCAAGGCTATGGGCTGATGTTCCAGAACACACTCAGAACTTTGGAACCTGGCTGAAGCTTAACTCAAAGAGAACAAAACTTTACTTGACCTCATCCTGGCGAAAGGTTAAAGCTAGTCGCCTGGAACGGATAGCTGATAAGGTCAAAAGCCGCTGGCAGAAACACAGCTGTAGATTGCCCAAATGGATCTACGCTTCTAATGGCACCCGAATGAGGACCTCTTCTCTCTCTTTTCTAGTCTCCTATCCAGATGTCTGGTATCCTTCCATGCCAACGTGGTTTAGGATTTATGTTTAATTATTATCGATATTGTTTTTTCTATTCGATGTACCGTTAAGAAGATTTTTCGTGTTTTCATAAACTGCTAAGGTGATACAAGTAGCCGGGAGAACCCTCATCAAGTTGGGGACTATCCCTTTATAAAGACCTGGTACGCCTTCGTTTGTGATAATTTCAATCACCAAATGAGACATGCTCTGTCTATTCTTGAGCAATTCGAAGCCTTGCATTCTTGAGCGTAAGACTTGCAATGGGTAGAAGGCCACTGTAGCAATGATCTTGGAGATGCCACTGACATAGATGTATTGATATGTGGGAAGGACTTTTTGGTTTTCAGGGTACAGGCTGTCTTTGAGTGTGTCATATAATGTGAACTGTAGAGCCCCTTGGGAGACGTTTAGTAATGCTGGTGTAAGACCTTTCCAAAACCCCGATATTCCTTCTTTTTTCAGTATCTGTGTTGCACCTTCCCACAACGAGTTGTAACCCTCGGGGGTAGAATGATGAGTTGCAACCATTCTAGTCTTTAGTACCCATATAGGGTTCGTTAGGATTGAAGTAGACCATCCTGCTAAAAATCCACTCATTAAATACGTTGAGGACGTTGGATTTTCGAAGAACGTTTTGTATTCGTTGTAACACATAAAGTACAAGGCCCAAGAAGCCATGTTTCCAACCAAGTTTGGACTTATTCCTCTGTAAAACTCCTTGATTAGCACTTTAGGGTCAAGTCTTCCATTTCTGGTAGATAAGTGGACAATATCTTTCACAACAGAACTAATACCCCCTGATAAGGAGGTTTGATGGGAATTCAATTGCAATCTCAACTTGATCAGATCAAGTGGATGATTGACCAGTGTAGAGCAAAGTCCGGCATTAAGTCCAGAAATAATCTCTACGGACTTGATACCGAAAATGGGTTGGTCAAGCATAAAGAGGAAACTTTTCAGATCCTCTGGTGTTAGCGAGGGTCGGAGTAGAATTTTGAAGGAGGAGGCTGTTTAAGAGATCTGGGTGGGTCTTTGAGAAAATAAGTCTCCCCACAAATTGGGAAAATGGACATTATCTGAGCCTAAGGAAACCGAGGGAGTCATCTACATGGTGATACCGTTTGAATAACCGCAAGTATCGAAATAAAAGACACATATTCATTGGATCCATTCCTATATACAATTAACACTTATGTTTCTCATACTTAAGCAGATGGTAAAGGAGATAAAAGGCTATAACTATGTTAGTATTCACTAAAGATAAAGGCTCAAACTGGAGAATAAACATACTTGATTAAAGATGGTCTGTTTGGGGTAGAGATCCATCCAACGTAAAGAACAAACGGAATCCATCCATAGTGAACAACGGTTGTAGTGGTATCCAAGATCTTAACGATTCTCTCCTAAAATACAGTTAGTAAGGGATCTTAAGAATGATCTATGACAAAGGATTCTGACGTACTTTAGATTCTTCAGACAAAGCTAATCCTGACATTTTCTAGTAGTTTGAGTGTTCTTGATATTGGGATTGGTAGGAAAGAAAATGATCGATGACGATTTTTCACTTTCGAGATTTGCCCTCGCCTTTCAGTCGCTGGGCGGACGGTGGCTATTATCCTGGGCGGGAAGCGAACTATTTCGGAAAGTAATTGTTCCAGTCACACTTGACATACAGACCAGCTATCTTTCTCCGTCATCACTTTTACTTTGCAAGATTACTAGTCATCCTCACAGTCCTGTACTATGTCTGCAAATCCTGGAAACAAGCTATCTTCCTGGAATCCAACACCTCCTCAAAGAGGGGCTTTCCCTTTAGATCATTTTGGGGATTGCACCGAACCAATGAAAAAATACATGGAATGTTTGAAATTAGTAAAAAATGACAATGCTCCAAACTGTCGCCAATTGGCAAAGAAATATTTGGACTGTAGAATGAACAACGAGCTGATGGATAGAGTTCCTTGGGAGGATCTGGGGTTCAATGACGAGCCTAAGAGGAAGGATGCTCCGGCTAAACAAACTTCAAGAACGAAGGAGGATTAGGTTACATTCATTGAGCGGTGCTTGAGATATAATAAATACAGAGATATAAAGCTATACTTGTACAAAAACCATAATGTTTCATAGTTAAAAGTTGTCATACTAGAGTTAAAAAATAATGGACGAGTTGGGAATCGAACCCAAGACCTCTCCCATGCTAAGGGAGCGCGCTACCAACTACGCCACACGCCCAGTTATGTTGGAGGTTTAAGGTAATCCTATTATAACTAAACTAGTTAGCTTTATCCTGGACTCTTAGATCATACTAGAGTTTTGGCAATCTCAACACTTACTAGAAAAGTTATTAAACTGCTTTCTCGCTGAATTAGGCACTGATTAGCATTTAATGATTGTGGAACTAAATGAAGTGAAGAAGTCGCTTCTACATTTATATATACCTGGTGGAGCAAAGTTCCAAATAGTAGTAGATTACTATGATTAAGCAACAGCTAAGATTTTAGATTCATTGAATAACCATTAGAATCAAGAAGTATACTGAGTAAAGGGAGAACTGACAACTAGTATGCCGACGAACATTACATAGTACAAATCTATTATCGGCCTATCAACTTTACTTCATTGAAGGGAATAATGTACATTAACTCTTAATATACTATGGTGGTGTGCATGTAAGTAGGAGATCGAAATATCAGCTATTGATAAAGTTTAACACTTTAACCCTTTAGGCTTCAGGTTGGTATCAATTCCAGTAACTGGAAACTCACTCATCCTTGAACAACCAAACAAATCACATTCGTGGTTGATATTCTCAGCAAGTTTATGTTCGACATTTGGGTCTGAACTAGATCCATCTCTCTTCTCTATTGACTTTCATTGGTTTGTAAGAAAAATTAGTTAGAGTCCATCAGGAGTAACTTTCAATTCGCCCGTTTCCTACCGCGATCTAATCTAATCTTATCAGCAGCTGAAGACAGTCAGACAGAGTTCAATTGTGCTTTTCTTATTCAGGTGTCAAACAGAAAATCGACTTTCCTCATGACATTCCAACAAGCTTTGTGAATTTTTAGTACTCTCTGAAATGCCCATTTGGCCCTGGATAAGGATCTAAAAGGTCCAAAACGCAACCACTCGGTCAACTACGCCGATGAGCATACGAGCAGTCTGACACTTGAAATTTATCCTTTGCTAGGCAAGAACTTGGAGACAACTGTCACGATGTCAAACACTGTTTTTCGTTCAAGGTGATACTAACAACACTACCGGCCAAAAACTTCAGTGTCCCATTAACCCTCAGCATGTTAGACGGGCAGGTTGAGTAATTTTGTAACAGCAACCTTCCAATTCATTCACCAACAAAGGAGGGACCTTCCCCAATCTCGCAGATCATTCCTGGGCGACAAACGTCCCTTTTTGTGAAAAATAATTTGCCTATCTCAAAATCAGATCCTCACTCAGTATGAAGCGCGACCATGTAAATGGTCCGTACCTCGTAATCTCATCTCTTATACCTACAGCCACGTATGGAAACAGAACCCAATGACTTGAAAGAATTCGGCCAAGAACCTGGTTCGACGGGGGTATCATTCTTTGGTATCATACCACTTCTTGGATTAGCAGCTTTCTATTTTATCTGGAGCTCCAAAGTGCTCTATCCATTAGTTCCCAAACTCTTTGGCCTTACCCACGTCGATATGAGTAAGCTGAAAACTATCACCACTATTTCTTTAGAGGGTTACTATGACAAGAAGACAGGTTTGTCCAATGAGTATTCACCAATGGTATATATTGCTAAACTGGTATTTAGCATTGTGGTGAGTGCAAGTTTGATGGTCATTTCCTTAGTTCTATTTGAGATTCAAGGTTACTTTGATCTTGATTCGAAAATAGCTATATGGAGATTTTCATTGCCGCTGTTAGTGTTCTTCCTGGTATTTGTTGTTCCAATGTTGTTTGTGTACCATCTTATCAACAATTGGGAACTTCACAGAGAATTCAAGTTCAATAGTAATCTAAAAGCGATTCTTTTGACATTCATCACAGTTCTTTGGCTACTCGCCCTGCAATTGTTAAAAAAAGCATTTTTTTGGACAGATGATTCAGGTGAAGGATATCTGGTCAGATTTTTGAATCAACTGGCTTTACTTGGAATCATGTCCTTAGGCGCATTGTCTGGAATCATCAGTGTGTCAACTCCCTATAACGCGTACAGAAAAGACCAGCAATACGTAGCTGTGCTGGATCTCAAAAACAAGGCTAGACAGTTGGAGTCTATTCAAGACCAACTAAACACCAAACTCAGTCGCTTGGAGGCTAAACCAAAGCCTTCGAGGTTCAGGCTGTTCAGTTTCTCCAATAACGATAGCAATTACAGCCGCATAGAGGTTGAATCTTTGACATCTATGAGAGACTCACTAAAGCAAGAGCTTCATCAATTATTTGAGAAATATCAAGTTCAGAAAAACAAAGACTCTTTTCTAGGAAAGATTGGAATCATGTGGACTAAAGTTTTCTCCATATACTGTGTTTACAGGTTCACCAGCGTACTGTTATACAAGATTCCTGTCAGCTACTACAAGACCTATTCAAAATCTAATGATGAGGAGCCAAATGTTGCATCTGACGCCTTATCTGCAACATTATCCAAATTGATAGTGTCTCTGAATATTTCGTCATTCCAGCCAGATGAGAAGGAATTGACTAATCAAATAACGTTTCTGCTATCATTGGGATTATTTGCATCATCAATTTCCAGTCTTCATTCAACTTTTCATTCGATCAAGAAGGCTCTTCCCTCACATTTATCCGTTTCAGTTTCTTCACCGGATTCCACAAACAACAAGTCAGTTTTTCGAAGTTTATTTATCTCGGAAACACTTGGTATCTACACCATATCTACGTTAGTACTATTGAAAACTAACATTCCTGAATCACTATCCAAAAGTTTCGTTTCATTTTTAGGCAAATCCTCTTATTTCAATGGAGCTCGTGTGGATTTTCTCTTTGATAAGGTTTTTGCAACCAGCTGTACGGTTTCGCTAGTCATACTGCTTATGTCTTCTTTCTTTGGCAACGAGGATGAAATATATGACGAAGAAATCCTGCTGGAGAAGGAGCTCTAAAGAATAATCGAGATAATCCCAATGTGGATATAAAATGTCAACTCTCTCTTTTTTTCTCTTTCCGTTGAGTTTTCCCCCCACACACGACCACTAATCACTTCCCTTCAACGAAAATTTGTTGAAACAGACCTCCACACGAGCCATCCGCAACTGGAACCTGCAATAATGTCAACTAAGCTCCGCTCATCCAAGTGGATTCAAAAGAACGGATTTGCTCCACAAGTTTTTCTTTTTCGAAACATTGAAACCAACCAGGTGCTATATTCTCAGCTCCCTCATATCTCCAATTACCAGATCAAACAGCAATTCTGGAGACCCAACTGGCAAGACCGTAAACCTCAAAAGAGACGTGACATTTGGAGATGTATGGCCGTAGCAGATTTTCACAATTATGACAATGCTCTGAAGGCATACCATGCTTTGGTAGAACTTAGATATTTTAGGCAAGTTACTAAGAAAGATGAGGCCATGGCCATGAGAAGAAGGAACAAAGATGGTAACATCTGGTACAGCGCCCAATTCAGACCTGTGCATTCACAAGAGGCTATTGCAGATCTCTCCACAGTGATAGATGAGTTCAAGATGCCCTCAAAGATATATTGGGAGAGCTTATGGAGACGAGGTGATGAAAAGTATTGGAATAAAGATCTGACAACCCATGAAGAGATGGATTTGAGAGATCCTAGGTTCCGTACTGTTGTTCTAAATGATATAAAGGAGAAGTCGAAGGCAGAGATTGGCCTGGACCAAGCACAAGAGGCAACATCAAAACTACAATAGAAGCTGTAAATAGAGACAAATCTTAACTGTTAGTGGTTAAAACAAGAATCATTCATTTCCCATACAATACATGATTACTATATTAAATTACTGTTCTTTCTTTTGGTGATCTGGCTCATCTTCACTGTCGCTGTAGCGTTCAACCTTGGAGTGTTGCTGTTGTTGTTTTTGAATGCGTGATTTCTGCCTAGAGGCTAAGAATTCTTTGTACCTTTCCAAAGTGATCTTCTGTTGAGACTGCTTATATTGGTCGACCCCATGGAATGTCGTACCAAAAAACCTGTCCCAAAAGGTGAAAAATGGTTGAGAAAAATTAGATTTGATTCCAAAGTGTTGGTGATGGATATCGTGATAAATGGAGTCATTAGGGAATATGATTTGGAAGATGTCAAAAGGCAAAGAGTATCCACAGTGGTCATCCACAGTCTTAAGAGTCGAAAAACCATAAAGAACCATGGATTCTCTGGGAGTTAGTCCTGTGATTATAGCAGCTAAGCCAGCCCCAACAGTGTCTAAGAGAAATCCTTCAAATGGATCATTAAAAAGAGCTCCAAAAGCATAAGGGACATACAGCTTGTGATGACGAGAATGAAACTTTCGGTACAAAGTTTTATTCACATGCATTAAACGATGCAAAAAAAATTGCCAGGTATCGATGATAACGAAAGCAATGATAATTTTCGTAGCAGATAGACCATACCAATAACCATAATATACCAACAGGTTTGCTATTGTGTCATTCCATTTGAGAAAAGGCGGTAGTCTCTGTTTCAAATACCACATTTCTCTTTGTTCGTATCCAGTGGTGGGGACAGGGTCCAACTTGTAAAAAACCAAGCCCACTAGAGTTTGAATAATGTGTTGTACAATGACATCTTGGATTACCACTCTTAGCGTGACCTTATTACGTTGAAGCACTTCCTCAGATGGATGGATTCGGTATTTTTCTGCCAACTCATAAGCGTCCACAATGTGAAAGAAAGTGGAATAACTCCAGTACAATACAATCGGAACACAGAGACTTAGGATGCCGTCAGGAACGCCTTGAATCAAGTCAGGCCGCCTGATCACAACCGAAGTTGGAGGGTATGCTTGGTTGAGAAATCCGGTCGTGTTTTTGGGGATATACTGACTGAACTTGTCCATCGTTGGTAGTTGGTTGTGATAAGGTGATGAGATGGGGGAACTAGTGGTTAGAAAAACAAAACCTCCTGTTTTGCTATAAAAAGAAACTCCACTCGATTACGTAATAAAACTACTGGTGATAAGTCAGGATACTTTTCTTTGCGAAGTAGGGAACAATAGATTGGAAAACAGGCAAGAATAGGGAAAATCTGGGTGCGTGCAGCCCGAGAGAGTAGAATGTGCTTGCATCTGCAAACTGCAGCAAAACAAGTAGGCTCCCAGACACCTAGGATCATAAGCAGCAGTCTACGAAACATAGTTGCATCGATAGCCCTGTGGTAGTCTTGAAATTTGAGGAACAGGCCACGCTTACCGAGCTTCTGCCACTTAAGATTGTCTTGCTCTCAATAGTACGTTACTGTAAGTCTGGTTGCAGAAATACGAGGAATGCGTGCCACTTATCGTGTGTAACCTTTAGCTACTCGTGCATCTACGATCAAACTTCAAAACTTTACTATGCGCAGCGCAACCTTGGAAAACTGTCTCGGCCGCTCGTTTAGCTGGGTCAACGTCACAGTAACAATTCTCACCATCACGGAATCTGGCCCGCCGAAGGCCTGCCAAAGTAATCATAAAACAACATTGTCTTCAGACAGTGATAGTCTACGATAGATACATCAAAATATCAGCTGAGTTTTGTCAAGCGCCGGCGCATACTTTATGGGGTTTTCGTCCTATGGTAACCTCTAGCACCCAGGTTGAATTACTTTTCTTTCAAGGGAATTCGAAGCTTCAAAGGAACGAAAATGTCAAATCCGTCTATCTTATCACTCTACGCTTCCAATTGAGAAGTCGACAGTTTCATTTCGCATATTGTTCCGGTGGGTTCCGAAAGCCGGGCCGTCGCGTCTATTCTTCCTCCTAGGGAACGAATGAGCTGGTGGCGGATTCTTGCTACTTTGTAACTGTTACCTAGTAAATAATCGCATCAAGCCTTCTGCCTCGCGCCCATCGCATTAAGCCTTTTCTATCAGTCCTCTGCTCCATCCCTCTACCCCATCCCTCTACGTTCGTTATCTGAAAACTACTCACCTGACCCTAAGGTTTGCTGGATGAGCACGATAGGCGGCACACGGAATTTTTCATCAGTATCCCTTCAAAGTCTCCCTGAAGAAGGGTTCAACGAACTCTCTTTGGAGGACGACAAGGTGCTGTTTACGGAGGATAAACGGGGACCCAAGCACACTAAGCATCCCTCTCCTTCAAGTTTGATGAATGGACGTTCGAAGAGCTATACCAGTGTAAGAAGGCTGGGCTCTAATACACAGTTAAATAGTGGACTAGGAATCAAAGTACGACGCCCTGATTTTCCAGGTACTTTGAAGAGAAGTCCATCCGGTGTCGAAAGTGAAGATTCAGAATGCTCTCGGTCTAATACATCCATTGACACAGCCCCATTAACCATGTCCACCTTAGCTTCAAATGATCCACCACCTTTGGCCAATAGGCCTTTCTACTCCAGAGTTGCTCATTCAACTCCAGTATTAGTTACTATAAAGTCAAAACCCAAACCCAAACCAAGTTCTAGGAGGAAGTCGCAGATGGAAGCCGAAAAGATCCCAGTCAGTTTTTCTGATGATGAAATTCCTGATGATCAACTTATGTACAATGTTCCTGTGACCAATGGATGCGCTCTTTCTTTCTATGGATCAAACAATATGCCTGCAAAAATAGTTAAGCTGGCTTTACAAAGCGTAGACGATCTCCAAAGTATGCCTCCATCTCCTCTTCCTGGAAGATTAGAACAATTCAGCGATGGAAGTGAACCTTCTACGCCCACAATAGAGAATTATGAAAGAAAGTTTCATGCACTATCTCCGGAAGCCAAAAATTTAACTAAATTTTATGAAAACAGTTCTACGAATTTTGTTCAGAATGAGCTTTTGAAGAGAAAAGAATACAACAAGCTAAAACTCCCAAGTGGAAGCGAAACCGTGGAAGATGCAGGACTGGAGAAGTTGGACCTTATATCAAAAGAAAAATTGGATACATTGTGCAAAACTAGACCGTTATGGTTACCACCCAAGAGTTTTAAAGAGGCCAAGAGGCATGAGAAGCAGGCTTCTGCCATGCTTGACTCTGCTGCAAGAAAGCAAAAAAGGATGGTTTCTATAAGGCGGCAAAGTGAGCGTGATTTATTGATATGGAAAGAGAGATTACCGTATATACTGAGTCACGAAACATGGAAATCAAGTTACAAAAATGAAGTGGTCAAGAACACTTGGAAATTTCCCGTACAGAATGAATTAAAAAGTCAAGTCTGGATAAAGTTCTTGACAGATATAAAAGGAGATAAAGTAGTGCCTGAAAAATATCAAGAGTATGATGACTTAATCAAAATGGACCTTTTGATATTAAAGAAACTTCCAAAGGATATTTCTGAGGAATCTATCAAGAGATTAAATCAGATTCTTACGGCAAGATCGAAAAGCAATCAAGATCTGAAAAATGGTGATGAAACAATAATTGCTGCTATTTTTCTGTTGCCTGGATTTTCAAATAGTGACGTATTTGAGATAATGAGACTTCTCAATGCCAATCTACGTAACGTGGCGTTTGTCAGCAAGTTTGACAGGAAGGTTTCGAAAATAGTTTCTTTCATTAAACACCGAGTTGCCAAGGATCAATACACAACATTCAAGACGCAATCTTCTGAAGTGTTAAGCTTCCAGTTTATATTCAACGAATTACTTTTGAATCATTTTTCCAAGGATGACATGATACGAATCTTGGAGTTGTTTATATTAACACAAGATTATCGATTACTCTACGCGCTATTTATTACAGTTTATTTGCACTATCACTTTGGTTTTAGCCAGATCTCTGATCTGCTATCGAAAGAGTACCAAAATTTCACGATTGAAGTGGACTCTAAATTTTGGGAACGGTTGTATTATTATTATTCAAAGGCTTGAAACGTTGAGCATACCTTTTTCTGTCGATGGGACAGCACAAATTTTAAGGATCTATAGTATTGGTTTAAGTAGGTCGACAATACATCGTTGACAGCATTGTATATACTACTCCTCTTGAGTTCACCTATTACATAAGCGCTAACACCATGACTCCACGAAAATGCGCAGGAAAAAAAAAAGCTTACTTGTTTCCTGCTTCCTACCCCAAATGCTCAGATTGAATCCAATTGTAACTCGCAGAAGCCTGTTCAGGCCACAAGTGTTTTCAAGGAGCATCTCCTTGAAGCCAGATTTCTCAAAGTTGAAGTTGAAGGAGCAACCTCCTGGTTATGTTGTGGGAACAGTCAATGACGCATATGTTCCACCAGAACCTGATCATTTCCATGGTGGTTACCATTGGACCTATGAAAAGATCATCACAGTTGCTATGATTCCTTTATTTATAACCCCTTTTGCAGCAGGAGCGGAGCATCCTCTGGTTGACTCTATTTTCAGCGTGCTGACTGTGTTCCATTGCAGAGCAGGATTCGAATCTTGTATCATAGACTATATCCCGAAGAGAGTGTACGGAGTTTGGCACAAGATGGCCCTGTATTTGTTGGATGCTGCTACAGGTCTTAGTTTGTATGGTATTTACGTTTTGGAAACGGAGAATAATGGTATATTTGATTTGATTCACAAATTGTGGGGTGCTTAATGAAACCAGCTCTTTAGATACCTACCATATTAATGTACAAGATTGCAACACATAGAGACATAATAACACACTTCTTAATAAATACTCCAAAGTTTAACTTAGTAAACAGCGAAGTTCCAATCGGGGCCCTAGTGTGATGTTTGAGGTTCCACCAGCTTGTGGCGAAATTATTAGACGCAGGAGTTTCTTGGTCCGTCTGGCCCACAAGTATTGTCGTAGCGGGTCCAAAATTGTCGACTTCTATACCCTTCACATAATTTGCCAACTTATTTCTGATTGATCTCTTAGCTAATGGCTGGTATCTTCGTCCTCTGATGTGAGTGTTATTCCAAAAGAATATGATAACCACAGTAAGAGCGGCAAGTAGAACATAAGTTATCACTTCTCTGTATGGTCTTTCAAGATGACATATGGAGAAATAAAGCTTCTTATCTTGTAATGTCAGCAGTTCGACTGCAGGTTGTTGAATACCCATGGCCATGGATATTGATTTCACAGTGATTTCCTTCGCAACATAGGACGTTTCATTGACGTGATACTCGTGATTGTATTCGCAGTAGTCATGGTCATCTCCTGTCAGTATTAAATCTGGTTTGAAAGAGGCTAAGATTTCATCAGAAAGGCCATTGTCTAATACGGTTTGATATTGATACCCTTGGGTAAGAGGAAATTTACCACCTTCACGCATAGGACCGCAATCAATGTCTGGATTCCTGAATAGTGGAACATGCGTGAGTAAAATTCTAGGTTTATCCTTCCGTCTGTTTTTGAATTCTTGCATAAAGTGCCTTGAAGGTCCATATATAGATTCATCCTCAGTGTTTGACAGTGATAGTGAGTCCAAGAATATGAATTCGTGATTGCCTCTTGTGATTACAGTGTTCGATTCTCCAAAATGCATATTAAACCTCCCAACAGCGTGTTTCTTCACGCCATTGGCCCAACCTACGTCGTGATTTCCTGGAACATTTGTCAACATCTCATAGGAGTCTGAATCAGGGAAAATATTCTTGAATCTGGAGTACTCTCTCTCGTAATAGTTGTCCTCTGATGATCTCCCATTATCCATCAGATCACCAACAAACATTACAGAATCTGGATGCAACGAGCTTATTAAATGCTTGAAATTTCGTGTTAAATATGTGTCAACGGTATGCTTTGATAGACCGAGCAATATCTTGTTCCTGCCAGGGTAGGTATGGTTATCAATCAATTGGGGATCCGCTATCATTAGAACCGTGAAACTTGTGGAATTTGATTGATGGAACGAGCACTGTTCTATTACCTTTCTCGGTATATACGTTTGATGAAACCAGAAGACAGAACACCACGCGAGCAGTAGCAATAAGACATCTACATTGCGTAACGCAGAAGATGCCCGTGTCCTTAGTCCCATGTTCTAGAAAGTGGCAGAGAGTTGACAGGAGAGAAGAGCGCGTGCGAAAAATCTATAGTTTTAGTTAAGCCTATGAGGGAAGAACTACACCTAGCAGTGGCCCATAGTTTCCCTCTATTGAACTTTCCCCTAATTAATTAACAAAAATAAATAGTCTTGCAGATCTATTGTTCTAATACCAGCCATAGGTGGCTGCCAATCTCTTCAATAGATGTTCTTTGGCAGTGATTGCCTTTGATTGAGCTCCCGCTCCTCTACCATTCACAGCTCTAATGAAAGGTGAAGGAACTGGCTCCAGTAAGGTGTCATCGGCTGGATGAGAAAAAAAGACAATAGAATACCGAGACTTTCCCTCCCTCACTGATTCTTCAGGAAATTTGACACGATGAACAGTAGACTTTAAAAGTCCGTTGGTCCAATAACTCAATTGGTCCCCAATGTTAACAATTATAGGTGCAGCAGCTCCTTGGTCTTTGAACTTGGCAGAGGCGTCTACAAATGGTACAGGGGTCCATTTCTTTGTTAAGGGGGAGTGGATCTCAAGACCAGCCTGTCCATCCTGCTGGAAAAGAAGTGTTACTCCTCCGTAATCGGTGTGGGCTCCTGCTCTAATGGTCTCTTCCGGGTTGAGGGATTTAGGGGATGGATAATGCAAGAGTCTGAACGTTGTTCCACTTGGTTCAGTCAATTTATGACGTTCAACAAACCAATCTGCGCCACCAGCTTCTTTATCTATTTCAAGACCTATGGCAAATAATGCCAGCAGCTTATGAACCAAGAGAGAATACTTCTTGATAACAGATTGAACAACTCTAGCATGCTCTGATTTTTGGAAATACTCAGGAGTTGCACCATTCCAAGTGCCCTCTAACAGGTTAAGGTTACTGAAGTTGTAGCCTTCTTTAGGGTCGCCTTGGGGCTTATCAGGGTTAGACTCATCCAAGTTCTCTCCACCAAAAGTAGTATAGCCATGGTTGTCATTGGCAGGAATTGTGTATTTCTTTTTCTCTTCCAGTGGTTCTTCGAAGTAGCCTTTGGAGACCTTGAAAAGTTCAGATACTTCTTCTTGAGAGAACCCATGGCCCTCTAACATTAGAAATCCTTGCGAACCAGCAGCACTTACGACCTCTCTGGCGGTAGGGATGTCTATGTTTGAAATATCAATAATTTGAAGAGGGTTTTCCATTGTTGTTTATTGTGCTAGATTGGGGCTATTGTGAAGGATTATGGCTACTTCAATCGGTATTTTCAGCCAATTTTATACATCAATTCCCCAAGTTTCCAGATAAGTTCGCTTTAAATGAGTGACTTCGCGGACGGATAAAAAGAGAAGGCACACACATCGGATCCAATGCAGCTATTTATGGGCCTAAGAACTCATCCAAAAACGATTTGACTTGGAATAGCTGAAATCTTTGCCGTAGTTGTAGCCCTGACTGTTGAAACTAAATTATCATTTTCAGAACCATCATAATTTGTTCTTGTCTAACCAGCCGCGGTTATTCCTCGGACCCATAACGAGTCACTGTGACACCTCCAGATCAGCGATAAAGATACGAAAGATACGATGGATAAGGAAATAAAAGAAAAAGAAATTGTAAACCATCAAAATTCCCAATTGGGAATCACTCTGAACCATTCTCATGACATTCTCCCACACACATCTAAACTTAGAATGACTGTTCCTCAAACTGTATCAGCTCTGCCATCTTTCAACGAGCATCCAACATCCGAATCCAACCACGTCCCCCATGGTTTGTCCGTAGTGCGCAACCCATTATTCCTAGGCAGATCTTGTCGCGGGCTACGCGGTACCAAGCCTCTTACCCTTATAGAGGATAGTAAAACCATACCAAAACAGAGTCTCTAGTTAAAGGGAAGCACCCCCGCCAGCATTGTCAAACTTGGAATTAATATTCGTTCCTTTTCCAGTCTTCTTTATAAACTACAATGGAAGCATTGGATATCAGATCCAAGTCCTACTTCATAAAATGGGTAGAAGCTCCCGCCAAAAGTGTCTTGCACTGGGAGATAAAACCCTTGAAGAAAAGCATAGACTTTGGGATTTACTCTTGTAAAAAAGCAGAATCTTCTCATGAAACCAAGAACAACTCAGCTTCCTCGTTCAATACCGAATCTCCCAGTTTCAGAGCTTCAATGCCTCCTATCATTGATGAAGTTGACCCTTTCAATCTGTCCTCTGGTAGTGCCGTGATGCCATTAGAAAGAAACCATTCACTAAAAGAGTCTGCTAACTATGCGGGAACAGGCAGACGTCGGTCAGATTCTAATATTTCAGCTATTTCATCCACCAATTCCTTGTCCCTTGAACAGAGACTCAAACAATCTAATTTGAAGAAAGAACAATGGGTGGGCAAATGCCAAGGTAATGAGCTAGTTCAAGGGACCTTCCAAATAGAGGATAACTGTCTGCTGGCTTTTGTCTTTGATAACACTTTTAGTAAGACTACTGCAAAGAAGGTATTTTTCAACCAATACGTAGAAGATCCAAGTATGCCTAAAAAGGATCTTGATGGCACGATCTACAGGAATAACAACAAAACAAACTCCACTTTATCGCTCAAGAAAATTGACACTTTGTCATCTACAGGGGTGAGATTTGACTTACCAAATGAGCACGATAAGAAGATTGACAATTCAACAGTTTTGCATGTCAAAGGTGGTAGATACCTGCAGGGGTTTCTACTTAAGAAATCTCGTAAAGGTCGCCAAAAATCGTTCCATAAGCGGTTTTTTGTTTTGAATTTCAAGTATGGCATTCTTAACTACTTTGCCAATGACAACTCTAAACAAGTTAGAGGAAATATGTTGATTAGATCTGCTGCTATATTTGCTGACGAGAAAACTAAAGTTATAATTTTAGATTCTGGTCTAGAGCTTTGGGTCTTGAAATCGCCTAACGAGAACGACTGGAGTACATGGATCCAAGCATTCAACTTTTTAAAAGGAAGCTCAAGCCTCAACGAAGAAACAAAGACACAAATTACGAGAGTCAACACACTTGATAGTACTTTACCATCGCTTGTCGATCGTGATATCTTCCTTAAGATTCATGACAGCATTTCCGCTCTACGTTCGAAATCTTTGAACCTGGTGTCTGTGCTTGACGATCATCAAACCACACAAGATTCTATCAGATCAAGCAACAAAAAAACGTCATTTTGGAAAAAATTTAAAAGAGAAAAGGATGACCTAAATGGAGACCAAATGAGCGTGTCGTCTATTTCATCTGACCCTTTATCGTTAGCCAAAGATATAAAATCCAGAATTGATACTTTGATGTCTTTCATGGATAATGCCAAAAATCTACAATCCTCACAGCAAATCTCAAGATCAAACACAGTAACCACAGGTGGAGCTTCCATATTCTCCCAAGAATTCTATGACGCTCAAGAATACCTCCAAGAAATTACTGGAGAAGTTGTATTTTTGAATGAGCAAAACGATAATACTGTCTCCACAAATGGACACGGCACTCTTCCACTAAAAAATATTGAAGAGATAGTGACAGATTCTTCTGATTACTCTTCTTTGGAGGAGACAGAGGAGTCACTATCTTCAGAATCATCAACTGAACGAGAACTTGTCAAATCGATCATGTCACAACAGGATAATTTAGGGAT
Organism: Komagataella ulmi; assembly: GCA_023213065.1. Taxonomy (NCBI): domain Eukaryota; kingdom Fungi; phylum Ascomycota; class Pichiomycetes; order Pichiales; family Pichiaceae; genus Komagataella; species Komagataella ulmi. The sequence goes on from JAKWAZ010000001.1 coordinate 2,515,367, forward strand.
CAACGACTTGTATCCCCTTGGTGAGATCGAGAAAGTAACTAGGCGGACAGACATACCGGAGAGCACTAGCAGCCCTCCAAGTATTCTATCTTTTATTAGAAAAAATGTTGGCAAAGATCTATCCAACGTTGCGATGCCTGTGACAGCCAATGAACCATTGTCCATGTTGCAAAAGTACAGCGAGTTTGTGGAATACTGTGATTTAATAAATGAAGCTTTAGATTCTGACAAAGCTTCAGGAACACGGTTGATGAAAATTGCTGCATTTGCTACAAGTTATTTCAGTTCATTGAGGGTAAAGGAAAGAAACAGTAGAAAACCTTTCAACCCGCTGTTAGGAGAGACTTTTGAACTAGTGAGGGAGGATCTTGGAATTAGACTCATTAGTGAAAAAGTGGTTCATAGACCTGTTATTTTGGCCATCAATGTTGATAGCAAGAGGTGGAATTTGAATTACTCACCCTCTCCATCGCAAAAGATATGGGGTAAAAATGCTGAAGTAAGTGTAGAAGGTGTCGCAAGACTTACTGACCGCACAACCGGAGATGTTTATCATTGGTCTCTACCTAATTGCCTTCTCAAGAATTTGATTGCTGGTGAAAAGTATATGGAGCCAACCGGATCCATGACTGTTAAATGTTCAGATGGTCACAAGGCCATTGTAGCGTTTAAGTCGGGAGGAGTTTTTTCCGGAAGGTCTGAGCAGTTAAGTATCACCTTGACAGATGCCAAGAATAACGTAATTGGGCCTAAGGCTACAGGAACATGGACGGAATCTATTTCATGGAATGGGGTGAATATCTGGAAAGTAGGTCCCTTAGTTCCGTCTGCAAACTTAAAGTTTGGGTTCACACAATTTGCTGCATGCTTGAACGAAATTACGAGTCTCGAGAAAGGAAAAATTCCGCCCACCGATTCTAGATATAGACCTGATCTTCGGATGTATGAAAACGGAGATGTTGATGGTGCTGAAGATAAAAAAATCGAACTTGAAGAATTTCAAAGAGCCCGTAGAAAGGCAAATGAAATTTCCAACGAGGAACATCAACCTAGCTTTTTTCACAAAGGTAAAGATGACTGCTGGATCCCTATACAGGGAGAGAACAATTACTGGGAAAGAAGGAAGAGGGCTGATTGGGACGATGTTTTGAAACTATGGTGATTGATGTTATATATCTATATTTTATTTTTGCATTCATATACAACAATGAATTCAAGGTTTGAGCTTTTTTGCCGTGGGCAATTCGGTGTCTGATAGCTTTCGCTTTTTTTGCGATTCCTCAATATCTTTTGAAAGATCGGTCTGTGAGTTGGAGCTGGGTAGCTTGGTAGAAATTTCGTCATCAGACTGTAGCTCTGTATCTTCAAGACTTAATTTTGGAGTCTCGCTTGCTGGAGATGCTGTGGGAGATTGAGATACCGGTGTTTTATCTTCTGTTGGCGACTCATCGATTCGGGGCGGTTCAGCCTTCTCTGAAGAATCTTTCTCTGCCACCGTTCGTTCATCATTCGTTATTTCTTCATCTTTCTTTTCTTCAGGTGCTTCTGTGGTTTCTTGTTGCTCCAATTTATCAACCTCATCTTTCTTTTGCTTCTCTATTTTATCGTTCTCTTCACGTTGAATCTTATCCATCATCTCCTTGACTTCGGAAGGAATCTCCTCTTCAAAATCTTCGTCCATCAGAAGACCATCATCGAACATCCCCTCAAGTCCAATTTTCTCATTAGTTTGCCTTAGTTTTAGCCATTCATTATTGGATCTGAGGAATCTCATTGATTTCCAATTCAAATAATCTTTCTGACCTTGAATTTCTTCCTTGTGTTTAGAATCCAAATCCGGTTGTTGTAATTGGGAATCTAGTGGGTAAAGCACCATTCTAATATCTTCAACAAATTCCTCTTTATCAAAGCTGTGATTCTTCAGATGTGGTAAACTGGTTTCAATTCTCCATATACGTGATAATTGCGGTGTGCCCAGCATGTGAGAGTACTTTGGAGCATATTCATACAAATTTGGCAGCGTTTCATTGAGAAGAGTGACGTAGCGATCAAACTTTCCCTTTTCAATATTTGCTAGAGAGTACTGAAGTAATTTCCAATCAATCCATGATTCTTCTGATGCGGCAATACTTTGTAAGGTTTCGTAAAAATTACTATCAAACTCTTTGTAGTGTTTTAGTATGGTGTTTCGAAGATTAACACATGCATCAGATAAATCTCTATCATAGATCAAACTAGGCATTTTGTTGTGTAACTGTTGTGCCAACTTTGGATCCTTTGTGGTCTTCCTTAGCCTGGAAATCCTGTCATCAACTTCTTTTTTCTTGAGTGATAAGATGTATGTAGTTCCAACGACAACTTGTAGGAGAATGAGTTGTCTAAATGAATAATCATTGAGCTGTTTCTGGAAAAGTTCCGCAGTAACAGGGATTTCTAACTGAAGCAACTTTCTGGTATAATGTTCAACTATTTGTGAAACTTCTCTATCGGATCTCTGGGTTTCAGGTAAAAAAAAACTTCGATTTTGCAATCTAATCCCGTGTTTTTGTTTCTTATCCATATCAATGAGAGTCTTCAGGAACTCAAAAACAAAATTCAACGAGTTTTCCATATCTGATAAATGCCTAAAATTTCTCCCTCGTTTATCGGCTTCAATCAGAGGTACAGGATCATTCAAAAAAATCATCAAATCAACAAAACGCTTGAAGTCTTCTTGCATTTTTCTATTCAGCATATTCTCAGCACTAGATACACCTCTAGTTTGCCTCAATTGCTTTTGCAAACCTGACAGAAAAGTGTTGGTGTTGACATTCGTTTCCCATTTCCTTGTGGGCAGTAAGGAGTCGTCAAGAGCAAAACTGGTTCTAATAAATGTTCTAAAGTATCCACCAAATAGCTCATGTGATTCAATGTGTTTGAATAACCTGTTCAATATTTTTTGAGAATAACTTAATAGCACTAAACCAGGTGATTTTTTTCCAATCAATGATCCATTCTGTTGCAAGATTAATTTGCGCTCATTTGAGTGAGGGCCTAACAGAATTGGGCCCAATTTGTCGCAAACAATATCAATATCCAATTTGGCAAATGCTTGCAATACAACGATTAGGGGCAAACTTTTGTAGACTTGTTCATTATATCCATGTATTGCCAAATCTAACAGTATCAGAATCTCTGTCACTAATATTTGACTGCTTTCATTCTTTTCTATTACGTTAAAGAGGACGTTCAAAACTACGTTCTCAATTATAGCAGATTTGAAATTGCTGATACTGGGTTGGTCTACTTCCGTGAACTTGTCTTCGAAGTGCTTGGTGTATATAGCCGTCAGATCTGGATGGTTGTTGATCGATGAAGAGAAAATCTGATCGGACGAAAAACGCTCTCTCAATATTACCAAGTCGGCTTCTAATGCTGGAATTATCGAACTGGAGAGCTCTTCGTAACCCGATAGCATAATGGGTAGACGAGTAGGGAGGGGTGACAACGTAGATTTCTGCGTTTAGTGTTTCATATTCCACTTGGCATTTGGTTTTTTAGAGGTAGATTGTGGAGTGTGAGTAGTGCACGCCAGAACATGGACTTTTGCTGACCTTGCGGGTGGTAAACCTCTCTGTAGGAACGTTAACAAGAATGCTCTATAAGACGACCTTGTCTTTAGCACACACAAGTGTGATTTTGTTGTCATTGATAAGCGCCATAAGTTGCTTTGAGTTGCATCTACCCCAGAAAGTTTCTCATATAGTAGACAGTTTACAGTATACTTGCGGCCAATTTTTGCAAAAGCAGCAGATATTTGCACTCTATACCAAGCAAAATATCTCCGAAATTGTGAACCAGAATATAAAGGGAATAGAAGAGAATGTTTTGTCTCAATTGCTTGAAGAGAGGCTAGAGAGTGAATCTCAGAATGACTACTACGCTGCCAATTCCCAAGAATGGCCTATCAACTTGAATCAGTATTCAGAATCGTTTGTAATCAGGATCACATCTGAAGATGAGTTTATCAAGTACTTGATCTACAAGGAAGCTAAAGCTTTGCAAATTTCCATATGGGAGCAGTCTGTTGGCTTGATAGATCTGAAGGTTGACCGTGACCAGTTGCACCAACTACTTTACAATATGGAGTTACGTATACTAGAACGAACAACGAGAAGTGTTGACAGTCCAGTTTCCGAATATGAAGTGCAATTGATGATTGGAGATCTTTCGCAGCGAGTCTATGAGACATATCCTTCGACGAAAGTGACGTCTTTGCAAGCTCTAGGGGAGTTTTCTACTTTCCAGAACTTGAGTAATGCTTTCTTTGAGGATTTTAGAACGCTGGAAACTATATACGACTGGTTCGAAGAAATACAGGCTGAGTTTCCCAAGCTAGTGTCGATCAACTGGATTGGGCAAACTTACGAAGGTCGTGATCTGAAAGCGCTGCATATTAGAGGAAAGCACTCTAACAACAAAACAGTGGTGGTGACAGGGGGAATGCATGCACGTGAATGGATATCAGTATCCAGTACATGCTATGCCGTTCACAAACTTCTCCAGAACTATGCTGAGGGACATCACAAGGAAGCGAAGTACCTGGACAAATTGGACTTTTTGTTTGTTCCAGTTTTGAATCCTGATGGGTATGAATATAGTTTTAACGAAGACAGGCTGTGGCGGAAGAACAGACAAGAAACTTATATGCCGCGGTGTTTTGGTATAGACATCGACCATTCCTTTGATTATCATTTTGTGAAGTCAGAAGATTTACCCTGTGGAGAGGAATATTCGGGCGAGTCCCCTTTCGAAAGCATAGAAAGTGAAATATGGAATAATTTCCTGAACAGAACCAAAGAAGAACACAAGATATACGGCTACATCGACTTACACTCTTATTCCCAGACGGTGCTGTATCCCTATGCATACTCATGCGAAATCTTACCAAGGGACGAGGAGAACCTGATTGAGTTAGGTTTCGGTATCGCAAGGGCTATAAGAAAAAGTACAGGGAAGAAGTACCGAGTGTTGAAGGCATGCGAAGACAGGGATGCAGATCTTTTGCCTGATCTGGGAGGAGGAACCGCTTTAGATTACATGTACCACAACCGTGCATACTGGGCGTTTCAGATCAAATTGAGGGATTCTGGCAACTACGGCTTTCTACTTCCCAAGAAGTTCATATACCCAGTTGGAACAGAGGTATATGCGTCAATTCAGTACTTCTGTTCTTTTGTGTTGAATTTGGAAGGCTAGGCTCCTCAAAGCACCAGAAAGCCCTCTTAGTTTTTGTTAAGACACGCCATGGCCATGGAGATGGCTTGATATTTGATATATTCTATGCATGGATGGTAGTTGTTTCGCGCTCTGTTCACTTATCATGACCAAGCCATGCCTTGAATTGTATGGAGCAGAATACCGAAAGTGGTAAAAGGCCTAAGGGGGTTACTGGCTTGATGTCAGCTGGAATTCTGATCTGCTCAAATCTTTCCTATTGTGTTCGGCAAGTTTTTGAATGGCTGGGATCAATTCAAGAATTTTGTATTTATAGCTTATATATCGCTGTGACCCCTCTTTTCCTTTCGATTTCTCATATATCTTAACGAAATATTAAGCTGTTCCGAACAAGCTTACTCAATTAACGGCTCAACGTCAACCTAATCTCAGAATTTTTAGGCTATTATCAAACTGTTCTTAGTAACCTGTCAATCCCAGATTTAAAAAGACACAATTTCGCACCTTTCCTGATTACAATAGGAACCCCCCAATCGTTATAGCAACCATACATCACTCTACAACAGGAAGCGATAGTTATTCCGGACTCATCAGCCAAAGTAGTCCAATTAAACCCAAATCATTGACATTATGAGCGTTTTAATGAGCAGCAATAATCATTTCAAGAACCATCCAGATTTGACCAACATTTTCCACGTACGATCTCGCAGTGATCCTGCAACGAGCTTAACCTCTGCCTCACAACCCCAATGCATTAGACAGGCCAAGCATGAGTCAAACTCATCGAAACATGTGAAATCTACATCAAGTTGTCCAGCCTCAGTGGCCAATTTTAGCATCCCGAACTCCATCGACCAGAGAGCTCATTCAAGAAAAGGGAAGCGACGCTTCTCAGAATTGCACCACACTGACTCTCCGTTATCTGCAAAGCGAAAATTGGAACCACCCAGCGAGGTGAACCGAAGCAGGAAGAGAGTTTCACTACCACCAGCTGCTCCACTTTTTGAATCCAAGATTGAAAACGAGTCGATATCTTCAGTGCCAGCGGTGGCCAGGATCTTGGCTAATCTAAAGCCGGCTCTAGCCTCATCGAACTCGATAAGAAACTCTTCATTGTTATACCCAGACACCGCTTACTCTTATATTAATTACACTACGTCCTCATGTCATAACTTTGAAGTTATCCAAAACACCAGCAACAACGAATGGCGGGCCAACATGGTGTCCAACTTGAAATCTGGAAACTTGCAGGGTTTCAAAAGATACAAAGATTACTGTTTGGAAAACTATAAAGTCACAGACGACAAAGTTGGTGGAAACTTAAGGACTGACTACGAGAAGTCAAGAAACATTCCTAGGACACGCAACAAGATGGTACGATTTATTGAGGCTCAATTGCGGGACAAAGAAAGCGGCTCTGAAGCCGGAATTTACAACACAGCCAATATCATAAACTATCCTTTTGTCAGCAACTATACTTATCAGAAAGACGGCTATCTCGACGATGTGAGCATGCTGTGCAACAACGTCGAACTATACAAGAATCTTGATTCGTCTCATGACGATAAGAAGTCTGGGGTGCGGCACGAAAAGCACCCAGATGGAGGGAAATTGCAACTTCACCAGACAATCAACACTCCTGTAAATGAACCGCTGTCCATCCCTGCCTCCCACATGGTTACCCCACCTTTATCGTCTAAGAGTTCTGCTTTGACCCATTCTGAAGACGTAAAATCGAGCCAACCCAAGATGAGTACATTCAAGTATGTTTCGCCCAACTCCTCGCCAATGAAAAGTAGTTCTTGCTCTGACCAAATCACTGTGTTCAGGGCTGCAAAGTCACCACAATCACCGAAGAAGTCACCGAAATCGCCCAGCTCAAGATTAGCGACCATATCTCACCCAAACAGGGTGTGCATTTCCTGTCATTCAAATCACTCTCCTTGCTGGAGACCCAGCTGGTCTGCCTTGGAAGGCCAGTTGTGCAACTCTTGTGGACTGAGATATAAGAAGACTGGTGCTAGATGCACCAACAGGAGTTGTTTGCGCATACCTGCAAAGGGAGAATGGACACTGATGAAGAATAAGGGAAAACTCGCCATTCCAATCTACGGAAACAACGAGCACGGCGAATTTACGTTGCTTGGCGAAGAGCTTAAGTATAAATGTCTTCATTGTGAAGGTACTGTAGAAGTTGGGGAGAGTGAGAGGTAGCTAAGGTCAACGAGTACAAGCTTGAGAGCATTTGGTTGTGTGACTTCCCGCAGGTAGGAGGTCCAGGATAGGGAAACTTATATAGAGTGTATACAGGTGCATATTAATAACTAATACTAATGAAAGGGACTTGAAGAAGCCAAAGAGGGGTTATTTTTGGGTTATTCCTTGATACCTTTTAGGTAGTTCATCGCGAAGTGAATTTCTCCAACTTTTGGCGATGTGCTCCAAGGAACAGAAAAGAAACGAAGCGAAACGAAAAGTGAAAAAAAAAAAAATATCGAACAGAACAGTCCGTCTCTTCCCCCTTTTTGAGTTTCAACAACTTTCAAAGTTACACTGCTTACTCATACGCTCTCTGTCCAGTTCATCTAGAAAACCAGTGAAGGAGAGGACTTTTCCATCAGCAAGTAAACCAGAAATATTTAATTAGAGCTTACAGAGGCTAAGAAAAATCTTCAAGTTTTTCACTGCGGCCTTTTCATTTGCTCTATTGCTTTTCAGTATTATTTGTTGATCGCTAGTTACCGATTAGACAAGTTCACCAATCCCGAAGTTCCACGGTCTAACAGGCTATAGATTGGTGGTACTATCTCCACTGGGGTTAGCGCAATTCACAACTAGGAACCTGTTTTTCAACCCAGTTGTACTAAGTTAACCTCTCCAGACTGGGAGTCTTTGGAACTTTTCCATTTAATCAAGCTGAGTTTCTCAAAAGTTATTTCAAGGCCGCTTAATCGTTGGTCCACTATTTCATCCCGTCTTCAATCTGTAATCAGAACCCACAGCTATCACAATATGACTGTTCCTTCCATCGTTAACTCGTTCAGCGATGTGGCTAATGACAAGTTTCGTACTTCCCTTTTGAACAGCGAATGCAACGACCATAACCATACTTATGCTGTGGATGGCCTGAACAATGTCATTACGAAAAGGGTGTCCAAGCCAAATACTGCCGAGGCACTTGCGAAATCCCGCAAGATGGTTGGCCAGGCATTGTACGATCATATCAGTGCAATTGACTTGGACACATGTTTGCCCGAGGAGGAAGAATCATTCTTCGTATGCGATCTTGGGGAGGTGCTCCGTCTCTACAAAAATTGGTGTGAAAAGTTACCCCGTATCAAACCCTACTATGCCGTAAAGTGCAACAATGATCCAAAATTATTAGAGGTTTTGGCTACTCTTGGGACAGGATTTGACTGCGCATCTACTGGAGAAATAAACACTATCCTCAACTTAGGTGTTTCTCCTGATAGAATTGCTTATGCCAACCCCTGTAAGTCGATTAGTTCCGTGAGAAATGCCAAAAAAGTTAACGTCAACTTAACTACATTTGACAACAGCGATGAACTGTACAAGATTGCCAAGTATCATCCAGAATCTCGGCTACTGCTGAGAATTTCGACCGATGATGAGTCCGCCCAATGTCGTCTTTCAACGAAATTTGGAGCTTCAATGTCGGAATCGTTTGACCTGTTGAGGCTAGCCAAAAAATTGCAACTGAACGTGGCAGGTGTGGCATTCCATGTAGGATCAGGGGCTTCTGACTTCAGTGCTATTACGCAAGCAACAAAGGATTCAAGCATCTTGTTCGAAGAGGGGACAAGATTGGGGTTCAAGATGAACATTCTGGATGTAGGCGGAGGATTTGTATTGCAAACTTTTGACGAATCATCAAGGTATTTGCGAGAAGCCTGCGACCAATACTTCCCAGAGAAATTATTTCCAGAATTAAAGATAATTGCCGAACCAGGTAGATACTTTGCTGCCTCAGCATTTACTTTGGCTTGCAATGTTATTGCTCGGAGGATGACCACACAATCGTTGGATTCAACAACACCCACAGCCCATGCCATGTTGTATGTCAATGATGGGTTGTACAACAACCTGAACTGTGTTCTGTATGACCATCAACTCCCCAAAGGCAAAGCCCTCACTATTAATGGCCGTTTCGTTTATGACTTACAGTTCTCACTACCCGAATCAGAAAAGAAGATACCCGTTTCGATATGGGGACCCACATGTGACGGTTTGGATTGTATTAGTGAGATGACCTATGTCTCATCTTTAATGGAAGTAGGGGATTGGATATTTTTTGACGAAATTGGTGCATATACTTCTGCAGCAGCTACAGCTTTCAACGGGTTTCAAAAGGAATCCCACACAATTTATACATGTAGTGAAAGTTTAATATAAAAGTGATTTGTTTTTTTTTAAATGTCCTTTTGATTTTAATTCTACAATGTCAAATATTTTAGTCAATGGATATGAGTCTTTTTGTTTATATAATGTACAGCGTCTTGATCGCTTTCATCATCATCTCGAGTTCGGATGCCTACTATTTGACCCAAGATATTCACTGCCATGGATGCGGATTTACCTAGTGCAGGCGAATGAGACAATGAGCCTAAATCATCTGCTTCACCATTGATGAGATCAGTAGTAAAGTCACCTTTTTGTAGAAGATTGTTGTCTTCCCGGTCGTCTTCAGTATCAGAACTAAGATCTTCATGAAATGAAGAGCATTGAGCAATTGCCTCGTAGGTCTGATTTATAGAATTGGGAAATTGATTCAGTAATGGGTCAGAGCGTACTCCGTCAAACTGTGTAATCTTGAGCTCCACTAAACCCGAGTTTGAGCCCGATGCTAAAGTTGATTCTGGGCTCGCAGTTAGATCTCCTCTCGGTTCTATTTGTAGATATATGCCTTCTGGATCAGTTTGCAATGCCGTAAGTAGCACCAATTGGTAGGGAATGCGTAGTCCAAACCTTTCAGACTCAAACCATAAAACAAGATACGTGTTAAGAACATATACAAAGCATCCCGAACATTCAGTGCTCTGTACGCCCTGTATTTCAAAATCTTTGCTGATAAATGTTAAGCGGAAAAAACCGCCCCCATATATCACTTGCTTGTCTTCCGAGTCAGAAGGAAGTGCGCTTTCTGGAAAAGACGACTGGAAAGCCTTGGAAGGAACCGAATCCTCTATAGAGGGCCGTTCATGAATGCACCGCACTATAAACATACAGGTTCAAGTGTGAAGCTGGTCCAACAAGCTAGTAAAATTCCCTAGAAGGAGGATGCGCCCAGGGGTGGGTTTCTCGGAAGGGGAAATGCGTGCTTTTGTTGTGTTGTGATCCTCGACCCCGCCGCACTTTGTTCGTACATGAATGTGCATCTCTAAGTTCTGAATTGTTCAATTCAACTCTGCTATAGTATGGATATACACCGAGCTAGCACTCCTCAATAACCAAATTAATTGTTACTTTCAGCGATTTATGTCTATCGAGCCTTTGCAGACGATACAATCTCCAAAGTTTACTGGATTTACTGGACCTTCTAGACATATTTTTTCTGATGAGCAAAAACTAAAGTTTGCTGAGATTTTTGTCCATTTAACAAAAGAAAATGGCAATAACTGCAACTTTCCTGTGACACAAAGCATTCGGCAATTTATCCGTCAGGAAATGAATAAAAGCATACTACACTGCACACCCGTGACCGATCGGAATGTGGTGAGTCTCAAAGATATGTTGAAGAAGGTTATGAAAGGGTACTGTCAACTGAGCAATGATCCCACTTTTGTTTACAATTCTACCACCTGTTTCGTAGAATATCCAGATTATAAATGGAAACTCTCCGAGGATAGGTATGGGCGCAGTGTCATCTGTCAAATTCGAAACAAGAATTGCTTATATCTTGAACAACTAAAACCGTTCTTCAAAGAGTCATTAGCGGTCGGCAACGCTGAGAAAAAAGGGTTCTTTACTGTCAACATGCGCAAGTTGGCGTCTGATTATACGTCTGAGACTCAGGTCACATCTCGGGAAGCGCAAGTCGAAAGAAGATATGTTCATCTCTCGCCAAATCAACAACCTCAAACACAGCACACGGCACTTCCCCTGAAGATTGCGCATCAACAACCCGAACCCGATGCACAACGCATGGTAGAGTTTCTACCTCATTATGCCACATCATCTAGCATGCAGCAGTTGAACATGTCTCAACTACCAGTTTCTCCATCACCAATAAGTGATTACAGAACTATATCACCCACAATTACACACCAGTCACACCAACAACAACATGAAAATTTGGACGATTCTGTTGGACCTAGAAAAAGACATAGACAGTCCCAGACGTTTCCTCAAATTATGCCAGAGATGTCGTCAGTATTCATGACTCCACAGTCATCGTTGCCGAGAGCAAGGCATCCAGATCCATCCAATCGCAATGACGACTACAATAACGAGGAGAGTCGATTTGAAGTTGACATTCGCAAAAAAATAGCAAAGAAATTGGGAGAGCTGTGTAAAAGAGATTCCTTATCTTATGAAATCTTTAGTTGGATATTGAAGCAGAAATTGAGCTTTCTGATTTCCAACGTAGCACCATTGTTGGATAATGTTGACGATACTTTATTGGTGAGATTTTTGAATGACTTATACATTGAAAAATAGCGTTGGTTGGATACTGCATATATTTGAGCGATGTTAATTTAGTTGCTATTACAATCTGCCGAGTCTGAAGAAACTGGGTTAATATATTCCCGAGTATAAAAATCTATTTACAAAAATCCTAAAAATGTTTTTCAATGCGATCACGCCTAGATAGAGAACCAAAACTAAGAACGTGCACTGTAACGAGAACTCTATCGGTTGACTTAATCATCTGGGTATATGCATCGTAATATAATTCCAAGTTAACGAAAAGCCTTTGTTGGCTCTTGAGTGCTGTTGGAAAAAAAAACGATGTGCCGATAGTACGATAGTAACTGTTTAGGACTTATTGATAGAAAGCAGGATAATTTATGACTAGGGTGGGAAAGTTGCAAAGAAACTTCCAAATTACTTTTCCCTAGTTGTACAAGCATCTATAACCGTGAAACACTTGTGGAGGCTAAAAGTCACTTAGTCTTTGAGCCAATGTGTTGAACTTTCGGTCTTGTTTAACCTGCTGTTCAATATCGTGTCTTATACGTTCATCCTCTAATCTCTGCTGGTAAGCAAAGTCAGTAGGCAAAGGTGGTAGTGCCTCGTTCTTAAGATCCATTTTACGTGCTTCATCAAATGAGTGAATCTTTTGGCGAATCCCCTCAGCCCCATTTAATAGTGAACCAGGGGGGAGCTGGCCATCCACGCTAAGAGACTTAAGTCTTTGAACATTTTCTGACTCCTGACGGAGAACTTGGTACATCCTGGATACTCTTCCAATTGCCAGAATCTTATTTCTGAGTACCACTTTCTTGGCTTCTAAGTCCATAGGGTCTATCTTAGACTCTTCGGAGGTCTTTGAGTTGTTTGCTTTCTTTTGTTTTATTAATTTGTCCACATTTTCTAAAGCGCTGGCAGGAACTTTGGCCAAGGGAGTTTCTTCATCCAGCTCTTTCTGAGAACAAACATTAAGAATCGAAACTAGCATATCCACCATCTTGTCGCCTGCAAAAGGAAGAGACCAAGTAAATACATCCATAAACTTGGGAAGGTAGTATGGATGTGGGGATGAGCTGAACTGTCTTATATTCATAACGTTATCCTGGTACTTCAGCACTGCAGCCTTATTGTTGTAACTGTCCAAGTAGTTGGGAGCCGAAAACATTGTTAAAAGTGAAGGGAATCCCATCGTCTTGGTCCTTTTGTACATTCGAAATCCTGCATCTTGCGCTTCGTGGGCACGAACAATCGATAACAGACCTGTCTTCTTCAAAAAGGCAGAAGAGGCCTCGTACGAAAACGCATAAGAGCAGCCCCTTAATGAGTTTGGAACAAAAAGGTCATCTGTGGCGTCATCCTCGTCGTACTCCTCTATAGGGTCCGCCCATAGCAAATCGCACATCAATCCTTTTGTAGGAGGTTCCTTGAATCTATCGATACGGTTCACATCGTCAATGGATTTCAAATGAGGCGATATGCCTCCGTGAACACAAAAAAACTGCTTATTCATGATTGCTGCTAAGGGGAGACCTTGAAACGATCGGACGCATGCCTCATACAAGTCTTCTGAGTACTTATGGAGACATTCCGCTTTAAAGGTGAAGTATTCTGTTAAATGACGGCACTCATGGTTTCCCCTTAACATCCAAAACGTGTCACTGTAGTTTAACTTTAGAGAATACAGGTAAATGAGGCATTCAATAGAAAAACATCCTCTATCAACATAATCTCCCAGGAATAGGAAACTGGTATCGTTAGGATGTCCTGATACTTCAAATAATTTCATGAGATCATAATACTGCCCATGAATGTCACCACACACCGTCACTGGAGCCGGTACCTCTAGCAAATTTGGCTCTTTAACAAATTGTGAAGTCGCCATTTCTATGATACGAATCGCCTGATATTCATGAAGTCTTCCTTGGCCTATGAAGTGGGTCTTCAAAAATTCGTGGTCAGGCAAGCCGTTCTCCAAAAATAGCTCACTGTCAGAAGGTTTCGTTGCAATTGGCGGTGGTACGGACGGAACCTGTCTGTTCGTAGTTTTTAAGGACTGGCCATCCTTGGTAGTATGGATTGAGTAGTCTCTTTTCACAAGCCCCTCTTCATCCTTATTCTTTAGAACTTTAAGTGCGTTATCAAGCTTAGCCGTGTTTTCATTAGCTAACCTTTTCTGGGCCAGTTTCTTCCCCAGCATTATGTTCATATAGTTGAAGGGCAGAGCTTGAGTTGTGGGGGCGATAAAGCTGAGATCAATAAGAAGCAACGATGTACCTAATACGCGATTTGAGGCAGGAAGGCTTTGGGTTTATTATTAGGACAGATTTTTGTTGCTGGTGTTGAGCTTTTCCACCTTGAGCTCTGCAAATATTTTATTTTTCTTCAAGTTGCGCGCACCTTAGTAAATCATTAAATAAGTCTGAGAGATTCATTCTAATTTATGTCACTGCAAATTGACGAAACTGACTTTGTAGAAGCCAGCGAAGGAGCCGATTCACTCAAGTTCTTGAATGAAAAAGCTCATGCTCTGTTTGAGCTGGGCGTCAGCATGCTAGTCCACAAATGGGATGCCCTCTCGGTCGCCGTAGCTAATCAATGGGGTGGACCAAATAGTAAGGATAAGAGGGATTGGATCTCAGCTGTTGTTGTCGACCTCTTTTTGCAAAATTCAGTTGTGGATGTGGCACTGATAGAAGAAACTTTACTCTACGCAATGCAGGACGAGTTCGATGTCATGGTAGAGGATGACAGTGCTTTACCGTTGGCAGCGCAAGTTCTAGATTGTTACAGGAACGTTGCCATAGGCGAGGTTGGCAAAATAAAAGAAAGCTATGCTAAGTGGCAGGCCAAACAGAGCTCCAACGGTGATGCCAAATATCAGGTCATAGTGGGAGAAGACCCTTCGAATCTTGATGTGTCCGAAAACGAGGAAGATGATTATGAGAGCGATGGCGACGCTCATGCACCAGGTACACAGCAAGATGAAGATTCGGAAATGACTGAAGCAACGGAGTCGGTGCCTCAACCAACAGTAGACGATGATGGATTCACTATAGTTCAACGCAAAAGATGAAATGCTGCATTTTAGAGTAAGTAGTGTTAAGTAATGATGTATTTTTACTAAGTTGAAAGAGTTGAAAGAGTTGAAAGAGTTGAATCTTTCCTATGAATATAATTTCTCGGGGTAACTTTTAATTGGACAGTCTCAGCCAAGTTAGGATGGCCTTCAGGGTGAGGATTCTGAAGCTGATGGGAGGTTGGCCCATTAGCGGATGGGCTAGAGATTCGGAAATCAGTAATTTTCTTTACCAATGAGTCTGTCATGGTATTAATTGCACCTCTGTGATTCAACAACTTTGAGTGTTGACCTGATCCTTTGATTCTGAATGTCTTAACGTGTGTACCATTCCAAGTTCCAGTGTCAACCAATGATTTTGAGGCTCTTTCCACCTGCTTTTGAATTGAAGGGTATGTGGACTCTGGTCTAGGAGACTTCCACATCCCAAAGCTCCAATCTGAAGTTGCCTTCGTAATTGCCGAAATTGAGTTGTTCAGATCTAAAAGAGCTTTGTTTCTGTGAATAATTTCATTGCTGTTATAAATGAGCCCCCAAAGAACACTCTCGTACCATCCCAAGGACGCGTTATTCCATACAAACTTAAGGCACGACCAAGGCCGGTATGATGGCAGAAATTCCCTGTGAATTAGTTTCTCCCAAGATTGTTGCTTTATAGATGTATTCGCAATGGAGATAACAACAGTATTGAAGTCTGTAATATGTAGCAGTTCCGTGTGCTCTTTGTTCAGGTAGTTTGTGAAGTTTAAAATTGACTTCAGCGCTTTGGTGCCAGTCCAGGTCTTCTTTAGTGGAGCATCCAGAGGCTGCTTTCCCTTCACCTTGGTTGACATTCCTACAGGCATCTTCAGGTTCATTAGATTGTACTTTGCTTCCTCATCTTCGGATTCATCTTCAGAAGGGTCAATACTTTCCAAGTCATATACATTAGATTCCGTCGAATGAACCGACAAGGTCTTTTTAGTATCCAGTTCAGATACATGCCCAACGGATTCGATCACTTTCTTTACTTCATTGAAAATCTTGTAATTCTTGGTCAACGTGTAGGCCATGGCGGCGACATCCCCCAAATCTGCTGAGGCAACGCCATGAAAGTTTTTCCCTAAATAATGAGCAATCGCTCTTAGAACGAGACCCAGAAGATCGGAATGCAATGAGTTTGAGGCTAAGTATTGTGGTCTGGATAGTTTAACTACTACATGCATCAAATTTGCGGATGCACTATGTGATATTTGGCCATTCTGTTCACAGACAGTAGCACTATTGTTGAACGGCCTTTTTCGAAAAACAGTTATTTCATCAGTATGGCTGGAAAGAAAGTCCGCTCTAGTAATTGGGATTAGATTGTACAACATTTCAATTAATGTGGATGTCAGGATCCCAGGTTCATCATCCAGCAACATCATGCATATCCTGACAATAAAGAAATCTCTGTATGTTACTGGAGTTGTTGGAGTTTTGAATGATTGAGGTAAGCTTGAATAAATTGAACCATTGAAAGGTTTCAAGAGATTGAACGCTATCTGCTCATCATTTGTTAAGTACAGAAAAAAGTAAGAACAGATTCGTACTTGGTTGCGATGGTGCTCATCTTTGCGGTAATAGTTAATATAGAACAGCAAGATGAGCGACAATTCCACAGAGTGCTTTGCAGATATCAAGTGACTAAACTTTTTGTTAGATTGGTACAGTTCCCACACCAGTATTAGAATTTCAGTACACCAGAGGGAAGGTTGAATCGTGTATGTCTTTGCTTTGATCATAGCTGTAAGAGATGTGCTGTTTTCTAGTTTCGACATTTCTATCAACGGAGCTTTCAAAATACCGAAAAGACTGACTTTCAAAAATACCAATTCTGACTCTTTATGAAGTCTTCCCATGTAGTACCGGACCAAGTTGATTGGAGTAGAATCATAGATCCGAAGCTCTTGCAAAAATTGGAGATTATTCTTGGGAAGAGGGTATACAAACATGAGAGTAAGAAGATGAAGTGCCTCTGTTACGTCCAAAGTCCGCAAATTATTCAACTGGGAATTATTCATTTCCAAACCGCTCTCCTTGGAATCGCGTGACACTCTAGCAGTCAGATTAAGAAGGGAGGAGAGTAGTGTCAAGATCTGTAACCTGGGAAGAGCTGTCACCAACACCGTTAGAAATCGAGACCCTTGAGCAACGAGTTCTGACGATGGTATGTATAAACACCGAGAGCATAAAGTTATCAACAATTTCATAGTTTCATACCTGTTGCTATCGATAAAAGTATTAGGAGGTTTGAATGGACCACTAAATCCAACGCCGGGCTCCCATATTGAAAAATCCACAATGGGTTTTATTCCTTTGCTTCGAACAGGGCTCTGGGGTTCTATGCAAAAATTTTCCGTGAACAAGAGCTGAACTAAAGTGAAAACAAGCTTTGCACCTAATGGTACAGTACTATAGTCAGGAGAGCCGACATTGGCCTTTATTGATGCCTGTTCAATATGATTCTGGGTACTTTGAAATTCTACCTGAGCTGAGGTGCTTGAAGAATCATGAAGTTGATTTGAAAGCACCGATGAGGAAGATAATTCAGTCGCTACTGTAGCAACATCGGAGCACTGTGATCCAGGAGTTGCATCCCTGTTGTACAAAGTGTCGAGAGACCAAAATAAACTCTTTTCCACTTCTTCCAGGGAAGGATCTTCATACAGAGATGGCAGGAACTTCGTCAGAACCCTTATGCAATTGAGCAGAGCCGTGTTTTCATCTAGACTTGTCACTTTGTCACTTTGGTGTACTAACTGAAGGGCAATGACCCTAATCAAAGTAATGAAGTTTGACTTATTTGTTTCTCGTATGCTTCTAATATCTGTGGCACTTAATAGGTCAAATATATCGCCTGCACAGGTGGGACAGTTCCAGAAAATGCCCCAATATGGATCATCAACCGATATACTCGACGTTTGTTTAGTCAGGCGAAATACTTCGCTCTTGAAACGGAGTTTCTCCTCTAATGAAGCCATTAATTATCGTCCAGAGAAATCCGAGGGACCAGAACCATGACTTTGTGATGAGGGTCTGATTCGCGACGGTATTTAGTAGTGAGACTTGCAGGCCAGCGGATGAGGAGAATAGCAGAAAAGTAGAACGAGAAGGAGGGAAGACGGATCTTAAGAGAAGGAAGACAAACTTCCGTAACCCATGTTATAGTGTGTTATCGAATACTTGACCAGAGATTTCTTATGCCTATTCCATATATACCATATATATTACCCGTTTTTAATACCCCTTCAAGCTAGAAATCCTCATCAAATCGAAGAGTGCCGTAGACTTGCTGGAATCCCTGTAGATCTCTATTCTTGGTCAAAAAATCAGAATCTGGACCCTGAAAATTCTTGGAGTCGTCATAATCTTCAAACTTTCTTTTGTTAGTGAGACTAACATCATTCTGCCAATCACTTAATGATGAAGCAGTTGACCCTCCATACAGCAGGGATGGAGGTTCTTGTAGATGATCTGGTAGTGCAGTTCTACGGGGTCCAAATGACGTTGTAACTGGCTCAGGGGGTGGTACTTGGTACCCATCAGCGACAGCTTTACGGATTCTCATTCCAACCGTTTGCAGTGCTTCAGTTGATTCATCTTGCCTTTTCGGAAGTTCTGAGTACATGTTCTGTTTTTTGTATCTGGATGGATCCGACATGTGGTATTAGTGTACGTTAAATAGTATAGTGGAATTAGAAATCAAAGAGAGAGGAATGAGTTTTTGGTGAGTATGGCATGATGTTGCTAACGATGCTGAAACGAGAGGTAAAGCAATTTATTACTCAATTTGGCAGTGAGTCCTTGTATAATGCTCACCTCGCTGTGCCTTGCACTTCAAAATTCTCATATGCACTCCCAATGTCAGTGGAGCTGGCTAGAGCTCATCTTTCCCCTAATGGAAGTAATCAGCGATTTTTGTTCACTTGGTATGGTTATAAATATCAGGAGCAATTCCGGTATTTGAAACCGAATTATTAAAACCAGAACTAGTTGATATTTTTATATTCAATGTCGCCAAACTATAACATCTCATCTGAAACTGCTGTGCAGTACGAAAACGAATATTCGGCCCATAACTACCACCCTCTTCCAGTGGTCTTCCACAAAGCTAAGGGAGCCCATGTTTGGGACCCCGAGGGAAAAGAGTATCTGGACTTCTTGAGTGCTTACTCTGCTGTTAATCAAGGTCATTGCCACCCCAAGATCATTGAGGCTCTTGTGGACCAGGCTTCAAAACTGACTTTGTGTTCCCGGGCTTTTTCCTCTGACGTATTCGGCGTCTATGCTAAGTATATCACCGAGTACTTTGGATTTGAATCTGTGCTTCCTATGAACACAGGTGCGGAAGCCGTGGAGACTGCCATCAAGATAGCCAGAAGATGGGGGTACGTCAAGAAGGGTATTCCTCATGATGAAGCAATTGTTCTTGCCGCACAGAACAACTTTCATGGGAGAACAATTGGTATCATCTCCATGTCTACAGACCCTGAAGCTACCCAGGACTTTGGACCTTACTTGAAAAATGTTGGTCCTCAGATTCCTGGTGAAGCTGAAGGCACTCCTTTAAGGTATGGGGTAATTGAAGACGTAGAAAGGGCCTTTAGTAATGCTGGTGACAAGATTGCTGCAATTCTATTGGAGCCCATTCAAGGCGAGGCAGGAATTGTTGTTCCTCCAGCTGACTATTTGCCCAAAGTGCAAGAACTATGTAAAAAGCACAATGTCTTACTGATTTGCGACGAAATCCAGACCGGTATCGGTAGAACAGGTAAGCTACTGTGCTTTGAACACTCAAAGGGAGTTCGCCCAGATATGGTTTTACTAGGAAAGGCTATTTCTGGAGGTGTATTGCCTGTTTCAGCCGTTCTTTCATCGAAAGATATCATGTCTGTCATTCAGCCTGGTTCCCACGGTTCTACTTATGGTGGTAATCCTTTGGCTTGCCGCGTCGCCATCGCTGCACTAGATGTTGTCAAAGACGAACATCTAGTAGACAGAGCTAACGAGTTGGGAGACTTTTTGTTCCAGGAGTTATCCAAGCTGCAGAGAGAATCGAATGGTGTCATTTCAGAAATCAGAGGAAAGGGCCTGCTTACCGCAATTGTAATTGATGATTCTAAGGCAAACGGCAGAACAGCCTGGGATCTTTGCCTATTGATGAAGAACCATGGTGTATTGGCAAAACCGACTCATGACCATATTATTAGACTGGCCCCTCCTTTGGTAATAAGCAAGGAAGATTTGTTGAAGGGAGTAGATGCAATCAGAACTTCTTTGGCTGAATTGCCAGATGCTCCCCACGCTGAACATTAGTTAATTCATTTCGTTAATAAGTACATAGTCAGCTCTCTATCTATAGAAAGAGCGTAGAAGCAATACTGAACAATACCCATTAGTTTTGGTCTACTTCATAGGTTTGGTCGCTTTAACTGGGGGTCCTTCTTCATCTTTATCGTCTCTCACAGAAGTATGAAGAGCGGCTAACCGTCGTGCTCTTTCAACTTTTGATTCTTTCACTTCTTTCTCTGCATTGTCACCTGTGGTACTAAAGGTTTCCGAACTATTTTGTTGATTGAGAGGCGTACTAGAAGAGGTGTTGACTGACTCAGCGAGCTCCATTTCTGAGGGCTTTTTTCTGACACTGAAGCTCGCCGTTTTGGTGCGTCGAAACGGTGCGATTAAAGATTGAACAGTATTATCAAGTTTTTGTGACATTTTTCTTGTTAGCCCCTGATCATTAGGGACCTCTTCCTCTTCTGGTATGATATCGTTATCCTGTTTTTCAAGGTCAGGCTGTTCTGCATTACTATCGTGTCTCAACCCACGGATATTCAAGTTGTTGAATAGACCAGCTCGTGCCTGTGAATCACCTAATTCGGATTCCACCTTATGTGGATTAATCTTATACCGACGGAGGATTTCTCCATCTTTGTTCTCAATAACAACCTGGTCACCTACTACGAAAGCATAGAGCTTTCGTTTATTTTCACCCTCATTCCTTGTTGCACAACCAACTAGAACCTTCTTAGCATTCTTGAGGCTCTGGGAAGAGGTAGATAATATCCTTTGAAGTTTTTGTGGAACCTCAGGTTCTAACTCTGTTGATACTTTATTAAGAGCTCTTTTGAAAGATCCAAAGCTATGCACACTCATTTCGTCAGTTTGACTTTTCGGAGTACGATCCTTTAGCTCATAATCATCAATGACTTCCCCATGTTGATCTTCTACGATCAAACGATTCCCCTCGGTATAACCAGTTGTAGGGATTCTGGAAATAATCTCTTGGTCCTGGTCTGTATCATCAACTTTAGGGGAATTGGCACCAGAGAGAGTTTCAAAAGAATTTTCCTCCTTACTACGACGATGCATCGTTCCTAAGTCCAAATCTTCTACTTCAGGTACACGTCTCACATTTTGTTCTTTTCCTATTCCTGTTTCTTCATGGAACCTATTTCTTATTCTAGATCGTTTTGTCTTCTTTCTTCTCTTCATGCCACCAGCAGGCTTGGCCGTCATCCCCGATATATTGGTATTAGAAGCTGAGTTATCTAATGTTGCAGCTGAGCTCAACATTGATGGGTTCAAAGTATCGATTCTCTCCAAGGATATATCACGGCCTTTAGCGTCAATTTTTGGCAGCCTATTCAACCAGTTCGACGAGTTTTTATTGCCTTCGGTATGAGTGAAGGTCATTGTGAATTGCATCGTGTGTAAATGTTTTCCCAGGGTGAGCACTGCCACAGAGGAGCCATGAACTACGATTGATGTGATGATGATAAAAGTAACAATAGGCCAGATTGATGCCAGCAGTTGAGAATGTGGTATGGAAGAATCTGGAAGTTCGGCTAGGGGCCCCGTGCTGTCAGTATAATGTGATTCAAGTTCTGATTTCGCCAGGATAGATGCAAAAATTGCACCTACACCAATGGGTCCAAAATGACCGCAGAATAGTGCTTCCCTCCATGTTTTGACATCTGGTGTAACGGGTTTAAACATTAACATTGCAGGGATTCTTCTTAGGAATATAATTACCAAAGCAATAAGGATCAGTCTCCAAACGGGAGTGCCAATTGAAGCGTTATTGTAATCTTCCCAAGGAATGATAGACCCAAAATATACGAAATAGGCCAGATTCAATAACAGGTCAATAACGGTTGAAACTTGACTTTCTTCAGTTTTTTCAGAGAACCAGCCGTCCCAAGCAAATGTAGTCCCTGCGGCAAAAGATGTTAACAGATCGTCCACACCAAGTATAGCACCGAAGCCTGCACATACAAACGAAAGAACGATATAAAAAGCAAGGAATGATTCTCTATCAATCAAACCCTTGTTTTCTGCATATTTGATTGCATATCGACCGGATAGACCTATAGCCCACCCTAGAACACAGCCTAAAAGACATTCATATAGAAGGGTGACACATATCCAATCTTGGACAATTAGACCTCCATTTCCCTCATGAATAATTAAATTTAATGCAAGATATATAAACGGGAATGCCATTCCATCGTTGCATCCCGACTCTGCGCTCAAGATGTTTCTCAGATGGCCTGGAACTCTTTCCGCAAATTTTCCTTTACCAACGATTGCGGAGGCTAAGACAGGATCCGTAGCCGTGACACAGCCACTAACCAGTAAAGCCTCACTAAAATTAAATCCTGGAATGATTATCCACAAAAATAGGCCAACTATCAGCCAACCGAAAGTCATTATTGGAACCAGGAATATAAAAACCGAGACCCAGTGTTTCTTCATATACTTTGTGGGTAGCTCAACAGCAACGGCAAAGATCTGTATGATTAAGACCATTCTAGAGATCTCTAAAGTAATCAGATCCAGGTTCCCCCAATCTTTTGGGACAAACCAATTTAGACAATGCGGTCCCACGATAAGGCCGAATATAACGGCCACAGAAGCTTCTCCGATATAGAGCTTCTCTTTAATAAAGAGAGAGCATAAAGAAAATATTGTGGAGAATACACCTATACATGCGTAGGCGATATGGGTTTTAGAGGGGGATAAATGTTCCCATATAGCCATGTTGTAAGGGATTATGCAAAACTTGGAAGGAAAATCTATGGATCCAAGGTATAATTATGCCGAAGAGAAAAAGAGAGAAGAGCTAAAAAAGCTTATTTTTAGGTGACGTTCGCGACGTAGATTGCTGGATTGATAAGATAGCTAGCTGGAGGTGCGACTTGGATGGTTACAAAATACTGCTGAACTGATAAATGATAAAACATCTGTGTTCATAAAACTAATAAATATTTTCTAAATAATCGTCACGTAAGGTATTCATAAAACGAGCTCATCTCTTTCCCATCCGACGGCTTTGTGAGTGCTCAATTTGTTATTCGGCTGTGCAGAGTCGGGAACCGAATCAACCTGTAATGCAAAAGGGTTACGGTCAGTTCCATCCAACTTTAAGTTGGCAAAGGTGTGGTTAACTTCTCGATGCTTTGCCTCATCTGCACGGATGTAGCTGATAAGGTCTCTCATCTTAGCGTCTTCTGATAAATGCCAGTAATCTTTAGCAATCTTAGGGACCTTAAAGTGTTCGATATCGGGCAATAGACCTCTTTCAATGTCTTCAAGACAGGTAGTGTAAGTATACACAGCTTCTTCCTCTAAGTAGCCAACAAATCGATGACATGCGTTTGGTGCAAGCATGTATGTGAAGAAGAACAAATTACAAAACACTCCTTGACTTGCGTACAGTAGAGCCTTCATAAACGGCCCTGGTTTTCCAATTTCTAGAAACGTCAAGAGGTGCATTCTTTCGTTGTATGCTTCGTCTTGCAATGTTTGAATGAAAGCTTTGTCACGTTTCAACAAACGCAAGCTTTGCAGATGGCGCAAAAACGAAGCAACTGACCCTGGCACCCCAGCAATACTTTCAAGAATTATAAATCTGGTAAGCCATTTCTCTGGGGTCATCTGATACGTCGCAGGGGTGAGCTGTTCAAGCTCCTCTTTAGTTTTTGGATGCCTGTAACCAGAAAATAAGTCGAAGCAAACTCTGAGACTACGCATCAAGCCGAATGCAAGCTTATCTCTGATCAAGGTAGGTTCCCTATGTTCGTAGTGGATTTTTTCCATTAAATCTTGACGATAGCCATGATGTGGCATAGCAGGTGGAGTCAAGAAGGAATCATCTCGTTTCTCTGAGGGCAGTCTTTGCCGAACCATCAGTTTCTTTGTGATGTATTGCCCCAATGTGTGTTCCTTCTTAGGTCCTGACTTGGAGTCGATATCTGTTTGTGAGTTTGTTATCACATCGGCCTTGTTGGACGTATCGACCCTCACCGAATAGTACCTGAAAGCGGGAGCCACAAAGCATGGCCTGATTGGCCTTATTGTATACAATTTCAACATCTTTGAGAATAAGTTAAAAGTATGAGAGTTAACAGTAGGAAAAGAGAAGAGTTTATAAACCCTTCAGCTACCTATATTCTTTTCCGTCAAAGGCCGATTTCAGTGCACGTAAGGTAAGTAAGTCTTCATGCCATTTAGGACAACTGTTAGAGTTTGAACTACAATCGCAGTTTTAGGAGCAGGTGCATCCAAACGGTCCAGCGATTATTACAGGTTGAGGTTAACCGACACCGTAGAGAGTAAAAATAGCCTCAAGGACACACCGAAACGACGTGAAGCTGAATCTTAGAAACCTGAACTTCTCTTCGGGATTTGAGCATGGTCATGTTGGTAATTGTAAAAAGTAACGACCTCAATGATCGATCGGGGATTCCAGGCAAGGCTGGGTATTACGGCCCTGTCACGATCCAGGATCGATACCGCGACACTGATGAATGCAGTAGGCAGCGTCATATTACATGACTAAAACCCTTTCAGAAACCTCCAAGATGCGCAGTCTCGACGATATTGTCAATCGTTGAGGAAGCAGAGAATAAGTGAACCTGAGCAATTGCTAGTGCAGTTTGGAAGCAATTGCAACGAAGGACCTCTAGTATCCCATTCCCATTAGTTCTTTTTTTTTTTCTGTTTCTGGAGAACTTAGTTCGTAGAATGCCCGAGATTACCCGGGTATGAGTTAAACTCAAATTTGCTTAATACAGGCGAGAAAAATCGGAGTAAGGTACGACTGTTTAGTGATTAGGAAACTGGGGTTTGATATTCGGAATTGAACGGAAAGAACAAAATAACCTTAGTGGGTTTCGGATAGCCCGGATGTTGCCAAAATTTGAGTTTTTTGTAGACGAATGGCTCTTTCGACCTTTGGTTGATTCTTGAGATCTACAGATTGTGGAGCATATCAGTTGTGTTCCATCCATTCTGCCAACGTCTTCCTCCAGTTCATCTCGCTTCCTATTGTGCTTGGAGCCATCTGGCTTCTCTCGTTCGCGCTTTCATATATATCTGAACCCCTAGACTTATTGTACGAGCATGTCCTTCACCCCGCGCCACCATTTGTCTGAACAAAATGCCAAATGGAAAACGTGAGAAGAGAGCAGAAGCCAAACGTCAGAGGGTAGCCAAGGCTTGCGACTACTGTCGTTCGAAGAAAGTACGATGTGACGGAGAACAGCCTTGTAATAACTGCATTTCCTGCGAAACTTCCTGTACATATAACCATGTCAAGAAACGACGGAACACGGATAAGAAAAGTTCGCCAAAACGATCGAAGGAAGTGGATGATAGATTGGAGCGACTGGAAGTAATGATCGAGTCACTTGTTACGATGTTGGGCTCCTCTAACTCTGTAGCACCATCAGTCTCACGTATCCAACACAGTCAAGAAACTACTGATGATGATCAAAGCGACTCCTCACAGAATGAGAATGATACCCTTTCCACTAATCCTGCATGCTACCTGCAACCCATTAAGAACCAGAAAACTGACCCAAAGGAAGTGAATGCCACTCTTTCCAGAGAACTTTCTCCATTTTCTTCGAATGGAAAGACATCCTGCTCCGATGCCACCATTCAGTTTGCTCACCGAAAGACTGAATGCTTCGACTCATTCTTCGCTGAGTACTGCTCATTTTCTTTATTTTCTAAGGAAGGACAAGAATGGCTAGACTCAAAAATGAAAAGCGAACATTTGGAAATAATCAATAAGAACCTAAGACTCCTGTTCGCAAACTATGTCTCATACTCATTCACTCTGTGGATCGAACCAATTCAGTCTAGCGACCTTCAGCCAGTTTTTCCAAAAAATATATCCTTACGTTTATTGAAGTTTCTTTTTTCCTATGTATCCCAGTCAGTATACCCAATCGATACAAATGAGCAGCTCGCTTTGCTAGAAGCATATTGCGATTCACAGGGAAAAGGCAACGGCAAACCACATCATCTTTCTTATGCTAATTTGATGATGCTCAACATGTTCTTAGCATTTGGATTAGCTCTTTACCGTGATGTTTCGAAGACGAATGTTACGATTGAAGGATTGGATATTTTGCCAGAAAAATCTAAAGAATATGAAAGTGGCTTCCTAAGAAACGCAATTTTTTATTACCAGCGATTATTCTTAGTTGGGGATGGGCTGCACTCCATTCTTGCAATCCTCTTGCTTTACAGGTATTGTGAAGGCACGCTTGCTTTCCATGCTGCTTATATGTTATTGTCGACTGGTGTCAGACTAGCACAGGAAATGGGGCTGCATCGTGCTGAATCATATGCGGGTCTCACTCAAAAAGAACAGGATAGTAGAGCAATTATATGGTGGGATTGCTATACAGAGGACAAACTTTACTCTATTAAATCGGGGAAACCTTCAATAATTAACGATCTTGACGTTTCTGCCCCCCTACCTTCGTTTTGGCGAAAATTGGTCGTACTTCCCCACAAAGCCGATGAGTTTCGTCGAGCGATTGACGAAGAATACGGCCCGGGTTTAGCAGTTCCTGAGTATATTCGAATCCACGCTCTCAATACCACCTTTGTCAAGGGAAAGGCTGCTGTTTTACACTACTACTTGAGCTTGAGTTTTTTGATCTCCTACATTTATAAAACCTTGTTTTCGGTTAACACTACTAGCCATCGCTCCTTAGAAGAGCAGATGATCCAATTTGAGGTAATTTCTGAAAAATTAGAACAATGGAGATTATCTTTGCCTGAGGAATGTCGTCCTAAATCACGCAAAGAGTTAAACAATGAAGATATCTACAAAAATCTTACTGTCGAAGGTGTGGAGCGAGTTCTTACCGAGCAAAGCAAATTTTGCTCTTCCAGTGTAAGAAGCCCCTTTGACATTAATGGCCCTATCGAATCACTTCATTTTGAACTGTTACTTAAAGACTTGCATTTGGCATACTATACAATACTATCCTCAGTTTGTAAGGTATTTATTGACAAATCGTCAAGATTGGTAAGCGCAAATCATAGTCATACAAGAATGGTCGGAGAGTACGTTGCTATGCGGGTCAACTCTTGTAGAGAGGTTTTGTTCTTAGCCAAGGAAGTTGGAGAGAGTACAACTTTTTTCGTAAACATTTTTTCATTCTACCTGCTGGCTGCATTTATTCCGTTGTTTTGCAATATTTTGAGAAATCCAAATTCTGAAACTACAGCTTTTGACTTTGCACTGTTGTATTATTCTGCAAAACATTATTTTGAGAAATTGGAAGGCCCACACACGGCAGAGCCTACGATTTCACGCCATCCATTGAGTTTACTAACAGCTTTCTTTTTACTGGTTGCTCATAGCTGTACGAAAAGATCGTCAAACTTTGCAAGTATCTCAACTAAGTTCGATGAGTTTGAGCGTAAGAATTTTGAAATATTTGAGGCGCTTGGGCTAACTTCTTATTCTCAATCAAAGGGTAGTACATTTCCGTCAAAATCTGACAGTTCTCTCTCGGCTTCAGAGAGCGAAGATTTCCATCAGGATCTAACTTCCAAACTTGCTTTTAAACCGGATAACAAAATAATGTCCGATAGTATGACGTTCCAAGCTACTGGGGATAATTATCTGGCGACGTATACCAAAGATTCACTGATTAACGGGCAAAGCCTGTATCGAGAACCCAATTTTGCTTCTCAAATTGTTCCTCCTATTTTGCCCCCAGACACATTGATGCACAATGAAGGTTCAAATCTTGCTGATCCAAATTTTCAATCTATTCATACCATGGAGAATTCTAACGAGAGCGCATATATCCCCATTGATTATCCCAATCCACCAGGCATATCTGAAAACTCCAAGCTTGTTAATGATTTGACCCATGAGAATTTTCTACAAGATGACAATGCTAATGAGAGAGCGTGCTTATTTCAGACAGTTTTTGATGTGCCAGGCTTTTATTTAGACTCATAATTATGTAAATATCGAGAGTAAGATACTTTTTTGAATTTCTTGTAACTACTTAAAGGAACTCATTCATATGGTAGGAGCGCTGGTTACAACGGAATTTCTGTTTGAATCATTTGGTAGCTTCAAAATACAGGTCTGTGGCTTCATTGGCCATTCCTAGCCCTGATTGGTATCCATATCCAGAAGCCCCATAATTGTGAACAATAAACCTATCTTTTCCCTTGACCTGATCGAAACGTTCCACTTCAATTCGAACACCTCCTTTTCTACTGGGCCTCAATCCAGCCGCCTCTCTAATGATTTTGAGCTCACTTCTTTTGCCAATCTCAGGGAAAAGCTCCAAGCCCCTTTTCAGAATATCCTCGGTCTCATATCCATATGTATTTCCACTCCAGTTTCCTTCCTGGAAAAACCCACCCATGACAATCGAACCGTCAGAAAACGGTCTTGGGATTACATATGTGTCTGAACTAGGCCTCCATCTGAATCTGTTTTCCTTGATATGTGGAGCTCTTACTACAACCACTTGTCCTCGAGTTGGGAAGACGTTCTCGTCGGAAACCCCACCTAACGAAGCAGCACCTATTCCGGTACAATTGAATACGGCGTCCACAGATGGAGAAAAAACTGAGCTAATATGATCAATCTTTAAACGTTCAAAGGTGACTCCAGCTGCAGCTAAATGTTTTTGGAAGTTAGCCAGGAAAAGCGGACAGTTGAAATTCCAAGTTAGAAATTTGACTCCGGAAACAACACCTTCTGGCATTTCCTCCTTGGTCATTAGACGGTATTCCTTCAAGTACTGAGAGATGCTGTCTAGCTTAGCTAGGTCGATTTCCTGCTCAAACATTTCTGTGGAAGGAAGCATGTCCAATCCACACTCGGGACCGCCTAATAACTCTTGAATACGGTGCAAGTTGGTATAAGTGAACTTGTCAAACTTCATGCTGCGCTCATCAGCTGAAGTAATCAGTGAAAAGTTACCTCCGGCCCAGGGAGAAGTATACAACGTGGATTGGTCTCCAGGGAGAAATTCAGCAACTACTTTGATATCGCTTGGACTAGTTCCCTTATCGATCAGAGACCAAGCAGTGTAGAGACCAGAGATACCAGCTCTTTTTGGTTGTTAGTAACAGATGGGCGAATAATCTTGAGGAGACATACCCAATAATAACGTATTTTGAGTCAGACATTTTTTGCCAGAGTGCTTGATTTTACGAAGCTCTTAAAACGTTCAATTGACAACTCAGAGAGACCAGCAATGCATATATATAGATTATCTCAAAACAGAGATCGAAAGATATCGGTTGGTAAACTGTTGAGACACTAAGATTTGGGGCCAATTGCGGTAAGAATATACGAGTTCCCTATTCAATAGGAATTATAGATGGCATTTTTAGGCGAGCTGGGAGATAAGATGAAAAAGCTCACCTCTCGATCTGTCAAATGCTTAGCTCGCGGGAATTTCTGGTAGACTATCCCCCTCGAACCACCATGGAGCCCCATTGGGACGTTTGTATACATGATGCCAAATGAGGTAACCTTATTGTATTTTTTTCTCTTGATAGGAGCATCAATATCCCAAAAGTAAGTGTGATATTTAGTGTTGCCTAACACGAGTAAGCATGGATTCAATTCTCATGGACAAAGAAGACAGCCTTTTGACTCCAGTGAAAAAATTTGAGACATTGAACCTAAGTTCAGCTCAAAGGGGTAGAAAACCATTGTACCCTTCGTTGGAAGGGTTTCCTGACACGCATGAATCACCTAATCGAATACAACATCATCTATCGTTGAGCATGGGTTTTGATACGGACAAGTCTCTGGAGAGCTTGTTTCCGAAAAGACTTAACAAATCTGTTCTAGAAGAATTGAATAACAGAACAGAGAAGATCAAAGGGTCCCTATCGTATCGTCAGAAACTTCAAGGGAGTTCGCTCAAATCTAGCACATTGAAAGAGAAATCCCGTTTCTCCTCAGCTCATTCCTCAATCTTCAACAAAATGGAGTCCATAAAAGACCATTGTGCTGCGCAGAGGTTAGAACGACGAGTATTTGAGCAACCTGACCAGGATGGTGGCCGACAGTCTCTACTCCAAACGGCAACAAAACGACGCCGAACGCTAAGAGGTCCTCAAGAAATCAGGGAACCTTTAAAAGAAACCAATACCCTCAGAACATCCTTCAAATCCTACAACCTGAACGAAATTCTGCATAAACCATCTGAAGGCACCCGTCCAAACGCTCGAGATCCGCCTATTCCCAAGAGTCGATCCAGATTACAGTTGAAGAATGGCAGTTCTGGTGCAGCTGCTTCTGAAAGGAAGGAAGCACCAGCTTCTGGTGTTAAAAGGATTCCCTCGGGTATAGTTAAAGCCCAACCTGGAGACTTTGGCTGCCCCAGACTGGGTCCAACTAATGCCAATTCTTCTGCGACTAGAAACACTCGACTGCAGGAAAAAAAGACTGAAACTGTTGCCAAACCTACAACTAATACCCCCATGTCGCAGAGCCATCTAATAGGCTTGCCGAAAGCTCATACGAATCGGAAGGTGGAACAAGAATCTACAGTTCCAGCCAGAACTGACAGTATCAAGTCTATTCCAAGGAGTGTTTCTTCGAAAGGAATCGAGAGATTTTCCAAAACTGCATTGCAGACGCTTGGTTCTATTCCAAGATCCAGAACAATGCATAATGAACTGAATCTTTCGAGTTCCCTGGGAAAGCCTACGTCCACCAGCTCCAGAAAGACGAGGCCCGCTTGGAGGTGACGTCACGAGTGAACAAAACTATAATGATTCCTAGATTCGTGTCTAAACAGGAAATAAGATGCCATACATTTTCAACTATTGCATCATCCATGTGATAATTACGTAATAAGAATTGATTTCCCTTTAGTCTTCCTTCACTCTTTCCATCTTGTAACTTTCAACCTTCAGAACGCAATGGGTGAAATTCATCATGCAGAGTACGCCAATTTTTCTTCCTCAGATAAAAGAGAAGCTCTAGAGCAGGTTGTTGAGTCCTACAATGCGCTCGTCGAAGGTCAGACGAATTGGGTGTGCAATCTGTCCAATGCTTCGTCGCTAATTTGGCATGCATACCAGTCACTAAATGTGCCTGTTAACTGGGCAGGCTTCTATGTGTTGAACCCTGAAGTTCCAGGTGAATTGATTCTTGGACCATTTCAAGGGAAGGTTGCCTGTCAGACCATCAAGATTGGCCATGGAGTTTGTGGAACTGCAGTGTCTCAAACTGAGACTCAACTTGTTCCTGATGTTAACAAGTTCCCTGGGCACATTGCTTGTGATGGAGAAACTCAAAGTGAAATTGTCGTCCCTATAATCTCGTCTAATTCAAGCGGAGAAAAAACCGTTCAGGGGGTACTAGACATAGATTGTCTAGCGTTGCAAGGGTTTGACTCAATTGACCAAGAAATACTAGAAAAACTTGTTAACCGTATTGCTCTAACATGCAAGTGGTAGAACTTTAAGGAGCCAATGTCGGCTTTTTCTGTAGTTGCAGAGTAGGTTTTATAAAAGGGACTAAATGTTCCGAGATGTATGATTCGACAGCATCTTTGTGTAATGTAATACCTTTCTTTGACTCTTGTGATATATCTCTTATCGAACTCTTGTGATGAACTTACTTAGTTTAGTAGTTGGACTAGATAGTAAACATTTGACACTCAGTTCACATTCTGTGTCCGTGTAACTGAACACCTGCAATCGTGATTTAACATCCGAGCTTTAGAGGTTCTGACAATTTGCCATAAAGAGTCAATCAACCTTTCTGACGAAGGCCTTTCATTAGACTCCCATTTGACAAAAATGAAACGCCATTAAGCCACCCTGCCAAGCTCAAGTCCATTGACTATCTATACTACGGAGCTTAGGCAGTTGTTGTAAATATTGCCAAACTTAACATACGAGACTGAATTGGGCTAGATTGGCCTCCTAGTGAATCAAGGCAATTAATTATAAATGTTAACAATGCTATTCGATGTTCATGAGTATACATACACTCGGAGGCTATCCGCGGTTAAAACCGTGCCCTTGCTCATAATGTCTGGTGTTAGGAGTTTAAAAATCACATGCGCATTATATGCGCGCAAAGAACACATTACTAGCGCAGCCCGAGAAGAGAACATGATCAACCTCGTCGATAAGGAAGTATTTTACAGAATCGATCGCCGTTAGGCCGTGAGCCGGTATCACGGTATCAGCTTGTATCGAAATTCAACTGTACCTATCAAAGTGTCGTCCGCCCATGCGACCTTGCAGTCCATTTTATATATAAGCTGGGGCAGATTCCAGATATATAAACTCTGTGCGATTGTTGCAACTACGTAAATAAATACTAGCAAAATCTCTGAAGGTGCGTTTTACTTACCCCATACTGACATACGAATATGCAAACTTGGTCCACGTTTAGCCGGCTATCCTATTCACCCCATTTCCATGCATATAAGAAATTGATGAGGAGGGACGTGTAAACCGTTTTGAATATTCTGACATGCTGTAGTGGCCCGCTTTTTAAGAATTGTGTTGCATGAGGTCGATCGGGAACGACACCCCCCGCCAACATTTTCGAGCCATTGGTCATTTTTTTTAACCCAAATACTAACTACCATAGTAATGACTTTTCCAGAGCCAAGAGAACACAAAGTGGTGCACGAAGCCAACGGCGTAAGGGCTATCAAAACCCCTCAATCATTTTATGACAAGCAACCTGTGAAGTCATTGGAGGCATTGGAACACTATCAAGAGATGTATCAGAAGTCTCTTGAGGACCCAGATGAATTCTTCGGCCAAATGGCAAAGCAATTCCTGGACTGGGACAAAGACTTTGGGAAGGTTTCCTCTGGATCTTTAAAAGAAGGTGATTCTGCTTGGTTCCTTGGTGGAGAGCTGAATGCTTCGTACAACTGTGTTGACCGACATGCTTTTTCGCACCCTGATCGTCCCGCCGTGATTTTCGAAGCGGACGAGGAATCTGAATCTCGAACGATAACTTATGCAGAGCTTCTACGCGAGGTCTCTCGAGTTGCAGGAGTACTGCAGAGCTGGGGTGTACGCAAAGGTGACACTGTCGCAATTTACTTGCCCATGACTACCGAGGCCATTGTGGCCATGCTGGCAGTGGCACGTCTGGGTGCAGTGCACTCCGTTATCTTTTCTGGGTTTTCTTCAGGATCTATCCGGGACAGAGTTAACGATGCTGGATCTAAGGCAATCATCACCTGTGATGAGGGACGCCGTGGGGGCCGTATTGTAAACAATAAGAAAATCGTCGATGCCGCTGTTGACAGCTGCCCCACCGTCGAAAAAATCTTGGTTTACAAGAGGACTGGTAACCCAGAAATCAATATGGTTGAAGGAAGAGATTTCTGGTGGCAGGAAGAGGCTGAGAAATTCCCTGGTTACATTCCCCCTGTCCCTGTAAACTCGGAAGATCCATTATTCCTCTTGTACACTTCGGGATCTACTGGTTCTCCCAAAGGTGTGGTACATTCCACAGGTGGTTATTTGCTGGGCGCAGCACTGACAACTCGTTATGTGTTTGATGTCCAAGATGAGGATATTATATTTACTGCTGGTGACGTTGGATGGATTACAGGTCACACATACTCCTTGTACGGACCTCTGGTTCTTGGTGTCCCAACTATTGTTTTTGAGGGAACTCCAGTCTACCCCGATTATGGAAGATTGTGGAAGATTTGTGCCAAACATAAAGCCACACACTTTTACATTGCTCCTACTGCTCTTCGTCTTTTGAAGAAGGCTGGTGAAGAAGAAATCAAGAAGTATGACTTGTCTAGACTTCGTACTTTGGGATCTGTTGGTGAGCCAATTGCTCCAGAGTTGTGGGAGTGGTATAATGAGAAAATTGGAAACGGAAACTGCCATATTGCTGATACCTACTGGCAGACTGAATCTGGTTCTCATTTGATTGCTCCTTTAGCAGGTGCTGTGCCCCAAAAGCCAGGTGCAGCTACTGTTCCTTTTTTCGGTATTGATGCCTGCATCATTGACCCTGTTTCTGGTAAGGAACTTGAAGGCAACGATGTGGAAGGTGTATTGGCCGTCAAGTCCACTTGGCCATCAATGGCTCGTACCGTCTGGAGAAACCACACTAAATACCTAGACACATATATGCGCCCTTATCCAGGCTACTACTTTACTGGTGATGGTGCCGGAAGAGATCACGATGGTTATTACTGGATCCGTGGTCGTGTTGACGATGTTGTCAACGTATCTGGCCATCGTTTATCCACTTCCGAAATTGAGAGTGCTTTATTGGAAAATGGTAAAGTTGCCGAAGCCGCTGTGATTGGTATTTCCGATGAACTAACTGGTCAAGCTGTTATTGCTTTTGTGGCCTTGAAAGATGCCACTGACTCCGAGAATTTGGACGCCCTGAGACGTGCCCTAGTATTGCATGTTCGTGGAGAAATCGGTCCGTTTGCAGCTCCTAAGTCAGTGATTGTGGTTGATGACTTACCTAAGACCCGTTCAGGTAAGATCATGCGTAGAGTTTTAAGAAAAATCTCCTGCCATGAAGCTGATCAATTGGGTGATATGTCTACATTGGCCAATCCTGAATCGGTAGAATCTATTATTGCAGCTGTAGATAACCAGTTCTTCAACAAATAGAATTTATGCATCTTTGGATTTATACATCTTTATATTTAATAGCCTTTTCTTTCCCAGCTAACTATTTACAAGACACAGACACCTCAACGCCCATCTAGTCATTCTTATTCTTTGACAAATTTCTCATTTTCTGAGCAGCTTTCCCCACAGCTTTCAGTGTTTCTGTTTGAAGTAATTGCTGCGAGGATTCCAAAACACTAATATCTTCTAATTTTTCATCCCGGGCCTCCTGAATTACTTCCCGTAGATCAGAAATACGTTTTGTCAACTCTTTTTTGTCAGAATCGTCCATATAATTACCCCATTGAGATAAAGCATTATCACAATCAAACAGTAGTAGTTCCAAGTTGTTGGCTTTCGTGTATATTTCCTTCCTAATGCGATCAGTTTCTGAATTATTCTTAGATTCGGCGACAATTCTTTCAACCTCTTCAGAAGTCAAACCTGTTGACCCAAATACAGTTATTGAAGCGTCTTGATTAGTAGTAGTGTCTTTGGCATTCACCTTGATGATTCCATCGGCATCAATTTCGAAACTGACCTTGATCTGAGGAACACCCTTGGGTTGAGGTTCCAAGTCCGACAATTTGAACTGTCCAATCAGTTTATTGTCTCTAACCAAAGACCTTTCACCCTGATACACGTTAACTTCGATTGAATTCTGACCATCTACAGCGGTTGAGTACATCTGTTGTACTTTACATGGCACCTTTGTGTTTCTGGGGATCAAAGGAGAAAAAATACCACCAAAAGTTTCAATCCCGAGAGTCAAAGGTGTTACGTCTAGAAGCAAAACATCCTTAATCTCCCCAGATAAAACTGCGCCTTGAATTGCAGCACCTAGAGCGACGGCTTCGTCGGGATTTACAGAAGTGTTTGGTTTCTTGCCAAATGTCTCTTCCACAACTTTCCGAATTTTGGGCATGCGAGTCATTCCACCAACAAGTATTACTTCATCAATGTCAGAAGTTGTAAGATCAGCATCACGAAGACATTTTTTAACTGGTTGGACCGTACGATTAATCAAGTGTAAACTCATGTCATCAAGTTGGTCTTCTGTTAGTTTGAGATTTATATGTTGAGTTTTAGTAATAAAAGGCAGCTCTATTGTTGTTTCTTTAACTGTTGAAAGGTCAATCTTGGCCTTTTCAGCAGCTTGACGAATTCTTTGCAGGGCCAAACGGTCAGTAGACAAATCTTGCCCTGTCTGAGATTTAAACTGTTGTAGTATGTAGTTCACCAGTAAATGATCAAAATCTTCCCCTCCAAGATGGGTGTCACCGTTCGTTGCAATAACTTCAAAGACACCGGCCTCGATATCCAAT
This sequence comes from Komagataella ulmi, assembly GCA_023213065.1. NCBI lineage: Eukaryota > Fungi > Ascomycota > Pichiomycetes > Pichiales > Pichiaceae > Komagataella > Komagataella ulmi. Next base: position 2,551,592 of record JAKWAZ010000001.1, read on the forward strand.
ATGGAAATATCAAAAGTTCCACCACCAAGGTCGTAGACTGCAATTATCCCATCATTTTTTCTATTCAATCCGTAAGCCAAAGAAGCAGCGGTAGGCTCGTTGATTACTCTTAAAACTTTTAGGCCTACCAAATCACCAGCTATCTTAGTTGCTTGTCTTTGCGAGTCATTGAAGTAGGCAGGCACAGTGACCACAGCCTGAGAAACAGTTTCAGAAAGATTTAGTTCTGCGATCTGCTTCATCTTTCCTAATATTAAACTACCAATTTGGGAGGGGGAGTATTTCTGACCTGAGTGCATGTTTTGAAGCCACGCGTCCCCATTTTCATGTTCAATTATACTATAAGGCACATTGGAAATATCCCTTTGAACTTCAGGATCCGAGTACTTGCGACCAATGAGTCTTTTAGTAGCATAGAAAGTATTCTGATAATTCAAAATAGACTGTCTCTTCGCTGGTTCTCCTACCAGCACTGTTTCGGGGGTAAATGCGACAATAGAAGGTGTGGTTCTCTTTCCCTCTTCGTTCTCCAGGATTTGTGGTTCTTTTCCTTCAAAAACGGCAACGGCAGAATTTGTAGTTCCTAAATCAATTCCAATTACTTTGCTAGACATGTAGCGCAATAATTGACCTAGCTGTCGGCTTGGGTTATGCTTTTTACATGAATACCATCTTGATGACAACATTATGAGAAGAGCAAGAAAAACTGGAGAAATGGTAATGGGAACAATAAAACTTATCGGGGCCTCGAAAGGTGGTTAGGGGACAACACGAAAGGGGTAGAAAGCACTCTAGGCGGAAAAGATGCTAAGAAAGAAATCTTAAACGATAACTCGCAAAAACTAGTACTAGTAGACAAGTCAATTAATCTATGTAGTGGCTAATCAATAGTTTTCAATGATGTGTGAGTTCAGACACGCTCGCTCAAAAAAAATGTGTAATGAAATTATCGTGACCAGAGAGGATCAACACCATCCAAAGTAAGTGAAAACTCGCAATTAGACGTTATGCCTGCCTTGCCTCTGTAGGAAAATACGACCACCTTATCAAATAACGTAAGACAAAACCATAGCCATTACATTCAGAACAAAGCAGACAATTTGAGAGGATTATTTAAAAGAACAATCGCAAAATCTCCAGGATCCCTCCCCCAATCAGCAAGAAAAGCAATATGATAACCCATTTAGTCGAAACAGGAAATTGACGCTTGGTTTTAGCCCTCTTCACCTTGCCCTGCTGAGCTTCAGCCCTCTTTACGAATTTTTCGTTTGCAATACGTTGCCTCGGTGTTTGAGGAGCCATTTAATCAGAATGGAAGTGTTACGTGGTAAGATCTGTGGAGTTAGTATTTCGCTATCAACCCTAAGGATTCGCGCACCTGTGTAATTTGTAATTTGAGAAGGGTTGTTGAAAGGCCTCTATAATGACCAACTCTCCACTAACTAGGGATAAGCAGCTTTTTGCTGATCTAAAATCAACAGAGTTGAATGACGGCTCTTTAGAAAATAACCGTACCAGCACTGATATTATTACCTTAGAATTTAACAAGGTTAATAGATTGGCATATTCAAGATCTGATAAAACTCTCTGCATATGGAAAAGGTTCAAGGAAAATGTATGGGACTCATTATTGCAGATCAATACAACTTCTAGCAAGCCAGTCTATTGCATTGCTTGGGATACAGTTGATGAGCTGATATTCGTTACCGTCGCCAAAGATTCAACGGCTCAAATATGGCAACTTAATGGTTCCAACACTCAGTGTAGATGTTTGAAGACACTCCAAACTCCTAGCCCAAAGAATTCCAATTTCATAGCCAAGATATCTCCAGATGGAAAATATTTGGTCCTTGCTAGCTTTAATAACACGATAACGTTTTACAATTTCCAGTCGAAACACGATCCAGTTTTTCTTTTCCAGTATACTTTTAATGAGAACGTGTATGATCTCCAGTGGGACTCTAAATCAAGGTTTCTGATATTCACGCTCAGCAATGGTACAGCTCCTATATACTCCCTTACTAGGGACTCATCAGGATTGCGTTTTAGCCTTTTACAGACATTATCGGGCCACAATGCCTCTATAACTTCAGTAGCCATTACTGAAAATCTCATTATTCTTGGAACAAATGAAGGAATTGTTTCAATATGGGATTTTCCCACTTTAGTTTGCATTTCTGTCGATTCATCCATTGACGTTCCAGTTAACTCAGTACAAGCTTCGTATGATGGTGACTATCTTTTGATAACCTATGAGAATCACAATGCAAGGATAATAAGGTTGTCTCCATTCAGCAAGGACTTCGAGACAATACTAGAGTTAGAAAACTCAAGTAGGGGAATATATTCCGCAAAATTCAGCAGCACACGCTTAGCACTAGCTTATACTGGGATGAACAATAATTGCGTTGTGTTAGGGAGGAAGGAACATTCCAAGAAGCGGTACAGAGGTAGTTAGATGTAGACATTATAGATCAATTATCAGCCATCAGGCATCCAGATTTTAAACCACATCCGACATTCTCGCGCTCCAGCCAACCACATCAAACAAAATTGTAACTCGCCCAAATCTCCAAGAAAGCCAATGTTCAGACAAGCTAGATTTGTATCGACATTTCCACTCAAAAGTGATATCAATATCACTAAAAGTGGTAAAACCCTTCTGTCAGTTGGTCAGGGTGGACGTTCCTCGAGAACTGGCTTCACAGCTACTGTATTTGGTGGTACTGGTTTCTTGGGAAGAGTAATTGTGTCCAAGCTGGCGAAACATGGTACTAATGTCGTTGTTCCTTTCAGAAACGACCGTGCTAGACGTCAACTTAAGGTCAATGGAGATCTAGGTGTTGTCAATTTTGTTGAATTTGACATCAGAAATTTGAAAAGCATTGAGGACTCAGTTAAGTACTCGGACATCGTTATCAACCTAATTGGTACAGAGCACTTCTCTAAGAATTTTTCCATTGAGGACGTCAATATTGGAGCTGCTGAGCGTATTGCAAAAGCTTCCAAAGAAGCTGGAGTTTCTCGTTTTATCCATGTTTCTTCTTATAATGCAAACCCATCTTCGAGTTCTGACTTTTACGCTACCAAAGGTATTGGAGAACAGGTTGTGCGTGAAAGTTTTGGTCCAGATGCAACCATTGTTAGGCCAGCTCCCATGTATTTTAGAAACTCACCTTTCTTGAATGAGCTACTTCAAATCAAGGCACTTGGTGGAAATGTTATCTTCAAGAAAGAAGTATACCCGGTTCATGCATTACAAGTCGGAGAAGCTATAGAGAGAATTGCCTTTGATGATGCCACTGCTGGGCAGACGTATGAATTATTTGGAAAAGAAAGGTACTCGAAGAAAGAACTAAGGGAAATGATCAAGCATATCATTCACATTGGACAAAGAGGGTACTATCCATACTCTGCAGGTTTCTACTTGCCAGCACCTGAACCATTCTTGTATGCATTTGCTCTTATCAGACAATATATCTCTTCTCAACCCCGTTTCAATGTTGATCAATTGAAGAGATCTCATATCAACCAAGAGATTGACCAGTCAGCTAAAACTTTCACTGATCTTGGTATGGTGCCTGACGAGTTGAGCGAGTATCTCTACAGGTACATCAAGCCTCATATTTCTTACACCTCTCAAACGCAAAATCGAACCGTCTACTCGAAGGAAGACATTGAGAAATTGCGGGATTATGTCAACACTCCCAACGATTCTTTCAATCTGTTTAACGTTTAGAATGATATTTATTTATTAGTTAGTAAAGTATTTATATTGCTTGAGATAAGAAAAAGCTTTTATCGACCCCCCTTCTGATGAGACCTTTGATCAAGTTTGGTAGCCTCCAGGCGACCTTTATCCTTCGTAATAGATTGGCAGCTCTGGAATTTCGCTCTCCCTATTTTTATAATGCGCGGGTTGATTGATCTCTTTAGTACTCTATCTATCAATCATGTCAGATAAACCATTACTTCAGACTCTCTCTAGAGCTACTATAACCCCGAGTGGAATACAGCTATCGGTCAATTGGCATAAATCGAGCCAATACCCTCTTTTCTGTTGCAGCAGCTCTAATTCAGATCGTCCAATTCATCGTACGATTCCTTATCATGATATTCTATTCGCCGAAGAGCTTGATTCTTCAGCATCTGATGGCGACTTTGGTACCAGGGAAGTTGAACTAACCTACCTTGCAAGAAACAACAAATTGGAATTAAAAAAGGAGATAGTTATCATTACCGATTACGAGCCTAACCTTAGTCAAACCATCCTACAGAAAGCATACGATCAGACTAATCGAACGCATCCACAAAGAATACTTGTCTTAATAAACCCCCACGGAGGTAAGGGAAAGGCGTTGAAGTTATTTGAAGACAAAGCTGAACCAATTCTGAAGGCAGCACAATGCGAATATGAAGTGTGTACAACATTGAAGCACCAACACGCTACAGAACTGATCAGGACGAGGAAGGACATTTTAGAATTTGATACCATCGTCTGTGCTTCCGGAGATGGAATTCCACATGAAGTTATAAACGGACTTTATCAAAGGGACGATCGTGCAGAATGTTTTGAACACCTAGCAGTCACCCAAATTCCCTGTGGATCAGGAAATGCAATGTCTTTAAGTTGCTTGGACACAAACGATCCAGCAGAAGCAGCTTTAAGTGTTCTGAAATCTCCAAGCGTTCGTATAGATCTAATGGCCATAACCCAGCCTTCTCAACCTGTGAGGCTTTCGTTTCTGAGTCTCACTTATGGGATGATTGCGGACGGAGATATTGGAACCGAGTGGCTTAGGTTTCTAGGTCCATTTCGATTCGAAGTTGGTATAGTGACCAAGTTGTTACAAAATGCCAAGTATCCATGTGATTTGAGTGTGGATTTCTGTGCTAAAGATCACCAGTTATTATCTCAGCACTATAGTGACAACACTAAACCAGATTATTCGAAAACAGAGCACCTTCCAATCACAGATAAAAGTTTTGAACTTAAGAGCCCTTCACTCGAGAATCCTCCACCCAAAGATTGGGAAAGTTTAGACAGCCAAATTACTGACAACCTTTCAATATTTTATGTTGGTAAAATGCCTATAGTTTCAGCGGACACGAATTTCTTTCCAGCAGCTATTCCAGACGATGGATGCATGGATCTAGTAATAACCGACAATCGCTCAAGTGTCTTAGATACTGCCAATCTGCTACTCCAAGTTGATAAAGGTACGCATGTTCTTCAAAAAGATGTGATACATTCAAAGGTAAAGGCCTTCCGTCTTACGCCAAGGATACCCAAGGGATATATTTCCGTAGATGGAGAGAGCTTTCCTTTTGAAGCTACTCAGGTGGAAGTTCTTCCAACGTTACTTAAAACAGTCATGAAAGAGGGAACATACGCAGAAACTGGATTTCCAAGTTACTCGTGAAGTATATATGCTGCCAGAGGGAATAAAAAAAGGAATCCTTTAAGATAGGATGCTAGTAGTGATCATCCAAGGGCATGCGAGGGGGCTGATATTCGTAGTTTTCGTCAACTTTCTGTCGATTTTCCTTCTAGTTCATCCGCGACTACTGAACAAAATTTTTTACTTCTCGCATCTTTTCCTTCCTCTAAAGAAATGTCGAATCAACAGAACAACAACGACCTGTCTCAGGGGTTGGACAATATTGACTTAAACAGAAAAAATGAGCAACGTTTTAATCCCAACAACGCTCCCTCGTTTCAGCCTAGCTTCAACCCCCAAGCCCAGAACTTTGTTCCTGGTCAATTCCAAGAACCTCAAAGTTACCAAAACTACCAAGGTTATCAAAATTACCAACAGAATCAGGGATTTCAAGCTCAGCCTGGCTACCAGCAGCCATATCAACAGGGGTACCAAGCGTATCAAGGATACAACAACTTCTACCAACCACCAGCGGAACCTCAGACTAAGGCGATGTCTTTAGAGGACTACAACAAGCAGAAGGAGCAATCTAAAAACTCTTTGAACTCAAAACCAAAGAGAACTTTGAAGCTGAGTTCCAGTTCTGGAATTAAGATAGGAGGTAGAAAGGAAGAAGCAAAAACCGAGACCAAGACTGAGACCAAGAATGAGACCAAGACTGAACCAAAGTCTGATCAGAAAGACGAGCCTAAAGTTGACGCTGTACCTAAGTCAAAGACTGAGGCCAAAATAGAGTCCAATATTGAACCTAAAACCGAAAGTAAAGCTGGATCGAAGACTGAAAACAAGTCGGTCTCGAAAGTAGAGAGTAAGGCAAGCCTTGCCGCTGAAACGCTACCCAAAGAAGATGACATAAATGAAGAGGTTATCAACGATTTGTTTGGTGGAAAAGATCATATTTCCATTCTTTTTATGGGTCACGTCGATGCTGGTAAATCTACTATGGGCGGTAATCTACTTTACTTAACCGGCTCCGTGGACAAGAGAACTATCGATAAGTATGAAAAAGAAGCCAAAGATGCTGGTAGACAAGGTTGGTACCTCTCATGGGTGATGGATACGAATAAAGAAGAAAGAAACGACGGTAAAACAATCGAGGTCGGAAGAGCATATTTCGAGACTGAAAAACGTAGATACACTATTTTAGATGCTCCTGGACACAAAATGTACGTTTCTGAAATGATTGGAGGTGCTTCTCAGGCCGATGTTGGAATTTTAGTTATTTCTGCCAGAAAAGGTGAATATGAAACTGGATTCGAAAAAGGTGGTCAGACCAGAGAGCATGCTCTACTAGCAATGAACCAAGGTGTCAGCAAGCTGGCAGTCGTCGTAAATAAGATGGATGACACTACTGTTAACTGGTCCAAAGAGCGTTATGACGAGTGCACCGCAAAACTTGCTGCCTTCCTGAAAGCTATCGGTTACAAGAAGGAAGATGTCTTGTTCATGCCAGTTTCTGGCTACACTGGTGCAGGTCTGAAGGAGCCAGTCAATCCAACTGAATGTCCATGGTACAAGGGACCAACTCTATTATCTTATTTAGACAGTATCGACATTCAGAACAGAAAAGTTAATGGTCCCTTTATGTTGCCCATTGCTGGAAAGATGAAAGATTTAGGAACTGTTGTTGAAGGTAAGATTGAATCTGGTCATATTAAGAAGGGAAGTAATTTGATTATGATGCCTAACAGAGTCTCCGTTGAGGTGTTGACCATATACAATGAGACTGAAGAAGAAGCTGATCAGGCTATTTCTGGCGAACAAGTTCGTTTGCGTATAAAAGGAGTGGAAGAAGAAGATGTGTCCAACGGTTATGTCTTAACTTCCCCCAACACTCCTATCAAGACGGTGACTCGGTTCGAAGCTCAAATAGCCTTTGTTGAGCTCCCATCCATTGTCTCTACTGGGTTCTCATGCGTTATGCACGTTCATACCGCAATTGAGGAGGTGACTATCGTGCAATTGAAACATAAGCTAGAAAAGGGCACCAATAGGAGATCCAAGAAACCTCCAGCTTTTGCTAAGAAGGGAATGAAAGTGATCGCCGTGCTGGAAACCCCAGAGCCTGTATGTGTTGAAACTTACGAAGATTATCACCAGCTAGGACGTTTCACTCTTAGGGATCAGGGAGCTACAATTGCCATTGGTAAGATTACTAAATTGTTGTAGTTTTTTAGGATTCATAAGATCAAAGACCACATTTCGCACCATCTATAATTAATAAAAAAAAAATCTTCATAATCTTGAATATCTTAGTCGGTCATGATAACACCAGAAGAGAATTCCAGGGGTAAGATAGACTCTTTGAAACGACCGAGCGATACTGAAGTCAGTCCGGCTCCTGATAGAAGTCCTTCTAAGAAGTCAAAGACAGCATCCAAGGTGGACCCAATCAGTTCCACTACATGGCCACCAGTTGTGGATATTGTCGAGAATAACTGGAGGTTCACGTTTGATGAATTACGAGACCGAAGTCCCAGCAGAGTAAAGCAGGTTCCATACAATGTGGAACTTGAGAGAAGGTGGAAGGGCGTGAACTTCATCAATCAATTGGCCCGTGCTCTGAACTTGTCCCGATCAGTTGCAATCACAGGATCAACCCTATTTCACCGATTTTACATGAGACGAGATTTCAACATGCATCACCAATACCCTATTGCTGCAGCTTGCCTGTTTATTGCGACAAAAGCTGAGGAAGCCCGTAGGCCTTTAAAAAACGTAGTCATAGAAGCTGTCAAGATCAGTGCCAAAGATCCTCAAAAGCAAGTCGATGAACAGACGAAGGATTTCTGGCAATGGAGAGATACGATAATACGAAATGAAGAGATTGTATTATTATACTTATGCTTTGATGTTTCTCCAGAGTCTCCATACCGAAAGTCCCAACAGGCAGTGCGAGAAGCAGAGTTTCCTAAACAACTGAATGCTGGTATTCCGCTGAAAGTTTCTTCAGAACTCATCTTCCGAGAATCATGTTCTTTTTATGAAGAATGTTGCAAACTAGCCTTATTAGTTGTGTTTGGAGCCAATGTTGTGGCTGGTGTTGGACTAGTACATGCCTGTATCCAAGAGGAAGCCAAATTTTCACCTCAGTTTCTTCAGAAAAGTCTGAATACATCAATCAATGATTGTTGGAGATGTTATAAAGTGTTTGTGGAAATGATGAGGGTTCTCAAAGATCGGATTCCTCCCTCCATCAAGGAAAGATTTGGCCAGTATCCCAAAGATCTTTTTTTTAGAGTTGCTGGTGAGGATATACCGCTAGAGAAAAATAAAACAACCCCTGTTCCCAAAAGCGCTGAAGCTGGGGAATCAGACGCTATTTCAACTAAGAGTGCAACACAAGATGTAAATGAAGATTTAAAGAGTAATGATGTTGATGACAATACCAAAAATACCAATGGAACTACAAAGGAAAATCACAAAGGCAACGACATTGACGACTACCAGAACTTAACCAAAGAAACAGTAAAAGCACTTAGTGATTCTGAAACAAAGACTACAACGCCTGCATCCAATGGTAAGTAGATAATTGAAAATTTACAACTGATGAGACTACTTTACGAACATAACCAAGTTTTAGACAACTGCGCAAGAACGTATCACCACCTGAGATCGACCTGGGAAATCTCAAAATTGGATGTTGGATGTCGGAAGTACTGTCATCATACAACTCCGTCTGGTTGTGTTAGACCTCTTATAAACGCAACACAAATACCAATTAACTCTCCGCCCGCTCATTCGTTTCCATTAGAGTACCAGCAAAGTATCGTGTGCAATGAACACTTTCACTTCGATCTCCCCTGAGGAGATGCGACGTCGTAAAATGGTCAAGAGAGGTTTGGACCTATCTATTATGGTCTGCGGTGTTAGAGGAACTGGTAAATCTAGTTTCATCAACACATTGTGTGGTCAGCAAGTTGTAGAGCCGATTTCTGAGACTCCAGCAGATAAGAATATTTCGTTCAAGACGTATAAAGCTGAAATCACGGAAGTCAACTCCACACCGATTAATCTGGAGATTGTCACTACACCAGGGTTTGGGGATAAGATCAACAACGAAGACAGTTCATTGGAGGTGTTGAAATACTTGGAGGCACAATATGACACTATCCTAGATGAGGAATGCCGCGTTGAGCGAAATACAAAGGCAAAAGATAAAAGAATCCATGTTGTCTTTTATCTCATTAGACCAACTGGAAAACCACTTAGAGAGCTTGACTTAGAGTTCCTGAAAATGGTCGGAACAAGAGCAAATGTGATCCCTTTGTTGTCCAAAGCTGATTTACTAACCGAAGAGGAACTTCAACTCAACAAACAACTGGTGATGGAAGATATCAAGAACCACAAGATTCCCATTTATGATTTCACACTAAGCTATGACTCCGTTGCTGATTCAGACTATTATAATGAAGGATTGGAAATTCAGAAAATGCTTCCGTTTGCTGTGATTGGTGGTAATAACGTTGAAGTCATCAATGGTCAAAAATTTCATACTCGAGATTACCCGTGGGGAACTGTTAGAGTGGAAGATCCTGACCACTGTGACTTTCTACCTCTGCGTAATATTCTGTTTGGCTCTTACTTGCAAGATTTTAAGGATTCCACCCATTCAGTGCTTTATGAAAAATACAGAACAGAGAGACTAGCTGGAACTAAAACAAAGGGGTTGACTTCCAAATCTGGCCCCCTTTTTGACAGCGTTACGCGTGAAAGTGCATCTCAGCATTTAGATATTTCAGTAACCTAGATTTTAATCTTTATAATTAGCTATACTCTTAGAAGCATTTAGATTACTCGATGTTTTCGTACCAAAAGTTGGAGATAACCTCAGGAACCTCTCTGCCATTAAATACTTTGAACTGTTGAATCCATAGAACGATCCAATCTCGGCTCTTGTGGATACTTTTTGAAACTTCTTCTGTTGTTTCTTCCTGAGGATACCGCATCAATCTTCGCAGAATTGGCCTCAGATAATGCTGTTGAAGTGATTGGAACTCAGCATACGAAAAGTAACCATCCATCATGAGGCACTTGAACGAATCTTGGTGAAGAAATACGTGAGGAGCCAAAAAGACATTTTCCTGGGTAACGTCCCACATTTGAGACTTTTCGTCCGAACTGAATGAGTCCTTAATATTATAAATGTGATCTAATAATTTTTGAGCTTCGTTCTCTATTGAAAAAAATCGACCGTGACAGTAATACTCTATGAGTCTTTCGGTGGTAGACTCCTTGTGATGGTTGGTATGCGGCTGATAGCATTCAATCGTTAAAGGTGCAATATCATTCTCCAACTTGTAATAGTCTCTAACGAATTTGAAAAACCAAAAACATTTCACGTGGACTCCTCCACTTAGTAACATGCCCCACAAGATTTGATCGTAGATACGAACTAATTCAGGGTCATAATTCTGTTTCATTGTGGCCGCCCAAATCAAGTTAGTAACCACGCAGTCTAGGTTTTCTTCATTCAGCTTGATCAAGTTATCTGGAATCTCAGCGGGCTGATGATTTCCAAACATGCTCAAGCTGGAGCGTATCCACCGTAGGTTATAAACGGCTAATCTCTGGTGAACTAACCCCAACGTTTTGAATAAGTGTCCTGCAAGTTGTTTGTTGGCTATCAGGTTCACAGAAGAATCATCTAAACACTTGTTAAGAGCCTTTTGAAGATGCTCGATCTCATCTCTACTAGTTTTATGGTTACTCTGGAGCGCATACTGTGCAGCATAAATGGCACACACCATGAATACCTCGTTGAACCCGAATTGCTCGATGAATTCGTTTCTAGTGTTAGTAATCATATCAAATTGCATACTCAACATCTCAAGCAACAAGAGAACTTCTCTCATGATATTAGAGGAAGTTTCAAGGTCGTCGTCCAAAAAGGAGATAATCGACTGAGTGAACCTGTGCAACACAGAAAGCTTGCAGAATTTCATTAACTTCTCATTATTCTGGCTTCTAGTTAATGCCTTTAAGGACTTACAGAACGCCTTTGCTGGCGCATTCAAATTAATTTCGAAGTAAATATCTTCTTCCTCCTTCATCATATTTTGGATTGTTGATTTGTGTTCTTTGAATGAGCTAAAAAATGACCACGGAACAAATTTGGATGCTACCTTGAAGACTCGGCCTAAGAGGCAATCATCTATAAGTTTTTGACGCTCCAAAAAGTTGGATATTGAGAAAAGAATCAACTGATTACTGATGAAATCAATTTCTTCTAACTGACTAATGCGAGACTGGTAGTACTCTTTCTGGTGCAACTGTTTCATTTTTCGAATTTTCTGAATTAGCTGCAATTCATGTTCATTAGACTCTACTTTAACGTTATCCGGCCTCTGCACCTCTCTCGCCAGTTGTAGTATTTTTGTATCTAGAGATATCAAATAGGCCTCGTTCAAACATAGTCTAGCTTTTTCAACGTAGCCTAACTTCTTCAGTTGTTGGGCCAAAACTAACCATTTATCTTGTTTATTCATACCCGAAGAGAACTCACAGGCCAAGCTAAGTTGCTGAACTCCTACTCCGTATTTCTGTAGTTGAATCAGTGCTAACCCAATCTGAACTCTTTGCTCCAATGGAATTGGCTCAAACAAAATATCCGGGGTCAATAGCCAAACTACCTCAAAATAACGCCTATCATTGTAGAGCTGATCTAGACGTCTACAAAAGACGTCAAGTTGGGTCGCCATATCTGTGCACTATTATTGAGTGAATGCCAACCGTCTCCGTAGCGTGTGACAGTTGCACAAAAAGATAAAAATAATGTAGAGAGTGGAAAGAGATGATCAGACTTCACTAAGCAGACAAGTGGGTGTGATCGTGACACGCAATTTGAGACTGAGAAAAAATACGACTAAGAAGCTGTTAAAGACTTCTGTCTGCTCAATCCCATTGACTGTGGTTACTTATGGCCATGCTTGAATGCGGACATCGTTGAATACATTTTCAATGTTGTAATGCAAGCTCAGACTGACAAACAACATCTGCATCTCTGTCGCGACATCTCTAGTATCTAAGTTATGGGTATAATTGAAGTCTAGTTTTCAGTCGTTTCGATAGCTTCCATAACCTGCTATCAATGCCTCAAACACCATGGCTCAAAAAGACGAAGGATCCATTTGAAAGCCCAAATATGAGCAAGTCCTTTGACAATTCTGTTTTGAAAGAGACCCAAATTACACCTGTTGCCGCAGCCAGGAGTAAGACAGCTCATGGGATTTTTGAACAGCTTCGAAAAAATCACGCTGTTGTGCAAGAATTTGAAGTTTTGGATGGTATAGTGGTCGATGAAGCCGACATGCAAGATCACTCTACCAGTTCTTTGAAATTGAACGATCGGATACTGAAACAAAACGACACATTCGATTCTACACTATCTCATGACACCCCAAGTCATCGTATTCCGTTTGATGCCACACAGAAAGATATTTTACCTCCTTCAGACACCCTTGTAGTTTCTGAGGGGGATATAGTTCCCATTTTGGATACACAATCAAGTACTCAAAAAGATTTACATTCCACTTGGGAGTCGCAAGAGAAAATGGCACCAATGTTAAAGGACACGCAAGTAATTGATACGTCTAATATGCCCACTTCTACTCAAGCGGACGATGACCATAAGTCTATGACAAAGGAATATCTACTAGGAGGGACTTCCCAATTGGGCCCGACCCAGATTATCGAGAAGAGCACTCAAACCATTCATGGCACACCTAATCAGAAGTTTATACAGGTTCCTGGTACTGCTGAACGTGAGATAGCGTCCATAAATGCCTCTCGACTTCCCAAGCGTCATGAGCTTACTGATCCCGAGAACTCACAAATTATTGAGTCATCCTTCAGTAATATCAAATCTCAGACTGGTGACGAAGAGGAAAATGATGACGCATCTGCTTTCCCAAACAATCTGTTATTTGATACTCTAGAAAGACTTACTCCCAAAAGAAAGAAAAATCGTTCCGAAAGTGTTTCTTTTTCTCCTGGAAAACAGAATGTGTCTACCCCCAAGGAGAAAGAGTTTCTTTCGTCAGAGGTCACCGAAGAGTTAACTGACATTGAAGATGAACGAGCGCTTAATTTCAAACAAGCAAGACACATCAAGACCAAGCGGACACTATCAGGTTTAGATAAGATGCAAGAGCAAAATAAGCACATTGGTTCCAATTTTCTTTCTCCCCGTAAGCCCAATTATTCTCAGAGTGCAGATTTCATGTTTTCTCAACAATCTTTCAAGGGTTCTCCTACTCGTAGAACTTTATTCGATGGAAATGAAGCCGAAGAAGAAATTCACAGTGACTATGAAAAACAGCAGACCCTAGATACAAATTCTCGTACTTCTTCGCTTTCGGATCTACTAGAGAATCATGATGTTATTTTTGACAGTTTTCAAAGTCCGCCATCAAAAGACCTAAGAGTTTCAAATAAATTTAACTTAGACTTGGGCCAGAAAGAAGACATTCATCGAAAGGAAAAATGTGAGGACTACATCTTGTCCCAGGCTGATATTGTAAACAAGGCTGCAGTTTGGGTGAAAATTGGGTCTAAAATTATTCCAGGGAAGATAGTTGATTTTGATGGTACATCAGTTGATGTTTCAGATGGTGTAGATGTCTTCCGAATTAGGGAAATGAACATTCTTGGCCTATTGGATATCAAAATTGGAGATGTAATTAAGTGGAAAAGTCTGAAGCGTAAAACATGTATTGTTACAGGATTAGCATTTGAGGAAAGCGCTTCAACGGATAACACTGATATTCAATGTGCACGTGGATTCAGTACAGTTTATCTTAAGGAATATAAGAAGGGATTGGATCTTGAAAAAACTGAAGAAAGAAAAGTAGGCTTGAATGAAATTTACTTGTCAGGAACTCTTTTCCGTTGCCCTACTAGGTCGAAACTTTTTAATGACACAGAGTTCTTCAAGAATTATTTATGCCACGTAAAAGAAACACTTGGTCTAACTTCCAAATATCAAAAGAATGACCATGGTGTGTTTTCTGGTTGTCTATTTGCTATCACAGGGACCACAGATAAAAATGGGAAAGAGATTCTAGATTTGAAGGCTGAAATCGATTCAAATGGTGGAAAAATTTTGGAGAATGGGTTTAGACCTTTCCTTCTAGATTCGAAGACCCAATTTGTCGACAGTGAACATAATTTACAGCTTACACCAAAAGACACATTGGATACTTTTTTTTTTGCTGCCATAATTTCAAACGGTGTTGTAAGAACACCGAAATATCTGGAAGCGCTGGCGTTGGGTTGGCCTGTATTAGGGCATGAATTTATCGGAGATTGTTTGAAGGACTCTAAAACTTTTTCAAGGTGGAAAGCATATCTTCTACCTGCAGGCAAGACCAAACTGGTGTCAGGCTTGAAGAGCATAGAGATTTCCAGCTTTATAAACAACTTTGAGGCTGGAAAAAGCTTATGCACCCAGTTGCGTGCAAATAATCACAAAATGAAAGGCATGAGGCTCTTAGTCATTCAAGATGGTGACCAAGTAAAAGCGGGCGTGGTTGAATTTCTAGCTTATTGTTTTGGCGTTAGATCCTTGGATAAACCTGTCAACTATTTGGAAGCTTTAAGCATCATAGAAAAATACCACCCCTCTAATGGAATCTCTGATGACTGTGAATGTGCCTTATATGACGACAAAACCATCAAAGAGATAACTGTATCACTTGAATTGGCATATGAGAAAATTGACAACCAAAACCCTGATTACCCTCAAACAGAAGGGCTTGTTTCCGAGACAAAGACAAAAAAGAGGGGGTTTCACTCGCAAGATTTGATTACCACCCGCAGACGACGGACAGTTAAGAAAATCAATTACAATGAAGACAGTGACGATGAACCAAAAATGAAATCGAAACGATCAAAAAGCCTTTTGAAGCCTTTAACAAAAGATTTGCCCCAATCTAAAAGGAGCAGGATCCAGCTTCTAAATTGGGAGTGGATGACTGAAGTCATTGTATCTGGAGAAGTATGGCCCCCCAGTGGGAACTATAATTGATTAACTTTATATGTATATATAGAATGGAATCATGACATTTTACTATTACTTTCTATTCAATTAATTTACAGTAGTAGACAGCACACAGTCATCAAACTGGCCAATGATGTAAAGAAACACAAAATCAGGGAAGATCCTGAGGACGATGAGTTCGATCCTTCAGCCTGTGAAGGTGATGCACTAAAAGATTCGGCGACTGCAGTTCCAGAAAAGGGGTAAGGTTCTGAATAAATAGAACCATTGGAAATGAATGCTGTTGCTATGTTAGGATTGAGTTCGTCCACTTGAGAGTTGGTGTTTATTGTTAGAGTCAGCGTTGAGTAATCAGTTAAATTATTTCCCAGAGCTCCTGGTATGCTATCTGTTTCGATGATAGCTATGCCTGATGTTTGCTGGGTTTGAGTTCCTGAAGATGTTATAGTTGAAGAATTTGTAGACGAGGCGTTGGTGACTGAGCTCGATGATACGTCTGACTCTTCTCTTTTCTCAAAATTGGCTGTACTTGACTCATCTAGCGTAGACGGTCTCTCCGATGTTCGTGAAGTTGAAGAAGGTGGAGGAAGATAAACTCCCATTGACTCAGAAACAGAAACGTTCGAAGCCGGAGGAATGCTATCTCTATTAAGGTTGGCAACAGCGACCTTTTTTAAATCATGATTAACGGCAACCACTGCATTCCTCAAAAAGGGGGTTCCTAGCAGCGGATAACCGATATAAACATCAGGAGCCATGGCAAGAATACAAACGTCTTCTCCATCAGCAAAACTTAGCCTCTTGTCTCCTTGGTATACTGGATAAATCAACTCCTTGATAGGAGCATGAACGGTGAGATTACCCATGTGAAAATTTAAAGTTGCGTCCAGCTGACCAACAGAACAGTTCACGGCCCATCTGTGAAGTGTATCCAGATACAATGCATTAAGCTGCACTGCAATATGTATGATCGAAGAGAATGGAAGATGTATAAAGATGTTTCTTGAGTCTAACATCATTGGAAGTGGGTAAGTTCCAGTTGTCACCGTGTTGTTCCACTCATTGGGGAAAAAAACAGTTCTCTGTTTATCATTAGAAGACATGCTTAACCCACTGATAGGAACTGTCGGGAATGTATCTTCCCAGTCGAAGCCAAAGACGCCGTTAGGATCTGAAACCGGAATAAAATCGAATTCTACCAGAGGCTCGACATACTTGGTAGAGTTGATTGTCCCCAGATAGAGCTCTCCATATGACGAGTCGATCTCATTTAGAGCCAATGAAAACGAGTTGGATTCAATAAGACCACCACTTTGGAGTTTTTGTAAGAAGGTTGGGACGTCCTGCAAGGTGTAACTCCCTAACGCCAAAGACCCCACCGCGGCACTACTATTATGGGCATTTATGAAGGTCAGATCTGTGGCAGTCATTCTATCTCCATTATTCAATGTGACGTAAAAATTGTCTTCCATATAAACGCCATCAGCAAATAAGTTGTTTGTAAGATTCACTCTTTCTGCAGATGCCTCATCCGTAGTGTTTACAGTTGTGTTTGCATAGAGATCAACGAAATCTGAAGTTGGACTATTGGAAGCATCGTAAGCGTTTTGAGCAGAGTCGAAACACAAGGAAGAGGAAGCATTTGAGCCATTACAGGAATAGTAGCTACTATCCAGAGTCCAAGAAAGACCTTGGTTGATATCCAAACGCAACCAAAACTCTTCATCTGAGCGTGGAACTCCAGCCATAGTGTCATAAAACATACCACCGTTACTTCGCAGCTTAACAAAATTAGCCGACGAAAAGCATATCAGAGACAAAACCAACAACGCCTGGTACATGCTTTTCGGCTTGGTTGGGGATTAATCAAGGAAACAAGTCATATAATTTTTTGATGACAAATATTGCAGTTCGAGGGGTTATGCGAGACTAAGAAAAGAATTAGGGGAAACTGGCAATGAAAGAATTGGTCATGCGAGGACCAAGAAGGAGAAACTCCCAAGCAAACGTACATATGATCATCTCTAATCGTTCAATCGTTCAATTCATCATTTATACAACTAAAATGTAAGATCAGGTTGGCTAAGCCACGAAACATGCATGTTTGGATGAAATAATGGATCTTGGCCTAAGAGAGCAGGCTTGGCGTGTTCTGGTCTTGAGTCAGCAAACTGCCGATGTTGTTGTAGTAAGGCAATATAGGCATTTTCCCCATCCAATGCTGGAAAATCATCATCGCCTATTGGCACAGCTAACGGTAGGACATTCTCCAGGTTTTCGGGATTCTGGTGAAAAGTAGTTTGAAAATTCACCTGTTTTTGAGAGTCGTTCTGAAAAGGTCCAGGAGACACCTGTGAATCTACCTGGGACTTCATGTAAATTTGTGCCTGCACCTGTGCTTGCACTTGTCCTCCAAAAGAATCAACAAAGGTGTGAGGGTTTGAGTCTCTTGCTGTCCAAGACCTCCCAAACATATCCCCATTGGAATTTGGATGGTTGAACAGCGACCGTTCCACTGGGTATCCAATGGGACCAATTGCTTCATCTAAGGACTGAGAGCTAGAATCGTTGGTTGAGCCTGCAAGTGATTCCCCACTCGTTTGTCCGCTTAAAGAGTCACTAGCAGAAGAGTGATCACTCAAGTCGTGTATCGAAGAAGATCTGCTCGCATTTTCTGAATTTTCAGTCCATGTGTTCGTGGAGCCAGATTCACCAAGTAGATGCGTCACATCCTCCAACTTGGGAGCTGAAACTACTTCCCCATCCATAACTAGTTTGAGCATTGGATTTTCATTCACACCGTTGTTAGCGACATTCAATAGAGATGACTGCTTTCCTGTTTTCTTTCGATTGCGCGTCATGATTCGACCACTATACCCTTCTGGAAGACCTCGACAGACACCCTTCTCGATATGCCTTTCAACCCAAATTTCATTGTTTTGAAAGCTCTGACCACATGATCCACACCATCCCATCATTCCAGTCCGATCAGCGCATTTAACACCTTTAGGGTACTTGAAGTGCATTGCTTTCAAGTGTACCTTGTAAGTATCACGTCTTGAAAAACCCTCACCTAAGCTGCATTTGCCATGGCCTGATTCATAGAAAGGACAATGATAAGCCTTACGTTGTGAATGCTTCTTGGAATGCCGCGTTAAGTATCCACGAAATTTGAATTTAGAAGGACATTCGGAGCAATGGTAGTAAGTTTCTCCGTTGGTAACTGAAGTCACCACACTAGAAAGACGCTTTCTTCTGTTTCTCTTATGAATGTTCAGCTCCTTAGACGATTCGGCCGAAGAAGTGGCATCCTGATTAGCATCCTGCAAATTAGTTGAACTTGGAAGTGGTTGTTGTTGCTGTTGATGCTGGTGTTCTTGTTCATGTTCTTGTACTCGTTGCTGTTCTTGTTTGCGTTGTTGTTCTCCCTTGACTAAAAAAGGGGTGCCAAACATTAAGTGAACATCGGAATCCTGAGTACTATCAGCCATAAATGGTGATAAAGATTCACTTAAACCATCTTCCATCAAACTAGGAGATTCCTCTGGACTTTCGTGGTCTTCGACAAATTTCCATTCCATTTCTCCGTTTGAATTTTTGAAAGGAACTAACTTGGTGTTAAAAGTCAAGGAGCATGGATGGGCATTCTTGAAAACCTGTATTTGTGTGATACGTTGTTTGGTTTCTGGAAATAAAGATTTTTTGTCGTCTGACTCGTGTGATTCCTCATTGTCTACGGCGCTTTTTCTTGTAGGTGGCAACACCTGATTTAGCCCATCGGACAGTAACTTAAGTAAGGGGAAAAAGGACGCTAGCACATTCCAATAATATCGAAACTGTAGTTGCACAAGTTTGAAGAAACTTATGAAAACACTTGACATTTTGTACAGCCTGGATAAAAAAAAGGAAAAATGGCAACGATCAATTGTTGGGGGCAGAAGTTTTAGTATACGCAAGCCTATAGGCGCGACTAATATCGAAGATAAGGTTTAGATTGTTACAGAAGAGGCAAATATTTCCTAATTAGATTTTACTTGGTCATTCTCCAACTACTTACTCGGAATTAGAAAGTGCACGCCGGAGAACATACCAGATCTCCAGTTGGTTCTGGGGAGAAAGCCCTCCATCTGACAAACCAGGGAACTGTTATGAACTGTTATTAAGCAGATTCCCATTCCGTCGGCAAATACCACTGCAATTAGAGCTGGTACCTAACCAGGAAGGCAGATCTGATTTCTAATTATTGCTAGCTCATTCGTTTACCTCTTCCAGTTCCACATCTGTAAGGGTGGGTGCTGTTGAAGTCTCAGTCAGTCTGTAATAATTGTACCACAAAATGTCAAATAGAGTAATAAGTAAGCCGACTCCGTTAATCAGACTGAGCGAATCGCCAAATACAAGATGGCCCAAAAGTATGGTGAGTAGTTCCTTGAAGATCCCGGCAATTGACAAAGTCAACAGAGAGGCATAACTCAGTAAGATAAATTCACTTAGAGTCATGAGAAATGCTAAGATGCCTGGAATCACTAAAAGACAAAGCGTGACTGGCACACCCTTGAGTTCCCAAACTTTTGAAGCGGCAAACGAACCGAACCCTTCCAGAAATCCTCCCGTGATGAACAAAGCAAGGCTCATCGCAGGAGATAAGTAGAATATGGTTAATATCGGATTCTGGGTATGTGTATGTCTCTTGAGTAATAACTGAGTTAGAGCCCAACGCAATCCGGACATAATGGCAGAAATCAGAACTAAAGAGCATCCAATGAATATATGAGTAGGTCTGTTGTCACTATCTTTGGAATCATGACCATAGACCATCATCACCACACCACCGGTCATAATCGCCACAATAAGCACCAATCTGGTAGAAAGGGTTTCAAGCTTGAAAGCTACTCCCCACAGAAGCACAAAAACTAGACTCGAAGACTTGACCATGGTGTACAATGAGAGGGTGATAAATCGAAACGACGAGTTTCCTGCCCCAATATCAGCTGCAGAAGCCAATGCACAAGGCAGAATAGTACGAACGTACATTTGCCAGGGCATGGAATATGATAATTTGGAGTCATTAGACAGACGAAATTGTGGTGTTAGTAAGAGGCATGACCCACTAAGAATAAAAAGCACCATCTGGTGTAAACTTGTTATGATGACGGGAAATTCAAATCCAAGGTCGGGCCCAAACATCCACTTGTTATACAGTGAGATCGACAACGAAAAGAGGTACCATGCTAAGATAGAAAAAACTATGGGGTTGCTGTTCGCAGGAAACAAATGTGTTAAGGCCATTGTTGGTTCTGAAAATTCGTGGAACAGGGATAAATTGATGCAAGATCTAAATGATGGGGTTTTTTTTTTTAGTGTGGTTGAATTGTGTGAATATTGAAATGTTAGGTGTCTAGCTCCATCAGTAATCTTTGCTTTCTTTGTAGATGTGTTGTTAGTTCAGAACAAAACAACTGAGAAATGTGTTTAGGGATTGACTTCAGCACGGCGTACAATGCGCGACTCTGGGCCCCCTGGATGTCGATCAAAATTTATTCATTAAGCTATTTAATCACTTTCCTCTTCAGCCTCGCGTAACCACTGGACCCATTTGCCAGTAGGAGCCTTCACTTCTATTAGCTCTTCGCTTGCATTTGATTCTGGAGCATCCCACCAAGCGTAAATCTGATCCTCCTCTACAATATCTTCATCGTAGAGGATATATAGTGCTCGCATCAAGATACTGGCTCCGTCAGATCTGTTCTCCAATGCTAGACATTGCTCTTGTAAGACGTTCAGAAGATCGACTTGCTCCTCGGTTTCAAAGACTTGTCTGCGAAATAGTAGACCCCATTTTCTAAAAATCTTGTTGGTAGCCTCCGTCAAGGGTAGGGTCTGCGTAGCAACAAAATGTTCGATTCGGGCCAGTAAAGCCTTTGTTGTAGCCAGTCTCAGTTCGTGATAAGAAACGTTCATAGACATACGGAGAGTGTTGAGCTCTAGTAATGCGGTATCCAGATCATGATTGTTCTCCATCGATCTGGTCACAGTGGCCATAGCTTCTTTGTCGAAATCATCTTCATCTCTGAGACCATCGGCATCACTGTCATATTCCGAGTAGTAGCTAGTTGTAGATAAAGTTCTACCCTTACGACGAGACCCGGTACCTGGCAACGAGGTAATTGAAGTATCTGAGAGATCAAAAAGACCGTCATCATGGGCTGCAGATTCGGAAACTCCTAATTGTGGCATTTTAGATTCGGATGCTGCCACTTCGGCACCAGCAGGTACTTCTTCATTGAATCCAACAATTGCTCCAGGAAGAAGCCTGGCTCCAGCACGGATTATTGCCCCGGAAGCTACTACTGCCCCGGTGGCTTCGACGCCATTCTCTAAAATCACATCATCCCAAATATATGAGTTCTTCAGTTGAACGCCTTCACCAATACGAACATTTTTTCCTACGCAGGAACAAACAATATTCGTTTCAGCTCCAACAAATGAGCCTCCTCCAATGACTACGCACCGCTGTAGCCTAGAAGTCTGTGCCAAAATTACGTCATTTTCTTTGTAGATGTGTTCACCCATGTGAATGTACGAAGTCCCATCGATTACATTTGATTCTGGGGCCACAGGGTAAGTCCAACGCTCCATAATGTCCTGCGATATTGCATGATATGTGGACCAACTTTCAACTCTAGCAGCGTATTGGTTAGTGATGTGTGCGTAGACGGTTTTTTGTAAAATATCTGATGCCAATATTCCACGGACAAAGTCATTACGTAGTTCTTGATAATCAAAATTTTCCTGGAAGATTAATGGTACCTGAGGGGCACAGATATCGACATGGCAATCGACTAAATCATTTCTAATCTCAAACTCGTCGACGCCGACCAAAAGCTCGGGGTCTATAGAAACTGCCTTTTTTGCGCCGCCAATTTGTTCGTAGTATAAGCATTTTCCAGTGGCTCTGTCTACCATGAAAGTAGCCGGTTCAGTATTAGATCTCGATCTATGATACGGGGACGCTTCCATCAAAACCATTGTTAACATATGATCTTTGTCCTGAGATCTACGCTGTCTATGAGTCTTGAGCACTGGCTCCAAAGACATATTTGTAACGACGTCACCGCTGATCAATACAAAATCTCCAGTAATCAATCCTCTGTTGTCCAAGTCTCGCATCGCATCACCGACCGATCTGGACTCCAATGATAGCACAGTTTGAACCTTGAAAGGTGAATTTCTTTGGCTCCATTTCGATTTTTCCAAATAGTCTTGAATCTGAGAAGCATGCGATCTGCACATTACATATACCTCATCGACACCTGAATTTGCTAAAAACTCCAATGTATACTCTATGAGAGGGACGTTAGCCAAAGGAAGCAAACATCTAGGGCTTTGTGAAGATACCGGCTCAAATCTTGTTTGATAGGAATCCGTCAGTATAATGGCTTGCAAACGTTCATCCTGAACTATCTCCTTTTGTTTCTTGTTCTTTGGAGGCATTAATACAGTGAGAAGAGTAAAAATCTAACTGAACATTTTCAGTATGCAATTCTCCAAAAAATCATTGATGGATGTTGGATGGCACGTATTTTCCACCATATCAATCGAGCATCCAAGTTGCCCCATCGATTAGCTGAGACAGCTGACACCAGAAATCATAAAAGTTCAGAGAAAGTACCAGCAGTCACTGTCTGCTTAGACTGCAACTTTGCTTAGAAGCTATTACTACTAAAACTACTGTATTATATACTCGGTTCATTTCAAGATGAAAACTTTCAGCTCCAGTTTCGGGAAAACTGAAGGCTTAATTCCTTGGGATCCATATCAAAGTAGTATAGAACTTTGTTCTCGTCAAATACTCTCTTTTCGTTGAATTGTCTAATTGGCTGCCGTAACTCCTTACTAGCCTTTTGAGGCCTAAACTCTAATAACTTTTCCTCTAAAACGCCATATCGAGAAATGAGGAACTCTTTGAATTGTTCCAAAGCCAAGAAAGCCGTAACTAAAAAACTCAATCCTTTCCACGATAATTCTTCATCTTCATGCTCATTCTCCTGCTTATCAATTTCTGCTGAAAGAGTTGCACCTTGTTTACTGAGCAACCCATCGATTCCTCTTATTATCAGGTAAACTTCCTCCAATGTGATAAAATTCACATTCGCCAAGTTTAACACAACGAAACAAACATAATCTCGATAAGATTGGGAATCACTTTCCGTTGAAATCTTTATATCGTTGATAAAAGACCGTAAAAGGTTAGAGAAAAACTTCTTTCTGGAACTCTTATTGTCGCCCAAAATTGTCAAAAACAAGGCTAGGAAAAAGGTTTCTCTCCACATATTCTTCGAATGAGCTTTGCGATATTCAGTTGCAGTCCTGACACCCTCTACATAGCTTGATTCTATGAGGCTTTCATGCTTGTTGTGCAGCTCACGGTGTATCTGAAGAGCAAGACTCCTTATAGTCCTGTTGGAAGAAGACTCTAAGCAAACAATTGTCGAAATACAAACTTTTGGGTTTGCCATACCCAATCTGACAACAAAGTCAATAAATCTCACTGGTAGCAAAGAGTAGTATCCTTCATCAAAGATGCACATTTTCAGAACGTAATCCATATATTTGTGTACCAATGAGACACCCAGACTCTCATTCACAAATGACGGTGATTTTCCATGGAACACGTCCATATCCAAAGATAATTGCTTTGAGTTTTTGTTAGAATGATCTGAACTGTTATTGCTGGCTTCTTCATGCTGACTCAAAAATTCAAAAATTCCTTGAATAATCACTTCTTTAGTATCCACATAGTCAGACTGAAACTCTTCATCCATGATCGTCACTAAGGGCTTAGAGAGGAAGAACTTGGGATGCGTTACGCATAATTCCATCAGATTTCGAATCGCAATTCGACGTACGTTACGGCCCATCGAGGGCTTCGTAAAAAGCAAGAGTGAACGCACAAAAACACTAACTACTGGTTCGTTAGGTTGTATGGTGATATTACTTTTTTCAAATAATTCACGATACGTCTCAAAGTAGCAGCATCTTGCAAATGATCCTGTAAGATAAAGTAATCTGGTTAGCTTTGCATTCAAATCTCCCTCATGATTAGAATTAACGAATGGTCGTAAAAGACGCAAACACGATATAGCAGCATTGACGTATCTAGTATCGTTTTGAAGGTTGCTGAGATAGTAGACTGTTGGCATGGCCTCAAACAACTCTTTGACGTTGAACTTGGTAAGTTTCTCCAATAACAGGGTTAAGCATTCATAAGTAAAAGAAGAAGCCAGGTTTTTCATTAATGGAAGAGAATGCTTAAACAGTTTGAGCGTGTAATAGCAAGTAACAGTATTCGAATGTTCATTCAAGTAAGGTTTCAAAAACACCAGCTGGTCTTGGTTCAAAATTTCCCCATTGATCAAAACCAAAGTTGAAGTTAAACACATCATGTGCTCCGCCTTCCCATTGCCTTCGTTTTCAACAATAGATTCCAAGGAGCTATCTGCAATTGCTTTAATAGATCTGAGTAATCGTTTTGAGGAATTAGTATCCTTATTTCCTTCATCATTCAAAAAAGACTTTATAAATTCCACAAAACTGTCCTTATTCTTATTACTCCTTGCCAAAAGCTGTGCCACTATGTCGACCCTCGCATGTATACCCAGTTTATATGCTGTAGGATTATCCGCATTATTCAACACGTCCAAGGAATAGAACCATAGTTCTAAAAGTGTTTCCCTAGCAAGTATGACCATCGATTCCTCTTCATCCTCCAGTAGCTTTAGGAAACCTTCAGCAATCTGTACCTGAATGGATACATCTTGCGTGACTATATACATAGATTTGAGACACTTAAGAGCACCTTTCCTCACGGAAATACTCTCACTGAAAAGTTTGTCCAGAATCAGAAGATAGAAGTCTGTCAAATAGGGCTCCTTTTCAATATACTTAGAAGCTTCTTGAATTATCCAATTGTTTATGATAGGCGAACTGTCTCGGAGACCTTTGATGAAAATGTTTTTTACTGTTGAATAATCTAAAACTTCTCTTGAAAGGAGAAGAGAGACGGTTTTCATAGCTTTAAGGCGAGTTTTGGGCTTTTTGCTGTCCAAGTTGTTAAGCATCATTACCAAAAATCGATCGTACAATTGTAGTAAACTTTGGGAATTCAAAACTTCATCGTATAAACTGTAAACATCAATGTCAACGTCAGCCAGAGCTTTCCCAGTGGGAGCACTAAAATCAAACTTTAAAAGAGCCTCTTCTGGGTTCGAAGAACTGATAATACAGTTGACTAGTATTGTGGTAGCAGCGCTCCAATCCAGTTGTCGCAAAAGGTAGGGCAGCATCGATAAGTCAAAACTTTTCTCCCTATTTTCAAAATTCAACTTCTCATTCAAAGACTTTGCAATCAGCCCGGCAATAAGGATTGAAATGTCATTATCACTGGACTCACTTAAACCTTTCATAAACCTTTTAATTAGAAGGGAAGCTCCAGGAAAATGTGGGTCGGAAAGTACTTGTAGCACATCTTGAATCAGATATTCAAGCTTACTTCTTAACTTTGGATGATCTATTACACGTCCCATCAAAGTTGCAAATACAATTTGTAGGGTATTTTGAATTTCATTGTGAACTTTAGTCACTTCAGACAAACTAAGCTGCCTGAAATCAAGAGTTTCAACTTGGATCATTCGAACAAGGGTGACAGTGAAAACGTCTAACATGACGCTCTGCACCCTATATACTTTGGAGTTTTTCTCATCCAGTTTATGTATTGCATAGCAGAATTCTGTAAGAATGAACTCTCTCTGATCCGGGAAAAACCTGAAGATGGATAACAGCAGATCGGATGAAGCATATTTCAAAGGATTAAATCTTGAGTGGTCTATTAGTAGATTTTTCCTCTTATGATCAATATGATGAGTAATGATTGTGATACAAACATATTCGAGTCTGGTGAAAAGATAATCATCAAGCCTGTGATTGACGCAGTATATTGAAAGTGCTACTATCGATTGTTTGCATAGCTCAAAAATCAAACTGAAGTTATCTGTAGACACTGTGGATTCGTCAATAGATAGTGTACTTAGAGGTTCAATAACGTCTTCATACTTGGAACAAAAAAAGGTCACTAAACTTTTGAGACAAGTATCCAAGTGCAAAAGTTTGTCATTATCCAAATTTAAAATAGTTAAATTAATTAAGAGACAATAGAAACCTTTGAAAGTCAAGTCCCAGTCCTGTTCATTCTCTAATGATTCTCTAATAAGTTGTAGAGTTACCTTTTGAACATTTCTTAATAATTGAGTATCCAGTTTCAATTCTGCACGATTTGTATCTAATTGATATAAAAGATCCATTATTCTCAACAAATGATGGTGTTCCAGATGTT
The DNA here is from genome assembly GCA_023213065.1 of Komagataella ulmi. Lineage (NCBI taxonomy): Eukaryota > Fungi > Ascomycota > Pichiomycetes > Pichiales > Pichiaceae > Komagataella > Komagataella ulmi. The sequence continues at coordinate 2,578,425 of JAKWAZ010000001.1, forward strand.
CCTCCAAAACGATTTCTTGTAATGTAGTTCTGATCTCCTGTGTGTACTGTTCGTTCTCCTGATCCGGTTGAAAAATCAAGGAACTAGAGCTTGCAGCAATTGTATCTTCCGTGGCTGTTTTTAGCTCAACTTGGGGCTTTTTACTATAATAAAGCTCTTTCACATCAATGGGTTCAACGTTCATTTTGAGTCTTCTGACTTTCAGTTTGGGTTTTACTATTTTAGGGCTGGAATTCCGATTATACATCTGCAAAACCTGTCGAATAAGCAAATTATCACGATAAGGCTGCCTAGAGTTGCAATTAAGCTCTCTTGGCTTGAATGTAGGTTTTTTAAAGCGCAATCCTTCCAATTGTGGATCCACACCTTGAATCCGATGGGCTGTTGTCTGGAAAACCGAGTCCTCACATTCACATGAGAAGTGACTCACAGAAGGCTCCCCTATATCCACTTGATAAGGGCTCGCCAGCGATACCATATCCTGAAGCGCAACCAGTGGCACAGGATAGTTCACCAGTACTGATGGCAAATCCATAGAGGCACACAGGAGTGGAATCGTATAAGTAGTAATGCCTTCGAGGAATGGATAGGAGCGCACGGAGATCAGACTTACCCTCGTTCAGGAAGAAAGCTCCAGGCGGGCATATTGTTCCTCGCTCGAAGATTCCAATCATCATACCCCATCATTATCAGTTATGAGCTGTCGAGTTTTTGTTCCCTATGGCATAACAGAAGAAACTGATCCCATATCGATCAGCAAATCTAACAAAGAAAAAGAAGGTCCATGGTTTATTGAGAATATACTTTTGAGACAAATTCCATCGATTCAGGAGACACTGGTATCATGTAAAGATATGATTATTGATGAGAGCAACGAGATAAAGTTACCTATTTCATCCAGAAACTCTGATGTAATCAAGGGAGTTATTAGCAGAAAACAGTGTGAGATTGTGGGAGTCAATTTGCTTTTGAAAGGTTTCCCCGTTAAGCATTTGGAGTTGAAAGCTAATGAAAAAGTGGTTATTCCTCAGCTTAATGATGGAGTACATGAAATCGGTCAAGCATTGATTAGTATCGACCGTTTGTTTCAACTTTATAGTGATGGGGCTCACTTTGAACGGTACCTGGATGTTTTAACTGAGTTTCATGGACATATCAAACTAGCTAAAGATAGCTTGAAACTGCCATCACCAGATTATCTGTTCCCTCGATACAGAAACGTAAAGGCTTTAGAACCAGAACTTCCAGTTAGCATGTCCTTAGACTTTTACATCAATAACGGAGATATATGTCTAGAGATCAACAAGCTCCATCAATCACACGCCGTTCCTTGGAGCATTATCGTCAACAAGACCAAGAGACAAAGTTTTGTTGATGTAGTCAGAACTCAAATTAGCAAAAACCGGGAAGACTCCATAAATGAGATTGTGGACATGGAGTACAAAAAATTGCTGAGGTGGCTTGATAGTGAGAGTGACACTGCTATCGAAGATGACAATAATCATCACAAGAAGGCATTACAGGGAAGAGGTGTTGGGGGCGTGCTTAGTGGTCTTTTTTTCAATGGAGGGTCCAGTTTCAGAAATTGCAACAAATATTTGCAGAATTACTTGACCTATCTGGACAACGATAATCAACCAATTGTTGTTATGGTGGAGGAAAAGTTTGAAGTAATGAGCTCAGATCCTATCCTGATTAGTACAAGTACAAAGTTGGAGACTCTAGAACGCGTAGTGGAAAAGATGATAGAAAACTTCCAAGTAATCAACTATAAAGAGAACAGATAGTTTTTTAGATAAATCAAGAAAGAACGGTATTTGACTGGATCAAAGCCTATAGGTTCGTTTGAATCACATTGAGGTCACTAAGGGTCGAATATACAGTGTCAATTGACGCTTAAACAAATTGAAGAAGTGAGAGAAGGAGATTTGGTAAAAGGAGGTTTCGAATGCGAAGCTTTTTGGTTCATGAATGTCTTTGATCAACGCAAAGTATTATTAGTTTCATCTGTTTCGAAGAAAGTCCTTCAATGAATTACAAATACCTCATTTATTTCTGTCGTTCAGCCATTCTTTTCTTTTGAAATAATTATGAAGCAGATAATTTACATTAATAATACACAATAGATATCAAAGACAGGTTAAATATTTCGTTTGTCAAGCAAACTCAACTACAAGGCCTTAATCCTCTCTAATTTTCTCGGCAGGTTCGTTTTCTTGCAAGATGTTCCTCTCCTGTACTTGATATTCTAGCTGCCGTCTTTTAGATCGCAGTAGTTCCAATCTTGAAGGAATGCCCGATGATAATCTCTTTTTCCTCAAAGAACTAACATTTTCCAGTCGAATCTTGTTTAATTCACACTTGCGTATCAGACTGTTGCGTTTTCTTTCAAGCTTCACCAATTCATGGTCCAATCGATTAAGCAGCAGAGCGATATTCGGCTCTACTGAATGCCGGAGAGTTTTTTTTGATTGCAATACATCTGCCTCTGGGATCAACCCAAACACCCTGTTAGTCTTGAGAATGGTAGATAGCTTGGGAAAAGAAGTAGTCGCCCGACTTAGTACTTCCGTTGAAGAATCCAAAAGCTCAACGGAAGCCTCCAGCGAGTTGATACAGCTTTCAAGAAACATCAATAGGGCTCAATGATGAATCTTTAGGCGTCAAAAGGATACTCAGAACTGCGCGTTGTATTCATTAGAAGCGCGGAGCGAGCAGTGAAAACATAGGAAGGTAAGGGTGTTTCTTAAACACCAACCCCATAGGAATAGCAGTTCTACAGTTACCAACACAACTTTACCAATTATTCATATATACTTTGATGACTAAAATTTAAGTTTCCCATAAATACAAAATAAATCGGCTGGATGCTGAAGACGAAAAAATGGGCTATTTTATAGTCTGGAAATGGCACCGCCTGGGGAAGTTTCCGTCCTGCCAGTGAGAATCTCTACACCATCTTCAGTAACCAAAAGGGTGTGTTCGAATTGGGCACTTGGTCCTCCGTCAGCAGTAACGGCGGTCCAGTTGTCGGGCCAAACCACGTCACGATGAGTGCCCAGCGTCAGCATTGGTTCGATAGTGAATACCACTCCTGGTTTTGCTACTCCAACAGCTTTATTTCGAGCGTAATGCGGAATTGTTGGTTCAGTGTGGAATAAAGTATTGATTCCATGACCGGTGTAAGAACGAACTGTTTCACAGCCTCTCTCGGTTACATAGTTTTCGATAACAGTACCAATTTGACGGAACGGCATGCCAGGTTTGACCAAACGGATGGCTTCAGCAAGAGCTTCTCTAGTTGTCTCAACAAGATTGACCAACTCTTTGTTCGTCTTGGCTTTTTCTCCAACATAGTACGTTTCATTCAAATCTGCATGAAATCCATCCTTATAAAGGGTAACATCCAGGTTGACAATATCGCCATCTTGGAGGGGTCTGCGATCGGGTATACCGTGACAAATGACTTCATTAACGGATGTGCAAACAGATTTGGGAAAATTGAAGTAATTTAGAGGTGAGGGGTATGCTTCCCTCTTGATTGTTTCATTATGAACAATTTCATCTATCTCATCGGTGGTAACTCCTGGTTTGATGGCTGCAGCTGCAGCATCAAGAACTTCACGGGCCAGACGGCAAACGTTTTTCAACTTGGCCAAGTCTTCTGGCTCAGTTACTAAATTGATCTTGTTCATTCTGTTATTTTTGATTTCTGAGACTGGTACTCCATCAAGAGCATAATCCGGGAGAGTGATGCTCTCTGGAACCTCTCGTCTTACAGACAATGGATATGCTGGCCTGAGCTCACCGGTGTACGCAAAGTTGGGAAAAGGGTTGTACGAACCCTCCATATCACCATCTTTGGCGTGAACCGCTTTGTGAATCTTCCATCCATTCTTGAAACATGATTGATTGCAAAAATATTGAATCTGACCCTGCTTAAGACACAAGGGACATTTTAGGGTAGATTCAGTCGCTTTTGAGCACTCAGCACTAGCACAGCTATGAATCATGAAGTTTTTTTTTTGGGGTAGGATTAGTTTTTAAGCGCGAGCTCTTCACCACGAGAATCTGGCCGCAAAAACGACTATACTCCAAGGAAGGTGAAGGACAACCTCTGCTAACAACTTATAAAAGGATTACAGCTCAGTAGAGATCTTCAATTCTTCCTCTTTACTCAAGTCTTTTACTACAATATGAATGTGAGGAACTCCTTTTATACTCTGTAGCGCTCCCCAATTACGGAACCATATTAGTCGGGATCGATCTATGCCGACTCTTAAAACAAACAACTCGGTTATCAATGCATCTAAACTTTTCCTGGTTTCTTCCGAAATATCTCCCAGTGGCGAATGAGGATCCGGAGGGATCTCAGTTTTGAGCCAAGCTACCAAGTGGACTAAATCCGGAGTAAAATAGTAAGGAAACTGATTACGTTCTATTTGGTAAGGTCGGGAGGACTCTCCAAAGTAGTTTCCATCATCTCCTTTATGCCACTGCAGTTTTTGAAGCACATAGTTCTCAACTGAACTGCCTTGATAAATGAGATGTTGTTTGTGCATGTCGTAGCATTTCTTGCAATCGCGTGATCGATAAAGCTTGTCAATATCATTTCTATTTACTATTTCAACTAGCTGATCCCATGATATAGGAAAAGAACCAATCATTGAAGATGTCGTCGCTGATGAGCTTGAAATAATAAGAGAAGGTCGAGTTCCAATGTCTCGAAGTCAATGGTTAGTTAGTCCCGCCCGGAAGGAGGTTCGGAGGGATTACGTTGGTGCGAAATCCTTCAAATCCACCCCCCCTAGGATAACCCTTGAAAAAAGACCCATCGCTGCCTCGTTTTTTAAATCTTTCTTCCTCTCTTCCCAAACCATCTCCTTACGACTATCCCACAATGGCAGAAGTTCAAATTGCCCCTAAAGAGGTCATATATTGTGAAGTTTGCTCATTTCCTCCAGAGTACTGCGAGTTTGGTGGAACGTTCAACAAATGCAAAGCATGGTTGGAAGAGGAACATCCTCAATTGTTTCAAAGTCTCTACAGTGCAGATGCCCTTGCTGCTGCCACCTCGTCTCTTTCTTTAGAAAAGGAAGAAAAGATTTCCCAGGATTTGCAAAAGAAACGTCGAAAGGAAGAGAAGAAACAAGAGAGAGAATTACAGCAAAAGCTGGCTTCTAAAGTCCTGATAAAAAAAATTGCTAGAACTAAAAGAAAGCAAGTCATTGCAATATCTGGCCTGGAAGTTTTTAATATTGACATGAAGAAGTTGGCAAAGACTTTTGCATCAAAGTTTGCCACGGGGGCCTCGGTGACTAAGAATCTGGAGAAGAAGGATGAAATTATCATTCAAGGTGATGTTGGTGATGAGGTTGAGCAATATATCTTGGAATTGTTAGAAAAAGATGGACTGACCGAAGTCAAAGTGGAACAGGTTGACGAAAAGCCAAAAAAGAAGAAGCCTGCTGCACCAGGTACCGGTACTGGCAACGCTACTTCAACCTAGTTAAAGTAATAAGCATTGGGCGACACGATCCAAGTGAAGGGGCTGTTCATTCTCTAATATTTGGGTGAATGGTTAACCTAAGTGGCAATTGTAAGCTAATTTTGTAAATTAAGGCTAATAGAGTGATTTTTCACTCTAGAGATGTTAGATGTCTACCATCATGTTCATGTTCCGTCCCTAATACTATTCCTCGCGCCTTGACAATCCTTTCTCATCAGTAGACCTTCAGTTCATCTGATCAATGGAAATCAACTCTAGAAATTTACTGACGACAGGGATACTCCTTCGTGTGGGTTTTTTTACCTATGGTTTATATCAAGACTCTCATTTAGAGGTAAAATATACAGATATTGATTACTACGTTTTTACAGATGCCGCCAAGTTTATCGCCGAAGACAGATCGCCCTATGCGAGGGAAACCTATAGATATACTCCATTGCTGGCTCTCTTACTACTGCCAACAACCCTGGGAGGATTCCATTTTCAATTTGGTAAGATTTTATTCATGCTCTTGGATTTGCTCACTGGAATTCTGATTCTTAGAATCCTTGAGTTGACAAAGACAAGAGAAAGAAACAGATTAATTCTTGCAAGTTTATGGCTACTGAATCCAATGGTTATCACAATTAGCAGCAGAGGAAGCTCTGAATCTATTTTAAGTGCATTGGTCTTAGCCTCAATTTATTCGTTACTGAGGGGAAATATATTTTCTTGTGGACTAGCGCTGGGGTTATCAATTCACCTGAAAATCTATCCAATTATCTACTTACCCACAATGATTGTGTATTTGAGCCGGGATGGAAGGGTTGTGAATGGAATAAAAGAAAGAGGTCAATATTTTACTAAGAATGCCATATATTTGGTGTGTGTTGCTGGCTTTACGTTTTGTTCGTTAACGATTCTGATGTTCCATCTGTATGGTATGGCTTTTTTGAGAGAGACTTATATTTACCATTTTATTCGAATCGATCACAGGCATAACTTTTCCATTTACAACACTGCATTGTATTTTGTGTCCTCTTTGGAGCACCAAGGCCTCAAGGGAGATCTTCTTAGTTTCGAAAAATGGGCTTTCATTCCTCAGTTAGGGTTTTCAGCTGTACTGATTCCCTGGTATTTAACCAAGAAAGATATCACATCAACCCTCTTTATCCAGACATTTGTCTTTGTCCTGTTCAATAAAGTTATCACCTCCCAATATTTCGTGTGGTACCTCTGTTTGCTTCCGTTTTATTTGAGACAATACAGCGGTTGGAGGCAATGGCCCGAATGGGCCGGTCTAGTTATCTGGTCAGTTTCCCAGAGTCTGTGGCTTTATTTTGCTTACCAATTGGAGTTTAGGGGAAGAAGTACTTTCTATCCACAGCTTTTTGGAGCAGCTAGTCTGTTCTTTGTTGGAAATATATACCTTACGGGGATTTTCATAAAACGAACGAAGGCGATCACCCAGGCAGACGACCAGGTAGAGAAGAAAAAGGCTTAGATAACACAGCAAGATAATTTAGACTAAACCTAGGTTGAAATGTGGCTCAATAAATTTATTGTGAATGCAAATTTCTGTAATCTCATCTTCCTTAGTAGCTTCGCTTCAGTCTAAGTATTTTCAACATCGCGCGCTCAAGAAAATTTCTTCCTTGAAATGGAACTATACTCTCCAGAAGGTCTCAGAGCAGACGGTAGAAGATGGAATGAACTGAGAAGGTTCTATTGCCGTATAAACACTCATCCTATTGTAGCAGATGGATCCGCTTATGTGGAAGCTGGAAACACGAAAATTGTGTGTCTACTCAATGGCCCCCACGAACCTACGAGGTCTCAAATGAACACCCAAAGAGGATCACTAGACATTAAGTTGCATGTATCACCCTTCAGTACAACGGAAAGAAGGAAAAGCACACGTAATGACAGAAGAATTCAAGAATTAAGCACTATTTTGAAGAATACATTCGAACAAGTGGTGATTTTGAAGAATTATCCTCGCACAATAATTGAAGTTGATGTTAGAGTACTGGCTCAAGATGGTGGATTACTAGCTTCTTGTTGTAACGCTATAACATTAGCTTTGGTAGATGCAGGGATTGCTCTTTACGATTATGTATCTGCTGTGTCCGCAGGTGTGTTTGACAACCAAATTTTGTTAGATTTAAACAGATTAGAGGAGCAAGATCTGTCCTCTGTAACAATCGGAGTGGTCGGTAAGACCAAAAAACTGTCATTAGTACTGTCAGAAACCAGGCTACCACAGGATAGACTGGCTAAGGTTTTTGAAGTCGCTGTGAATGGATGTCATCAATTGAAAGAGCAAATGGATGCCCAAGTTGCAAAAAAAGGAAGAGAGAAGGCCATCACCGAAGGATTGAAAACTAACTGGGTGCCGTGAAATATGATTCACAACGTTCCATTTTCCTTTTTGCCAATTTGGCTTGACTTTTTTTCTCTGTATTGTAGAATTAGAAGGTCTCTATTATGAGCCTCCAATCTTAGTTTCATCAAGTCATCGTCGATTAGGTCTTGCTTCTTGAATAATGTTCTGCACTCGGGACAAAAGCCAGAACCTTGGGATTGTTGCAAAAACTCCAAAATATGAGTTCTTTCAAAACAGTGGCCACACACCGTTATCTTAACGGGGTTTTTCATAGGTCGTTTAGATATAGGACAAATAAGACTAACCTTGCCCCCTGAAATTGCGACGTCTTCATCCTCCGCATCTGGAAGTTCAGATTCAGGATTCAGTGTCACAAATAAATGTTCTTGTAGCTGTTGTAATCTGTTGTTTGCAGTTTCAAAAGTTGCTGAATCGACTTCTAATGTGGACAATTGTGATTTTAGTTGATCAGCACAGTAGATTTCCTCTCTTTGATCTCTCAACGCATTCAAATTTTCCAAGCTGACTTCAGCTGATTCTCTGTAGTTGATTCTTTTTTGCGCTTTGATAGCAGTCAGTGCCACCTGATATCTTGATCGTTCTAACTCGTCTTCAGTGATCTTCCTTCCAGAACTCATGAACTCGTCAATGAGATTCCTACAATCTTTCTGTATACTTTCTCTGACTTTTTCCAAAGGATCATCAATTAGTTGGAGAGCCTCTACTTCTAGTTTATTGGCTATGAATCTGGAAGCAGTCTGCTCCAGTTGATCCGTGTACCTAGAAACCATTGATCTGAACTGCGTGTCATAGAGATTGACTTTAAGTAACTCCTGCTGAGCCTCTGGAACTAGTGGAAAAGACGTCGGGAGTTTTAGTGCGCTCTGAGTTGTTAATCCCTCATTTTCAGCGTGTTCACTTTTCATGGCGTGGAGTAATGAGTTATAAACAGGTAACGTAATTTTACAGTAGTTATTTCGAGGACTACATGTTTTATTGAAAAAGCACCACCAAGAAACACAGAACAAATCATCAGTGACACAATGACATCCTTACCGGTGCTGTATAAGGTGATAACATTACAGAATTTGCACTCTCTGTATATACAATCATATCAAAGGCAGGAAAAAGGGATCACCCTTGATATGGATAAACTTCGGTCAAGCATAAATGCTAGTCCGTTGGTAGACCCAGCTTACGATCTATGTCAAATAAGTCCACAAAAAGTTCAGAAAGATAACCAGACTAGCCAAATGATTAGTGACGAACAAATTGTTGAAATAATCAACGAATTCTTTGTAGCCAATACTGGCCAAGTATTGATTCCTATGTCGGCTAACGTGTTCAAGATTTCTGAAACTATCAGCATAAACACAATAAAAGATCGACTTATCAAAGTCTTGAATCATTACAAAAATACAACTCTGAGAGAAGTGGCAGCTTTGGAGGCACAATATGACTTATTAAGGACACAAAAGGAGAAGGTTATTGCCTCAGAAGTATTGAAAGAGGAAGAGGATGAATCTATAGATGAAGTTGAAGACAATAAGCTTGAAGAAAAGGAAACTCCCAAAAAAGATTATAAAATAGATAAATCTAATTTGGAGGAGCAGCAGAAAAACAAAGAGCAAAGCCCATCTCCAAAGGGGCCGTCTAAAAGTGAACTGAGTACTAGTGGTGAATTTGCGAATGGTGGTAAGGAGGAAGACAATATCGAACAGGAGAAAGTTTCAAAAGAGGGAGACCACGCTTCTGTTGAAGACCACAAAGAGAACAAATCTGAAGAACCTGTTAAGAAGCTTGAGGAGATGGAAAACATAGGAGATAAGAATACTGAGAAGAAAGTTGAAAGTACAGCAGAAAGCAGAATAGAACAACAGCAAGATACTTATGTCAAGGCAGAGAAAGGGAACGTGGAGAATAGTGAAGACTTAGAAATATCTGAAAAGATAGAGGAAAAGGATTCCGAGAAAGTAGATTTAGTTGATTCAACCCTCAATTCTGAAATAAAACCAACTGAAACTTCCGACAAGGACCAACAAATAGCTTCTGATGAGACTGAGCAAGATAAGGAAACAGATAAAGGAGCACCCATAGATAACGAGTTAGACGTTGATTCTTCCAGCAAGGACAAATCTAGCGGTGAAATTACTGAAACACCAAATGGTGAATCTAGTCCAGAGATGTCTCAAAATGAGGACGATAATGAGGAGGCAAGTGCTACACAGGAAAGTTTAGAGAAACAAGAGAGTCAACCAAAAGAATCACGAGTAAAAGAAAAGTTTAGTATGGAATCTTCTGATGAAAAGAGTTTGCCTGAACGAGAATCTCCTTCTAAAGAAGCTGAACTAAAACGTTTACATGATGCAGATGAATCTGATCAAGAGAGATCTCCATCTAAAAGACAGAAGAAAGAGGATACACAAAAGTCCATCAAAAAGTTCCAAACAATTGCATCAAATCTCATCTCCCAAATATCCTCTAACAGGTTTGCGTCTACCTTTTTGGCACCTGTCAACAAATCTGAGGAGCCTGAATATTACAAGATTGTTAAACAGCCTCAAGATCTGAAGACCATACTTAAGAACTGTCGCAATGGGAAGATCACCAATTTTGACGAATTGACTAAAGTCCTACAGATCATGTTTACGAATGCCATCATCTATAACGATGAAGACAGTGATGTTTCGAAACTAACGATTGAAATGATGGAAGAAACTACTAAGATTATAGAGCTGTTCAGAGAAAGTCTGGACTAGTCCTGGACAATGAACTTTATGTACAAAAATATGGGTTAACGTCTTAGCTGTTGCATCATAAGCTGGTTTTGCTCCTGGAAGCGTTGGCCGACTCTCTCACTGTGCTTGAGGAATTTTTCTGCACACTTGTTGATACAGCCTTCTTCCTTGGAAGTCAACTTGTTAGATGTAAAATCGTTGACACAGTCTGTGAAACATTTGCTAACTAAATCAGAGTAAAGACGCATGAAGTCTTTCATCTGTTTTTGTTCAACGAGTTTCTGGAACTCCTGTTGTTCTTTAGCGTTCAATGCGTCCATTTTGAGATGTCGTTGGTTGGGGTTGAGTTAGGACTTGCTCTCTCTGCTTGCAGTCTTGTCAATATTGAAGAAAAAAGTTTTTTGGACGGTACACGTCACACTTATCCTTCGCATTGATTCATTTTACTAAGTCACCATCAATCTGATCAAAGGGATAGATACCTAGACAATGGCTCGCAGCTATGCCGACAGAGCGAAGTCTCACCAGTCACCTGTGGCACGACGACTATTTACTCTTATGGAACAGAAACAGAGTAATCTATGCGCATCAGTTGATGTAAGAACAACCAAAGAATTATTGGAGCTCCTAGATAAGTTGGGCCCATTTATCTGTTTGGCTAAGACTCATATCGACATAATTGACGACTTCACTTACGACGGAACTATTCTGCCTCTATTGGAACTATCAAAGAAACACAAGTTTCTAATTTTTGAAGATAGAAAGTTCGCTGACATAGGTAACACTGTCAAGCATCAATATCAAGGAGGTGTCTACAAGATTGCAAAATGGGCAGACATCACAAATGCTCACGGTGTCACTGGAAGTGGAATTGTAAAAGGCCTAAAGGAGGCAGCTGCTGAGACAACAGATCAACCTAGGGGGCTATTGATGTTGGCTGAGCTGTCATCAAAGGGATCAATTGCCCATGGAAAGTACACCGAAGAAACTGTAGAAATTGCAAAAACCGACAAGGAGTTCGTAATTGGGTTTATTGCCCAAAATTCTATGGGCGGACAAGATGAAGGGTTTGATTGGATTATTATGACACCAGGTGTTGGTTTGGATGACACTGGTGATGCTCTAGGCCAACAATATCGAACAGTGAGTCAGGTATTCTCCACCGGCACTGATATTATAATTGTAGGTCGCGGTTTGTTTGGCAAGGGCAGAGATCCTTTGAAAGAGGGTGAACGGTATAGAGACGCTGGATGGGAAGCTTACCAAAATAGTTTGAGGTAAATTATAAGTATGTACAAGGTATCGGTTCTTTTCGAACAATTTAACTGAATCGATCTTCAATTTCGTCACTCAATTTTTGACGCAGTATTTCAAACACCAGAAGTCCCACGGATGTTGCTGGAATGGTAGTTAATGCATTCCTAACGAACCCTTTATAGAACCAGCGGGTCCAAGATAGTTTAGATTTCTCATGTAAACTTACCAACTGGTGGAATGTATCTAAGTATGATCGGTAATATAGACGGAATTTACTTTTCTTATCCCAGGAGTTCTCGTTGAAAATATCCAACGCTTCCAACCTTGCTAAATGTATTGACTGAACTTTAGAAAATGGGTATTGAACGGCTAGTAACGAACAAGCAGCGCTAGCACCAGCCAAGAGAATGAAAGTCGTCCTCAGGATATTTTCACTTTTCGTTTTCACTGTGTCACCTTGTGGCCTTCCAAGAAGACTATTTTTCATCCTATCAATTCTCTCCATGGTGCTTTCGGTTATTCTGTAACCTTTATTTTTAATGGCTTCAAACGTTGTGAAATATATAGCAAAAGATGTGCTCTCTTTTACCAGACTTAAGGAGTAGCCAGCAAATACTCCCAGAAAACCACTTGTCTTTAGTTTATGGAGGCCGTAAATCCATAGGTTGTCATTCTTACCCCCAATAATCTCTGAGGCATTAGATCGGGCATATATTGCATCGATTGGGGCGGCTACCAATGACTGCGCAGCACCAGCTATGAACCCAGCTCGAAATACGTCTATCAGTCTTGGATTGGCTATCGATCTACCCTCTTGACCATCAGTATATGACTGCAAACATGATAGGTAAGTTGTGTAAAGTACAATTCCCATTACAGAATTGGCCACCAGTGGTGGCAGGATCTTATTCGGTATCAACTCCCAACCATGGGTTTTGATGGCTCGTAACAATAAAGCAGGATTTGAGTGGGAAAATGGGCTGTAAGGTTTACCTTTCAGGTGAGCTCCAAAAAAGATGCGTATTGGCGCCATGTAGTCAAAACGAGTGGGACGGAACAGTTTGGCTGGTGTCCTTAGGTACAGTGAACTGAATTGGACTAAGACTGCTCTAATACCAGCTGTGGAAGCAGACACTACTTGAGTATTCTTGTTGCTAAGGGTGGCCTTTTTAGAATCATCGTTGTCTTCCGTAGGTTTCTGGAACACAATGCCAGAGTTCATAGAGAATCAGAGGGGAATTGAGGTGTGTGTATATGTATTTATGGGGGTACCATACCCTGTACTTTCACATATTCATATCTATCTATGGGCCGCGAAAACGGTTTTATTATGAAAAAAAACTGATTACCTCATCAATATCAGATCGATCTCCTTGAGTAGTTGGAGTAACTTTTCCAAGCAAGCTTCCAATCTTTGCTCTGAAGATTGCCATTGTTGATGTCAAAATTGTACTTTTCCAGCTTGCTTAGATATAACTGAGTGGGGATTGATGACATGAATGGGACATAAAGAACATCAGGCACTTTCTTAGTCCAATTTTGAGCCCTAGAATGCAAAAACTGGTTGTGGGCCTGTTCCACGTCCAACACTTGACCAATGTCCTGTTTCAGCTGGTCAAATTTCTGACGTGCTGTAAGAATATGGTCATTGGCACATGTCGCAACGTCGAACACCACATTAGATAGTTGTTCCGAGGTTCTTGCTAAATCAGTACCCTCCAGGTATCCATGGAAAAGTCTTAAAAGCTGTTCCTGCGACAAGTCATGCTTGGCCATCAAATCCAACGGCAGCGGAATATGATTTTGTGTTGTAGCATAATACTTTAAACCTATTAGCATGGTGGCAACCCCAGTCGCTTGACCTAGATGAGCCGCCACCTCAGTCAGGTTTGTCTCCAGGAACGGGGCCTGCTCTAGCAGTTCAACAGCAGAAGGAGAGATGTTAGGTGATAATAGTAATCGCTGTGTTAAATAGTTGCTCTGTGAATAAATACCTTCGCCATAGGAACAAACCTCATCCATGCTTTTGAACCCTAACTTAGAGGTGTTCTTTAAGTAATGCAGTCTTGATGTCAATATCTGTTGAAACATGTCCATATCCAAGTTAAGTTCCTTGTTAATACCATCCCGTAACAACGTAGCCACCGGTTCACCCAAAGGCTTCTGGTACCCGCCTAGAAACACTTTCTGGAGTAATTCCTCCCAAAATTTGAATTTGACGTCAAGCAGGCCAACCCCCACATTAGCTCGGAATTGACTGCTGGCTTTTGTATTGGAGTCTGATATCTTGTTCACTTCCAATAAAAAACATCTTATCGCCATCCAGGTATCTCTTGCAGGTTCTGGAATGTAATGAGCCAATAGATAACTTGACTTGTCGAATTTGTTCAACATCTCGGTGCAATCTGTCCTTGCTTTCAGCACTGATTGTCTATATTGTAAATCTGGCGGGGATGTGAACTGTTGGTGAATCGCATGGACATTCAGCCTCCTCGCAGCAACGTGAAACCTTCTCGTTCCCAACATGCTAGGATATTTCTGGGTAGGAATCTCTAAGGTTGATAGACAATTAAGGACCAAGTAGTCAAGACGGAGAAACGAGTCTCTCGGAGATTGCTTACTTTTCGCTTCCTTACTGGCTAGAGTTCTGGAAAGAAATCCGATACGGGAGCTACCAGGAAATTTAGCGCGAGCTGAAAGATCATCTCTCTCTGTAAGGATTGAAGATTAAAGGGTTGAATCGCATATGTTCGCCTTTCTTGATGTCACTATCGGAGGCAGCAAGATTGGAAGGATAGTTTTGCAGCTTGACAGTATTAACTGCCCATTGGCTTCCACTAATTTTTTGAATTTATGCAAACAAGCGGGAAAGACATTTCATTCGAAGGAGCACGGAGATATAAAGTTAACGTATCAAGGAATAAGATTTCACAGAATCATGAAAAATTTCATTATTCAGGCCGGTGACCTTGTTTTTGGTAGGGACGAGTCTTTCAATCAAAAGCAGGTGGGTGCTGGAGGGGTTTCTACGTACATTAATGATTTGAGTAATCACGAAAAGGGCCCTATTTATGGAAAGTTTGATGATGAAGCACTGGACACCAGTCCAGAAAATGGATTTGACCGTCCTTTCATTTTGGCAATGGCCAACAGTGGCCCCAATAGTAACAGTTCTCAGTTTTTTATTACAACTTACCCCTGCCCACATCTTCAAGGGAAGCACACCGCATTTGGATCTGTGATTCATGGGAAATCCGTAGTGAGAGACATTGAAAAAGTTGACACAGCCAAGGAAAACAATGGCCCTCTTCAGCCAGTAGTCATAGTGGCGTGTGGAGAGTGGAAAGAAGGAGATCCTGTTCCTGTTTTCAATTGTTCTAATAGTCAAGTCGGGGGAGATGTTTTTGAAGAATATCCTGACGACGATGATAATCTTGACAAGGATTCGCTTGAAAAGGCACTGGAAGCTGTTGAGATAATCAAAGAATCTGGAAGTTTACTTTTGAAACAAAATCAGATCCAAGCTGCTTTATTCAAGTACAAAAAATCTCTTCGTTATCTCAATGAATTCTCCCCTGACCAAGATCAAAGCCCCCAGTTATACTACAGTTTCCTAGTGCTGAAAAAGAAGTTGTACTTGAACATTAGCCTTGTTTATTACCGACTGGGTCAATTCTCCAGAGCGAGAGATTATGCCGAATATCTGTTGGAGATGGAAGACAACTTACAGGTGATTACTGATACGGATAAGGCTAAAGCATTTTTCAGAAAAGGACTGGCTCAGATTGCATTGAAAGATTTTGAAAACGGTTTAAGCGCTCTGAAAGCTGCTCAAGACTTGAATCCTTCTGATCCTATGATCTCAAATGAAATTTTGAAGGCAAGCAAGTCTTTTGAATCATTCAAAAAGAGAGAGCAAAATAAATTGGTAGCTTTCTTCAAGTAAGGTTTACTGGTGGACAAGGATTTAAAGAAACTGTACCTTTCTTGGTGGTCAAACTATAGTGTCCTCTGTTTGCACTAGTTGTAGAGAACATTCAGCTGGTTGATCACTCGGATTATCGAAGCAAGAATTGTTCAGTCGACCATCTCAGGGCTTTGCTAGCTGTTAATGTTTTTTTTCTGTGCCTCGTTCTGGTTTCTAAGCAAAAGCCTGTATATTACAAATGCACAACGCAGGTATAGCGGACAGTGTTTCATAGTGCTCCATTTATATCTGAACAGCTACTAGTTTCGTTCAGATGCGAAGCACTTACCGAAAAAGCTATTATTAGAACGAGAGTTGGCTTATCTTCGCATATTACAACGTTACAGATAGTCCACAGCACAATCTTTGTCTGTAGGTAAAACTCAGAAGCATCAAATGAGCTAGGGGTGGGTTCATTAAGCCTCTTCACGATCCTTACTTTCGTCCCACCATCAATGGTGATTACTAAGTTTAAGTTCGTAAATATTTCAGGTGCATGCAAATAAACTTCATGCAGGAAAAAAAGTTACAGATGGCCATCTTAAAATAGTTAACGATTTGGTAAGTAGAAGGAGGTAATCTAACAGAAGGGAACCTTTTATTTGCGTCAACTATCACTGATTCCTGTGAGTGAACTCATTATATATTATTTCTAGAAACACTCTATATCTTTGAGAACTTGGTTAAGCTCTGCCTTTTCTACTATTGACTAATAATAGTAACGAAACGCACCTCAGATAATAAAACAGCTTTTGATCACTGCACGTACCCTCGCGCCCGTATTTATCAACAAAATAACGCAACTGAAAGGCATTACTCAGATCACCTTATTGTTAAGATTGACCCCCTAAATTATTGTGTAACCATCATCTAAAACGAGACCTATTGGTTGTTAGTGAATTGACATTCTGTCCTGTTTGGACCTGGAGTCTCTTTTCCTAGCTTTTATCACCTGTTGACTTCTCAAAGTACACACCTCGGTAACCATAATGTATTATGTAATGCTTTTATTTTTCGTCTGCAAAAAAATAGGAAGGGTAAGTATCTGAGTTCACAGATGAGACGGTATTAACTTTTGAATCTCCAATTCAGATATCTTGTGATCATCAAGCCAGTGTCTTCGTCTCGTTCAAGATAGACATGTAAAACTCTGCGTAGCGCTTGGATTACAAATTGCACCCGAAAAGACGTTATCCCATAGCTTACTAATTATCGACTGCGGTCCCTGTTATCATCGGTAATATATAAAGACCGGTACCCGTCAAGTTTCACTGTATTCACTATACTTTCCTGATCCTTCAAACAAGATGACTGTTCCTGATTTGAAAGAAACAAACCTTTTCAAGCCGATTAAGGTTGGTAACGTGAACCTTACAACTAGAGTGACTTTTGCTCCAACAACTAGAACTAGAGCAACGGATGATTTTGTTCCCTCACAATTACAACTGCAGTACTATGGTGACCGCTCAAAGAATAACGGGGGTCTGATCATAACTGAGGCAACATTTGTTTCTAAGCAGGGAGGCTTATATGACAACGTACCTGGTATTTGGTCAGAGAGACAAGCAAAGGCTTGGAGGGCTATTACAGACAAAGTGCACCAAAACAATACCGCCATTTCGGTGCAATTGTGGAACCTTGGAAGAGTTGCGTCTCCAAAATTAGCCAAGGAACACGGACTGAAGTTATTAGGTCCCTCTCCTATCTATGAAAACGAAGCCAGTGAGAAGGCAGCCCAGGAGGCAGGCATTGAGATCCAAGCTGCTACTATTGAAGACATAGAAAACTTCAAGAAAGAGTATGTTGTAGCTGCAAAACTAGCAACTGAGGTAGCTGGATTTGATTTTATTGAAGTACATTCTGCTCACGGATATCTATTCGACCAATTCTTGCAAGGGAAAGGGGTGAATGAGAGAACTGACCAGTACGGTGGTACTATTGAAAACAGAGCCAGGTTCCTGCTTGAAGTAATTGATCTTTTGATTGATACCGTTGGAGCTGAAAAGTTAGCAATTAGGCTTTCTCCTTGGGCTGAATTTCAGGGTTCTGCAGGAGTTAATGGTGACCCTCATCCAATTGTTCTTTATGGATACGTTCTTTCAGAGCTGGAAAAGCGGGCCCACCAAGGAAACAGATTAGCATACGTTTCGATTGTGGAACCTAGAGTTAGTGGTGTTATTGATGTCTCAGCTGAGGAGGCCAAAAAGAAGGGTATTACCAACAATGATTTTATCCTTGATATCTGGAAAGGTGTAGTTGTTCGTTCTGGAGCCTACCTTTCAAACCCAGGATACCCCACCCTTATTAAGGATGTCAATGCAAACGATAGAACATTGATTGGTGCAGGAAGATTTTGGACCTCTAATCCTGATTTAGTGCAAAGACTAAAGAACGGCCAAAAGCTGACTCCTTATGATCGAAGCACTTTCTACCTCAACACTAACTATGGCTACAATACATGGAGGGAGTACGGGGATGATACAGTGGTGACTGAGGACGACCCAGAGTCCAAGAAAACTCCTGTTGCGCTTGCCTGAACGTTGCTTTACCGACAATAAATCATCATTTAGCCTTACAACTTTAGATTTTTTTTATTGTATGCCCATGTTATAGAGGTATGTATATGTTATAAAGATAGACTATGAGTACTCTAAGTATACAAAAGTAATTCTCGCAACGATGTTCAGGGTGCTTGATTAGTTTGACTATGAAAGCATTAATTTATTACTTGGCACACCATTTCAAGGCTTTGCTCAACTGAGATGTTGGAAGATGGTGGTTTTTTTTCTGTGTCTTGATTGCCGGACGAAGACTGGCAGGTTACGCAAAACTCAAATACAACGGGAAGTTTCCATAGTGCTCTATTCGTACCCAGTTGCCTAAGTGGTTTTCTGTCCCAATAATTAGCTCTTGCCGGATAAGGTATGATAATTGATGGAATTTTGCTTAAAATTGCATTACAAGGTTACAGATAGTCCACATTACAATCTTTGTCAAGGTAAACATCAGAAGTCTCAACTGAACTAGGTGATAGGCTTCTCTAAGTCACCTTTCGCATAGTTGTTATAAACAATAGTTGAGAACTGAGTTTATGAAATGCGTAGTTAAGTATAGATCTACGATGGATCAAATAAACTTCATGCAGGGACGCAAGCAATGTATGTACCATTCGTATATGGTTTACGATTTGGCCAAGTGCAAGAGGGGTAGTCGAATCATATGAAACTTTCATTTGCAGTTCAGTTCTTCCATAGAATTAAGTGAGAGAGCTCCTCATAGATCATGGCTAGAAACAATTCAAGATCTTCGGGAACTGGTTATCTTTTCAATTCGGTTAATCATTGTCTAGAAACGCGCCCGCACTTATCAGTAAAATCACAGCACTAGGTATTATTCAGGGGAGCTCACTGAGAGCATTGTAGGAGCATAACTAAAAACGAAGGCTGATAGGATAAACTAATGAACTGATAGCTAGTTCCATTTGTTGGAGTTTCTTTGTAGTCACAATCAACCCCAGATCTCCCAATTTATACGTTGGTCAAAGTATTCTTACGTAACCTTTTTTTGTCCATGACACTCAAAGAGGAAGATCAGATTTCAATCCTAACAGGGGTAGCCTTAGTAAACTCTAAAACCTCTCAATTCAATTTTGTCATGGTTAACAACTTGGATTGCCTACCTTCAGTCAAATTTCAAATCTAACTTGCCCTGTATGGCGCTAGTATTGTAAATTCTGACCTGAAAAAACGTTATCCCATAGCTTACTAATGATCGAATGTGGTCCCACCCTGTCATATAAAGGTCGGCACCCCTTGAACTTTCACGGTACTAATTCTTGATTCTTATTCTTCAAACAAGATGACTGTTCCTGATCTGAAAGAAACAAACCTTTTCAAGCCGATTAAGGTTGGTAACGTGAACCTTACAACTAGAGTGACTTTTGCTCCGACAACTAGACGGAGAGCAACGGATGATTTTGTTCCCTCTCAACTGCAACTACAGTACTATCATGACCGCTCAAAGAATAACGGGGGTCTGATCATAACTGAGGCAACATTTGTTTCTAAGCAGGGAGGCTTATATGAGAACGTACCTGGTATTTGGTCAGAGAGACAAGCAAAGGCCTGGAGGGCTATCACAGACAAAGTGCATGAGAACAATACCGCCATTTCTGTGCAATTGTGGAACCTTGGAAGAGTTGCCTCTCCACAATTAGCTAAGGAACATGGTTTGAAGTTATTAGGCCCTTCGGCCTTTTACGAAAGTGAAGCAAGCGAACGGGCTGCCCAGGAGGCAGGAATTGAGCTTCAAGCTGCTACTATTGAGGACATAGAGAACTTCAAGAAGGAGTATGCTGTAGCTGCAAAATTGGCGGTGGAAGTTGCTGGATTTGATTTTATAGAGATTCATGGTGCCCATGGATACCTATTTGACCAATTCTTGCAAGGGAAAGGGGTGAATGAGAGAACTGATCAGTACGGTGGTACTATTGAAAACAGAGCCAGGTTCCTGCTTGAAGTAATTGATCTTTTGATTGACACCGTTGGAGCTGAAAAGTTAGCAGTTAGGCTTTCTCCTTGGGCAGACGTTCAAGGTTCTGGAGGAGTTAATGGCGACCCTCATCCAATTGTTCTTTATGGATACGTTCTTTCAGAGCTGGAAAAGCGGGCCCACCAAGGATACAGATTAGCATACGTCTCAATTGTGGAACCGCGGGTGAATGGTGTTACTGACGTTTCAGCTGAGGAGGCCGTAGAGAAGGGTATTGCCAACAATGACTTTGTCCTTGACATCTGGAAAGGTGTGGTTGTCCGTTCTGGGGCCTATCTTTCATCTCCAGGATATCCCAACCTGATTAAGGATGTCAATGCAAACGATAGAACATTGATTGGTGCAGGAAGATTTTGGACCTCTAATCCTGATTTAGTGCAAAGATTAAAGAACGGCCAAAAGCTGACTCCTTATGATCGAAGCACTTTCTATCTCAACACTAACTATGGCTACAATACATGGAAGGAGTACGGGGATGATATAGTGGTGAGCGAAGACGACCCAGAGTCCAAGAAAATTCCCGTTGCGCTGGCTTAAAAAATTTGTTTCAACCTTGGGAAAATGCTAGAGCTGCATGTTTTGGATACATGGGAAGCCCGTCTTATAAAGGTAGGTAGGTAGGTAGGTGGTAGGTAGGTATTTGATATAAAGGTAGACTATCAGCTTTATATATCTGTATGGTCGTGTTCTACTCATTGGTCACTTAGGTCTGAGGGTAATTTTTCTTCTCTAGTCATCTACGACAGCTGTTAGTCGCAAAGAACAAAACTGTTTAACTGTACACTTTTGAACCCTTTGCTTAGAAAAAATCTTTTCACAGGTTACAGATTCTATTCTAGATTTATAAAATCAGTTTCGGAAAGAAAAGTAAGGGACATGACATCGCAAGAAACTACAGCTACCACTTTTTCAAGAGAGAAATTGGAAAGCGTTTTGAAACGAAGATTCTTCTTTGCACCAGCTTTTGAAATTTACGGTGGTGTTTCTGGTCTTTATGATTATGGTCCTCCAGGATGTGCTTTACAGGCCAATATCGTTGATGTTTGGAGAAAACACTTTATTTTAGAAGAGGATATGCTGGAAGTTGATTGTACCATGCTGACTCCATTGGAAGTCTTGAAGACATCTGGTCATGTTGATAAATTTTCTGACTGGATGTGCAGAGATTTGAAAACAGGAGAAATTTTTAGAGCAGATCATTTAATTGAGGAAGTTTTGGAAGCCAGATTAAAGGGTGACCAAGAAGCTAGAGGTCAGGTTGTCTCTGAGGGTAAGTCAGACGACAAGAAGAGAAAGAAGAAGGTCAAGGAAATCAAGGCTATCAAATTGGAGGATGATGTAAAGGAGGAGTATGATCAGATTCTGGCTAAAATTGACGGCTATTCTGGCGAAGAAATGGGTGAATTGATAGTCAAACACAAGATAGGGAACCCTGCTACTGGTGACCCATTGGAACCTCCAATTGAATTCAATCTAATGTTTGAAACTGCTATTGGTCCTTCTGGTAACTTGAAAGGTTTCTTGCGACCAGAGACAGCTCAAGGTCAGTTCTTGAACTTTAGCAAGTTGTATGATTTCAACAATGAGAAAATGCCTTTCGCTTCTGCTTCCATTGGTAAGTCATTTAGAAATGAAATTTCACCAAGAGCAGGACTGCTTAGAGTAAGAGAATTTTTGATGGCAGAGATTGAGCACTTTGTAGATCCAGAGGATAAATCTCATTCCAAGTTTGACCTCGTCAAGGACATCAAATTGAACTTTTTATCTAAATCTACCCAAATTGAAGGTAAGACAGAATGCACCGTCAAATCCATTGGTGAAGCAGTTTCTGATAAGATGGTAGACAATGAAACGTTGGGTTACTTCATTGCTAGAATCTACCTGTTTTTGATTACTATTGGTGTCGACCCTTCCAGACTGAGATTCAGACAACATATGGACAATGAGATGGCACATTACGCCCAAGACTGTTGGGATGCGGAGCTGCATACCTCTTACGGCTGGATTGAATGCGTAGGTTGTGCTGATCGTTCCGCTTATGACTTATCTGTACATGCTGCAAGGACCAATGAAAAGCTCTGTGTCAGAGAGAAGCTCCCAGAGCCAATTACTGTTGACAGACTGGAGATTGACATTGAGAAGAAAAAATTTGGACCAAAGTTTAGAAAGAATGCTGGCGCTGTTGAAAAATGGTTGCTTGCTAGAACTGAGTGTGAACTAGAAACTTTGCAGAAGGATTTGTCAACTGATGGTAAGATTCTTGTTGAAATACCAGGTGTCGAAGAAAAGATTGAGTTGGATGATACACTGATTCATATCGAGAGAAGAACTAGAACTGAACATATCAGAGAGTACACTCCTAACGTGATCGAACCTTCTTTCGGTATTGGACGTATAATCTACTCCATTTTTGAGCATGCTTTCTACCCACGTCCCGATGATGCTGACAGGTGCGTGTTGAAGTTACCACCCATTGTTGCCCCAACCAAAGTGTTGCTTGTTCCCTTGCAAACCAATACCGAGTTCAAGCCCATTGTGAAGGAAATCTCCCAAATCTTACGTAAAGAAAAGATTCCTTTCAAAGTTGATAATTCTGGGGCATCGATTGGTAAGAGATATGCTAGAAATGATGAGCTTGGTACACCATTCGGTATTACTATTGACTTTGATACCATCGCCGATGGAACGGTTACTCTGAGAGAAAGAGATTCCACCACTCAAGTCAGAGGCAGCGTCGCAGATATCGTCAAAGCTATCAAGGCTATTACATACGATGGTTTATCCTGGGAAACTGGTACCAAAGATTTGAAACCGTTTGAGGGTAAATCTGAGGAATAGTTTATGTACTAAAATACACTATGTTCCCTCTTGGAATTCCTTAAGGCATTTATCTCATTATAAGATATGAATTTTTGCTGCAGGTCTATCCTTAGTCCGGTTTCTTAACCGTTCTTCCCCACCTGCGCTCTCCGTAAAGGGCGGGAAGATCGCGCAAGGTATCATCGATAGTGGACTGGTCCCCTCCACTCCCCTTTATCCCTTTATGTGGCAGGCCCAAAATAAGTTTCTATGCATGGAAGCAAGGCAGCTCTGAATCCGCTCTGATAAATTAATAAACCTTATAAATGGTAAGCTTGCGGAATGCATTTGGATCCTTTGACCTGGAGATGTTGCTGAAACATTTTGAGAGATCATCCACGTTGCACAGCCTGTTTTCAATGGTAACTAAAGCAATGATTCTGATGATCCCGTATCTGCTGCATATTTATGGAAATGAAGCCATTGTGAAAATCGGCCAGTTTCAGCAATTTAACACTGGACATATTGAATACTTCAGTACATTGCCCCAAATTCTGTCAGTATGCACCACTATGACTATTGGTCTGATTTCTCTTATCTGTTTGACGACATTTCATGGACTGTGTCAGATTGAAAATCTTAAGAAGAATACCAAAGTTATTAGCATGCTTTTGAGGCAACTACTTGATTGGGAGTGAAGATTTTTGGTACAAAACCGTCGCAACGATTTAGAAGATTGACTGATGATACAAAAAAAAAAGCGTCATTTTTGGTAACAACTATTCAACTGCTATGTTGAGCAAGATTTCAGTAGTAATTTGAACCCTGATCACTCGCCTTGGAGAACCAGCTTTGTCAATGATAAAGAATCCTTGGATCATTAGGCTTCCTTCAATTGCTGGCTAGATGTCAGATGTTGGCTAGGAATTTTCAAAGTTAGAATATATAAAACCAAGAGTTTATACATCGTACTTTCATAGAACACCCATAAGTACGCACTAGTGTTTCATCCTGCGCATGACTCCTTTGCAATCCCTATTCCAGCTCCTGCTGTTCATCACGTTCGTTTCGTTAAACTTGATTTTTTAAAGTGCGTGTACCATACTATATCTTGAAATCAAAATCATTAGAGATCCTTTTATTTTTGCTTTAGCATCAAACTGTCCAACTCTTCAACACCCTGCGCCCGTCTCCTTCCTTTTCATAAAGTTCAACTATGATTCAGGGAAGCACACCACAGAAGAGCTATCCTCAAAGGAGGTTTTACGGGATAAGTTCCTTGCGAGACTACAAAATAGTAGGAAAGTTGGGTGAAGGAACCTTTGGAGAAGTTTCCAAGGCCCTCCAAAGAAAAACTGGAAGGGTCTGTGCCTTGAAAAAACTAATGGTTCTAAATAGCAAAGATGGGTTTCCAATTACCTCGTTTAGAGAAGTATCTATCCTCAAAAAACTCAAACACAAGAACGTCCTTCAACTTGTTGATATGATTTATGAAAAGCCGGAGAAACAAGAATCTCCGGGTATATTTTACACAGTCTCACCGTACATGGCGTCAGACTTGACTGGTCTCTTGAACAATCCAAGAGTTCATTTAACTCAGAGCCAAATCAAAGGTATTGTTTACCAGATGCTGGAGGGCATTAATTACGTTCATCAAAGTCATTATTTTCATAGGGATATAAAGGCTTCCAATATTCTTGTCGATAGTCAGGGAATAGTTAAAATTGCCGACTTTGGATTGGCTAGAATATACTATGGCCCCAAGCCTACTCCAAATGGAGGCCCTGGTGGCTATGACAGTGCTACTGGAACGGGAATAGCGTCATATACTGGGTTGGTAGTGACGAGGTGGTATAGGCCTCCCGAACTTGTTTTAGGAGATAAGAACTATACTACTTCGGTGGATATATGGGGAATTGGCTGCATATTTGCCGAGCTCTTCAAAAGGAAACCAATATTGGAAGGGAAAACGGAGATAGATCAAGGCCATTTAATTTTCAATCTTTGTGGTCCTTTGACCCCTACTTCGTTCCCAAATGCAGACAGACTTCCAGGTTATAATAATTATGTATCTGCACGGTACACTAGAACTTTGGAACAGGATTATAGAAGGCACCTTTGTTCGGAAGGGCTCCGCCTGCTTGCTTCTCTGCTGGAAATTGACCCCGTGAAAAGAATCAATGCTGTAGATGCATTGGTTCATCCCTATTTTAAGGCACATCCACATCCTGCTTCTACCAAAAGATTAGCTGATTTTGAAGAGAGTCATGAGCTTGATGTCAAAAGGTTCAAAGAAGAAAAGAAGACTACCGATTTTCAGCCTCCCCAACCTTACCCGACCAGAGGGTATCATAGCGCACAACAGGGTTATAGAAAAGACAGACGTTTGAATAATCAGCATCAAAATTACTCCAATGGAAGAAATGCCAATTATTTTCCGTCTGGACCCAAAGCTGGTAGATCTACACAGTCTCATTATGCACGCCCTAATGATGAAGTTAGGGCAAACTACGATCACCCAAGAAACCAAGACGGACCTCGAGGCAGTTCATTCAGAAAATCAAACAGTGTCACATCTTTTAAGTCAGTAAATACAGATACCGATACACCATCGACACAGATGGTAAAATCGTATGGCTTTGTCGGGCTATCAAAAGGTAAGAATCAGGAAACCCGTTCTGAGATTGTTAAAAAAAATTCACCAAAGTACCAAGAGCCGAATGAAGATCCGGAATAAAATTGTAGATATATAGTGTATTACAACACTGTCACAGAGAATACAACATTTCAATCACAAAGTGAAAAAATTATGGCCTGGGTGAAGTCGAAAAAAAAAAAAGAATAACAATTACGCCCTACACGGGACTCGAACCCGCAGTCTCCCGATTAGGAGTCGGGTGCCTTACCATTTGGCCAATAGAGCGATAAAGCTGTTAATTTTTTTTCGCTGCCTCCTATAAAGGCCACTGTTTTCTTCATACATCACCTGCATTTTTTTAATTATAGTTTATCTTGGCTTAATCTATAACCTATAGTGATAACTAATACAAAGAAGAAGAAGAAGTTTATCATACCGATTTAATTTTTTTTAATTTCTTAAATGTTCAATGGTTGAATAATTAGTAATTCAGATTCTATAAACTACATTTTATAGACCAATGGACCTGCCTTCTTGTCTTACTCTACAACCATCTAAATGGTAAGGGATCGGCACTTAAACCTACTGAGGCGATGTCAATTTCATCGTTGCAATGCCTGCATCTATCGTTACCCAATTGAAGCATCTGTTCCACGCAATCAGTATGAAAAGCATGCTTACAGTAAAGAATCTGACATTGCTGACCCTCCTCGTAGTTTTTCTGACAGATGCCACATTTTTCGTTGATCTTGTTGTCGGAAATGTTGATATCTCTAAAGCAGCAAACCAGTTCTTCGGTTTTTCTATCAAAAAACCTGAATCCACCTGTAAATAAGCCCCTGTGTTCAAAGCGGACTCTCTGGAGTACCTTCACCGTGAAGCTGGGCTCCCTCTTTGCTAAGATCTTATTTGCAAACTCCTTTATTGCCTTAGTATTTTTTTCATCCTTGGTGTCGTAGCGCAATTCTTGTAGTGCTGAAAGATTACCAATTTGAACCTCTTTAACACTTCGAGTTTTCAAAATACTGAGCTTCTTCAATTTGCTTCCGTCATGAACATTGATGATTTCAATAGGGCTATTACTGATATCTAAAGTTTCCAAATTCGGGAAGTTTCCTTCTAGCTTTCTGAAACCTGTATTGTTTTCTAGCGTGATGCTCTTGATAGAGGTATCATTAAAAGACCAGTTTTCCAGTGAATTATTGGAAAACTTCAATTGTAGTAGGCTCA
Source organism: Komagataella ulmi (assembly GCA_023213065.1). Taxonomy (NCBI): domain Eukaryota; kingdom Fungi; phylum Ascomycota; class Pichiomycetes; order Pichiales; family Pichiaceae; genus Komagataella; species Komagataella ulmi. Next base: position 2,605,479 of record JAKWAZ010000001.1, read on the forward strand.
AAGAGTCTGATTCAAAGTGTTTCAAAGAGTAGCAACCGGTGAAATCAACCTTTTCAAGTTTAATGCAGTTTGATAATTTTACAGTTTCAATGTTTGACGGTCCCAAGACATCCAGAGCCCTCAAGGCGGGCATGTCTTCAACTTTCAAAACAGATGAATTGGGATCGCTGCAACCCAGGTGGATCAACGATATGCTGTTCGAAAAACTGAAACTTCCAATGTTGGAATTGAAAACATCCAAATCTTGTAAGCTGTTCCAAAACTCTGGAATGTCTGACACCAGATTCGACAGCAATGAGTTTGCCTTTGATGAATTGGATATGTCCAGTTTTTTGAGCTGTGGAATCTGTTTAACAAAACTCTGAACCTCTTGCACCTCTTCTTCTGTATTGACTGATTGCCAAATCAATGACGACCACTCTTTATCCCAGGGATTGCTCTTCTTTCTAAAGATATGTTTTAGAAGAAAATTAGTCATATTTGCGGGGATCTTGGAATTCGACAAGTCCAAAGTTTTCAGTTGTCGAAGAGTGAGCTGATCTTCATCGTCGCCGTCGTCAATCACAAACTCTTTAATGGTTGCGTGGCCCAAGTATAAAGCACCAAGATGCTTTATGAGAGATGAATGAAGCACTTGTATAGTGGAATTACTTAAATCGACAGTCCGAAGCTTGGGATACTGGCCACTTTGAAAGGATATGAGATTTGGACAATTGACAAAACGTAGAAAGAACAATCTTTTGAACTGAAATTTTTCATCATTATATGGTAACAAGGATACGGACTCCAAGTTGGAGTTGTCAGCATCGATATAGTTGATCGCTGGCATCTCCCCTTTGATTGCTTTTAGCTCTTTTGTGTTCGAGCAGGATATACTTGCCAATACATCTCCCTTGATATCAATAAGTTCGATATTGGACCCATCAACTGTCAACTTTTCCAGCCCGCTCAATTGATCTCCATCGGAGACAAGTCTCTTCAGGTAGGATAGATTGGAAAGATTCAACTCTTGCAAGCTTGGAAAACTATAATCTTTAAGGTATCGTAGATTTGAATCTGAAGCGTCAAGCTCCTTCAAGTAGTGATAGTCGCCTGTCATGCCTTCAACAAACTCGTATGCAGTTTGCTTCAAAGACAATGTCGTCATCTTTTTATCGAATATGCTACCTTGTAGATATGTTAGTTGATTAATCTCTACGGTCATAAAACAAGGAGAAACCCGCGGAACAACTTTGAAGACGGTAGCATAGTCGTGTGCTTGTTTTTATATCCAGAACCTGAGAGGCTCCCCACATTCTTAGTAGGCTATTACTGAATACAGTAAACGCGAAGAAGGATGCGAATAAGGACCCGTGACTCTAAACACCGAATTGAGTCACCCAAAATGATTCAAAAAGGAATGAAACCTGTCAACCAGTTTTCTGTGGGGTCTGCTAAACAACAAGGATATCAATTGTTGAGCTTGGGCATGTTAGGGACCCTAGCCATATCAAAGTCAATGTTCCTGTTCGCGTTGCGGGATCAAAAAATCCAGGGGTAATCTCGCATAGTCATCAGTCAGATTTCTCACGACGTGAAATGACACCCTGAACGGACAAATACGCGGAGCACAGCATGAAGACAATAGGTGAGTTTCCAATGATCTTAGTGGCTACACTATCGTGCTAAGTAGGGTATGTAAACACTCGTTTATGCTGGGGATATGTAGCCTCCCTAGGCAACTCAAATTCTTTTTTATTATGTTGCCAAAGCAGGTAGAAGAGGCTACTACGCTTCTCTATCGAAAACAATCTTTATCTCATCTTGCGCAACGGTTTTCCCGATGTCGTACAAACAAGATTAGTGCCTCACACAAGGAAACTGAAACAAAGATGACAATCTGCGGGCTTGCTATTGGCCAACGGAAAGCTCTAACGACTCCTAACACCACTTACATAAGCATAGTTTTTCTGACACCTTCTCCCTGATTATCACAAACAGAGCTTGCTAACCCTTAGCTTGACCAAGTTTTCTTTTTTGTCCACCTCTGTTGTGCTCTTTACGTGATAGCATTTATTTGTCATCGGAGATTTTAAAATATTCGTTGCCTTCAAGGATATTTTTTACATCCTTCCTTTTCAAACTTCAACTTATTTAACGGAAGGTAACAAGTTCATTGGTACCTCCTCCCAACTTCACCAGCCACACCGTTTAACGTATAAAAATGGCAGTGGTCACATTAAAGAATGCGATTCTATCACTTTTTCCATCAAACACATCGGATTCCCAACATGACCCTCTTCTAGGGGAGGGTTCTGCTGGTAATACCAGTTACGCTGCCCGAGATGTGCAGGGATTAGAGAGTGAAATAGAGTCGAATTCGACAAAGACACAAAACATTAACGAGGATAATCAAAGCCAGACTGTCGTTTGGGGTCTGTTTGAGAAGGTTGACCCAAGAGTTATGTCAGATATTATTATTGGGCTTTCGGACGGATTAACAGTGCCATTTGCTCTTACAGCAGGATTGTCTTCTTTGGGGGATTCCAAGTTGGTAATTACTGGTGGTATGGCCGAGCTAGTTTCCGGTTCCATCTCTATGGGTCTTGGTGGGTTCCTTGCAGCTAGATCAGAATCTGAGTTTTACAAATCTCAAGTTCGAAAGGAGAAACAGTTATTTTTCAATAACAAGGAACTGCTAGAAGAAGAATTAGAAGATATTTTTCTCGACATAGGTATGTCTGAAAGCACAACAGAATCAGCAATCAGGGATCTGTCAAAGTCTCCAAAGGCAATGATTGATTTCATTATTAGACACGGAAAAGGTTTAGAAGAGCCTGCTGACGGAAGGCAGGTTACTAGTGCCTTAACAATTGGATTGTCATATTTCTTCGGGGGTTTCATACCGCTAGTCCCATACTTTTTCACGGCTATTGTGCAAACAGGATTGATAATCTCTGTTCTCGTTATGGGAGTCACATTGTTTTGGTTCGGATACCTGAAAACAGCCATATCAATGGGAGAAGATTGTTCTCTATGGATGAGAGTCAGCGAGGGTTTGCAGATGGTACTTATTGGATCGATAGCTGCTGGGTCCGCTTGGGGATTGGTGAGAGTAATCGACACTAACTGAGCGTTATCTATTATTTGCATCAATCACTGTACATTTACCCTTTCTCTAATTACTTCAATATTTTTATTAGCGCATCTACAAAAATTATCTTCGTCTATTTATTTGGCATCCAATGGTTTTCTGGCAATGTATAACATCATAGGTGTAAAGAGTTTGAGTTCACCACCCTTGACCAAGTTAACGGCGGCATCTTCTAATGCGTTGGTAACTTGTCTTGAACCCTTGGGGGCCAATCCCAGCTTTTCCATTAATCCAACGGTTTCAGTGGTAACCTTTCTACCAATCTTGCTAGTTCTGAATATGGTGAATACATCACCCAGAGTCTGGACGTACTTCAGTTGCCCTGCAAGAGGGTAGTACCATGGGATATCGTCGTCCATGTCTGCCAAGTCGTTCTGGTACTCTACTTCAAATCCGACATTTTTCAACGCATCCTCTGCAACTTGTCTTTTGTACATTTTTGGGATACCGTCACCAACTTCTATGCCGTAGGCAATGGCACGGTGTTCTGGGTTTGTTTCGTCATAAGCGTCGGTCATAACCCACTCATACACCCCAAAAGTTCCTCCTGGTTTTAGCACCTTGAAAATCTCACCGTAAACACCTTCCAATACCGGAGCGTGTACAGTAGCCTCAATAGCGTACACAGCATCAAAGGTCTCAGGCTCAAAGTCCATTTGCATGAAATCACCTTTCACATAAGATAGCTGCTTTGTCATGTTGTATTTCTTGGAATAGAATTCTGCTCTTTCAACCTGGTAGTCGTTGTTGTTTAGACCAACGACAGAACAACCAGTGAAACGGGCAATCTCTCTTGCTGGGCCACCGACACCACATCCGACATCCAATACCTTCATATTCTCAGTGATACCCATTTTCAGAGCCAGGTAATGTTCGTGCCTGGCGGTAGCCTGTCTGAAGGCCTCTCCTCTGTAGTATCTTGAAAAATGAAAAGAAGAACCCCAGCCGTATTCGTAGAAATCAGTAACCAGGTTGTAGTAATGCTTGGTCAGCTCGGAATAATCACTCTTTCTTGAATGCTCAGCTTCCTTATCAGTCTTACCGTCCCAGTGCTTGAAGTACCCGTCGATCGCTACTTCTTGGGCCGAGGCGTCCTTTGAAACCCAAGCTCCAAGACCGGTTTTCTTAGTAGCATCTTTGCCGTGCAAGGCCTTTGCAAACTCTCGGTCTTGCTCAAAGTTCTTTGGGGCAAGTGGCTGATTTTCTTGTTCAGTTGTAGAGGTTGTCATTTTCTGTGACAAATGAGTGTTGGGTAAGAGTTGGCCTTATAAGAGTTGAATATTATAGGTTTTCACTATTAAACGATAGGAACGAGAAACCTATTGGGCGCGTGTCAATTCTCAGATTGTAAACGATGTGTACGACCAATTCAATTCGAGTAAGCGACATCTGTCAAATTGTCACATCCAGACAAAAAACGCGCTTGACGTGTTGGCTTGAATACTGACTGGCTGTTCTTATATAAACTTTACGAACTGGCCCAAGTAATTGCGCCAGAAAGGCGCGATATGAAATTCCAAAATCTAGTGTCAAAGCCGCACTCGATCAAAAGAGGGTTATTTCAGTTGGTTTGGTTCCATAAGTTGGATGCTAAGGAGCGATGCGATCGAGAACTCTCTCAACAAAGAGGAACATGTCCTCTCGTAAAACACAATTACTATTCGCGTACTTCGCCGTAATCGTCCTTCTAACACCCTCGTTGGTGTTAGCTTCCATGTTCTCGCACGTTTGGTTAGGTTTGCTCTCCTCTCTGCTCTGCTCCACATCTTTCTCCACCACGACCCCAATTGTCGTCTCCTACCCAATTTGTACAGAAGTCTCAACACCATTTCCACATCTCAGAACCATCTGATCCCATATAAGTTGACGTATACAGCTCAAGTAATTTCCATCCGCATTCTGCATTCACAATAACTTTCCAAAATGTTTGGCAAGAGGAGGCAGGTCAGAAAATTATTTATATGGGTTGTCTTACTGTTCATAGTTTACTTTTTCGGTTCACAATTCAGAGCCAAAAACTCAGCTCATCAGTCTTCCATCAGGAGCTTTTATGCAGATAACAAAGAGTTTTTTGATCGGCAATACAGCAGATATGACGAGTATGATATCACAGACAACATGAATAGCCATAACGAGTTACTACAGGAACAGTTTCGTAACCCAAAGCTTAGTGCGGGGCTTAGAGGTATAACCGAAGAACCTAATTCCGAAGAGGGTTCCACAGAGGACGCTGCTATCGAAGAAAGCGAGCAAGCTGCAATGATTAATTTCCCGAAGAGATCTCCCCAAAGAGAGAAGAGTCTAGTAGAGCTTCGCAAGTTTTACAAAAACGTGCTTTCGATCATAATTAACAACAAACCTGCTATGCCAATTGAAAACCCTCGTGATCCGACACCTAAGGAAAATGCACTGAAAAGAAAATTTGGTAAAAGTGGAATCATCAATATTGCTCTACATGACACTGATCCTTCGTTGCCGGTCCTTTCGGAAGCATATCTCCGGGATTCGTTGCAGTTGAGCCCCTCTTTTATTGCTTCATTGTCCAAATCCCACAGCGCCGTTGTAAAGGCTTTTCCCCCTTCCTTTCCTGCAAATGCGTATAATGGCACAGGAATTGTATTTATCGGTGGTCAAAAATTCTCTTGGCTATCACTACTTTCTATCGAAAACCTCAGGAAAACCGGATCCAAAGTACCTGTCGAGTTGGTAATCCCGTTTGCACATGAATATGAACCCCAATTATGTGAAGAAATACTACCAAAGTTAAATGCTTCTTGCGTTCTTTTACAGGAGACGGTGGGAATTGATTTGCTCAAATCTGGCCATCTCAAAGGATACCAGTTCAAGTCGTTGGCGCTTTTAGCCTCCTCTTTTGAACAAGTTCTACTAGTAGACTCTGATAACATTATTGTTGAGAATCCAGATCCCATATTTGATTCAGAAATTTTTCAACGAACGGGACTAGTGTTGTGGCCTGATTTCTGGAGGCGTGTTACTCATCCTGATTACTACAAGATTGCTGGAATTAAGTTGGGCTCTGAAAGAGTAAGGCATGTTGTTGATTCCTACACCGACCCCTCTTTGTATACCTCCAGTGCGGAAGATCCCTTTACCGATATTCCTTTACATGATAGAGAGGGGGCAATTCCGGACGGCTCCACAGAATCTGGCCAAATATTAATATCCAAAACCAAGCACTGCCAAACGATCCTTCTATCTTTGTATTATAACTTTTTTGGACCAGATTATTATTACCCTCTATTCACTCAAGGAGCAAGCGGCGAAGGAGATAAGGAGACCTTTTTGGCTGCTGCTAACTACTACAAACTACCATTTTACAACATAAAGAAAGGTGTAGACGTCATTGGATATTGGAAACCTGACCAGTCTGCCTATCAGGGTTGTGGAATGCTGCAATACGACCCAATCGTTGATTACCAAAACTTGCAAACTTTTTTAAAGACTCACAAAGGATCAAGGGTCAACAAGCTTGAACAATCAGAGTTAGATAAACCCAATTTATTATCCAGATTCATACCAAACTTTTTCTTTCGCAAAACTTTTGATGAGCATCAGCTTCAGAATCATTTCACCAAGGACAGATCTAAGATCATGTTTATACACTCAAACTTCCCAAAGCTTGACCCATTTGGATTGAAGCTCCACAACTATCTATTTGTAGACCAGGACATCCATAAACCAAGAATAAGAATGTACGCAGATCAAACAGGACTTTCATTTGACTTTGAACTTCGTCAGTGGATTATCATTCATGAATACTTTTGCAAGTACCCAAATTTCAACTTGAAGTATTTGGAAAACGCTGACGTGAAGCCTCAAGATCTGTGTGGGTTCATCAAGGAAGAGCTAACCTTTTTACAAAACAACCCAATACAATTGACGTGACTTGTACTGGTTTGTCACACTAATGAAGAAAAGAAATTGAAAAACAAAGGACCGGTGATTGACTAAGAATGAACTTTTTTGCGAAGACAAGAATCAAAACAAAATGACTTTAACACCAGAAAATAATTACACTTACCGAATCGGAAACCATGAATGATTATTTTTGAACTGCCAGTAAAAATTGTACGATATAATGAAACAGATAATAACTTGTAATGAGAACATGGTCACGTTGAACCAGTAGTTAGGACACTCTTCAAACGTCTGGGTATGCTTTTAAAGATCGCAAATGTCACTTCTAAATGGCCCCCCCTGTAGATATGCTATGCTTCACCGTCCAGAATATGGTGGTTACTAAAAGAGAGCCCTCAGCTGTCGACTTTATACCAAGCAGTTTTCAAAATTTTTGCCTTTACCTCATAGGTAGTTGAGATTTCAGTGCAGCCATCGAAGACTAATGAACAGATATCAAAAGAATGGACAATCATTGTCCTCAGTAATGTTTATAATGCAATGTGATGTAGCAGATAATTGATACATATACAATACAGATCATTTGATACAAGCTAGCCAGGATACACCTAAAAGCTCCGGAAATAAACAGGATACATAATGCTACAGTGTCGTGTCTATCAACATAACGGTTTTAGTTCCTGGATATAAGGTTAGTAGAGTGCGCCTTATTTGTCAAAAGTTGGCAGATCCTTGTCTTGTCCAAGAAATCTCTCATCCGATCCTTTATGTCTCTTTTCTTCATTGATGCAGAATGAAGAATACAAACAGAGTTATACGCGGTGTTTCTTTGTAGTTGATGGGACACAAATGAAGAAAAAGGTCCATTTGGGGGTATTATTTGGTTTTGTACGATAGGAGCGCCTGAAATTTGTCTCATCGAATAACCACGTTAAAATAAAGAAGTAGACCTGATAAGGATGCAAGGAATAGTTCATACCCTATCAAAACAACGATAGCTTTTTCATCGGTGCAATCTAAAGTGTTTAATGCCATATTAATAACACCTGTGGACAGATTTGCAGCCAAAAATATTAACAAACTATTATTGTTTAGTGCGTGCAATATTGCAGGGGTTCTTTGTACATATATCAATTTGGAGACATTGTTGTATCTTTCTTCTTGGAGAGGAGTCAATGGCTTATCGGTAAACTTCACATCGCTGTTTGGCCAAAAATATTGGTCTACTAGAACGTAGCCTGCCAAGAATGTTGTGTTGTAACCACAAACCCATAAAATGTAAAGCAGATTGGCAACTCTTCGACTAACTGTGTAAATGTAACATGTGTCTATGATATAGAATGAGATGTGATAGAAGGCCGCCAAATACACTAGGCCTTGAAAAGGTGAAACTGAGAGGGAAAATAATTTGAAAGGGTGGGGCGCCGATTGAAAACGAACCACCTCATTCTTGGAGCTGGGCCAAAATAAATTGTTTTTGGTTTTGCACACGGGAAGGAGAAACAATCCGGTTGCTTGTCCACCCAAAAAGATAGAAAGGTATCCGAATAAACTAAATATTCCCTCTTTGTTGTCACTGATCAGGTCAACCCTTGGAGCCAGCAGAATATAGTGTAAGAGATTGCTTTTCACTAAGATAAACTCGTAGAGAACACCAATCAACAGACTTAACCAAAAGTGCGGGATGATCTTCGTCAATGGAGACAGCAAAACAGCAATGGGAGGAAGAAAGCCTAAGGTAAAAAAGAAATTCCAATGCTTTCCGTATTCAGTGACATGCTCCTGATAGTCCAAGGATTTAACAGATATTGCCCGGAACAGGCCAAGAACAAACACTGGAGTGACTCCAACCAAAGTGTGAATAAGCTGGGAGACAGTAAATGTTCTGGATTTTGCAAAAGTTGCAGCTAATACCGAGCGACAACTCACTAACCCCATTGAAAAGACAAAAGACCCAACGCCCAAATCCATCAAACTTGTCCCCCAAGTCTCAACCTTGGCAAATCTTCTTGGAAATATCTTAAAGTCCACGGCCAAAATGGCAAGACAGGTTATAACCATCATTTGCGACCGATAAACAGTTATAAATGGTTTATGAGGAAGAAACTGTTTCACTGACAGCGATTGAAGAGATAGGGCTCCCCTGATGTGTCTGTTACTGGGCTCATTACCTTTTTTCCACTTGGAAAAGCTGAGCGTAAGGCATGGCAAGATGATAAGCACGTTCAGTGCTAAAGGCCTGGCGCTGTATAGTGTGATGGAGAGCAGCAGACTATTCCAATTGAGCGCAAAATCAAGCAAACTTCCCAGGATATTTCTTGTGTCAAATACATTTGTTCTCTGTTTAAGCCAGCACCATGCAATGTAACTCAACTAGATTGTTAGGAGATAAACTTTCAGTTGATAAATCTCTTTTACTTACCAATGACACAAATGTGACTACGTATATTTCGGAAATTGAGCCTCCTGTAAGATCGGAAACGAACTCCTGTTTTCGTTCTTTAAGTGATGACATATCTGTGTGAACAATTCTCCGTCTAACGCACGATGACAAGGTGATTCGATTGGATCTCCTACCAGGAATTTTCACTCCTCTCGCTAATGATGGCTCCAATTACCTTCCCACTCATGGGAGGGGACTTCTCGCGCCTTCAATTATTTTCCGCCACCGTGGTGCCGTGCTGGAGAAAAAAAAAACCTGGTTGTTCACCTACAATTTACCATCCACCTTAAACCTGTTGCACCGACTTTAGATTTCAATACCCAGTATGTCATCTATTGTGAACAACCCAACGGTGCTTGATGCAAAGTTGCTAGTTCCAAAAGCTCTGATAGCCAGGCCATACGTCTGGCCTTGGACCATAATATATCCTATCTGGGGCAATATCTATTTTATCCATTACGATGAGTATATCAAAGGCCCAGAATGGACTTTTGTGTACTTTGGAACAATTGTTTCCTTACAACTTTTATTTTGGTTAATGCCTCATTGGAATTTGAATATCAGAGCAAAATTTCAGTATAACGTTGTCGATGAGATTTCTAAGGCTACTCATATCAGAATCACACCTGCGCCAAACACTGGATTAGGTGAGATTTGTGAGATTAGAACAGACCAATTTGAGGATGGAGAGACCCAAGTTTCGTTTCTTTACCAGAAGAGAAGACATCTGCTTCATTCTGATAATGTATTTTCTCCTCCCCAGTTCATTGTTGACGAGAACCCTCAACTTGGCGTTTTTCAAGAATCTACAGGATTAAGTGGCTCACTATCAAAGATGCAGAGATTGTATGGGAAAAACTTGTTTGACATCCCAATTCCAACGTTTTTGGAGTTGTTCAAAGAGCATGCTGTTGCTCCATTCTTTGTTTTCCAAATCTTTTCCGTTGCATTATGGTGCATGGATGAAATGTGGTATTTTTCATTGTTTTCATTGTTCATGTTGATCTCCTTTGAGTGCACCACTGTTTTCCAGAGAAGATCCACTATGAATGAGTTCCACAGTATGGGTATAAAACCCTACCTCATTTATGTCTTCCGCAATAAGACCTGGGTTAACATTCAGAGTGACGATTTGCTTCCAGGCGATCTGGTTTCTATCACTCGCACGGCTGAAGATAGTGCTATTCCTTGTGATCTGATCCTTGTGGATGGATCCTGTATCGTCAATGAGGCCATGCTTTCAGGTGAATCAACCCCTCTTTTGAAAGAATCTATCAAACTGAGACCAGCAACTGATTCATTTGACCCTGAAGGTCTAGATAAGAATTCCATTTTACACGGTGGTACATCATGTCTTCAAGTATCTAGTCCAGAAAACACATCTGTTCCTCTTGCTCCAGACGGTGGTGCTTTAGCTATTGTTACCAAGATTGGTTTTGAGACTTCCCAGGGTTCTTTGGTTCGTGTTATGATCTTCTCTAGTGAGAGAATGAGTGTTGCCAACAAGGAGGCATTCTTCTTCATTTTATTTCTGCTAGTGTTTGCAATTGTGGCCTCATGGTATGTTTGGGTCGAAGGAAGTAAAATGGGTCGTATTCAATCTAAGTTGATCTTGGACTGTATAATGGTGATCACTTCAGTTGTTCCTCCGGAACTCCCTATGGAACTGACTATGGCAGTTAACTCCTCCTTGGCTTCTTTGGGTAAATACTATGTTTACTGTACCGAGCCCTTTAGAATTCCACTCGCAGGAAGAATTGACGTTTGTTGTTTTGACAAGACTGGAACTTTAACAGCTGAGGATCTTGTTTTTGAAGGATTGGCAGGCTTTGATGAATCTGATGTGCACTCTTTGAAGAAACCAAACGATGTTCCCGAAGAAACCTTGCACGTTCTCGGTGCAGCTCACGCGTTGGTTAAGTTGGACGATGGAGAAGTTGTTGGTGACCCAATGGAACAGGCAACATTGAAGGCAGCTGGATGGAAGTTAGGTGACAAAGACCAATTGTACAAGACCGATGGAAAGAAACAGGAGAAAATTAAAATCTTAAGAAGATTCCAGTTTTCCTCTGCCCTAAAGAGATCCAGTTCTATTGCCACTGTACACAAGAAGAATTTTGTTGCCGTTAAGGGTGCCCCTGAAACTATTAAAGAAAGACTTGTTGATGCCCCTACACATTACGAGAATACTTACAAGACTTTCACTAGAGCTGGGTCAAGAGTGTTGGCTTTGGCCTACAAGCCATTACCAGACAACTTATCGTCGAACAAAATTACAAAATTCACCCGAGAGGAAGTTGAAACTGATTTATTGTTTGCTGGTTTCATTGTTTTCCATTGCCCTATGAAAGGAGATGCTATCGAGACAATTAGAATGTTGAATGAGTCAAGCCACAGGTGTGTTATGATTACTGGTGACAATCCACTTACCGCAGTCCATGTTGCTAAAGAAGTTGAGATTTCCAAACGACCTACACTGATCCTTGATTTGCCTGAAGCTCATCATGGGGACCACGAACTAATTTGGAGAAGTGTTGATGAAAGTGAGCTCGTTCCTTTCACGTCCACCGACAAGATTGATGAGAGCATTTTTGATAGAAGTGACATTTGTTTAACTGGTTATGCTTTAGCTAAGTTAATGGACCATCCCCAACTAACAAAACTTATTAGACACACTTGGGTGTTTGCCAGAGTTTCCCCATCCCAAAAGGAATTTATTTTGAATTCCTATAAGGAGATGGGTTACAAAACTTTGATGTGTGGTGATGGTACTAATGATGTGGGTGCTTTGAAACAGGCGCACGTTGGTATTGCATTATTGAATGGTACCGAAGAGTCTCTAAAAAAGATACAAGAAAACAAGAAGATTGAAGCTATTCAAAAGATGTACCAGAAACAGGTTGATTTAATGAAAAGATGGAACTCTCCTCCACCCAAAGTTCCCCCTTTGATTGCTCATTTGTACCCGCCTGGACCATTGAATCCCCACTACTTAACTGCACTTGAGAAGAATGGGAAGACTATCACCGATGAAATTCGTGCCTCGGTAGCAGCTGCCAACGACGGACAAGTATCTGCTGCAGTAGGAGCATCTTTGAATGCTTCTAGCTTTGCTGATTCTCTGACTGGATCAATGACTGATCTAGAGGAGGAGATGGAAGCCCCAACCCTGAAATTGGGTGATGCCTCAGTTGCTGCTCCATTTACTTCCAAACTAGCTAACGTTAACACAGTCACCCATGTCATTCGTCAGGGAAGATGTGCCTTGGTGTCAACTATTCAAATGTACAAAATTTTGGCATTGAATTGTCTGATCAGCGCTTATTCGTTGTCTGTATTGTATTTGGCTGGAATCAAATTTGGTGATATGCAAGCCACCGTAAGTGGAATGTTATTATCTGTATGCTTCCTTTCGATTTCCCGTGGTAAGCCAATTGAGAAATTGTCCAAGCAAAGACCACAACCTGGAATTTTTAACATTTATATCATGGGATCTATTATTGGTCAATTTGCCGTTCACATTGTCACCTTGGTCTATATCGCAATTGAAATTTATAAGTTGGAGCCAAGAGAGCCTCAAGTTGATTTAGAGAAGGAGTTCAAGCCATCATTGTTGAACACGGCCATTTTCTTGTTACAACTAGCTCAGCAGGTTGCCACATTTGCTGTTAATTACCAAGGTAAACCTTTCAGAGAGTCGATTTCGGAGAATAAAGGAATGTATTATGGACTAGTAGGAGTTTCGTTTTTGTGCATCAGTGGAGCAACTGAATTTGTCCCTGAATTGAACCAAGGTATGAAATTTGTGCCTATGGACAAGTTGTTCAAAACTAAACTTACTTCATGCATTTTGTTAGATGTTGGACTATGTTTTTTGATTGAGCAATTGCTCAAATATTTCTTCAGCGATTTCAAGGCTAGCGACATTGCCATTCATGACGAGGATGAGAAAGAGATAGAGATCAAGAAGAACATTTAGATGTCTATACAGTTGTATGTTGTACTTTTTTGAATTAAATATTATAGAGTTGATGAAATTTCAGTGATGCTGTGAATTGTGGCTAGATATAATCTTGTGGTCACCATCTCTGTCTAGAAGTGATATCTTTACGACCTTGATTGCGTTTTTTTCTATGATGGATAGTTTATCCGGTTGATTCAGGGTATCACACAGCTTGATTAGCACGTCCAGGCAGATTGAGTCGCTTAACGGTAAACTTATTGAGTCTTGAATAGTGGAGATTAGTTGCTTTGCTGAAAAGGTTTTCAAAGAAACTTTGCTAGACGGCTTGGGGGATAGTTGGTAAAGGATTTCGTAGAATTTCAACATTTGACTCTGTACATAGTGTTCATGTTTCATTCTTTCTTCCATTTTGGAGGACATTTCTTTATTTGATTTTTCTTTGAGTCGAATTCTATCCAATACAGACATTTTGCAATCCCCGAAATTAGACGTGTCTACTTTCCTCTCTTTGAAGTTAAATTTTTCGCTGTCATTCCGCAGCCTTTTCTTTGTGTTTGATTTCTTTGTGTAGTCTATAGTGTATGGATCTGGAATGACAGGCAATCTAGTTGTGGAATATGCTGAAATGGTAGAATGTGATTTAAGGTACGAGTCTAACGTGGCGTTGAACAGTTCAACACGGCTTTTAATAAGTCGTATTCGTGAGAGATTAGGAATCCCTTGCATCTCTTTGCTAAAATTGATAATGTAGTTTCCTTCGTCAGTGAATGTTAATTCAAATATACTATCATTTATGTTATGGATTTTTAAGTAGTGGTCTAAGGAAACTGTAAACCCACACAACCTATCGACGTGGGGTGAAAGTGAATGGAGGTACGGAGCATTAAAGCTTTTGGAAAAATGAATGGACAAAGCGTTGAACGTTTGCCTGACTACCTTCTTTAACAAGCTGGTCTCTGACTCCAAATCCATGTTATTGGCGCTCTTGAGAAGTTCGTTCTTGTTCTTAAAATAATGTCCAGAGTCACGTGACACACCACCTATTGAATTATAATTACGTACCCTGCTATATGACTAAAATACAGACTCACATCACACTTAATAATGATCCATGATTTCAAGCCAGAAAAACACCTATTTGCTTCATAGTCTCTTTGTACTCTTTTGGATACCATTTAGCAGCAACATTTCTGTGGGACTTCAGTCTGTTCTGGAATACGGTCCAGCCAACTGGTCTGACGTCTTCTGAACTATCATCAGCAACGCTGAATTGGTAGCCAATGGCTTCGCCTTTAATTTCTTTGTCTCTTTCGTCTCTCAGATCTAGTAGCTCCCGGGGAATATCCTTTAGTTGGGATTTGAAACAGTTTACGTCAATAGTTTGGAATACTGGGATTGATAGACGATCACCAGAACCGTTTCTAGGAGTGATCACACGATGGATAGTGGCATGGCATACACCTTTGGTCAAATATTCCAAAGTCTGTCCCACATTAACTACTAGACTGTTTTCAATTGGAGGCACAGTTATCCACTCACCAGAATGGTAGATATCTTGGACCTGCAATGCTTCGTGAGCAGTGGCCTGGAACAGATAAGTCAAGAAATCAGAGTCTCTATGGGGTCCACATCCTTGCGTCTCGTCCAGAGGTACACCTTCATTCTCTGGAAGTAAGTCCAACCTATTCTCTGCATCTTTATACTCGGGATACTTGATAAGTTTCATCTTACACTGTTGTTTTGGTTTGAAGTACTTGCTAAAAGCGCCTTCAGGAAGTTGTAGCGCCTCGCGTACCAACTCAGTGAACCATTGAGAAAACTGATACACTTTCTCAAGATAGTTCTCGATGGTAGGTCTAAAATCGGGCAGCATTTCCGGATTGGGCCACAAATTAGGTCCTTCAATGTTCTTCCAGACCTCATCACGGGAAGCGATCTTTGGGGCTGGTAGCTCAGTGGCCATATCTATTTGCTCTCTGATATCAACTTTATTTGACGTTACTTCGTTGCCTAGGCGGGTATAGCCTAAAAAATGCTTGGAATTTATCATCTCAACTTTATCCTTTTCTTGAGCAGGCAAGTCATGGAAGAATTTAAAAGCTTGTTCTTTAACCCCGCTGATAAGCTGAGGAAAGTTTTCAATAGGAGGATTAATCACATAGAAAAATCCCACCTCGGTAAGGGCTCGTCTGAGATCCTCCACAACTTTTGGCTTGGTGTCCTCGGATAGTGCCAAATTCAAATCGATAACTGGTAGGCTTTTCGTTCCTGGCATTGCTAAAGACTTTCTCTTGATCAGAGAAAAACTTTCGGGGGCAGTTGGCTTTAAATACCGACCGTATGATTATTAACAATGTGGGGGCATAAAAGATTGGTGCCACAGTTTTTTGATACTTATCGTCTTATGTAAGCAACACACCCATCAGAGACAAGGTCGGGTACACGGTATTTGACATTGGCAAATGCCGATGATAATCGCTCAACTCCAGAAGGTCCAAGACAAACGAGACCATGCTTGCTCAACAGGAAACTCCTATTTTTATTGGAACTATCGGCCAGGGTGTGATCTGAGGTCAATCGATTGGACAGTCAGTTCGTGGTAACCACAGTTTAGCTTCGTCAGTCGGAATATTAGTAAGTAAGGCCCATTATTGCCCTATTTGATTTTAAGAGCATTTTTCGAAATCGGTTTCGAAAATACCTTGTTTGCCGGGTAATAGAGCAGAGATCCAAACATCACAGGAGGGAAAAAGTTCCAGCAAGTTCGACGAAAACTAGCATATAAGTGAAATTTTTCTTTCTTTCTATCATTTGTTTGTTAGACACTGATACAGAATGCTTTCAAATTTTTCCAGGAACATCAGATCTCCTGTTTCACGAGCTGCTTTACAAGCTGTGAGATACAACTCTAATGCTAAGATCTCCGGTCAAGTTATCGGTATCGATCTAGGTACTACCAACTCCGCCGTTGCCGTCATGGAGGGAAAGAGCCCAAAGATCATTGAGAATGCTGAAGGTGCCAGAACCACTCCATCCGTTGTTGCCTTCACCAAGGAAGGTGAGAGACTGGTTGGTGTTGCTGCCAAGAGACAGGCTGTTGTCAACCCAGAGAACACTTTGTTTGCCACCAAGAGATTGATTGGTAGAAGATTCGAGGACGCTGAAGTTCAAAGAGATATCAAGCAAGTTCCATACAAGATCGTCAAGCACACCAATGGTGATGCTTGGTTGGAGGCCAGAGGTGAAAGATATTCTCCTTCACAAATCGGTGGTTTCGTTTTGAACAAGATGAAGGAAACCGCTGAGGCCCATTTAGGTAAGCCAGTCAAGGATGCCGTTGTTACCGTCCCTGCTTACTTCAACGACTCTCAGAGACAAGCCACAAAGGATGCTGGTGCCATTGTTGGTTTGAACGTTGCTCGTGTTGTCAATGAGCCAACTGCCGCCGCTTTGGCTTACGGTCTAGAAAAGACTGATGCTAACGTTGTTGCTGTTTTCGATTTGGGTGGTGGTACTTTTGATATCTCCATCTTGGACATTGACAACGGTGTTTTTGAAGTCAAGTCTACCAACGGTGACACCCATCTAGGTGGTGAGGACTTTGACATTGCTTTGGTCAGATACATTGTTGACGCCTTCAAGAAGGAATCTGGTCTCGACTTGCACGACGACAGAATGGCTATCCAGAGAATCAGAGAAGCTTCTGAGAAGGCTAAGATCGAACTGTCTTCTGCTGCTTCTACTGAAGTTAACTTGCCTTTCATTACCGCTGACGCTTCTGGTCCAAAACACATTAACCTGAAGATGTCCAGATCTCAGTTGGAGCAATTGGTTGATCCACTCATCAAAAGAACTGTTGAGCCAGTCAAGAAGGCTTTGAAAGATGCCAGCTTGTCAACCTCTGATGTTTCTGAAGTCATTTTGGTTGGTGGTATGACCAGAATGCCAAAGGTCGTTGAAACAGTCAAGCAGCTGTTCGGTAAGGAACCCTCCAAGGCTGTTAACCCAGATGAGGCCGTTGCAATTGGTGCCGCCATTCAAGGTGCCGTTCTGTCTGGAGAGGTCAAGGACGTTCTTTTGTTGGATGTCACTCCTCTATCCCTAGGTATTGAGACCTTGGGTGGTGTTTTCACTAGACTGATTCCAAGAAACACTACTATTCCAACCAAGAAATCTCAAGTTTTCTCCACTGCTTCATCTGGTCAAACCTCTGTTGAAATCAGAGTTTTCCAAGGTGAGAGAGAGTTGGTACGTGACAACAAGTTGATCGGTAACTTCACTTTGGCTGGTATTCCACCTGCTCCAAAGGGTGTTCCTCAGATTGAGGTTACTTTCGATATTGACGCAGATGGTATCATCAATGTATCTGCTAAGGACAAGGCTTCTGGTAAGGACAACTCCATCACCGTCGCTGGGTCTTCTGGTCTTTCCGAATCTGAAATCGAGAAGATGATCAACGACGCTGAGAAGTTCGCAGAAGAGGACAAGGTCAGAAAGGAGGCTATTGAGACTGCCAACAGAGCTGACCAATTGTGTAATGATACTGAGAACTCTCTAAACGAGTTCAAGGACAAGGTTGACAAGACCGAGGCTGAGGAAATTTCCAAGAAGATCTCTGAGCTAAAGGAGATTATTGCCAAGGTTAACAGTGGCGAGGCTATTGAAGCTGCCACTGTGAAAGAGAAGACCGAAGACCTTCAAAACGCTTCTTTGAAGTTGTTCGAGAAGATGTACAAGGACAACGCTTCCTCATCTGGTTCTGAAGAGCCAAAGAACTAGTGACTATCTTCCTGGTTTAGTTAGTCATTTTTTCCGTTTGTACATCTGGTTCGTTCCAGTATCTCTGTATATAGATAAATGAAGTTGATGTAATGTAATCTAATTTCAAAGAAACTGAAAATAATGCTGATAGAAAGAAAATCGAGCCTTTCATCATTTGACGTTCTTTTTTTCTTCCTATACTTATGAACTCGCAACTTGGTACTATCAAGTCTGAGGAAGTCTCCCGTCAGCTACAGCAGGATTCCTCAGGTAAGCCATCCAGCGTTAATTCATCTACTGTTCCCCGTCTAGATTCGTTCAATACGTTCAATTTAGGGAATGGTTTCATATGCCCTCCAGCAAGTCTGGATGTGGCTGATCGAGACCACCCTCCGGGCAAAGTTCAGTCAGAAACAAAACCGGACACCACTGATCATGATTTGCCACCTGCCAAACTGAAGTCATCGAAAATATCATTGGCCAGCATTATCAACCCTCCTGATCCTGAAATCACTGCGTTCTCTAGTGGGTTACTGATAGCTCCCCGTCCACCAAGTACGGCATTATCTATCCACGAATTAACGAGCAATCCAGAACCAATTAAGCATGAAAGAATATGGGAGTCAACGCAATCTAACCCCAAACCGATAGCTCAGAAACGAAAGTCACCTGAGCAGGAGGAAACTGTCTCTACGAAAGCACCGTCGACTCCAACTGGCCCTGAACCGAAAAAGAGAAAACAGAAAGCGACCACAAGTAAAGAGACAACAATAACGACAGGAACAGCAGAAACGGCGACTAAAACAGTTTCTCCTATTCTTTCCAAAACGCCTAGTATAAAATCTTCCTCTAAGAATGCCACCAAACAACCTACAAAACAGCCCACGAGACCAAAAAAAAAGAGTCAAAGTACAACACCAAAATTAATATCTACTACAACGGGAGCGACGAATACGTCGGCAATTGGATCTGTGTCACAAGGTTCCACAACTGTGGACGAAAAGAAGACGAATAATATCGCTACTAGCACTTCACAGCAGAAATCACTGGTAGATCTACCAGTTCCATCACTCTTAGACACTGAATCAATTAAAGGAAAGAATATTCCCACTGAGGAACCTGTAGTTGCTTTAAATATTCTTCTATCTGATTCTGATAAACCCAATCCTGGATCGGCTCAATTGGTGTTCAACCTCATGAAAGTTTGCGAAGAAAAGTATGGATTCAAGGCCATGCATCCGAATGCCAAATTTGTGGTTGAATCTGACGAGGATGACGATGATATAGCGGAGGACGATGAACAAACAGAAACCGACACCAAAGAAGTAGCCACTCCTCCCCCCGCAATGCCCAAAACACCAGTTGCAGCTCCCATTAGAGAAGATTACGACGATGCTGAGCGCCGACTTCGAAACCAAAATAGAAAAATCGGCAAGTACGACATAATGGATCCGTTCATTGACGATTCAGAATTGCAATTTGAGGAAGAGAGAGCTGCTACAAAGGACGGCTTTTTTGTCTATTATGGACCCCTGATTGAAGAAGGTCAAATGGCAAGAATAGAAAGGGCTGATGGCACGCTTAAAAAAGGAGCTCAAGGGACCAGTTCTCGTGGTAAAAAAGTATCCAAGAAGTCTAGTAGTACTAATTCAGCAGGCAACACTAATCAAAAAAAGGCAGTCGCCCAATCTACAGCGCCTCAAGCAATAGCACCCCAAGCGATAGCACCTAAAGAGGATAAAAAACTGCTGGGCAGTGTTTTGGCAAAAGATTGATTAAAAATATGTCTCTACTGAGAAGCTCTTTCCGCAGCCAATTTGATCAAATGACCATTGTTATCCTCGGGATCTATATTTTTTAGCTTGTTGTTTACAAGCTCGATGAACTTGTTGATAGACTGAGGTTCAATTTTTGGTTTCAGAGCTGTAATGAAATTTATGTAGCTCAACAATAATATAACTTCATCTTCTTTAACTTCTTTGCCAGCCAGCGTTTTGTCTGCAGCATCTGTAGCCAATGCTACAATGTCATCACCCCTGCCTTGGCTCAATGTAATATAAGGAATGTCTCTGGCTGGGATACTTGGTTTGCCATTTAGATCAATTCCCTCTAATTTATCGTTCAGAGTTGTGACACTGATACTTCTATTCCTTAGGCATAAATCTTTCAAAATGGATAACAACACTGACCTAGCGTTGTTGAAGGGACAGGTAGTCAGTGAATCTCTGAGGAAGTTCCAGCTAGTAGATTCATGAACCAAAGACAAAACACGGCTGATTAACGTGTACAGTATGACGTTGCGATCTTTTGCCTCCACAGGTGATAAGTAATCATTGAAGTTAATAGTGGACTTTGTGATGAGCAGCTGAAGATACGTTGTTATGAATATTTCTGGAATTTGGGACAGGTTGTCCTCTTTGGATACTGTGACCCAAGCCCAAGCATAGAGAGCATCATCCAAACTGTAAGAAGTCAAGTTCGGATTTAGCATCGAAGGCAATAAATACCTCAAGGAGAGTTTAATCACCTTTTCAAAGTCTAATATAGAGTGAGACTTGGCAGAAGGGTTTTCGATCATGACGTTGAAAGAGTAAAGTATAATACATCCAATCCTGGAGAGGGGTAATTCTTTCAACTCCTTGTCATGTAAACCAGTACTGTTAAAATTCTCAATCACCAAAGAAAATATTCTATCATTCAGTGTATCCAATTCCTGGTTGTGATCAAGTTGCGAAAAAAGCTTTTCTGTTTCGTTTATTTGCCTTTTAATCTCATCTTCTAGGTTTATATCGTACGATTGTGACAGAGTAACGAACCGTCCCAAAAGAATCACATTTTCACGGTGAAATTCTGAGTTTAAACGTAAGCTTAGCTTTTGACTGTGTACACTTTTCTCCAACTTCTGAAAAATAGCTGGAGCAACGAGTGCCTTAAGCGTATTCGATTGCAATTCAATGGAATGGGTCAAAAACGTTGTTAAAAGCTTCCTTTGAAGATAATTCTCCTGGCTATGTAAAATCGACAGCTCTCGTAAATTCTCCGCAGTTGTGTCCTCACTCACATCTGGTTTCAAACAAGGATGGTAATCTCTCAACAATGTATATATTCTTCTTAAGACAAAGATCGGACTTTCAAGTTTGTTGGAAAGCAAGTTTATAACTGGAGGTAACATCATCGCAAGAAAACGAGAAGGATAATTAGATACAATTCGTCTTTGGCTTGCTACCATTAGTTCAAATAGAGAATGAAACCTCAACTTGAAAACAAGGTCATTGTTCTCAGGGCTTGAATCGACGCATCGAGGAAGTAACTCACAGCATTTGAGCAAAAGCTCCTTCGCATTACCCTTCTTAGCTAAAAGCTCAAATATATGGAACATAGCCATCCTACCTTTGGATTGCTTTAGTTGTGTTTGGAGATCATTCCACTCAAGTCCGTGGTATTGGAACAAGAGAGCAGGGATATCCCAACCAATTTCGTACAAGAGTTCATCATTCTCTTGTAGTACATTTAGAAGCTTTTCCACAAGTTGAATTCTTTCTTCAACAGAAAACCTTTCCGGGTCTGTAGCAAGGTGAATGTCGATCACCGTCAGATAAGATAGATAGTCTTTGGTTTCCAAAGCATCTTGCGCAGCATCGTCAAGATAGCGGCAAATGGTGTCAACAGAGAGAAGCTCTTTGCTACTTTTTTCAGGTTCAGTGTCGGTAGAACTTGAGTCGGTCATCTGGTAATATAATTCAACTAAAGCTAGCTGTCGTTAGTGTGCCTTTGACTAGATGAGATGAGGGATGGTTTGAATTTTCGAGAGTTGTTGGTGTTAGCTACGGGGGAACCAAGGACTACGTGAGCAATTGAGTCCGCTAGCTTCCCACCAATAAATTCGGGGGAACACGAGCGGGACATATTAAAGAAGTCCCATATAAACTAGAGTTGTTTACGAGGAATCAAATCTTCCTCCTCAGGTTCCATGAGTGATGATATTAGAGAGGCATCACCTCCCGTCAATAACCCCACTTTGTCGGAATCTGCAGTACTTGATAAGGTTCCCAAAACTTCTTCTTTGTTAGACGAGATTAAGGAGAGACACGCACAAGAGGTTTGCAAGATCAGTATCAGATTCATCCCAATTGGATCGGCTCCAGAAATCACACCCAAAGTGTTCAAGATTTCCTCTTCCAACAACTTTGGTGCTTTGCTCAGCTTCTTGGATAAACGATTGGGAAACAACCTTATTTATGGTAATCAGATCAACCATTTGACAGGGGGAAGAATATTTGGTTACCTACACAATTCGTTTGCACCATCCCCTGATGAGAACTTGGACAATTTATTCAAAAATTTTGGCATCAATGGGGAACTAGTGGTGTCGTATTCTGACAGAATAGCTTTCAGCTAGATATAATATTCTTACGTACACCTATATACAGGAAAACAGAAATTAATTTACTTGATGTTTTCTGTTGTGACGGATCCATCAGGATGGATGATAGTTTTTGTTTCTTTGGAGCTTTCTGTTCCGTCCACAAACCATTCATGCTTCTTTTCAATTTTCTCTATTTCTCCATTGGGTAGAGTTCTTTCGGAGTAGGAAGTTGAAGAACCCGAAGACTTTTGAGGTTTAGAGAACGAAATTCTCTCTTTCTTGATATTCTCCTCCATGACCGATCTCCAGTTCAGATAATCAGAGAAATTAGTAAAAAACTTTCCTAACTTATGAGAATCGTCCTGTTCCACGTCTTCTTTGCTTATGATATTAGAATCAATGCTCTTATAATTCTCAGGCAATTGAGCCTTTGGAAACAAACATCTCCAGTACCCATGCTCGTCCCAAACGGACAAACCTTGCTTAGAGTTACAATCTTTGTAAAGCTGGTGTGAGGGAATTGGGTAAGCCCACAGACCATACTTAGAAGACACCAGCTTAGAGCCCCTGAAAAGTTCTGACCATACGTCTTGATCAAACACTGGGGCGATAGCATTGACTAAAGAATCAACTTTATTGAAAGTTGTTTCGAAGTCGTCTCCAAAGACAGCCTTAAAAATTGAATCTGGTCGATTTGTGTCGATATTTTTGTTAAACAATGTTCCGTCTTCTCCAGGCAGAGCGACGTCTTCGATCTTACTTGCTAGAGAGTGTTTGGCCTCCCTGGCAAGGGAAAGAGATTTGTCAAGCCAATTGGTAGACGTGGATGAGCCGCCTTCAGATAATTTATCCGAGTTGTCTTTGTCTGAGCCTGTAAACAGTCCCATTTTAGTTTGAATCTTGTTAGCACAATGTGGAGGGGCAATAATCAATCTGCTCATCTATATATACTGTGCTTCGCGCAATTTCTAGAAACGTCGAGAGGCACGGACTCAGTGGGGTGAGAAAGGTTAGAAGTCGAACCCTTCATCGTCATCAGACATGTTAAAGAACATGCTGAACAGAATGATGCTTGCATAAACAATAAAACCTCCTGACAAACTCATTATCATAGACCAGAAAACAATCAGCTGCACATGCCACAAAATAATCGGTAGGACCAAGCCACTGAAAACGAAGATCCCTGTTACGAATTCTCCAAAATCTTTGAATGGGTTGCCGTTTGGAGCACTATCCGAGAGAAAATCTGATTGATAGTTTGCGTTCAAATTGGAAAATATAGCGTTGGGTAATGGCGCCACCAAAAACACGGCGACTGGACGAAAGGTTAGTCTTGCTTCAAGGATCGTTTGGAGAGTGAGGGTCACTTACTGACGTATAATGGGTGGTAATTATGAAATAATGCACATGATAAGACAACCAGAAGAATTCCTATAGATAATAGAACCGAAAGAAAGATAATCTTCGTAATTGGTTTCACGGTCATTGTCCTTAAAGTGCAACTAAAGAGGAGTGGATTATTTACTATTTAATAATAATTTCGCTGCCATTGTACTCTGCGAGATGGGCTCCTAGGGCTTGCAGCTTGGAGGGTGGACCTTCGCGATCGGCAACACTCCTGGTGAGGTTAGTCACCAATGTCACTGAATAGTTCTCTCGGAGAGCATCACTGGCAGTGTGAAATACGCAGAAATCAAGAGCAAGACCTACGATTGTAACATTTCGAATACCGTGCTCCTTCAAAAGCGAATCCAGTTCGGTTCTGTGCAGTTTCCAAACGTCACTAAATGCAGAGTAGTACTCTCGGTCAGAAAGATACCCCTTCTTCACTAGCTCTTTAGGCCCTTTAAACTGTTCCCAAAAGGCCTTGAACTTAGGTGGAAATTCACTCCCATTGGAGTTCTGAACACAATGGTCTGGCCACACCATCTGAATCTTCTTTTCTGCTTCATTCTCCGGGCTTGTGAACTCTAGCTCGGTATACGGCTTGACGCCATGATTAGAAGCAAATGACGTATGGTCCTGGGGATGCCAATCCTTAGTGGCAATTACTAGATCCCAATCCTTTTTCTGAGCTAACTCAATGATTGGATCAATGATCTCATTTCCATCAGGAACAGCCAATGACCCCCCTTCTAGAAAGTCGTTTTGTAAATCAATAATAAGTAGTGCAGATTTGCTCATATGAGTATTGTGTGTGGTAAAGTAAAGTTCAGGGGAAAGAGACAAATAATCTTCCGATCCACATTTAAATATTTGAGGTGCGATGAGCATAGAAAGTCTCAAGCCCTATCCAATTGTACCTTATCAGAGTTGAAAGAACCCAGCTTACTTAAGCGCAGATAAGTGTCACTTCCGTAGCCTTCCAAGGAATGCATTCGAAGATCTCCATTCCAGTAATCAGTGTAAACTTTGCACATGGGCAAACTTACACCTAAGGTTAGATCAAATGGTCTAGCTATAAGCGAACGCATAAAGCTCTTTTTCCTGGAATACAGACCCTCTTGTGATTCTTTATCTTGAATTCCCATTCTTTGGGTGACTATTTCTTCCATATGAGTGATATTCTTGAGTAGGGCATTGGCAGAGCCATTGAGAGGCGGCTGTTTCTTGTGTTGACCACTAAAGGAGTCTTTGACTTGAAAGTGAGGATTTAGGTCTAATCCTGGCAACGAATGGAAAGTGTTCAAATAAACTTGTGCTTTCTTTGGGGATTTTCCAAAAGACCAGATGTCTTGCAACACTTCCTTCGGCATCCCGCCTCCTTGATCTGAAAACCTAAACACTACATCCTTCGCATTGCTTGCCACAGAAACAACTATGGGAGGTGGCTTAATTTCACCTAATTGCTCTTCTCCCAGGTGATCATTGATACGCAAACAGTTCGTAATGACTGCTTTGTAAGAATTTCTGAGAATCTCTCCGAATATGAAATGTAAATGGCTGAGCATAAATGGAAACTTTGCATCCTCTCCCTCAATGATCAGCTCTGGCAACTGTAAATTGGGGTATAACCCACGTAAATAATTTTTCAGAATTCCAGTGCAAATTTCCAACTGTTCGAATGCTGAGCATTCACTAAACAGATCCCCTAAAGAATCCGAAGATTTGTTTTTTTGAAACCTAGTAGTTAGCGATATGTGTTCCTCTAAAATTACCCTTCTACTAACTCTTGAGCGTAACATGGACGACATGAAATCGTCCAACTCTTTCTGTGGTAAACTGTTCAAAATACTATTCTCGAGAGCTCCCATCATTAAATGTGGCAGTACAGTGAGATGTTCGTCCAGGGTTTCCTTGATGAATTCACAAAACTTGTCGTTCTCCTCTAAGTTATCAATTCGGCTATATTTCCTGAACGAATTGAAACAATGATAGTAACACTCATATACCTGTGCAAAATGAAAATTGTTTACCACGTCGAACGGTAGTTTCTGCAAAGATTTAATTCTTAAAGCCAATCGAACGGGAATCTCATTTCTCACAAAATTAGCACTCATAATGATTTTATCTTTGTTCAATGTCTTCCCATAGTTAGCCAGGTGCTTGAGAGTCACAGGGTGGGCGTTTCTTTCCGCCCAATGCAACAACATTGAGTTTTGATAGAAATGATATTTGTTCAGCAGCATAGAGTACTCGGGATATGGCCCCAGCCTAAATATATTATCGGCTATAGTTGAGAGCTTCGGCATATGGACAGATGTTGACTTGGGTTTAAGCTGTGTTTGAGTTCAAGATCTAGGCTAAGATACTGATTATGTAATAAAACAACCCCATTATGTCGCGCTTCCTTAGAGCTCGTTATTTCTAATTACCTAACGTCATCACCGCCTCTAGAAGATAAAGACCTATTCAATACAAAATGTCTACTCCTGCAAGAAGACGATTGATGAGAGATTTCAAAGTAAGTAGCTGTCAAAGGTATTATCGATATTCAATTTCAACTAACATTTTGTTTAGAGAATCCAACAGGATGCACCGGGTGGCGTCTCAGCGTCACCATTACCAGATAACGTAATGACTTGGAACGCTGTTATAGTGGGACCAGCGGACACGCCTTTTGAGGATGGCACTTTCCGTCTCGTGATCCAGTTTGACGAACAATACCCCAATAAACCACCATCCGTGAAGTTCATCAGTGATATGTTTCACCCCAATGTCTATGCATCGGGTGACCTCTGTCTTGACATTCTGCAAAATAGATGGACTCCTACCTACGATGTGTCTAGCATTCTTACCAGCATCCAATCGTTACTGAATGACCCTAACATTTCCAGTCCCGCCAATGTGGAAGCTGCAAATTTGTACAAAGATCATCGCTCACAATACATACAACGAGTGAGAGACACAGTAGAAAAAAGCTGGAGCGAGGATATCCTAGACGAGGATGAGGATGATGAGGATGAAGATGAAGGTGAAGGTGACAATGAGGATGTTCAGTAACATCAAAGGATCGAATCACATCAGACACACACTAAACAAACATTCAATGGTATATTGGACGTGATAGAGGTTCTATGGACAAGGAAATACATATTTCTACATACACTACTATATCGTACATAATAGTATCTCTCTAAAAAGATGTTAGACGCTGTACATGAGCAGATAATCATCTGATCCACAAGTAGTACCATCTTCGCTTTCGAGTCTTGGAATCGGGATTTGGTGGTTGCGGGTTGTCCCTGGCCTCCAGCATCTCTCTGTACTCTCTCTCTTCTTTTTCTAGCACTCTCTGGTATTCTTCGTACTCGTTGACGGGGACATGGTCAGTATTCACAACCTTACGATCTCGTTTGAAGTTTATCACAGTAAGGATAAGAGTAGAGAAGATGATTATCTTAGAAATGGGGTCCATTCTCCTTTCCTTTTCGTACTGTTCTTTTCTCTTTTCTCCGCACGTTCTGTAGTTAACTGGAGGTAATTTTCTAACCAATGTCGATGGCTTGGGGTTATGGGTAGTGATGATGGAAGGCAACCTGAAGGGCATATCAAAACTAGGCTGGTCTGACTCAACCGGTTGAAATCCGTCTCTAGGACCATAGTTTCCGTAACTTATGTAATAATTTAGTCTTTTCATAGACTTTGGAATCTTTCCCCAGGGTTTTCTAAATTTATCGTCTTTGAAACTGTCTATGATATATCTTTGTTGGGGATAACTAAGCGAGTTATACTTTCTGTAGTCGTCATATACCGGGGTGGGATCATATTTTGTGACATCGTCATCTTGAACACTGCCTGGGACTATGGAGTCTAGAATATCTCTTAATGATGACTTGGCAAGAATATTTCTTTCTTTTCTCAATTGGGCAGCGGAAAGCTTCTTCCTCTTAGGTGCCACTTGCTCCGATAAAAATCTTACGTTTTGAGCCCTACACAGTGTAGGTATTCTGACAGAGGAGATCATCAAACTTAGAAGGCAGGAACCTGTAATGAGAAAAGATGTTAAAATATTTCCAGAGTTGATACACCCGCGACACGTACATTTCCGTAACAATACCGGTGAGATCTGAAATAACTTTATTTATACCGTTAGTTTTTCTTTTTTTTTCTCAATCGAAGCTTCTTTCATTCCCAATTGATATGCATCTATCCAGTCAAGAATAATGATAAAGCAAATTGGATTGACTTTCTTGGCGTTTATTGCGTTAAAGTGTGATGCTTACGACATCACCCCAAAAATTGATGCTTCAAACGTTGGACCTTTTGCACCGTCTGGAGGTGTTAAGCTCTTGGCTATTGTTGCCCTAGTTTGGTACATTGTGGTTTTATTAGTTGCATACAACGGGTTTTTTGAAATTATACAGAAGTTCAGCAAGAGGAAGACGTTGCCTGTTCCTCCACAAGTGGAAGGTGTCACCATTTTGAGACCAATCAAGGGCATAGATCCGGAGATGGAACTCTGCCTGCAAAGTGCATTTGATCAAGATTACCCAAAGTTTGAGATCATTATTTGTGTGGAGAATGAAAACGATCCCGGCATTGGTGTCGCTGAGGCATTAATCAGGAGGTATCCGCAAGTGGATGCTCGTATACTCAAGGGAGATTCTCATAACCCAGACCATTTTGGACCCAACCCTAAGGTTAACAATTTGGCCAAAGGATACAGTGCTGGAAAGTATGACATCATGTGGATTTTGGATAGTAATGTCTGGGTTTGCTCAGGTGCATTGTCTCGTTCTGTAGATGCATTAAACAGATCGTTAGACAATGGACGAAGCACTTTCGACTTCCAAACAGGAAAAGGAAGGAAGGTAAATCTTGTACATCACGTACCAATGGCAATCTCCATCAATCCACAAACGGGTACAAACTTGGACGAAATGTTCTTGTTCACTTCGCACTCAAAGTTTTATATCTCCATAAACAAAGCAGCATTAGCCCCTTGTGTCAATGGGAAATCGAATCTGTACCGTCGCAGTGAGCTAGATTCAGCAGTAAAACAGCTGGGGAAGGGTAGTGAGCCAAGTCTAGATGGGGCCACTGGTGTCCTAGAAAGGGATGCTTCATACTATGGGTCCAAGCCTGGCCAAGGGCTACGATTCTTTGCAAGATACATTGGCGAGGACAACATGATAGCAACAGCACTGTGGTTTCAAAACGGAGGGCGCACTGGATTGACAGGAGACGCTGCTATTCAACCATTAGGAGGTATCAATAGTACATCATTGAAGAACTACCTTCTTCGAAGGATCCGCTGGCTCCGTGTTAGAAAACACATGGTTTTAGAAGCTACATTACTGGAGCCAACTACGGAGTGTCTTCTATGTGGTACATTTGGGACTTTTGGCATATCCACACTATTTCTGAAGTCATTTTTCATGTGGAAATTTTTCATCATTCACTTGTTAGTATGGATGCTCACAGATTACACACAATTTCATATCCTACTAACCAATGCATCTCAAGACACAGCAACTTGTAACGTACCATATTTTGCGAAACCTAGCTTCAATGCTTACGGACGTCCTTTCGAAAGCTCAAACTTAAGAACTTTTCATCGATGGGTGCTCTACTGGTTACTCAGAGAGGTTTTAGCTCTTCCTATATGGATATCCGCCATGTTGGGGACTAGAATAATCTGGAGAAACAGACCATTTAGAATCAATGCGGACCTAAGCGCTGAAGAACTGTAGATAGCAGATAAATTGTGTCGCATGCCAACTGACATCATAAATATTGGCACGCCATAATCATTCGAGATTTTATGTAAACCCGGTCCGGTCCTCATAGTAAGTATAAAAGCAAACTGGGGTACTTGTCTTTTTTCTTCTTCCAACTACCATCCCCTGTTCTTAACAAACGAAAATGTCTTTGGCCCCCAAGTTCATCCCCTCACACGTCTACAAAGCATCATCTGGTACAGTTCCAGCCAATGTTCACCGTATCCAGCTGTTTTTGGACTATAACTGTCCATTCAGTGCGATTCTGTTCCTCAAGTTTTATAAATCGGTGATTCCCGAGACTGAGAAACTGTATCCGGGGAAGTTTCAATTCGTATTCTACAATGTTCCCCAACCATGGCACCCCACAAGTTCCCTTTTGCACGAGGTTTCTTTAGCTGTGGCGGCTGTGGCTGCTTCCAAGTTCTGGGACTATTCAAACATATTGTTTGAGAACCAGTCCAAATTTTTCGACACAGAGACTTACAATGAGACTAGAAAAGAGACTTATCGGCGATTGATCGACTTGGCAACACCTCTAGGCATTGAGGCTGCTGATCTTTGGAAATTCGTTGGAATTAAAGCATCCGATTCTCCGTCCAACGTTGGAAATTTGATAGCCAAAGACTTTAAGTATTTCATTAGACTGCACCGTACAATTGGTGTTCATGTTACACCGACTATTGCGATCAACGGTATCCTGAACACCTCATTAGAGAGTTCGACCTCTGTTGAAGACTACTTGAAGGTATTGGGCCAACAATTAGAGTCATGAATTGCGTTTCATTCCAACGACAATACTTTCAAGCTAACGGCCACTTATGTAAGTAGGAGTATCTGAGTATCTGATTTTTAGTCTGGTATATGACATAGTATCAAATATATAGGCTCTTTTTAGGACTCGCGCGGTTTGAAATTTCCATACTCTATGACTACATCTCTCTTAACTACCTAATGTCAGTCATCACCCCACAGCGCTTGGTCCATCTTTCCACCCAATATAAAAGTCTTACTGATAGCTGGTTTCTTATTTCAATCGTGGCCTTAAACATTTGTAATCTTCCTGAAGAAATCCCCAAAGTTTATCATTATGCTTTAGAGCTCTACGCCAATAATGGCTCCCCCACCATACAAACAGCGGAGAGGTCCTTGAAAACATGCCAGGCGCTAATTGACCGACGTTCAGTCTCACTCGGGTTCCAACATGACAATGATCTCTCCAGGCAGAAATATGTTACTTCAAGAGTTAGAGAAGCTCTACTAAAGTCAGCAGCCTTGGGAGGATTACCAAAGTGTATAAACTCTATGATGCTTCTTAAAGAAGCCACTCCGTTATCACTAAGAGAGACAGCCGTCAAAAGAGACTTTTTGCTTTCCGAAAAAGCAGTCAAAGCTGAAAGAGAAAGAGGAAGACAATTTTGGAACAGTGTTTATGGAAAGATTTCCAATAGAGTAATGGGCCAAATGAACACCGCTTACCCAGACCTATGGCAATACACGTTCAACCATGTATATGCTCCACTGTTGAGCTTTACAGATGTCTTGTCAATCAAGGAGACCAGTTTGGTTGTGATCTCATGTTTAATTCCTCAAGATGTCAATCCACAACTAAAGGGTCATCTCAAAGGAGCAGTGAATAACGGATGTACTCTAGAAGAGATTAGAGACGCAAGGTTGTTAACTATTCAATTATCGAATTGGTGCGGTGTTAAATGGAAAGGCGAAGTAGCGAGTCTATGATATCTATATTAGTACGGCTATTCTTTAAGCTCAACTTGACTCAATAAAGTTTGAGTTTCCTGGAGTTTTATCCCCATTTCTGCAGTCTCATTCTTGGTTTGAGACTCATAGTAAATACTAGTATCTATATTTCCAGATGATGCTGAGCTTTCATTCAGGAACCCATTGAGTTCTTCGTCAGTTCGTCCAAACAATTCATACCAAAACGAAATCTTCGAAAGATCGGGATATACAACTTCATCCAGCCTTTTATAATCTGGATTGACAAATTGTGACTTACGAGCTAAAAAGTAATCCCACACAGAACGGGTTTTTTCACTTACTTTAGCCTGTCTTCGTTCAAGTTCTGAGTCATACAAAAATGTTCCATATTGACATGAGTAGAGGTGGTAGAGTAACCTCCGTAAAAATCGCTCGTTGAACTCAAATATTGTGGGATTTTGCTTCAGTAGCTGATAGATACAGTCCAAGAACTGGTGGAAAATCGGTGAAGTATACTTGACATGTTTTCGATGTCTAAAGTGGGACGTCACTTGCTTAATGGCATGTTGAGCCTGGTTGGTATTGCTATACTCTGAATTATCAACAAATTTCGTTTCACTTTGCAAATGACCAGATCTTTCGTTGAATCGATGACCGAAAGAAAGCCAGTCCTTTTCTATCAAAACCATGATACCTTCTAGTGTACGATAATAGGGATCTAGCAATAACTGAGCTAGCGCTGCCAATTGTGATGTTCTATCCCAACCATCAGAACAATGCAACAACAGATGTTGTTTATTTAGGTGTAGGGACTTGACAATCATGTCCAATCCCGTCAGTACTGTGTAAATCAATTTTAGCCAACCGCTCTTGATCAACAAATCTTGATTAGGTGGTTCCATGGAAATGTCGGTGTTTTTCAGAGCTTCCGTCACTTTGTTTAGACTATCCCTGATAACATGTATGTTGTCAATGTTTAAGAACACCTTTTTAGCGTTGGGGTAATATTCTACAATTTCTGAGCCTGCTCCTAGCGCAGTTTGTGCGATTGCGTTTGCTACAGGCCTGGCGTCAACAATTAGTACAGATGACGCCTCATTTGTCCTCGTGATCTCCAATAAGAGTTTTTCATCTTGCAACGACCTATTTTGCTTCAATCCCACCAAAGGCTGGGAGCAGCGTATTATTGAACAGCCGTTATATTTGTGATAGTACGTTAAGGCAGGCATTCTTCCTTTCGATCTGAACTTTGAGGCATGATGTAGAACACTATTAGATATGCTTGCTGGCGTAACAATTACACTTGGATACGAAGTGCAAACTCTGTATGACTCGTTGATATTAGACATTCTCCACATCTTGTCACCGGGATGTTCACTAGAACTATCGGGAGACTTAAGCTTCAAACCCTGACGTTCAAACTCCTTGAGAGGTTCGTATATTTTCCATCCATTCAAAGGGGCCTCAATTTTAACTGGACTGTATAGGAATGCATATAAGTTTTCCAAGGAATTGACACAGGTAAGCTTCAGCAAGCTCTCAAAGACATCGTTGCATTGTTTGACATCCGTAAAATCAAATGCCAAAAAAGTATAATCTCGACATATAATGCGAAGATTTGCACCCTTGGTCAATTGAAAACTTTCATCTTTGTCTGGTGCATATAATAAGGCAGATCCTTTAGTGAAAGTGACTCGTTCAATCATAGGATAGCATAGCCATAGCTCCTGCGAACCTCTTGGAGCTGTTTCAACTTGTGGTAAAGTAAAGATTAGATGATGAGTGGTTAAATGCAACACACCTTTGACAGTGTTACCTTTCTTGTGAAGCACAGCATCAGGGACCTGCGCAATCTTGATGTATTCCATTGGAAGGCAATGGATCCGTTAAAGGACTTTTAACGGAAGACGGACAGCAGAAAGATCCAACAGTGTTCGATTAATTCGAGGGAATAAAAAGTATGAGATAGAGGAGGAGATGACACAGATGAAATCTCTGTGAACGACAACTAATGGAGCCAGGAGTGAATGAATGAAAAAACAGATCAAACTATTAGGGCCCACATATATGGAGTTCGACTTTAAAGCACCCAGTCTAGCTTCAAGCACTAGTTAAAGATTGTGACTTGAGACTGGTGTATAGCCCCGAATTTCCTTATCGCTCTCGAGATGTCTTAGGCCCTATCGCTATCGGCACCTTCCCTCCCTTCTTAGCAAACCGTAACGCAATGGGTTTAAGAAACTCCGTGTTATTAGAAACGCCCCAAGTAGTATTCGGAGAAAAATGTATTACTTTCGGATGCAAAAACTGCTCCACTCATTTATCCCAGTCAAAACAGGTTATCAGCGACAAATATAGGGGCAGACTGGGGAATGCTTTTTTAGTTAACAAGGTGTAAGTATGTTGTACATTATATTAGAGTTCAAACTAACTTTAGTGTGAATATATTGAGAGGACAGGCAGAAAGGCGACACATGACTACGGGTCTGTACATGGTGTGCGACATAAAGTGCCATCAATGCAAGAAAGTAATCGGATGGGAGTATTTGTCAGCGGATGACGATACTCAGCAATTCAAAGTGGGAAAGTTTATTCTTGAAGCAAACGGGATCATATATGTGCAATAAGAGTAGACAAATCTACACAGCGTATGATTTGACCCGACTAAAAGTGAATGGCCTCTCCTTTGCCAGAGAAAAGTGCTTCAGTTCTCCATCCTCTTTATTCTGGAAATATGCTGATATCCAATGTAATTTGTGATGTTTCATTCGTCCCAGGTTTTTGATTTGAAGTGTCTCTGAGAAACTGTATCCTTCCACGGACCCTTCTCCTGTGATTGATACTTGGCCATCCATGGTCATCTTCCAAGAGCCCCGATACACATTCTCTAAACCCAGTTCGTGATACTTTTTATTTAGTCTTGGAACAACTATCTTGGGACTTAAAAATGTTAATAACCTTTGGCATGTACCATCTGGATAGAATCTCACAAAGCGATAATACGTAACACACCTTATCGGATTTGACCATGAGTTTGACATGTCTGGCCTTCCCCCTTCTCTATAGTAGTTGATGATACTTATATATGCACCATTGAATTTCAAAAAAGGTCTTTGACTTAGCATTAGGTGCCAGTCGCCCTTCCACATATTCCTACACATTTGATCTTGGTTGCCCGGAGCGTCTTCGTCGTATCGTTGTCTGGAATAGACGATATTACAAAGTTTTTCCCAGATTGATTTGTTATGGAGGCCGAGATACGATAGTTTCTTGCAGGTCATTGCAAAATGGAACCAGCTGGATGAGTCACCATCGCATAAGAGTTCCATTATGTATATCAACAAGTCGTCAGATAGCAAATGTAGTGGTGACGGTTCGCCTTCCACCTCGGGTGTAATTTGATCTTCGTTGAAACTATTCAATAGCTCTCTAACATTGATCTTTTTAACCAGTTCAAGGTCAATAGCCGGTTTTTCTAGGGTATTCTTGCTGTGGGGGGAAGCTTGCTTCGTAATATCTTGATATCGGTACCAGCGATCAACTTTTTCGTCTAGTTTATAGGCCTTTCTATACAGCTCAACTGCATCGCTCATTGCACCCTCCATTTCTTTCTCATTGGCCTGGTGAAATAGATCATAGGCCCTTCTCTGCTTTTCGTCCAGTTTGGTGAGGTCTAGAGCTCCATCGCTTTTAATTGACAACGTTTGGAGTTGACTTTCAAGCGTCATTTTTGGTTGGTCTGTGGTAAACTATCGATAATACGCGGAAAAATGAGGTCGAGTAAATGTATGCAGGTCGAAATACTTACCTTGAAGCAACAACGTTTGAGGTACCCCAATCAGCTGTCTAAAGGTGAGATGGTATTCATTAACAGAGTACGATTTTACTAGTACGTCGAACTTAGCTATTACTCAAGATGCCAATTTTGGAGTCACATGTTTCAGACATGTTTCAAACATCTGACTGGTATACTACATAAAGATCCATAGATCATAATCACTCATCAACTGTTAATGGAAGACCCCAAAAATAAATTTGATGACTACATTGTGATTGGTCAAGTTAGAGATAAGCTGGAGTTACAAGCTTCACCAAGATTTCAAAAGTATTTAGACAATTTATCGTTGGTGTTTCAATATCTTCTGGAGAACCCGAATCATAACATATTTAATGATTTAACCCATAAAACTTCTCCAATTGAGCTTAGGTCTCCGCCCCCGACAAATGGATTTCAGCCACCAATGAATGAACCCACGCAAATGTTCACTATTGACCTTCAGAATAAGTTCTCTATGAATGAGCAGTACAAGATGTATTTCAACCTGCTTCAACAAATTATCTGCAAGGAAATTGCAAAGCTATGGATCAAGGTGATAGAACCTAAAAAACAGACAAAATTTCCCTACAAAGGAGGAAATTCTACGAAGCCTTCATGGTGGCCAGATGAAGTGCCGCATAGGGAACCTGACCACCTTAACAAATCTGACAGAATCACTCTTTTGATCACTATTTG
This sequence comes from Komagataella ulmi, assembly GCA_023213065.1. Taxonomy (NCBI): domain Eukaryota; kingdom Fungi; phylum Ascomycota; class Pichiomycetes; order Pichiales; family Pichiaceae; genus Komagataella; species Komagataella ulmi. Next base: position 2,641,423 of record JAKWAZ010000001.1, read on the forward strand.
TCATCTTGATGTGACGTACTTGCAAGATCTTTACAAGTCCACTCAGTCTGTGGAATTCACACCTGAAAAAAAGGAATTGTACAATGAGTTATTCTATCTACTCTATAAAGAGTTTGACTTCCAAGGACTTAGGACTGACTCAAAAGTGATGGTAAGTTTGTTCTCTAGGAAACAAAAACAGTTGAATAAGAGTAGGTGTGCAAAAAGTCAACCAAGACGAAGATCGATTTCGAAACTGCCGCTCAAGAAAAGCCCTGACGAGAATCTCCAGATGGCCAAACTTCTGTATGAACACTTGAATCTTACAGCAAACCCGGACAACCCATCATCCATCAATGATATTGATATCACAAATGAATATTTAGTTTCTTCAGCTCCTTCGCATTCCAATGTAAACTTCAACAACTCATTCGCTCTAGGCCTCAACGAGAGCCATGATTTACCTGATCAAATGGACCATTACTCCATCTACAACAAGAGCCCAATTTTGCCAATAGACAAGCAGCCAAATATAACCCTGTGACAACATAAGAAATTGTGATTTAACTTTGATGAAACGGACCAAGACCCATCTTATCTTATCTTATCTTATCTTATCTTATCCGATTTGGGACACTGAAATTTCTCGCTGGTGTAACCTTTTTGTGTTGTTGAAAAGACTACCTTAAAATATTACCCACCAAAATGAAAATATTATGGTTGCTGTTTATGATATGCCTCTTTAAACCGGGATCATGTAGGGGGATCAGCGATGAAACTGGAGCTGCTTGTCTCTTTGTAGCTTCGAATTTCAGCAACTATCCATTTGATTGTACTCAACCAGATCTAGAGTATAAATGCAGATGCCTGAGCCCTGAATTTTTGGGAACAGTTTTGCTCTGCATTGATGATAATACTGATGAAGTTGACGAACTCATTCAAGCCTTTGACTATATCAAGGAAGTCTGTGGTGTCCAGGGAAGTAAGAAGTACTCGTTTACTCAATTGATCGATGTATTTGACAATGCAACATCTCATGCAATATCTGTTTCGGAGGCGAACGGTTTGAACAAGTCACAGCTCCGTAACCCAGTAATACCTGATGCTCAAAGGTTCGCATCTTCCCGAGAATCTGTTCGGCATCTGTTGACCCACAGAAATAAAAGTACAAAGTATGGCGTAGGATTGATTGGCTATTGGGGTTTGAGCTTGGTTCTGGCTACCACAAATAACGTTTTACAATGGTGCTTTCCTGAGTTTTATATGAACATGAATGGAGACACTACTCGTTGGCTGAGAGAACACGTCATTTGTCCGCAATTGATCTCAGAGAGTCATTTGAGGAAAAACTCTAAGATAAATACATTTGTGAATTCTTTACTAAGGAGTTTTCCTATAAGAGTTCAGTCAATAACAGTGGCATTTTACATGGCTCTGGTGATAATATTTTGTGCTGCTGATTATCAACTATACCGCCCCAACTCAATATTTCCATGGAAGAATGCTCAATTGTTCGCTTACATTGCTGATAGAACTGGTATTCTAGCAATGACACAATTGCCGATGTTGATCTTGTTCTCAGGAAGAAATAATGCACTTCAGCTGATCACAGGATGGCCCTATCGTACTTTTAACATTTTTCACAGATGGATAGCTAGGACAGTTTGGATTCTTGTACTATTGCATGCAGTATTTTATGTAGCGTTCACGGCAACTTGCTCCAATTATAGAGAACGCTGGATGATAAATAAATGGAGGTGGGCTAACACGGCTTTTGTTGCAGCTTCAATATCCATATTCCTGAGCTCACGATATTTCAGACGAAAATGCCATCAGCTGTTCGTATCTAGTCATCAAATCTTGGCAATTATTTTTATTTTGGGATGCTGGTACCATTGTCTGACACTAGGCTGGATGGAGTTTCTCTATGTCACTGTAGCTATTTGGGCTCTGGAATACATTTCCAGATTTGGCAAAATTATGCTCAGTGGTGGGATTGTTAAAGGACACTGCAAACTAATCCTTAACAAAAAACTCGAACCCCATTCCTTAAGAATCGCAGTGCATCATAGCGGTTGGTGGAGAAGTTTTCCTGGTGCCTATAGTTACCTCTACTTCCTAAAACCCAAGTTTTTTTGGCAATCTCACCCATTCACCATTTTAGGGCCTGCGAGGCAGGAAGATTTCAATAAACTGGTCTTTTTGATTCGTATCAAGAATGGAATCACCATGCAGCTTGGAAACTATATCATGAGGCAGGAAAACCTCATGTGCACGCTTCCCATGCTGGTTGAAGGACCGTATGGCTCAACAATTCCCTTCAAGGCTTACCAGCATGCAATTTTTTTTGCTGGGGGTGTAGGTATTACAGTCGTCTACACGTTTGCCATGGATCTGGTCCACATGTATCTTGCTGACAAGACAAAGAATCATTCGATCAATGTAGTCTGGTCAGCACCCACCATCTCTGCAATTGAAGAGTTTGTGGACGAGATTGAAGCTCTGTCAAGGTTTGAAATGGTGAAGATCATAATTTATTTAACTAGAGAACTTGAAACCATTCTACCCATTGACGATCATGACCTGAAAATTACGCCAAAAGAAATGGATAATCCAATCGAGTTGGTCAACTCATGCACAGATTTGTCCTATAATGAGCTAGTAAAGCTCTTGGGTCCACTTTCAAGTAACTGCAAAGAACTTGCAACGGAGCTCAATCAACGTATGAATGACATTCTTTCTACAACAGGGGAACGAGTGTCACCAGTAGAGTATGATGTTACAAGGGAGAAGCTGCAGAATGTATTTTTCAGGTGCAAGGTAAACTTAGGAAGAAGGCCAAGCATTAAAAAAGAGCTCCCAGGATTATTGAAGCTTATTCCGGATTCAACAGCTGTCGTTTCGTGCGGTCCTGATAAAATGAACCGAGATGTCAGAAATGCAGTAGCTAAAAGTCTACGAGTGCCCAATAAGGGCCGCATTGACTACTTCGAAGAGGAGTTGGTGTGGTAAAAAGCTCATGCTAGTTACATTCCTCTGGTCCGTGACTCGAGAGAGGAAGAATGACTGAGAACTTCAAACGGTTGAATTTTAAGCAATCGCCGAACATCTAGTGTCGGACTCCTTCACGATGCATGCCAGTTTCTTGTACCCCGAAGAAAATCGAGCATTGAAATTTCTGAACCTCAGTACGAGTGTTCCAGACAGCCGAGCCGACATGATTGTAGATTTCATACACGCAACACGATTAGAACGACGTCTCCAAGAACAACTCCAATGAGAGCTATTTCTAGGGTTACAACGTTGTTTCGATGCTATAGCACTGTTCCAATACCAAAAAATGGCTTGCCATTGAGCGACTGTACGGTCGAATGGTTCAAATCTTTGATAAGTCAAGAAGTCATGTTGCAAAACCAACAAGACAAGTTGATGAAGTTTGCAATGCCATACTATGGACTGGAGAAAGTTGTTGACGGCTTCAAGGCCATTAATGAAAAGATTGTGATAAACGGATCTGGGGATTTTATTAACGGTATCAAAGTAGAAAACTTGAAAGATCAAGATACCTTGGAAACAAAACCTCTTCCGTTGGTTATGTTGCATGGATACGGGGCAGCTTTGGGGTTGTTTTTTAAGAATCTTCATGGGTTAGTCAAAGATCAACCAGGATCTACAGTATATGCTTTGGACTTGCCTGGTTTTGGATTAAGTAATCGGAAGCCTGAGTTGGATGTCATGGACGAAACTCTGAAGCATTTGCATATTCAATTTGATTCTCAAACTGTAGAGCATTATAAGCATATCCACAGGTCCTTGAGAATGCCAGACGTGTTTAGCCTAGACTATAATGAGTTTGAAAATTACAAGAGAGGTCAAAAGGAATTGATAGAGCTCGTCGAAGGTATTTATGTCGACGCGCTCAAGAGATGGCTAGATGTAAAACTCATAGATAAAATTGATCTACTAGGTCATAGTTTTGGGGGCTATATGTCCATTGCCTTTGCTCTAAAGTATCCCGAAAGAGTAAATAAATTAGTGCTAGTGTCGCCGGGGGGAATTGAAAGAAGTCCTTATGCCATCACTAACAAGTTGCGAAAACCAAAAGAAGGCACATTGGTTGAGCTGAAACCATCCGGAAATCCTGCAGATTATAGGTTTCTGGGGCGATTACCCGTGATGAGTCCTACTTTCATGAAATTCTGGGAGAAAGATATTACCATGTTTGACCTTTTGAGGCTAAGTGGACCCGTTGGAGCACAAAAGTTAACTGAATACATCTTCAGTAAGTACAACCGTAATAATCAGTTCGACAGCTATGAAGAACTGAGAACAATGTCGCTATATATGTACCATTGTTTTAGCAAGGCAAGTTTCAGTGATCGTACAATTCTAAAGATCTTTAGTCCCACCGTTGTTGCAAAATACCCCATGCTAGACAGGATTCATGAGCTTAAAGTGAAGGAAAGCCTGTGGATCTATGGTGAGTTTGATTGGATGTTCAATAGTTGCGGTGAGGAGGCAGTGAAGGAGCTCACAGGATATGGTAAGAGCGCCAAATTCGACACAGTGAGCAGAAGTGGCCATAATCTGTACCTGGATAACCCTCAAGAATTTAATCAGAAGGTGAAAAACTTTCTACAGTGGAAATGAATTAACTCTATAAACTTTATACTAATCCTTTTTCCTGTATACATGAGATGCACTTGCCTGGTTGGTAGGGAAAACTAGTGTTTCGGCAACGACAGTGTTTTCCCTTCTGGTGGAGGCAAATACTATAAGTTCGGCAATATCTAGTGCATTCAAGGGTTCTGCGCCCTCATACACCTTAGAAGCAGATTCCTTCGAGCCCTTGTATCTAACAACAGAGAACTCGGTCTGGACTGCTCCAGGATCAATTTCAATGACTCTGATCTTGGTGTCGATCAATTCCTTTCTAAGGGAATGAGAGAATGATCTTACAGCAGCCTTGGTAGCACAATAAATCCCTCCTCCAGGGTACGGATCTCTTCCGGCGATGGAGCCTAACTGGATAATATCACCTCTGTTGCGAGCCTTCATTCCCGGCAAGATCAGCTGGGTTAACGAAATTAGACCGATGACGTTGGTCTGAAACATTCCATCTATGTCTTCTTGTAGGATTTGTCCGACCTTATCAACTCCCAGGGCTTTTCCAGCGTTGTTGACCAAAACGTCTACGGCCTTGAACTCTTCAGGAAGCGACTCGACATACTCTGTGAGTTTGGCAATATTTGACACATCCAAGGAAGCAATATGAACTTTGATATTGGGCCATTGGCTGGTCAATTTTTCTTTGAGGTCTTCCAATTTTTCAAATCTTCTTGCCGAAAGAGCCAGTTTGATTTCTCCTTTGGCTGCATTAGCGTATTCCAAAGCAGTGGCTTCACCAATACCAGACGAAGCGCCAGTAATTAAAATGACTTTTCCTGCCAATCTTGAGGCTGCAGCTAATCCGTAGGACATTGTTCAATTTATCAGCACTGTAGCTTGCAAGGGTCGTACTTTATATAGGAAACGGTAATTATCTCTATCCAATCCAATTACCCCTGGTCCCACCACATTAGATGACGTAAGCATAGATTTGTATGGCGTTTCCAGCGATAACGATGCAAAGGAGAATATAAAATAAGTTGTAATTGAGTAACATTTAGCTATATATTAAAATGCAATACAGACACGAGACTTCATTCACAGAATGCGCCATTTTGAAAGTCTTACCTCCACTTCATGAGACTGTGATTTATGGGGTGTCAAGTCGTCCTTAGACGGTCCCCCTGTGAATATTGGTCGTGTCCTAACCTTGTATTGATCCCATGTGAAATGTCGATTAGAGGTAATTAGGTACTCGGCATGGATTACCCATTTAGAGTTTGCCACTACAATTTCCGTCGAGGAACAACGGGTCGGCACAATCACCAGATAAGCACACAAAAAAAAAGAGCAAGAATTGACTTGATTCGTGCGCGGGTTAATTGACAAATCCAGTTTCAGCTAGCACTCAGTCACGTGACTAAAACCATTGACAGTGCCTCTTCTCCTCACTTCATCACATATTTTTCGGAATGACAACCAGTGTCAAGTTGTGGGGTATTGTATTTTTTTTGCCTTTTCCAGTCCGGAAACGGAACCTGAAACAGCAAGAAGGAGATAGCATCTTTAGCACACTAGCGGATAGATTTCAGTCATTCTTGCTGGACCTTGTGGCCTTCTCTCTCTGCTACATGTGCCCCCCTGTACTCGCAACACTACCGTTTGTCTCTTCGCCCGCTAACAAACGGTTCGAATATCTCGTATAAATATGTGCCAATGCTCCTCACGTGTAACCCCCAAACACCGCTGAAAAAGATGATCATTTTCACATGCGCATTTCTCTTCAGAACTCCGAAGTTTAAGTGTTTATTAACGCACAGCATTGCCTCAGTAAAAGAAAATTACCACTTACTAATCACAGAGCAATTGCAACCAACCATCTCCTTCTGTTCATTTAAAAGTATCAGAGTTCCTTTAATCCTGGGAAGGCAAACGCTCCAAAGATTACGTAACACATTGTATTTCCCAAAAAAATTACTACGCTCGCCCATGCTAACCCCCCAATATCGCCAACATGTATTGTCTCCGTTTGAGTATGTCAAACCCGGAACTGTTATTGTGAACAACTCTCCTGATGTTACTATGACCCAAAATACAGTAGATAATAGTACTTCGGATTTCACGTCAGAGATGGACTTTGAAACGGCGTATAACATGCTCATGACCCACGATACACTGCCCTCTATGGGAACTTCTCCCTCGAGTTCGCATGGTTTTGGAACTCTGGCGACAAGCCCACGGGCAGGTCAACAGGTGTTTAATGGGTTTCAAGGGTACTCCTCCTTATCCCAAGATCAGCAGCAGAAAGTCAAGACGCCTTCAAATCAAATCATCCCGGATCCAAGCGCCGAATTTGAATATCACCGCAAACAGATCCTAAAGAACTCAAGTGCGAATGGCTCCCAGTCTTTTTCCACTGCAAATGGAGTATCTCCTAACACAAGAAATTTGCTACATTCAATCAATTCCAAGAGTTATAGAAATATGTTCGGTATGTTTTCCAATCCGCCCACTTCTTCTTCCTCCTCCGGTCCAAACTCTGATCTCTTGTCTCTTTCAGAAAGCAGCGTTTTAACTGAGTTTTTGGATAGCCTTGTTGATGATGTTAAGCTATCCTCACTTTCCAAGCATTGGTCATCGATCGATCCCTTGGCAACTGAAAAACCTTTGGAGACTGGTTCTCCTCTGAATACCATGACATTGCCTGAGTTGAAGCTTCAAAATTCTGATCTAAAAACCAATTTGGCTTCCATCCCTTCAATGCACAAGATCAACCTCAGTTTCTCAAATAATTCAAGTGCAGACACATCTCGATGTCAGTCACCTTCAATTTTGAGCTTCAGAACAAAGTCAGATAGCCTTCAACCACCGCTAACAAGCGTTAAGACTGAAATTACACACGAAAGGATACCGAGATCACCCAACAAGTCCACTGTTGCGAAGAGAAAAGCAACGGCGTCTATAACTGCTAATAAGCGCAAGCGCTCAAATGATGGCAGACCTCTCCTTTCGGAAGATGAGAAACGACGAAACCATACTTCGTCAGAACAGCGACGAAGAATGATAATCAAAGAAGCATTTGAAGAATTCTGCTCATTAACCGTTAGACCTGATGAGAAAATTCGAACTGCACCCTCTGCTTCTTCCAAGCCTGCAGCACATAAAACCAGAGGTAAAGATGCTAAGAAAAGTCTCAGTAAATACCTGATTATGACAAAAGCTATTAATGAAATCGAAAGACTGGTCGAAGTTAACCAGAAGTTAAGAGAATTACTAAGTTAATGAAAATATTTAAGTTTATTTAAGTATCAGTTAATGATAAACGACACTAATGAGCCATGGGAGCCATATTTTGTTGAACTATAGATTCAACTCTTGTAGCAGCTTGGAGGCCAACCTTTTGTAAATCCAAGCATTTCCCAGAATCTTCTTGAACCTCACACCATATAATCCAACCAGAGGAACTTTGACAATATGAATTTCGAATTTCAAAGGTGTACGGTGGGTTGATCCTTCATTGATGCTACCAAGTTCATCGTCTGTTTCTTCTTCCTTGACTGTGTCTATCTGTCTAGCATTTCTTTCTGGAACGTTTTTCAAGATCATATCGCTGCCACCCCTTATATCATGCAGTGACTCCATGGACTCATCCTCACTCTCGGTTTGATAAGACGATGAACGAGAATGAACATTTGCGGGCGCAGGAGTAACAGGAGTATTTACGGTTGCATCGTAGTCATCAAACTCTGTCCCGTCAAGCGTAGGTTTCCTTATATGATTGAGGATTCCATTTCCAAGAGAGAACTTTCGGCGATGTTTCAATTTGGCTGAGGACGGTGATGAACCATCATCCTCAATGACATTAACTCTAGTATTCGCTGTTGACGAAGATGACAATTTAGAAGAGTTTGCAACATCGGAATCAGTGTCGTCCGCAACTCTTGATCCTATTACTGGAGATCTGATATCCCCAATTTGCAAATTTTCAGTTTTTCTGTAAACGCAAACAAATCCACCGTTAACTTCGGTGAACTGAATGTTGAGTTTGAAAAGAGCGGCTATAATGTTGTACCGAATAACAGGTAACGGCTTCGAAGATGTAGTCTGAACAGAGAAAAAACCTTTGAGAAACAAAGTCCTGGGGTACTCAACTGAGGGCATAGTTCCGGGTGGAGCATGTTCTGCCTCGTATAAGATTTGGGATTCTGTCATTGGTTTGATATGCACACTAGTATTAGCAGAGTATTTTCCATCTGGGTTTAATAGATTGCTATCGGTGATTTGAGCATCTTCAAACACATCATAATTTTCTTTGGTAGGCAGCGCAGGTAATTGATTGTTTGCTGGTCCTCCAAATTTGAAATTAAGCGATTGTTTGCGTGAATGGCCAAGCGATTTTGCTCTCGCAGTTGGATGTAGCCGTCTCTGTTGACTAGGAGCCAATTTTGGATGTCCGCGTTGCTCGTTTGGACTACTCGAAGCTTGCAACTTCTTTTTGATTTCATTTTCATTTGATTGAGGGGTTGCACCAGTAATAATAGGTTGGGCATGTATCGGCACGGGAGCATTTTTAGGAGGCTGCTCTGGAATCGTAAAATTAGGCAGTCGAGGATATTCAGATGTCACTTGTTGCTTCTCTTTGTTGGTAATTCTCAAACTTCCAACACGACGGACCAATTTACTATCATCAACAGGATCCAGGTAGTTTTTAGAGTTATTGGAGGTCACATTCTTCACAGCAGCCGGTTGGGTGATTGGTGAAATGCCGCGTACTGGAGTCCTGTCTGCATCGTTGACTGAAAATGGATGAACTTGGGGCGGGGGTGATGAAGGCTCCCATTCAGCCTCATTCTTATGGGGTCGTTTTCCACTGAGTCTTCGGAATAAAGAGTTAAGACCACCAGAATTATTCTTGTGTGTATTATAGCCGCCACGATCTTGTCGTTCTGGAGCATGCTTGATATGGGTCTTTCTGCTAGCATGTTGTTGCTGCGTCATATCCATTTCGAAAGGATGAGAACTAGGTAATGGCTGTGCCGGTTCAATCATTGCTTCCAATTCAGCTGGCTGTCCATGCGGAGACGTATAAGCAGGTGGGACAGTTGCAAGCAACGGCTGCTCCACATCTGTAGCTTCCAGTTTCTGGGGAATAGCTGGTGTCTTTGGAATATCTGGAGACACTTTGACAGTGTCTAATACCGAGGTCTGTCCCTTGAGAGCACCTTTTGCTAGCTTCCTCTTCCTCATTTCATCCACGAGGTAGTACGTTGAAAGTAACGGATGGAAAGCAATGATAGCGGAATCGTCACGGGCGGAATAACCTTTGATATTAGCTTTCTGTTGATCAAGTTTCCATCTCTCAACACATGCTTCATATTCTCTACTCGAGATCAGGTTTGTGATATCTCGAGCAATTTGTTCTTCATTTCCTAAACCCAGATTTGCAATCTCTCTAACTACACTCAAATCTAACGGTAAGACAATAGGCGACCGCTGAGGGAGATAATTTGATGGAGGCCCCGCAAATCCCAAGGTCATCCAAGGGTGCTCCATTGCAGCTTTCAAGGTGACTCTATGATCTGGATTCACAACTAACATTTGAGAGAGCAATGAATGGCATAAAGGTGAAATAAACTCAGGATATTCAACCTTTCCTCTTTTGATTTTAGCATGGAGCTTTGGCACGCTATCGTCATCAAACGGAACCTTACCCGAAACCAGAACAAATAATACAACCCCAAAAGACCAGACATCAATTTCGGGACCAATGTAGGGACGACAAGACAAAAGCTCTGGTGCTGCAAAATATAGGGAACCGCAAAAAGTTTTTAGGAGATTTCTTCTATCATACATGTTGGAAAGGCCAAAATCAATCAACTTAATTTCACCCTTGTTGTTGATCATTATGTTCTCAATTTTCAGATCCCTGTGAACGATGTTATTGGAATGGCAGTAATCTAGAGCGGAAGCAATGCTCCTAGCGAACTGGCGAACACGGGTTTCCTTCAACTTGCCATGAGAGACGATATAATCTAGCAACTGTACTCCCTGGACTATTTCAAAAAGCATGTAGTAGTGATTAGACATCGTGTAGCATTCGAACAACCGACAAATATTAGGGTGGTACATTATTTTCCCCAGTGCTGCCTCTCTCACAGTACGTTCGTCGCGTTCCAATTCCTTCTTGTATTCATCACGCAGCTTCTTTCTTTTTTCTTCAGTCTCAGGCTCTGGATCATTTTGATGATTTCTTTGCCAGATTTTGGCTGACCTAATGACTATTTTGATAGCACATACCTCGTGGGTGACTCTATGTTTGGCTACTTTGACCTTACCCATCGAGCCCGCCCCAATTGTATTGCTAAATTCCCAGTCTCCAATTGAGGTTCGGTGGAATTGCTTTGTGGCAGATTCAACTGGAACTAATGCTGCCGGGGCATCCAATGATGGTTGTTTCTGTGGAGTATGTTGACGTTGAGAGTGTTCATGTGTATTTAATTCTTTCAACAAAGCTGCTGAAGTACTTGAACTAGCATTTCGAAGCATCCTAGCGGTAGCAGGAGCAGAGTTTTGTATTACAGGCTTCTGTGGCTGGCCACCAGAAGAAGCTCTCAACTTTGGTACATGCACCGAGTTGGAGAAGGGATCATGTGGCAGAATACCCTGTTCTCTATCCATGCTTGAGTTCGTGTATCTCTCCCTCAGAACAGTTGTGCCAATAAAAAGCCTACAACTTAATTGATTGGCCGGGTGATTATGAAGAGGAAGATTTTTTTTTTACAGATGTGTGTCTGTCAACCTACTTTTTGAGCAAGACTGTACTGTGCTCAAGAGGTAGAAACGATAAGCCCTCTAAATGCAGTTCTGTGTAGTACACTATTTGCGCACAGCTGTTTAGGTAAGACGTAAAAGATGGCATGTTAAATTCTAATGTACATAGTGTTTGGTTTCATAAAAGCAGAGAAAAGAATGATTGATAATTTGATGATGTAGTTTACATTATCTACCAGCTAAGGGGATAGACAATGAAGACTTTTCCCTTTAAACAGAATATTTATTTGTAGCACGTGACATAGGAAAGAATATTGGGGTTGTAGTATCTAATCACATTATTATCGCGTCCTACAGATGAGAAGGGACTTTTCAGATGGCCTCCAATCAACCCAAAAGACCAAGGTTTTTTGACGATAGACTGGAGCAGCCCGATCCAGATGAGGACAGCTCAAAGAAAGTGAAACTTTTTGTATCTGATTTGGCCTCTGATGAGGAAAGCCCTCCCAGAAAGAATCTTGATTCTGATGATACTTTTGTCTTGTTTCAATCAGAGATAACTTCTATCGTCAACAATATTTCTGAAACGGCAATTGTACGGTTGTACGATAAAGTGAAAGAGCACACTAATATTCTAGAATCAGCATTAAACTTATTTTATGACCAACCGGAAAGTTTCACCGAAACGGACGAAAATAAGAGAAAAGACCTGAAAGAGATCAGGACAATTGAGAGCAGAATTAATACTTTGGCCAACCAACGATTGGCAGAGAAGCAGGAAGAGAAATACAAATACATTGGCACTTTGGTCTGTGATGGTTGGTGTTCTAGACCTCGAGTCCAAAAAATTTATTACGGCAGTAGGCTTAACGTTTCTACTCCGCTGAAAGGTTCACCAGCAAAAACCACCAAAAAGAAAGCATCACCTTCCCTTGTCAGGCTAACTATTCCAGATACTTCAAATCAAAACTACCAAAGAGAAGTCGGAAGGCTCCCGGAGAATATAGCCAAAACCATTAATCCCCTTATAGAAATGGGCATTGGAAAGTTTGAAGTCACAGTTATATTCACAGATGAGAAAACTATACGGATGGGGGACTCATTTTTGATTCAGTTAGATTGCTTTATTAAAGACTCGGCTTTCACCAGCCCTAATTCAGATGGCTGTCTTACGAACGCTGAAAGAAAAGATGTTTTGAAGAAAGGTGCTAAAGAATTGGACTCTGAAGTCTTGATGAGAAAGAAACAGAAATCACTTTTTGACCTATTTCAGCTATTGGGATTGAAAGAATTGGTTGAACACAATAAACTAGAAGGTGAGAGCTCAGAACCTGTCAATCTGGATTCTGATTCTGACAATGAAGATGAAAAAGCGCACAAGGGTGCAACAGCTGATCATCTAGATCTGAATCAGCTCAACCAGTTTTACAAATCAGCTCAATTATCTCATGAGAAGGTTCATCTTCCAGATACCAGCCCAAGTAAAACTGCATTTTCCCTAGATTTGAGAACTTATCAAAAACAAGGTCTATCATGGATGCTGAGAAGAGAGGCATCGTATTCTTTGATTGGTGAGTCTGAAGGCTCTCAGGATGAAAGATTGGTGAACAGTTTCAAAGAGCACGACTTGAACAAACTTCATCCTCTTTGGAAGGCTTACAAATGGCCAGATGATCGGTCTTGGTCAAATGTCAAGCTATCTCAGAACTCTCACGATTCTTCATTTTCATCAAGCAAAGAGTTTTATTACAATATTTATTCCGGTCAATTCTCATTTACCAAACCGTTGTTAAAGAATGCATCCAAGGGTGGTATTCTTGCTGATGAAATGGGACTAGGAAAAACCATAACATCTCTTTCATTAATACTTACCTCAAGCGAGGATACTGAACATGCAAATGACAGTAATATTCCTAATGATTATGCATACAAAACTACACTTATAATTGTTCCCATGTCTCTGCTGTCACAATGGGAACAAGAATTTGATAGGTGTAACGCAAATGGCCAAAAACGATGCTTCATTTATTATGGTAACGAGACGTTGGGTGACATGAGACAACTTCTTTGCAATTCGGAAAACCCACCCGTAGTTGTGCTCTCGACATACGGTACTATCCAGAACGAATGGGCCAGAGGTCACAAGGTCACTGATGGCAATCTCCTCAATGAGGGACTATTTTCTGTGAAATTCTTTAGGATAATTCTTGACGAAGGTCACAGCATTAGAAATAGATCAACAAAAACCTCACGGTCTATTTTTGATTTGAAGGCGTCTAGAAGGTGGGTTCTTACCGGAACTCCGATCGTCAACAGGCTTGATGATTTGTATTCCCTAGTTAAATTCTTGAGACTAGAGCCATGGGACAACATCTCTATCTGGAAACATTTCATAACAATCCCTTTTGAAACCAAAAAAAATCTGGATCAATCGTTGGAAGTACTCTCTACAATTTTAGAGCCTATTATCCTTAGGAGAACAAAAAACCAAAAGGATGAGTTTGGAAATCCTTTAGTGGTGTTGCCATCAAAGGAAGTAGTCATTGATAGACTCAAATTCAACGAGAAGGAACTCACATTATACAATTGGTTCAGATATAGAGCTGAGACCACATTTAAAGAGAGTTTGTCCAAGGGTACAGTCCTTCAGAGTTATAGTGATATTTTGACCCATATTTTAAGATTGCGACAGATTTGTTGTAGCATCAAACTTGTCGGAAATTTGTTTAGAGATTCACTGATGGAAGATGATAGTTTCACACTTGATCAAAAGCTTATTTTAACACAATCCGACGAATCAGTAGAGGTTTTGGCATCATTTGAAAAGAAAATGGAAGAGGAAAAACTAGGCTCTGATGAAATCATATCCATTAAGGAAAGCATTTATAAAATTTACCCTTCGTTTGACGATACTGAGTGTGCTATATGTACAACAAGTCCAATCTCTATTGAAGATTGCATGATAACTGAATGCAAGCATTGTTTCTGCATTGGTTGTCTCATGGAACATTTTGAATTTCAACAGAGAAAGCATGAGGATGAGGTTTTATGTCCAATCTGTCGTTCCAAAATTAGCAAGCTGCGTCTCTTCAAGGCGCATTTAGTGGAGGATAATGAGAGAGGCTATTCCGTGACTTTATTTCATCCTTATGGCAGTTCTAGCAAGATAAATGCACTGTTAAGACATTTAAAGATTATACATGAGACAAAAGAACATGTTGTAGTAATTTCTCAGTTCTCATCATTCCTTGACCTAATTCAAGGTGAACTATCAAAGTACAAAAAAGAGTTTAAAGTGATGAAGTTCGATGGTCAGTTGTCTCTTAACGAGAGACAAGTTGTTCTGAAAGAATTTAACGACAGCCCAGAGAATGGGGGTATAAACGTGTTGCTACTTTCCCTGAAAGCCGGAGGGGTTGGACTTAACTTGACCAATGCTTCCAGAGCATTCATGATGGACCCATGGTGGTCTCCCAGTGTAGAAGCTCAAGCTATTGATCGATTACATCGAATAGGACAATCGAAAAATGTTAAAGTTGTTCGATTTATAATGGAAGGGTCTATTGAAGAAAAGATGCTAAAAGTTCAAGAGCGGAAAAAACAGCTAGGAGAAGCTGTCGGAGATGATGAAGAACGACGTCAAAGGAGAATCGAGGAGATCAAGTTGTTGTTCAATGATGATGATTGATGATACAATTGAATTCCTCTGTAGATTATTTACATTCAGTACAACACCAAGCTATCCTCTTGGATTAACTTTTCGCATTTAGAACTTTCCCCCTTTATCCATTGTTTCAGAACACTTCTTGATATTACTAGTGGATACTGATCAGGAGACTTAGATTCATCGATGTCTGATGTGGTAAACCAGGATCCCATATAATCCAGTGTTGATATTAAATCTTTAACTCTTATGCACGTGAACTTTGATAACTTTTGCAAGGTGATAGATTGACAGTCTCTAAAACGGCCATACAACAATTCCCTGCAGATGACTTTGGACCAATATTTTAGGTACCCTATCTTTCCAAATGCTGATAACGGGAACTCGGGTCCGCTCACCTTTCCTTCGAACCTAGACAGTTCATAAGAAAATTCTATCAATAAATGGCCCAAACGCTTTCTCTGGAAAGGGGGAAAGATCAATATGCAAGCTAAATTGTTCTCATCCCAAGACAACAACTCTTTGCTGAAAAAACCCATAGGCACTCGACGTCCATTAGATTCCCCAAGTACTACGTAGAAATCAAAGTTTTCGATGGAAAAATAGACGGACTTACTGTCCAAAAATAACTTGGCAAATAAACAAAGATTTTGACAAAGGATGGTATGCCTGTAACCACTAACCTTCTTGATAGTGAAGTCATCCTTATACATGGTCTTTCCTGGAAATCTGTAGCTGTGCTTGCAAACAGATAGATGACTGTTCAGTAATGCTTCATCTCTGGTGTACTTGAAACATAGATCACAGACATAAAGCGTATCTAGCCAGTATGAATCTGTATCTCCGTTTATCTGTGGCCCTGAATGCTTTCTGTGATGTATTCTTTGATGGGCATTAACGGCCTCATATCCTAACATATCGTGGTGACCCTCTAAGAAATAAACACTATTACCATACAGAGTATCAAACTCGTTATCACCAAGTCTAACCCTTCTTATATTTCTGTTCTGTGTAACTCCGTAAAAGCCTTCATTATCAGACATTACTTAGGCAGATGCGATGCCTGGCTCTGATGGGTCTTCCACTTTCCAATGTCCAAGATGGATATGATAATAATACCTCGAATAGTAGACAAATGAGGGGCTGGGGAAATATCTCAAATACGAGGCGATAATTACACACTCTGGAGAGTCTTCAAGGAGGAAATAGAAGGCAGCTATGTAATGGCAGGGAAGTATAAATGAGGAGAAGACATTGCTAGATATTTAGGGGAGGTTGTCTTGAGTTCCGACATCTCACAGACGATGTTCCATAGAAGGTTTAAACTAGTAGTATCTCTATTGGTCTGTAACTTGGAAACCCTAAAGTATTGATTGATTGTCAACCTTTGTCATTTCTGGACTGTATTCACACCGTGGTGCACCGCGAGTATTGAAAAGTACGCTAACCTGTTGTCTGACAGGTTTTTTGACTGGTAGTTCGATCTTCCTGTCCTCTCTGTTTATTGTATTTTTCGCTAAGAAATATTTTTTTCCTCATCGCTTGAACTATCTATCTGGACTTTATCTTTCGTATCATGGGTAAATACAGAAAGAGATTCAATGAAAAAGCCCGTTCAGGAATGCTTTTGAAGCAGGCTACTCTTAAACGAGCTAGAAATAAACAATTTTTCAGAAAGCCAGACGAAATTCCCGAAGATACTCCAGATCAAAATGAATCCAAAGATGAGACCGTAGATACCAACGCTGAGTACCTAAAACCGGAAACTGACAAAGAGAAAGAAGAACGCAAAAGACAAATGCATGACATGTTATTTGAGCAACACAAAGAATCTAAAGTATCAAGAAACAAGAGAAAGAGAATGGAGAAATATATCGATCATCAGTTGAAAAGGGAAGAAAAGCAGATCTTACTTCAAAAGTTACAAGAAACTAAATTTGATACGTCTTTGCTTCAATCTTCCAAGAGACTCGGATCAAGCAAGCTAACTCGTAAAGAAGAGATAGTCGAAGCTCTCTCGTTGGAGAAACAGGGTAGAGGTAATGATAGGACCAAGGACATACTTTATGAAGAACGTGAGGTGAAACAATGGGATGAAATTAACGATTTTGACGACGTAACAGATAAATCTGCAGAAGATGAAGACGTGGATTTGGCTGTGGCTTCTGTATCAGGCTTTATAGATCATAGGCCGACTGCACTTGGAGGAACAGGTTCTGGATTCTCTTTTCAGAATATCCCCAAAGTAGCCAAGCGGAAGAATGAGGTGATTAAAAAGTACAACTGGAGACAACGGCTTGAGGAAGAAGAAAACAAAAGGAAGAGGCAAGAGCTGGAGAACGATTTTCATGACTCTGATGAGGATGCAAATGAAAATGAAAATGAAAATGAGAAAGATTCTGAAGTCCCTGATGAGGAGAATGAAAATTCTCAGGCCGAAAATTCAAGCCTAGATGACGGAGATAACGATTTCCGAGGGTTCTCTGATGATAGTGATAACGAGAATGGATTAGAACGAGATAATGCCTCTGATTCAGACTCTTCCAGTTCAGAAAATTCTCAAGATTCAACTTTTGAAGAAGAGTCGAACCAAACAGAAATCCCAATCTCTTCAAGGGGAAAATCGTTCAAAGAATGGGCGGAAAGCGAGCTCAAAAAAATCAATGGTGACGCAAACATTATCCAGACAGAACTTCCTCACAGAGAATACACTCCATTGGATAGACCAGAAGATAAAGAAGATGATCTAGAAGATTCATATATCCCCATCGATGAAAATAATAAAAGAAAAGTATTTTATGTAACGGTCAACAGACCTGAAAGCATTCAGAGCATTAGATCAAAACTACCAGTTTTTGGTGAAGAGTATAAAATTATGGAAGCAATCCACAATAATGATTGTGTCATCATTTGCGGTGAGACAGGTTCCGGTAAAACCACACAAGTACCACAATTCCTTTATGAATCAGGTTATGGCCATCCTGACTCTGAAGCGCCGGGTATGATTGGTGTCACCCAACCAAGAAGAGTTGCAGCGGTGTCTATGGCAGAAAGAGTAGGTGCAGAGTTGGGAGATCATGGATCCAAAGTTGGCTATCAAATTCGATTTGATGCCACTATTAAGGAAGACACCGCTTTGAAGTTTATGACTGACGGTGTGTTACTGAGAGAGATGATGAACGATTTTCTGTTGATGAAGTATTCAGCTATCATTATTGATGAAGCTCATGAAAGGAATATCAATACCGATATCTTGATTGGTATGCTGAGTCGAATTCTAAAGCTAAGAGCTAAGTATCATGAGCAAGACCCTTCTAGGTTTAAGAAATTGAAGTTGATCATTATGTCTGCTACACTACGGGTTTCAGACTTCAGTGAAAACAAGGTTCTCTTCGAAGTTCCTCCCCCAATTCTTAAAGTCGATGCTAGACAATTTCCAGTTTCCATTCATTTCAACCGTCGTACCGCTTTTAATTACGTTGAGGAAGCGGTGAGAAAAAGTATAAAAATCCACAAAAATCTGCCCAAAGGAGGAATTCTTATTTTCTTAACCGGACAAAACGAAATTAGCCAAGTCGTTAAAACGTTAAGAAGTCAATTTCCCACAGGTAATAACCAAGAAAGCGTTCCTCAAGTGGCTGTCCACCCCGAAAACGCAGTCGTAGAACCTGAAGAAGTTGATTTAGACGTGAATATCACCGAAATGGACGATGATTACGATTCGGAAGAGGACAGAGAAGACGGTGAAGAAGAAGGATTTACTGAAGAATTGGAAGAAGACCAAACCACGAATGATCCCCTTTATGTGTTGCCATTATACTCACTTTTGCCTACAAGGGAACAAATGAAGGTCTTCAAAGAACCACCCAATGGTGCTAGATTGTGTGTGGTCGCCACTAATGTAGCAGAAACATCCTTGACCATTCCTGGTATTAGATATGTGGTGGACTGTGGACGCTCCAAAGAGAGACGTTTCAACGAAGACACTGGAGTTCAAAGTTTTGAAGTTGACTGGATCTCCAAAGCCAGTGCTGACCAGAGAAGCGGTAGAGCTGGAAGAACTGGGCCAGGTCACTGTTATAGACTATACTCATCAGCAGTGTACGAAAATGATTTCCCCCAGTTTTCTATTCCTGAAATATTGAGAATGCCAATTGAGAGCGTTGTGCTGAGTATGAAAAGTATTGGTATTGATAATATTGTAAACTTTCCATTTCCCACACCACCTGATCGAAACGCACTATCCAGTGCCGAAAAACTGCTTTGGTATCTGGGTGCTTTAACGAAAGATAAGAAGATTACCTCACTGGGAAAGACTATTAATTTTTTCCCACTTAGTCCAAGATACTCGAAGGTGCTAATAACAGGGAACCAACACGGATGTTTACCATACCTTATTGCTATTATGTCCGCACTCTCTGTTGGAGACCCATTCTTATATGAGCACGAACTTGGAATTGATAGCAGAGTTCAGCAGAAGGATGAAGGCGATGAGGGTAGTGAAAGCGATGAAGACACAAAGAAAGAACGTCCTGTTAAAGAATCTGTGGAGGATATTGAAGCACGAAGGAACCTGAGGAGGAGGTTTAATGAGTCAAGGAACCAATTTTCTCAATTGGATAAAAACAGTGATGCCTTTAGACTGTTATCAGTCGTTTGTGCAGCTGGTCATGTACCAAGGGAGAAACTAGGACAGTTCTACCAGGAAAATTTTGTGAGGCCGAAAATAATGGAAGAAATAGAAAAGTTGCGGAAACAGATCACACATATTGTAAAGGTTAACACGAGTAAGGACAGAATTGCCATAGTTGAAGAGTCTGATCTCAAATTGGGGGTTCCTACCAAGGTGCAAATAGCAGCAATGAAACAGATGATTGCATCTGGTTTCATTGATCAGATTGCCATCAGAGGAGACCTTATATCCCAGGATTGTTCAGTAAGCAATAAAACTGCCATTATGAATATACCTTATGCAACTTTGTTCCCCTCCAAGACTTATGATCAAGAAGATATTGACCAATTTGTCTACATTCACCCAACATCGATCATTTGCTCAGCGGCCTCGGTTCCTCCAGATTACCTGGTTTATTTCTCCTTAAACTTGGGTTCCAACCGAAAGGCTATCAATAGACTTCGAATGAAACCTCTAGTAAACATAGCGGGCAAGCCATTATCCAATGTGGCCAAAAGCTCGGGTCTCATCACCTTCTCGAAGCCTTTGGAATACCCCTACGCACCCAAGTACATTACCTCGCAAAAGAGAGAATGCTATGTTGTTCCCAGAGTTGGAGCTTCTATCGGCTCTGGTGGGATTGGATGGGATTTGCCTGCAATGAGGGTCGTTCAAGAGAAGGAGAACGGTGCCTGGGTAGTTAGATAGAGCCAGATAGATAGAAATTCCATTACATGTAACATAAAAACTCCATTACATCCTTTTTAGGCAACAACTAGCCAAGCGCATAGTGCGCGAAGAGGCACATTTGTTGTTGGAAAGGTTTCCAAATCTCTCTCATTTTCTCAAGGCCCAACCCGAACATGACAAGAACAAATGAGAGTTCCAAAGATGTTTTCAACGAATTTATTGCAGATTACTTTGAAGTCGTGAAACATCTGCAAAAACCACAAAACCTCATAACTGAACGTCAATTTCCCAAGGTGATAAATGTCCAGGATCCTTCGTTGATAGCCGGATCATATTATCAGCTTGTTGATAGTAAGGATCTCAAACCTACAGAACTGGTTACCATCAGCGACAGAATAAAGAGTGGTCATTACAAGACTATTTACTCCATATTTCACGACCTAACATTAGTTTGCCTGATACTTATAAATGAACGGAACAGAGACTCGGAAGACTACGTCAGGATTGATTTGTTCTACAAGTCCATGGTTGAGTTACTGATTAGAGAGGCAGGAAGATTTTTATTCAACTACAGACAAATAAGAGAAAGCGTTGACTCTCGTATTTCCGACGATTACACCAGTGAGTATGAAGAATCGATGACCAAAGACTTCAATAAAGTGTCCACATTTTTTGTCTCATCCAATGGAGAATGTTTAAGTACATTCATCACACCTAATGCACCATTGTTCTCATCTCTCAATAATAAATCTAGCTTGGATGCTAGAGAAGCTGTAGTGAATGAAGGCGATTTTAATTTGACCAAAGTAATCCCTCATATCCCTTCCATTAGCTCACAGCCCCTTAACAAGATTTCTCCACAGTACAACAATGAGCCTCACCCAGCCACCAAACCCACGGATCTATTGCCAAATCTTTTCCATTTGAACTGGTACGCGTTACCGATGGGTCAATGGCTTACGCACAACAAGGGTAACGATTTCAGTTTTGCACCTACAATAGACGAAGAAAAATCTGCAATCTCCAGTGAATTGAAGGGCTTGAGGTGGTTGGAACAAGCTGGTTTTAGAAAGCTTGGTGATATAGCAGAAAAATTGAGTAGACCCTCCAAAAACGAAACGGATAATGAAGCTCAGAAGGATGAACCAAAAAAAATTGAAAAGGAGTTTGTGGTACCTGTTGACCAAGAAACTAAAAATGGTCATACGGGGACAGAGACATCAAGTAAAGTTGAAAACACAGGTAAGGAAGTCCAGGTCAACGGGTCTGAAGACTATAAGATCAAGTTAGACAACCTCCTCTCCTGGACTCCAGGAAGTTTTGTGGAAGAGGATGAGATACAAGCCGTACATTCTAACAAAGAACAAGAACTTATAAGTAAATTGCTAACAGATCTGTCACAGCTACGTCAAGAAAGATATAAGGCATCTCCCAAAATCGATCCTGCCAATCCCGTCAGTGTCTTGAAACCCAGTCTCAAAGAAAAAAGATTGTACTTCAAGATTAAGAGATTAATACAGTTGGTAATTCAAACTCGCAATGTGACTCCTAAGGACTTGAAACTTGATGTCAGTTTCAAACTACCTATTTGTCAAACAACCTATAGTGGTACGTTACCAGCATCTGTCCCAATTTACACCAAGAACCCTTCCAGCAGAGTTAGTGCTCTTACAAAAAAAAGGCGTAAGTACTAGTATTTATTGTGTTGATTGAGTATATAAATTGTCTTAATTCACATTAACTCCGTTATACATTCTAAAGTTTGG
This sequence comes from Komagataella ulmi, assembly GCA_023213065.1. Taxonomy (NCBI): domain Eukaryota; kingdom Fungi; phylum Ascomycota; class Pichiomycetes; order Pichiales; family Pichiaceae; genus Komagataella; species Komagataella ulmi. The sequence goes on from JAKWAZ010000001.1 coordinate 2,663,573, forward strand.
AGTGTCGTGAGGTGTTCTGTCCTCGTTAAATCGAAATCTTTTCTCTCCCCTGATATTTTGTTCGACCACCACGTCACCGAATTTTGTTCTACTGTAGCTGTACACTGGGATTCTGAAGATAAAAGTGTCATGGAGTGAAATCTCACTCAGGATCCCGAGCTCTGCGGGACCGTACTTAGGAAATGTTAGAAGTATGAGATTCAGTTCTTCTATTGATATTACAGGAGGGTTCGGCACATCAGTGATCAGAATCAACCTGAAATCCTTGGCCCCTAAGAACCATTTATGGGAAAGAACAGATATTTCGTAGTCTGCCAAGTTTATCATTGAACTATCACTGGAGTAGCAGTCAATTCTCTTCAAAGGCTCCAAAAATCCGTATTGGAAAATGGTATCTTTAAACTTAGGAACATTAATAAGAATTTCATATTCACAGGTCTGTACTTCATCGGCGGAGACAATTCCTAGAGTGTTAAGTTTGTTAACGTATTGAAACCGTATATTTGTCTTTCTAGGAGCAGAAGTCAAATCACAAATGGCACCGTTTTGTAAGTTGAGGGATAAAAACACCGATTCGTCTATGCTTTTTTCTAGAACTACATCATCCTTCGTGAGATTCTTTGGTATGTTAGCCAGGACAATTTGCAAGTTCCCATTATGTTGGTACAAGTTCCCATTCACCATCTGATATGTCCAATATCTATCCTTCATTGGTTGAGCCTCATTAAGGTTGTAGTTTTCAAGTATACTGAGCGCAAATTCTATTTCAGTTTGAAGTTCTGGTATTTCACTCAAGTTGTGGTGAGCTGGAAGAGTTTTCAGGATCTGCTTCAAATGTGGTTTCTTGTCAGCATCAATTTCATCATTAAACAGACATTCAAAATATTGGTTGTCAGCTGATTTTAACGTCACTATTTTGTCGGAGGTGGCTGAGATGGTATGATTCAAGTAGTTTATCGTATACTATCGTGCCCAGTTAGTAGGGAATGATCTTGTGAAAACAGAAACCAGAAAACTTACCACAGAGTTCTTGTCAATGAAATCATCCAAAGCTGTAGCAAGACCTGACAAGGTGAGTAGTAATAGCAGAGCCTTTATCACCATATTGTCCAATGGTCTGTTAACCATGTTTGACGTGGAAGAAAAGGATAATATATGCGTCATACTAAGCACTATCCCATCGCGATGGTATTTATCAACGAGAATAACTGGCCGTATGGACTTATCCTCAACTCTTCAACAATGACTACTACCCGACAAAGCCTCATTACGTTGTTCCTTTTTTTGGGGATAGCCTTTTCATATCAGTTAAAGGCTATTGATTCCGCTCAGAATTCGTACAACCTAGCCACACTAGAATTTGACTCAAAATGGAAATTGCACACCAGTGGACAATTAGACCTGCCAAAGGATCTTTACCAAATATGTTTGGATGAAGACTGCTTCAATTACAAGAGCTTAAGCTCTCCAATTGCCCAAGATATCAAGTTGACTATTAACAAACACAATGACATCGAGAATGTGGCCTTCTTTGATACTAATCTGAATGGTCTTAACCTAATAGTTGAGCAAATTCGGCCGGCACCAATCCCAAAACTACCAAGAAAAGAAAAGAAAATTACAAAATTCAGATCCGATAACAAGCTGAAACTCAAGGAAGTCATAGAGGAGGAGGAAGAAGTCATTGTTGATAACCGTTCATTTGTTCAGAAATACTGGATGTATATTGTTCCGGCACTGCTACTTATGCTAGTCTCTGGAAATCAAAACCAATAGTCTCTTTAGATAAGTCAGATTAACATCATCACACTAATTGGAACTCAGCCTACCTATCGAATCGACTGTTATTCTTACAGAGAGTCGATGCATCTAAATTCCGATTAGTTTGTCGTTACGTAATCTGTTACTGTGATCAAAAAACTACTACTGTTTCCTTGGCCCCCTTCTGGCTTCGTCATTTCACTACTGACGAGGTCTAGGTGAGTAACTTCATAGTACCTCATAGAACTACACATGGTTACTTACGGATATACTCATTACATAAACCTTCATATAAGGCATTCATGGATCAATTACTATAACCATAACATCAGAACACCATAAAGTCTATCTACTTGTCTTTGCTCGCTGCACTTACATCCTCTGACACTTTGCCACAACCATGGAAAAACTGGGATTCACAAAGAGAAATGCTCCTAAGGTGCATGTATTGAAGATAGTCAACTCTCCGGGTAATGAGTTTGCCATCATGAATACACTTGCCGTTCACCCCAATGACTTTCCTGATAACCATTATGTTATTTGTGATAACAGGTATGTCTTAACCACCAAAACCTCCAACAAGTTAGAGCCAGGTACTGTCGGTGCCTACATCAATCAGAGGCTATGGGCATCGTGGTCTATTGGCCAGGAGATCCCCGTCTCATCTTTTGACATGTTCAAAAGTACTGGCCAACAATCATACTTGGGATCCATGAACTTGGAGATCAGTTTCCGATCCAAAGGCAAAGCTACACAAAGGGAGTTTGATCAAGAAGAGCTGGCTGAGCAGTTTGTTGCAAGGTTTGAATCCCAAATATTTCAACCCACCCAACTAATGATTTTCGAATTTCAGGGAAATTTGTTTGATATCGGGGTTAAATCCGTACAGATTGTAGATTTGGGCCAGATTTCCTTAGACTCTGTGCCTACTTCCACATCAATTACTTCTAAGGGCATTTTGATTAAGCAGACACAAATAAATTTCTTCAAGGGCTCTGATGGACTAGTCAATCTAAAAGCAAGTTCAACGAGGCCCAATGCTGATGCTGTTATTAGACCAGATTTCAAATTTGAGGACATGGGAATTGGTGGTTTAGATTTAGAGTTTACCAAGATTTTCCGAAGAGCGTTTGCCTCAAGAATTTTTCCTCCTGGATTAATTGATAAGCTGGGAATCACCCACGTCAAAGGTCTTCTCTTGTATGGACCTCCAGGTACTGGAAAGACACTTATTGCCAGAAGAATTGGGTCTATGCTAAATGCGAGAGAACCAAAAATTGTCAACGGTCCTGAAATTCTTTCTAAATATGTGGGTTCCTCAGAGGAGAATATCCGTAATTTATTCAAGGACGCAGAGATTGAATACAAAGCCAAAGGAGATGCTTCGTCTTTGCACATCATTATTTTTGATGAGTTGGATTCTATCTTCAAACAAAGAGGCTCCCGAGGAGATGGAACAGGAGTCGCAGACAACGTCGTTAATCAACTTCTATCTAAAATGGATGGTGTCGATCAGCTCAACAACATTCTGGTTATTGGTATGACCAATAGACGTGATCTGATCGACGAAGCTCTACTAAGACCCGGTAGATTTGATGTGCAAGTGGAAATTCATCTACCTGACGAAGCAGGACGTAAACAAATTCTAGAGATTAAAACAAAGAAGATGAGAGAGAACAACATGCTAGCTCCGGATGTGAACCTAGATGAGCTGGCCCACGTTTCCAAGAACTTTTCGGGTGCCGAGCTGGAGGGCTTAGTAAAGAGCGCCTCATCATTTGCCATTAACAAACACATTAAAGTTGGAACTGTAGGGGACATTTCAGGAAATTTGGCAAATGTTCAAGTAACTAGAAAGGATTTCTTTGGTGCCCTGGACGAAGTCAAAGCTGCCTTTGGTGTTCATGAAGAAGATTTGCATACCTCCATTGCTGGCGGTATCCTGAAGTTTTCAACAACTATCGATGAAATCCTGGGCCATGGTGAAAGATATATCAAGCAAGTTAAAGAGTCTAAGAACACTAAATTCATTTCCCTACTTATGCATGGTCCATCTGGATCAGGTAAGACTGCACTGGCTGCTTCTATTGCTTTGGCTTCCAAATTTCCGTTTGTCAGATTAATTTCTCCAGAAGCCATGGTTGGTATGTCAGAGAGCTCCAAAATCAATTATATTGACAATACGTTCAGGGATGCTTATAAATCTCCATTGAATATTCTTGTCATTGACAACTTAGAAGGCTTGATCGACTGGGTGCCAATTGGTCCCAGATTTTCAAATCCTGTGTTGCAAGCATTGAAAGTGTATTTGAAGAGACAACCTCCTGACGGACATAGACTATTGATTATTTCGACCAGTTCTTCCTACAGTGTGCTGAAACAACTGGATATTCTCAATTGTTTCCACAATGAGCTGGCAGTGCCTAACTTGAAATCTTTAGAAGAATTCAAGAGTGTTATGGATGCAGCCGAATTCATGAATGATGAAATTAGACGAACCGTGGTCGAGCAGCTATATGGAGTATTTGGTACCAACAGGCTGGATATTGGTATCAAGAGAGCATTGGTCAACATCGACACTGCCCAATTTGATGAAGATGAAGTGAACGAACTGGTCGAATTGATGGCGCCTTCACTAGTAAGGGAAAACCAGGGCGGATCTCCAAGTCGTTATTAAGGTAGACGTGTAATATAAATGCACAAATTATACTGGTGGCTCTTCTTCCCGTAACTTAACTAAATCTTCAAACTCCTTGCGATGGCCCTTTGTTAAATGTTTTTCTAAAATCATAAAATTCCTGGAGTTTGCCTTATAGGCGATATTTATAATATCTCCTACAAAAGGTATTAGGCCAATTGCAAAGTCAAAAATAGTATTCATGAACATTTGTGACACCAATACCTGTGGCAATCCACCCTCAATTTTTTGAGCAGCTTTGATCAACCTCAAGCCGAGCATGAGACTTATTACGTCCCCTATCACGGGTACCAGTTGCACTATGGCACTCCAACCGAATCTGAATCCACAGAGATTGAACACCAAATCCAAACAGTAAGCTTTATTACGAACCTGTTTCAGAACTTTCTGATCGTGCTTAGATAAGAATTTAGGGATAGGTCTCTTTCTCTTGGCGCCTTTCCTCTGATAAAATTTCAACTCATTATCAGGAATCGGTTCGTTATAAGGGTCTTCACCCTTTCCCACGGTCAATCGTTTAGCCATAGGAGTCAAAACAATTTAGTATACATATTTTTATTGAACTCTGACATCTTTGGAGTACTTACTTTGCTCCAGACATACTTCGTCAAGATACTAGTCATTTTATTAGGCTAGCAATCCTAGGCTGGATGCGAGCCTTTACATTTCAAGCAGATCGATGTTGGGGCTGTGCGAATTTCCCTATTCAGAAATCGTTGAAAAACCAGTAGTTTCATAAGTAGTTTGATGTTACCAAAACAATGCGATCAGGCCAATTGAATCTAGCAATTTAATCTGCTCCAGGAAATGTATGAGACTGAGCCAAGATTGATAATCTCCTAAATTGATACAAAAGGTCCCATTAGTGACGAATTTCTTCCAACATTCTAAGTATTGTTTAGCATGCGTAGGTAAATTTGAGTTCGCTCACAATGAAAAACTGGTGGAAAAAATTTGTAACTGCCAAACAACCCAATAGTGAAGAGAGATGGCTCCAAACTACAACCATTATAACTTCCGTCCTGAGAATATCCTCAAGAGAGCAGAGGACTTGATTCAGGTAGATCAGTCTGATGCGGCTTTAGAGACCATCTACGAGTTCTTCACCTCCAAAAGGGTTAGAACTGGGCAAGTTTCCGAGTTCGAACCAATCGCCATTTTATTTGTTAAACTATCTGTTGATCTGCGTAATGGTAAGCTGATCAAGGATGGTCTCCATCAGTACAAGAGAATTGTTCAAAACAGCGAGAACGGTTTCCAGTCAGTAGAAACTGTTGTCAAAAAATTTCTACAATTGGCTGAAGAGAAGTTGGTCAACGCTCAGGAAAAGGCCGATGATCTTGCCGCCGATGAAGAAGATGATGAGGATCAAGATGTGTCTCCTGAAGCCATTTTACTATCTGCCGTTTCCACAGATGATACAAAGGGCAGATCTGATAGAGCATTGGTCAACCCGTGGATCAGATTTCTGTGGGAATCCTACAGATCTGTTTTGGATGTTCTACGAAATAACAAAAACTTGGAGGTTTTTTATTCTGTTGTTGCCCAACAGGCTTTCCAGTTCTGTTTAAAGTATCAACGAAAGAATGAGTTCAGAAAGTTGAGTGAGATCCTAAGATACCACCTTCTCGGTGTCCAACCACAACAAGGTATAGTGAAGAACGACTACAATGTAGACTTGAACGACCCAGAAACTTTAAAGAGATCGCTGGATTTGCGTTTCCAGCAATTGAACGTCTCTGTCAAGTTAGAGCTGTGGCAGGATGCCTTTAAATCTGTCTCAGACGTTCACAACTTGATGACCGTATCAAAACGCCAGCCTAACCCCGCCATGATGGTCAGTTACTACGAAAACATGGCTAAAATCTTTGCTGTGAGTGATAACTTGTTGTTCCATGCTGCAGCTTGGAGAAAGTTCTTTAACCTGTTTTCCCAATCACCATTTGCTACCAAAGAGCAGTTGAACCATTACAGTTCCATCTACCTTTTGGCAGCTTTATCGGTTCCTGACGAAATCAGCAGTGAAGAATCTGCCAGCAGCTCTCTCAAGTTAGCATCTCTTTTGAACTCTTCTACCATTCCGTCCAGAGAATACATTTTGCAAAACCTACTAAGCAGAAAGATTCTGCAACATGTTGACGAAGAACTTTTACAACTATACAATTACCTGGAAGTCGATTTCAATCTGATAACCTTGAAACAAAGAATTGCTCCAATTTTGAGCAAGATTGAAAGCAACGATAGCTACAAAGCCTACGTGAAACCTTTATCCCAGATTCTTCTGCGCAAGTTAATTAGAGCTGTTGGCGATGTTTATGATACGATCAAGTTAGAGTATCTAGTGGCTCTTGCCACTTTCGAAGGTTCCTTCAAGTTGTCACCACAGGAAGTTGAAGACGTCGTATTGGACGTTGCCCGAGAGGGAGCTATCCATGTTAAGATTAACCATGACAGTAAGATAGTGACATTCAAGTGGAATCCATTTGACGAACTGGATTTGGCCGATTACAAGACATCTTCTTTGTCACCTGCCAATCTGATTCGTTATCAACTGAGTGCTTTGGCAGAAACTCTGTCTGTTGCTGTTGACCGCACCAAGGGTAGTGCTTTGGAAGTTGAGAAGGCAGAAGCTCATTCTTTGGTAGAGGAAAGAATCAACTCTCAATTTTCTTCCGAGCATAAAGAAATTTCATCTCGTCATGAAGTCTTAGGAGAAAGAGCCAGACAACTGAAGGCTAGGGAAGAAGAAAGAAAGGCCCAAGAGGCCAAATTAGAGCAAGAACGACTGTTGGCCGAAAAGAAGGCCCAAGAAGAGCGTGCTGAGGCAGAGGCACTGAGAAAACAGGAGGAGATGCTCAAATTAGAGCGTGAAAAGATCATCATGAGCGAGAAGAAGAAGGTTGCAGATGAAATTAACAAGAAGGGAATTATCAAGGTCACAGATGAGCAACTGAAGGAAATGTCTGCTAACGACCTGAAGGCTTTACAATTGCAACAGTTGTCGAAGGACAAAGAACAATTGGACATCATGCTTAGATCGCTATCCAAAAAGTCTGACTATTTAGAAAGAGCATTAAGAAAGTACGAGGCTCCATTGCTTGTTAAGAAGCTGGAGGAGAAGGAGGCTGAGGATGAAGCTGCTGCCGAGCTCATCAAAAAGGAGATTGTTTCTAAGGCCAAGGAAGCTCATGACGGTAAGGTCGAGACACATGACAGGCTAAAGAGAATGGAAGGAGAGTTCAGTCAATTTGTTGGTGAGCTCAGAAAGGAATTCTTGGATGCTAAGAGGGAGAAGGCAAGGCAGGCCCTAGAGAAGGCAAAGCAAGAGCGTATCGCCGAAGTTATTGCTGAGAGAAAGAAGCAAATTGCCGAAGAGGCATCGCGTAAAGCTGCTGAAGAAGCTCGCAAGGCAGCCGAAGAGTCTCGTAGAGTCGCTGAGGAGGCTCGTAGGGCTGCTGAAGCCGAGGCTGCCAAGCCCAAACCAATGACCTTTGCCCAAAAGATGGCACTAAAGCGTCAAGGAAGAATATAAGATGCCCCGCTGTCCTCATATATCAATACTATATTATTGGATATTAGATATTATTGTAGTTTCATCATTTCTCGCCCAGACGGAATTGGAGTGCACTTAATAATTTAGGCTCTTACCCGTGCTTGAATGATTACCAAAAACGCTCGCCTGCGTGCGCTAATCGCTCCTAGTGGTCTTTTCAGTCATGAGACTCGATTCCTTCCTCTGTTCAATTCAGGTAATACATCCGACGAGTCACACTTCCCACAAAGTGGAACCTTGCAAGCTTCTACCCACGTCTGAATCAACTTCTTCAGTAAAGACCCGTTAGTGAACAAAACACTTCCATCGAGATTTTTGGACTACACACCACCAGCCCCATCTTTTCTTTTTCACTACCACAATCATGAATTTGTAGAAAAGAAAATTTGAGATAAACGGTACAAAAAGATTACAAATGAGTCAAAATTCAAGTATAGGAAAAGGAAATCAAAGTCCACCTTTGTTCGACCTATACGAAGGCCATCAGGAGGGCTCAGAAACAGAAGCCACATCAGCTGCGAAGTATCCCAACTTATTCAAATCAGAGACGACGATCACAGATTTGCCTGAATTGGTGAAGCTATTGCATAAGTTCTTAGAAACAAAAAATGTTACGGGGCTGGCATTAATCGCTCGGCAGAAGGGACTCCCTCCTAGCATGAGGGCGAAGGTGTGGCCTTTGCTATTGCGTACTCATCCATTTGTCCTGAAGCCGTATATCACCTCCGATGATGATGAAGATGATGATACCGATAACGTCGATGGAGAGCAAGAAGAACAAGAAGACGATTTGCATTCATCAACTCCAGATAATTCAACAACAAGCAGTAATGATATTGAGGGTAGCGACAATGAGTACCCCTCTAGTATTCCTATCCATAGGATAAGATCGGAATTACAAAGGTATACGATAAGAAGCAATTACAATAAAGATATTATAATGTCTTTAAGCCCTCAAGTCAGACAACTTTTTGAAATCCAGGAACAAATTTTCCACACCATTGAACGTGCTGTTGCTAGGTTTTTAAAAAAATGGGGTTCTATCGTTCATTATGACCCAGGCTTGGTTTGGTTAGGGCTAGCCTTAGCCGAATGGATTCCCCCCTTGCCTGAATATAGCTACATTTTATGTGGTCGTGAGCATGTCGCCAGAAATGGAACGAAACTTAGAGACATAAACGACGACAACTTCCAGCGGTTATACGTGAATGACGATATCTCTAGCATAATCCTGAATTACCAATCAGAAGACGCAAAGTTTTCAGTCAATGAAACTAAGGAGGTGGGCAACGACAAGTCCAGCAAACATCAAAAAAATCTTTCATTTGCTGAACTCTATGAACGAATGGTTCTAGTTGTTCTCCATTCGCCAGAACACTCGGATGTAGTTGAAACTGACTCAATGCATGAAAGAACTAACAATATTTTGCAAACTATTCCAACCAAAGGCGGTTCAATAAGTGAAAGAGTATCGTTTTTTCTTCACTGTTTCCGTCATTTACTTCCTGAACTGTCAAATTACTTTTCAGAGGAAGATATCTTGAACGGTTACAATAACAGCGATGAATGGGTTATATGGTGGCTCAAATGGGGAGGTGCTCGAGCATGGTCCAGATTTGACAGAGGGAGAGTCTGGGATTATCTTCTTGGCTGGAGGAATGGCCTTCCTGCGAATCCAAATTCAAAAACGGAGATTCAAAGGCATCAAGAAGAATTGGAAGAAGTGCGCTCATCCCTTGATGTGCACACATTGGAGCTTTTGGGACCAGATTTATTTTGGAACCCATTAGTGAAGGAAGATGTTGAAACAACAAGAAAACCAGAACCAGAATCGTGTGCTTTAAGTCGCAAGGAGTCACTGAAAAGTATGTTGAGTACACTATCTTTGACTAACAATACAGCATTAGAGTGGTCTTCGTCTTCAAGTAGGTTAGATGACCTTGAGAGAGAAAATAGCCATAGAGACACCTTGCTTCAAATTCCCTACTCCCAAATTGACCCTCATTCAGCACTGGTCTTCATTGCAGTAGCATTTTTGAAGTCTAAAGAATTTGCGTTGCTGGAACTTGAGAGCACAGAAATATTGGAGTTTCTTAATAAGTCCTCCTCCCTGAAGTTCAATGGTTTTCAATCCTTAATCAGCGACCCTAAGTGGGATACTGAGGATGCTGATGTCAGGAAAATTATGGACTCGTACAATAACAGCCCCGAAGATAGGGATATTCGGCATCTGCCTTCCTCTGGTATATCGTATACGGCAGAAAAGGATAGTAAGACCAGTTCTAAAGGCAAACGAGCTTCCAGTGCTTCCCCGCCATCAGATCTAAGTTTAACTGGCCGGTATCGTTCCCAACCTAAAAGATCACCGAGAGGAATTGAAAATGTGATTACAGAAGCTGGTGAGCTTTGGAGGAAATGGTCGTGGCAGGAATTAGTTGAAGACAATTAAGCTATAATATTTTCCTCTTTTTTTTTTGTTCTTTTTTTTTTTTTTTTTTTGGGATGTTTGGTTATAAGTTAGTATATTAATTACTGAATGAATAGTGCCGATGGTTTTTAGTCCGTTAAGTGTACGTATTCTCTCTCTTTGAAAATCTCCTTGCAATGGTCAGCTACCCAAGCAGTATCTCGCATAAGGGCCCTGGGGTCACCTGTTCCAGCGTTAATTTGCTGTTTGATCTCTTGATAGGAGGCTTCAAGTCGCTTGAATTCTCTTATGATCTCAAGTTTATCGAAATCGATGTACACTCTGGTATCGTAAACCCTGAATATAACATTATCAACACGCAAAAAAAGACGTTGCAATATCAAAAGACAATCTTTCATGACTCTAATCTTAATGTTTAGCAAAGATATTCCATTGTCACCCAATTCATCCTCGAAGAGAATCATGTCGTTAAAAAATAAAATAGATCCAGTCTGAAGCTTAGCTGGTGGTATTGCTTTTGAATTATCTATTTCCATCGGCACCTTACTCGTCATGGTTCCTTTGTAGTCTGATGTGTAAGACCAATCGAACGGTCTAAAAATCTCCATAATTTCATCTCCCTTTCTATGTTGTCTTGCATTTACCCAGTCTTGTGCATAACTGACTTGCAGTAACTCTGAGGGATCCACATTTTTCCTCACCATTTTTAAGGCATCTATGGCATTGAAGTCAATGCTCCACTCAATACTTCTATCCTTTGATAGTTTGAAAACTTGCACTTTATTGTGGCCAAAAGTCATTTCAGGAATGGGAAAGCCCAGCGTTTTTTCCAATTGTTCAGTATCTTGGCTATTCAGGATCGGTTTTCTGGTAGTAAAAACCTCCCAATTCCCAATTGAGATGGAGGGAGCATCAGTTAACGGAAGCGAAGCCGCTGGTGCAGGCACAATAACCGATCCACAGTGGTCACATTGAGGATTTGAGCAACTGTTGTGTGAATTTGTCGATGTCTTGGTCGACAGTGCAGGCACTGATACTTGATGTGCCACCTTTGGGGAACTCGACCATTTCTGCGTGGAATTTGTTGTCATTGATTGGCTAGACCTTGCAGGAATACGACTTTTCTGTGTTAACTGGGCCATTTTCCTAGCATTATCAATGTGAACGGAATCAATATTGATCTTTCTATCTGTCATGTTGGGGAACGATAGTTGATGGGGAGAATCTGATGAGGCTAGGTGGGAATTTACGCTCGACTGGATTTATTTTGATGGGCAAGCAATTTGGTTCAGAAAAGTATGGAGAATATGAGCTTATAGTTGAAAAAAGAAGTTCAGGTGATGATAAAAGACTTTACACTATACCTACTATTGTACAGAAACGTTACTTTATGATCTGATCTGATATTCAGCAGCATGCGTAGATTATAATGATGATTATATATGCTCTATCGATGCGAGCACTGATATCGGAAATGACATTGTCGCGCCATAATTATCATCTGGAACAACACAACCTTAACAACTAGATTGACAAGCCATGATAAAATTCAACAAAAGAGTAGCAACATTAACAGCAACGTTATTATCATTCATTGTGCTTTATACTCTTTTCAATAGTGGAGCTCGATTTGCCAACCAGCTAGATCAGCCTGTTCCCCTCAAAACACCTGAGCTCATCATACCGAATCAAAGTACCGAAAATAATCCCCCTCTTCCATTCATGCCAAAAATGGCTAACGAAACTTTGAAAGCAGAACTTGGAAATGCTTCTTGGAAACTCTTTCACACTATTCTCGCAAGGTACCCTGAATCCCCATCGGAGAATCAAAAATCAACCTTAAATGACTATATTTATTTGTTTGCGCAGGTTTATCCATGTGGAGACTGTGCAAGACATTTCAATTTACTGCTGCAGAAATACCCTCCCCAATTGTCTTCAAGACAGGTGGCTGCAGTGTGGGGATGTCATATTCACAATCAGGTCAATAAGAGGTTAGAGAAACCACAATATGACTGCTCCAATATTTTAGAGGATTATGATTGTGGATGTGGCTCTGATGAAAAGGAAGTAGATGACACTCTGAATAACGAAACAATGGAACACTTGCAAAGTATCAAAATCACTGAAAAGGAGAATGAACAATTTGGTCGATGATTGCCAGATTAGGGCAAATGGCCAAGCCTAAATGTTGGAGAATCCTCAGCATACCACACTTTAACAATGCTATTTTAATCTTTTAAGCTCAAACCGATGCTCATCGCCTTTTCAAGGTCATACTTAACCTCATGTGGGTTATACTTAGAACTCATCTCTCAAATTCGTGACGTCATCGCGCATGTCAGGTACCTAAAACTCTTTTAGGGTAAACTGGTAGACCCTGGGAGGGTACCTATCTATATTTGGTATCACTGCTATTGATGAGTTAAATTTTGGTATAAATAGGTGCTTGAATATCCTTTCATGAAGTATCAATTAAGAAATCACAAACACAAATGTTTAACTTGAAAACTATTCTCATCTCAACACTTGCATCACTCGCCGTTGCCGACCAAACCTTCGGTGTCCTTCTAATTCGGAGTGGATCTCCGTATCACTATTCGAGTCTCACCAGTAGAGACGAAAAGATTGTTGCTGGAGGTGGCAATAAAAAGTTCACCCTCACGGATAAGGGAGCTTTGAAGTATGATGGTGGTAAATGGATAGGTCTTGATGATGATGGATATGCGGTTCAAACGGACAAACCAGTTACAGGTTGGAGTACCAACGGTGGATACCTCTACTTTGATCAAGGCTTAATTGTTTGCACTGAGAACTATGTCGGATATGTGAAGAAGCATGGTGAATGTAAGGGCGACAGCTATGGTATGGCTTGGAAGGTACTGCCAACCGACGATGATGACGACAAGGATGATGACAAAGATGATGACAAAGATGATGACAAAGATGATGACAAGGAGGATGACAAGGAGGATGACAAGGAGGATGACAAGGAGGATGACAAGGAGGGTGACAAGGAGGGTGACGATGACGACGACCACGGTGATGGTGATTACTATTGCACTGTTACTGGAACCTATGCCATCAAATCAAAAGGCAGTAAGCATCAATACGAGGCCATCAAGAAAGTTGATGCTCATCCTCACGTCTTTTCTGTAGGAGGTGATCAAGGAAACGATCTGATTGTGACTTTCCAAAAGGATTGTTCGCTGGTAGATCAAGACAACCGAGGCGTATATGTTGATCCCTACTCTGGAGAAGTCGGAAACGTCGACCCTTGGGGAGAACTCACGCCATCTGTTAAATGGGATATTGACGATGGGTACCTGATCTTTAACGGTGAGTCCCATTTCAAGTCATGCCCCTCTGGTAACGGATACTCTCTGTCTATCAATGATTGTATAGGTGGAACTGACATTGGCCTTAAAGTATCGGAGAAATAAGGTGCCAAGTTGATGAAACGAACTAACGGTGTTACGAGAAAATATTGTATGGTTTTGAGACTGCATGTTGTCAAGTATGGAAAATAGGATTAAATATATTATATTGATCTGGATTGTTGTAAACAGGCGCTTTTTCATCTCGGTGTTTCTTTGTGTCCCGAAAGGCAAGCAGTGGTAATTTATATATTTGGAATTGAAGTGACTTCTCGGTTTATGACTCAAGTATATCAATTGTGAGAGAAATCACTACTTTGAAGTAAAGACTGGTATTTACGGGGATGAAAAAACCCATTAATTAAAATACCCATATATTATATCTATCCTGAACTTAATTCAAGGACAATGCTTTCGAAGTCATTCTCAGGCTTTGTGCTAGCACGCCTGTTTTCTTCCTCATCATCCCCCTTCTCAGCCTGCGATTGATGTATCTCTTGCGATAGTCTCCTCGTCTCGTTTGACCTTGGTTCATCCAAACTTATCACCACAGGCTGTGAGACTGTATTCGAAAGATCTAGAAATCTTGGTTGATTAGTCATAATGGTTGTTAAGTTTAGGAAAAAAATTGGGGAAGAGGTTCTCTTATAAACCTAAAGCTAACGCATGACGTATCTCCGTATTTCTTACTCATCATCTAGAGATGCTAGATGTAAAGTTGAGGAGTATGCAACATCAAGTGAAAAGCAAACTATTGACTAGTGCACATTGCATCATAATTTACCTAAACAGGGCTCAACTCTCTTTGAGTCTCAAGGTCTGATAGAGAGATGATAAGGTCGATTGCTTAATCGCTTAATCTCAACCTCGAATATTTCAGCTAGCCTATGAAGTTGAGAACGAGTATTTAAAGGTTGCACGTGGAAAGGCTCAAGGTGAACTTGTTATAATCAAATAGTACTAAGACTGGTCCTAGAGATTCTAAGCCTTGATAGGATCATTGCTTTCTACGTAAGGGGGTATAGCCAGAGCATTTTGAGAAAGGATCTCCAATTTGTAATCTACTATTTTCAGAGGGCAATGGGGTGTGACATATCATTTATCCGATTAGTCTCGTAACTTTAAAGTTTGATATTTTCCAGTGACTGGTTATTGTTCGAAAGCCAAACCACCCCTCTAAATAAGGCTGAGGATCCTCATAACCAAAAATCAGTTTCTCGTTAGCGTACCATTTCAAGTTTACAGGATCATCCCTGGTTGGTCGTATAGATGTTATTTTTACCCTGGTTGGAGTGTTTGCGTATAACCTCGTATATTCACTCATAGGACCTGCATGGTCATCGACAGTCCTGTGTTCATCTGTGGAATAACCAGTTATTTGTGGACGGCCCACCGATCCGTCATTGCGACGCAAGCGTGCAGTACCATTACTGTTTGCTCCAAAGCCGACGTAGTACAAGTGTAGAGAGTTGTAACTGTTTAAGCTTGCATCGAAATGGTTTTTCGTTACATCACCATCCTCTATTGTTGGGTCGGTAGCATTCCAGAACATGTTCAAATCTGAGATGCGCTCAATGAACTTTGTTCCTTCTATGGTGAACGGTATTGGTGTTGCATCGAAAGTTATTTCATAATTTCCGAGTAACTTTTGTTTCAACCAGACAGTTGCACCAGAAGGCTGAATGATTTCCAAGACACCATCTCTTGCCGCTACGGTTCCACTTGGATCTTGTTGTTCAACCTTCCAGCAAGCGAGACCATCTGTAAAGGAATCTTGGGCGATTACCTCAGTAGAGTCTCTAGAACTGGTAGTATTCCTATTGTTCTTATCTGACATAGTCAATCTACAGTGTGTAATGTTCTAGAATTTAGTCAAAAATATACCATCGCCGGAATCATAGCGATATTGCGCAATCTTATTCTGAATTGGCACAGCAGGTGGATCATTGGCCCGAAATGATCACTGAGATTGTCTCTGTTTGGCTTGAGGATGCGATGTGAAAGTTATCGAGCTGGGTATTTAGACTAGGTAGAGCACAAGTATACCGCACCAAATAAAATTTACACCTTTTATGCATCTTGTGTACTCACAATCTGCAACTACAACCAAATTATCCCGAGGACTACTTTCCTGTCCAGAATCCAACTCCTTTCAAAGGTTTGCCTTTCCATCTACAGTATCCCATTGAGTACATTTGTTCCATTAGATTACAAATTGATCATGCCTCAGCCATCTCTCTCAGACGTCTGATGGTAGATCTGACAGTGGCAGCAGCAGCAGTGGAAACAGTGTAAGCACCACCAGCAACGGTCTTCTTGCAAGCCTTACAAGACCAGATACCAGTAGCCTGTCTCTTGACAGTCTTCTTACCACAGAATGCACAGTCATACTTGGCGTGTTGCTGAGTCTCCAATTTCTTACATTGCTTTCTCAGAGATGAACCGTAACGGACACCATATTTACCGGCAATTCCTACCTTCTTAGTTCTCTTAGACCTAAATTTGTTAGCATTTGCTCCTTCAAGTTGACAAAATTGGATTGGAATAAACTATTGAAGATCGTCAACGCGGTCCTTGGAAGCGGCCACAAGTTGGTCCATACCCCTTATTTGGTAAGGAATAAAAGCCTCAGTGACCATTTGTTTGCATCTTCAAAGTGATTCTATCCTTCCTTGGTAGTTCTCTAGTACATACATTTTGCTCTGTGATGATAGTTAAACTAGAAGTTTGGAAATTGAAAAATCTTCAGCACAACTGTAGGGCTCGAATCAAGAAGATCCTAGCATTAATGGTTCAAAACCTATCCATCATCACGTGAACGCTAATAATCCGAACATCAGGTATTTTTATGAGAAACTTGGCTGGTGTTGTGCTCTATTTGTGCCAGATCTCGCTCCCCCCTGATTACGTAACGAGATACATATTCAGATCTCTCCAATAATAATACATTTGTGTCAAGGGATAAGGGGCCGATACGCCCCCTGTTGTATCCCTTATATCCCCCAAACCGATATTTTTCATACTAGTAAATAGTTGCATTCCTTATTTCTTGCGAGCTTCTTGTACTTCTCTGACCAAGAAATGCCTTTAGATCCTGATCGATTGATCTTAATGAGTACGGAGGGCGTCACGAATTGGAGCATCGAGAATCCTACGATACTACATCTTTTTGATCACAGCATTCCCGACGAACCCTTGCTTAAATTCTTTGGTAAAAGCGGTGTCGACTCTGTGGAACCTGTTGCGCTTGAGGACACCTTCCGCTATCACGTCTCTAACGGGAACAACAGACACGTTGTTATATACAAGACGCGAATCGAGTCTGCTGAGGCAATGAAACAGTGTTCAATAACGTTAAAGAACCAGCACAAAAATAACCAAGATCTCAATTCACATTCTAGTGACAGAAAAGTATTGCTAGATTGCAACAGCTCCTTGGTAGACAGTGTGAAGCTGTTCAAACAAACCGCACGAAAAGCTGTTCAGACGGATAATTCCTGCATTGGTTCTATAGCATCTTCTAAAGGATACTCAAAGCTAAGGGTTGAATCCAGACCACGATGATTCAATAAAAACATCCATTCTGCGTAGATCGTTTGGATTAGACATGTGCTGTCCTTTCACATAGAAATAATGCTGTAAGTCGGTGTTATAGTAAATAGAGCCCACCAAATTATAGTCTCCATTGATAAACATATTCTCTTGCTCGTTGATTACAAACAAGCATCTCGCTAATATAACATCTGCCCTTACTAGGTCGTGACTATCGACCAAGTATTGGTAGCTACCATCCTTGATACTGGCAAACGTAGTTTGAAAGTGATAGCGGCATCTTTTCCCTCTCATCCCCTTTAGCAATTTCAGTTCTTGTGACAGTTTAACCATCATCTCCTGCAAAAACAAACAGACATCATAGCCCTTATTATCGTAATCCTCTAACACGCTTTCGACCAATACTTGAGCATTTCTTTTCAAAAGAGAGTTCCAGATGGTCAATCCATCATACCCTTGAGTATCCCTTAGCAGTTGGTAAACCAGTTCCTTAATTTCCCTCTCATTAAACAATTCCACTAAACACTCTGCGAAACAGATGTTCATAGACATGCCGGATTCTGATATTGGGTATTTTCGCTGGTTCTATTTTACCATCTGTAATTCTGTTTTTCTCTTACCAAACAACAGATTGCAATGGATGAGGACGATGAATATCTGTATGGCTCCGATGATGAGCAGCCTCAGCAAGTAGGCGCACCGGAAACAAAAACAACTTCATCTGATAAATCTTCTGCAACAGCTAAAACCGAAACTGGGCCAGTATCGGATGACGAAGATGATAATGACAATTCAGACTATAGTGATTCAGATTCGGATATTGATATTGTCATTGGAGCTTTAGAACCAAGTACTCAACCAGCTGCTTCTACAACCGCCTCTTCTGCTGTGCCAGAAGACAAGTCTGGTGAAAATGACGACGCAACGACGCACGTTCCGTCTGCTACTGGTAAACTAAGGATAGCTACTGGTTCGTTGGACGTTGACAAAGTGGGTGAATATGATGGAAAGCCAATAACTCAATTGGAGCTGCAGGATCTGAAGGAAAAACCGTGGAGGTTACCAGGTTCGGATCTTTCAGACTATTTCAACTATGGATTTGACGAGTTTTCATGGTCGTATTACTGTTCTAAACAAGATAAAACAAGAAAGGAATTTAACCCCGCCAAACTAATGAATGAATTACTTCCTGCCGGTGGATTTCCTCCTTCAGGAATGCCTGGGATGCCCGGAATGCCAGGAATGCCTCCAATGCCTGGATTCATGCCAGGTATGCCCGGTATGCCCTCAATGCAAGGAATGCAAGGAATGCAGGGAATGCCACCTATGCAAGGAATGCCTTCGATGCCTGGTATGCCTTCTATGCCTGGTATGCCTCCCATGTTCAATAACAACCCAGCCAATGGATCATCCTCTTCGTCTGCTCAACAACAACAAGCTCCCAAAAGGCCGGTAAACGAGAGAGACAATGCTGATAGGGAGAGGGAAAGAAACAGAGAACGAGACAGAGAGAGAGATGCTTATCGTGACAGGGACAGAGAGAGAGACAGAGACAGGGAAAGAAGAAGGAGAAGAAACTGATTTGTATATTAGACATATAAACGAAAAAAACGAAAAGGGAAACAAAAATAATTTACACGTAAGCTCATACGGCGACCAATTTATGCTTTGGTCACTGGATCAATGCCACTGGCGACGTTGCATTGGTGCATCAACCTCTTCTCATGGGGCTGGAATTCACCGGTAACACTGTGCCAAACCCCTTGGTTGAAGAAAATAGCCAAGTCACCCTTGTTCCATGCATGTGCGTAGATGTGCTGAGGAGAAATAGCTGGTCTCATAAGTCTGTGGACTTCTTTTCTGGCTTCTTCTAGCTCCATGACTTCCCCGGTCTTATTGTTGATTAGCTTGTAAACACAACATCCGTGAACTTGAAGGTGATGTTCTCCAGTAGTAGGGTTGGTCCATACCATAGGTAATTTCTTAACTTTGGATTCTTCCCATGGTGGAAGTTTGTTCAGTTCAATCTCTTTTCCTTCACTAACAATTGTTAAACCATCGCTAGTAGCCTTGGTTTTGCCAATGAAAATGTAGGGATGCGGAGCGTAAACAACAGTAGTGTTCAATGCTTTCTCTTTGTCTTCTGGAGACAAAAGCTTAAAAGCTGTTGCTCCACTAGCAAAAGCAGTGGCACCCTTGACTAACCCAAATTCCTCACCATTATCCTCATAGATAATCTTTTGCTTCTCATCACATTTTGGTACTTGAATACCCAGCAATGTAGTGACCTTGGGAGGAGATAGCCCGTAGAGAGCACTATCTATGTGCCATCTGTAGAATCTTGTTTGGCCATTTGCCTTCTCTTCTTCAGTCAAGACATTTTTGTGGAAAGTACTCTGAGATGGGTGCTCCAATTCAAAAGCTTTCATTCCCGGAGCATGGCCAGCCTCAAAAGAGCCATTACCGACCATGACGACTTCGGTTCTATTAGGAATGCATTTCCCGTCCTTTGCCAACACAGACTCTTTGTGGTGGAACAGCTTCTCGTCATGACCGTAACTTCCTTGACAGGACGGGTCAAATCTTACAGTGAGTTCATATTGGGAGGTTGGTGGCAAATCAGCTTGGTTTGGAATGACAAGCACTAAATAAGTCTCCAAAGCAGCTTGAAGTGTTTTGAAGTCCTCATCAGAGAGCTTGGAGGGGTCAGTGACTCCTCTTGGTAAGGTGACACTTGCACCAAGTGGTTTGTTTGGCAATGGTGTGATTTCTAAATTTCCTAAGACTGTCATGATAATTGTGTGTTATTGTGTGTTACTTGAATTGATATTGAATTAATTCTCTTCAATTGAAGGAAACATGGCCTGCATTTTATAGCCTCTTTGTCTTATCAGTGATGTGGACATCGGAGAAGCAAGCAGTGTATGTGCAGTATGTGCAGTGCGGGAGCTACCGCGGAAAGTTTGTTTGCCGCGGAAGAAACCCGGCAATGCCGCGGCTGGGGTTTCGCGCTCCTACGTTTTTGCCTATGGTGGTTTCATTCGTTGCTCCATTGCTATATTACTTTTTTGGATTACTTAATCTTGGACCTTGCTTGTCTGCAGCTTTACGTCAGTTTATGACCTGAATACCATAGCAGCTTTGCTCAGATAAGGCTTCAGAGAATTTACAAGACTGAACCATGCCTAATCATGGGATTCTTGAGACATTAACTTCACCCAAGGTTGTAAGCCAAATCTGTGTCTAGCTAATGCAAACTCCAATTTATCCACCCAGACATCCCTTTCAGCTTTGGAATCAGATCCAAAATAGATTGTCTCCTTATCAATGAAAACTAACTTGAAACCATCATTCAAAACCAGGGAGTCGCTGAATACTCTCTTCTCTGACTCAGCTCCTTCATATACCTTGCCGGGATAAGAAATATCGGCAACTCGACGAAGATTTATCCTGGCTCGGGGTTTCTTACTAGTCTCAGTATGAGCTATCAGGTCAGAACCTTCCAATTTGAAGTATCTCCTGGTCCAGATAGGCGAGTCTCCACCTTCTTGGTACAAAAAGCCCTCATGGAAAGCATCATGGATTTGGTTGTACTGCCTGATTTGTTCTTGAGCCGATTCAATGCTTGGAGGAATTATTTCGTAAACGTTCGTTCTTGGAATAAAAAGCATTTCCATATCAAGCTTGGCAATACAGTAGGGCTTTTTTCTTTTCCTATCTTCAACTCCAATGTCTTTATACGTTTCCCATTCATTGAACAAGTTCAACGTGAATGCTCTTAGTTTTCCACATGTTGAAGTTTCATAATCTTGAAAACTAATATAGCCTTTTGCGAATGATCCGTCAATAGCTACTTTATGTTCCCATGAGTCGGCTTTAGTTTTTTTGGGAACTACCTTAGTTGTGGTGATCTTATGCTTGAAACCAAGAAGTCGCCCAAAAAAGTTGCCCGATTTGACGAGTTTTGTTTCAGTTACTTCAGTGAGGATTTCTTTTTGCTGCTTATATTCAAGTTTGAATGTCAAGAATACTTCAAGAGGTGACGAGGGCACGATGAACTCAAACTCCTGATCAATAGTGCCCTCTAGAAGAGACCTTGGCGGTGTTTGAATGGTATGAATGGTATTATCCAAAGTCATACTAAAGGTAGCATTATGTTCCTGAAGTTCGGGAAGCCCAATGTCTCTAATTCCCTTTATATTGAGGAAAAAGCGTCCTCTTTCTCCACTCACAAGATCAGTGGATAAAGGCCTGGCTTTACTTGGAGAACTCATTGCTTTCCTCTTCATTTCAGCTAAAGTTGGTTTAGGTTTTGACTGAGGTGTCGATTGGACCTTAGTATTCTTTTCAACATTTATGTCAAACTTGGAAACCGCTGACTGTTGAGGTATTGTTACCCTTGTCAGATATTGCTCTTGTTTGGAAGGACTGTAGGAGTTTACTATCGGTGTGTGTGGCTCGACTACTTCATCAGACTCTGCTCTGACTTTATTCAGAAACCTTGAAGGGCCTATATGTACGTTAGGTTTTGCACTTTGCGAGACGAATGGTAACTGAGATGAATCATCAACCAATCTAGAAGTAGGGGTCGCCGGATAATAACGCTGTCTCTTTGTTGTATGATTGGACATGTTGCTCATAACTGATTTTGTAGGCGAGTTCTTCTCAATTGTTCTTCTAACATTCATATTTGCTGAAGCTTCTAAGTGATTCTGTTTTCTAAGTTCATTGTCATATGCCAACAGTGGAGATTGTAGTAATTCTGATGCCCTTTTTTTTCTGCTGTACTCTAGATCTTTGTCAATTTCTTCAGTCAAGGAAGTAGGTAGGTAAGTGCTGTTCTTCAACTGAGACTTGAATACTGAAGTTGCTTTGGGTGGCGCCATTGTATTGAAGTCCTCAATTTCTAGGGAATTATCAAGACACATTATACTTCCTCTTTCACTTATCATATCGAAGTCTTGCTTTTGGTTATTCTTGGCTCCCACTTGGATCTTCCTAAATGCAATTTGATCTGTATCGGTGTTAGATACCAATTTCTTAAGCCTATGAAGTTCAAAATTACCCTCCATCGTCTGATCCAATTGGTTACTTGAGGAGTAGGGTGAACCCCGATTCCATATCTGTGATACTTTTAGAGATGGCCTTCTGGTACTGTTTGGTTTTGGAGCAGGATTAGTGTTAGATTCCTTTCTGTACTTGAACTGTTGAAACTGAGAACCAAAGTCGGAACCCAGTGATACATTACTTAACTGAGAAAAACAGCTGTTGTTTGAAATAGATCTGTAACCAGAACTGCCGCTGGAATTTCTTGTCGATGTCCCTTGAACTTGTGTATCCTCATAGACGACCGTACTCTCATTAGACAGAACTCGAAATTTTTTGCTCATCAAAGTTGATATCTTGGAAGGAATATCAGGTTTGAAAGTTTTCGGCACAGCGTGATGAGCAACTGGTTGGGTTTGCCAAATAGACATGACCTCCTCTTGTGGTGAATATTCATCGGGTAATTTTTTCTTCGGTTTTCTTATTAGTGCGGGCTCTTCATCATTATCATCATTATATTCTTTTTTTTCTATTGTGTCGTCGATGAATACTTTTAGGTCTCGGCCAAAAGAGGAATCCTGTTCCAATTCTGGTAAACCGAAAGTCTCGTCCTTTTTGACCGAAGAAACTGATGCTAATGTTTGCTCACTATCATCACTTTCTTTGTTCTCAGCTGACATTGGTTCAGGTTCATCGACATTATTTATGCCCGTTGAATTTCCTAGAATTGAATCATTCTCATTCAAGACTGTATCTGTATCTTCAAGTTTGACCTCTCTTACATCTGATGCTGACTTGTGTTCAATCGTAACAGGATTGCAAATAGAATAATCTATCGTGTTGACAATCTCTGACCCATGCAATGATTCCAAACTACTTGTATTTAAGGACTCTACTTTGACTTCGGGTTTATGTTCTTCTTGTCCTTTTGTATGAAACTCGGACCCACTGTGGTCAATGCCCTTCTCTGCCAATTGATTAAGGTTCTTGGAACTTGAGGTTGGGGTGATTATGTCCTTGAATCCTTTTCCGACATTGTAAAGAAATTGAGTGATAGATGGGCTTCTGCTGTGGGCACTCTCTATTTCTTTTGGTACTACTTCCTCTTCCATTGGATGACTTGAAAGAGCTGAGTGATCAGACTGCTCTGATTCTTCTGATTCTTCTGACCCTTCTGATTCTTGTACTGGTTTTGTTTCCTCTGATTGTAATTGTTCGAATTGTTCTGATGACTTTGATTCCTCTAGTCGATTTCTTAGTTTTTTATCGTTGGACTCATTATTTTCTTCGTTGTGAGATTTTTCAGATCCAACTTCATTTGTGTCAAGAAGCTGTAAAATTGAAGATTCAATATCATTACTCACCTCGGATGTATTAACACCTTCTTCCTGCTTATCACTATCTTCTTCTCCGTTCGAATCTGAACCAACTAGCGTACGAGGGCTCCCAACAAGATCTTCATCAAACAGTTCAGCTGATCGAAGTTCTGGTATCAATTGTTCGACAGTCTCATTGGATAAGCCTTTGATTCCATCACTCAGGGTTATGGGAACTGAAACTTTATTAGTGGTGGAGGTTTCCAGCTTCCTATCCCCTGAAACAATACTAGCCTGCGAAGCAACACTATTAGATCGATTCAATTGCAATGTGAGAGAACCATTATTTGGAGTATTTCTGACATCGGTTTCAAAAATATTGGTGAGTCCAATCAAATTTTCTTCCATATCATTTGCACTGTTATTCTTGGAAAGAAGGATCTCCTGAAAGTAGTTCTTTTTCTTTAATCTATTATTGTAAATCCTTGTCGGTGTTTTCAATTGTCCCAAGCGCTCATCCTCAAGGTAAGACTGATGGTCGAAGTCTTGTGTTGTAAGTGGCTCCGAAAGCAGCGCTTCAATTTTTTCATCCATTGTAGATTTTGTGACTATTTGTTTGATTGTGGCACCATCTATACTATCTTCTGAGTCTTGATTTGCCTCGTCTCTCAAGGAGACTTCTGATGGCGAAGGGACTATTGGCGGCAATGGTTTGCCTATGTGCTGAGTATCGATTTTCAAAGGTACCGGTTTCCAATTCAGTTCCGAGCGTTTACCTCTGATAGCTTCATCATCTGAACAGTAACCAAGATATTTCTCCTCTGTTTCTTCTTCAGAGGATTGTAGTTCATATTCTAATACTTCAGGAGGACTGATGTCAATTGTTACCGATTTTTTGGAGGGAGAGAGATCCAGAAGATCCACAGTTTGCTCATTATTGGTAACAGTCTCAGCTATGGCTAAACTAGAAACCTCCTCCTCTTCGCTCATCAGGATCCTGGGGCCTCTCAGTTTAGAGTTTGACCTTTCAAGTCCAGAATTGGTTGTGGCCATCGACTTTGTTTCGTCATCAATATCCTGTAGCAGCTTCTCCATAGAATCGTTCCTAGTTTCGTAAAGATTGGACGAGTTGCTTCCCCGTGAAGGTTTCAAGAGCGGAATGGCTCCTTCCATCTCGAGAGAGTTCATTTCTTGTCGGCTTGACTACTACTTCTGTCGAAAGAAAAAAAAATACTCAAGTGCCTAATAGTACTCGCTTTGTTTGTTTTGGCTAAACTGAAATCTCACGGGTGATACTTGTTTACATATTTCCCAAAGCAGAGAATCTCCCCGGCTCGAGCGAGTAAGGAAACATGCATTTTTGAAATGTGCTTAGATAAGCAATGTGCGTCCGTTGTGGCTCTTCAGAAGCCTACTTCACTGGGGGTAAATCATCATCAGTATGCTGACTACAGGACATGGCCTCTTTTACATCAACAGAGTTTAATAGTGAAAATTATGATAGGTTCAGACCTGTTTATCCGGACGGGTTGTATCAACAATTGATGGACTATCATGTCGGTGCTAAAGGATTGTGTGTTGATGTTGGATGTGGCTCAGGCCAGGCAACGTTCACTCTGAAAAAATACTTTGAAAAGGTCATAGGATCTGACATCTCGGAGAATCAGTTGGCAGTGGCTAGGAAAAGACAGACAGCTGGAATTGAGTTTATGTTAGGGACGGGCGAGGATTTTTCATGGCTAACTGAGACGCCTGATGTAATCACTGCCGCTGAATGTCTGCACTGGGTAGACCCACAGAAATTCGTAGCAAATGTCGCCAATTCCCTAAGAGATCATGGCACCTTGAGTTATTGGCTTTATACAGAACCAATTTTTCAGAACGACAAGGCCAATCAGGTTTACAACAAATTCACCTACGGGTCTGACTACCTGGGCCCATATTGGGATCCTGGCCGTAGACATTTCAGAAACCATTTAAAGGAGTTGAATCACATTTTACTGGATAGCGAGCTTTTTGACGAAGTGAAAATTTCTAATTTTAAACAAGAGGAAGGGATCAAAAGCGGAGATATCTTATACTTGGAAAAAGAGATGACAATCAGTGATTTCATCAATTTTGTATCTAGTTGGCCTTCTGTGTTTTCGTGGAAGCAGCAACGAGGAAAGGAGGGTATCCTAGATGATTTTTACAACGAACTGAACGACTGCTTTGAGGGGGGTAACATGAAAGTAATATGGAACTCCGTCCTAGTATTTGCCAGGAGGAAGCAAAGGGTTGTATAGGCTTTAGTACTTATAGAGGAAACGGGGTTACGTGCAAGCGCGCATGCCTGAGCTTTGAGAGGGGGGGAACTTTCACATCTCTTCTTCTCACACTTAGCCCCTAACACAGAGAATAATAAAAAGCATTGCAAAATGAGTGTTGTCAGCAAGCAATACGACATCCACGAAGGCATTATCTTTGTAATTGAATTGACCCCGGAGCTTCACGCGCCGGCTTCAGAAGGGAAATCTCAGCTCCAGATCATCTTAGAGAATGTCAGTGAGGTTATTTCTGAGCTAATCATTACCTTGCCCGGTACAGGAATAGGGTGTTACCTTATTAATTACGACGGTGGTCAAAACGACGAAATTTACCCCATTTTTGAGTTACAAGACCTGAATTTGGAAATGATGAAACAATTGTACCAAGTCTTGGAGGACCATGTAAGTGGGCTTAATCCTCTCGAGAAGCAATTCCCAATTGAACACAGTAAACCGTTATCAGCCACTCTGTTCTTTCACTTAAGGTCTCTTTTTTACATGGCGAAGACTCATAAGCGTACTGGAAGACATTACAACTTGAAAAAGATTTTCTTGTTCACTAATAACGATAAACCTTACAATGGAAACTCTCAGCTGAGAGTTCCCTTGAAGAAAACCCTGGCTGATTACAATGACGTAGACATTACTTTGATTCCGTTTCTTCTGAACAAGCCTTCAGGTGTCAAGTTTGACAAGACGGAATACTCAGAAATTTTGTTCTATGATAAAGATGCTTGTTCGATGTCAATTGATGAAATCCGCCAACGAATTTCTAGACATAAGGAGATCAAGCGGGTTTACTTCACCTGTCCTTTGAAAATCGCAAATAACTTGTGCATTTCTGTGAAAGGTTATTCTATGTTTTATCATGAAACTCCAAGGAAGATCAAATTTGTCGTCAATGAGGGTTCAACTTTCAAAGATGTGGAGACAAAATCTCAGTTTGTCGATCCAACATCCGGAAAAGAGTTTTCCAGTGAACAGCTGATCAAAGCATATCCTCTAGGTGCCGATGCTTACATTCCTTTAAACTCAGAGCAAGTCAAAACAATAAATCGATTTAATGATATCATCAATATCCCCTCTTTGGAAATTCTAGGTTTCAGGGATATATCTAATTGGTTGCCACAGTATCAGTTTGGCAAAGCATCGTTTTTATCCCCTAATAACTATGGTGATTTTACACATTCGCAGAGAACATTTAGTTGTCTTTTACAATCCATGACCAAAAAATCCAAGTTTGCAGTACTTTTTGGTACTTTGAAGAACAATGCGGCTCCAAGGTTGTTTGGCATGATTCCCTCTACGTTACCTCAATACGAAAGTTGTAATCTTCCCCATGGGTTCTTCCTGATAAAGCTCCCGTATCTGGATGATTTACGCCAGCTGCCACCCAAAATTGCCCCGGTCGATGCTGATTTGGATGTATTAGTTTCACTTTTCAGCAACCTGGTCGGAAAGATCCACATCAAGAATGGATACCAACCCCAAGAGTATGAAAATCCTTCCCTACAATGGCACTTCAAAATGTTACGTGACGATTACCTTCAATTGGAACACGATATCGACATCAGTGACCCCCTTGAGAAACAAAAGTACATAAACAGCCTCGATGAGACAAAAACCAAGATCATGAAACTACGGGACTATGTCAAGGAAACTGCCGATGATGACGACCCTTCACGGCTTGCCAACACTCTCAAAGAGCTCAACCAAGAGCTGAACAAAATTTCCAACTTTGATATCATCGCCAATAAGAAGCCAAAGACCCCCACGACAGTAGACCCTGTCCCTACTGATGATGACATCATCAACGCCTGGAAGGCAGGAACTCTGAACGGTTTCAAGGTGGATCAATTACGAAAATACGTAAGATCACGAAACAACTTTCTGGAGACGGCCTCCAAAAAGGCAGATCTCATCGCCAACATTGACAAGTACTTTCAGCAGAAGTTCAAAGAGACTAAGGCCTGATTCGTGTTCCTTACTTTTTCCTCGCAACGTGTTTTTTTCCCACCACATTGCCTATGTTGTAATGCAATGCAGATGCTGGCCCGGTTTCTGACGATTCTCGAAAATTGGCATTTTCGTCGATGCCATTGGCCAAACTGAAAATTCAAGACAAAATAGATTGGATTTCATCTGCAACGTCTTCCACCTACACAACCACTCTACAAACTTCAGACAAAAATGTTTATGAAAGCAGCTACTAG
This sequence comes from Komagataella ulmi, assembly GCA_023213065.1. Classification (NCBI taxonomy): domain Eukaryota; kingdom Fungi; phylum Ascomycota; class Pichiomycetes; order Pichiales; family Pichiaceae; genus Komagataella; species Komagataella ulmi. The sequence goes on from JAKWAZ010000001.1 coordinate 2,691,823, forward strand.
ATCCAAAATGACAAGTTCGTTATTCTCTACTACGTTTGTTGTGGCATTTGGATTGGTGGCTAGCAACAACCTCTTGCCATGTCCTGTTGACCACTCTATGAATAACGAGACTCCGCAAGAATTGAAACCATTGCAGGCTGAATCTTCTACTAGAAAGTTGAACTCTTCCGCTTAAGTCAAATAAAACTACTGACACAGATGATGCACAGAAACAACGGATCACGCTCTTGACTGATTAGTCCCGTCATTTTGGTTCTCATTTTATTCACAGTCACCTATGAATGTATGATCACCGGGAAGGATTTCCCTACGATACTTCAAATCTTTTACTTGATAATATTACTCATTATGGTTCAGGAATGCAGACTGCCTGATTCAAGACGCTGCTCTTCTTATTTAACACTTGTACACTAACCCCATGGAAGCCAGGGAAGGGAATAACTATCTCTCTGGTAATAAATCGGTCTTTATTTATGCATAGAAAAGGAATCTATTATATTTCGTTCATTTGGCACTCTGCTAACTGTAGATTAACGGGTCTCGTAAATTCAAAATCTTCTTCCGATCAAACCGGGGTGAAATATTGCTTCTCGTGCATAGCTAATTTTCAAATAACCGTCCTAAAATGAACGGTCATTTAACTGGACTCTCTTGCCAAATGGACAACAAAACATAAAACTGATCAGAACGTAACTAGTCTCTCGGAATCCATTTGGTTCCCCAAAAAGGGCTGGTCGACGTCGTCCTGGGACGATGACCTTCTATTCGGAAGCAGCTCTTTAAACATGGTGGATACAGATCTTTGAAACAGTTGATAAGTGCTAAAGAATACTCTAATAATACAGTTGACCACTTTATCGGTATTGTTCTCTTCAATTGGTCTTGAAGAACTCTCGACATTTTGTCCTGCAAAATTGTTGAGTCTGGAAAATCCACCATTTCTTTTGATTCCCCTATTATAGACAAACCAAGCCCCTCCCAGGATGGATACACTTAACAACGTGAATAACGTGCCATGTTTGTCGTTATATTGTACACCACCAAAGACAGTCTTTGAATTCCAGAATTCAGAATCGTCATCTCCATAACTGAAACCTATCGTGTAGAGATTGCGAATATTTCTTCCTCTATCAGGTACTGAATATTCATTTTCAAGGACAATGAACTTCCGAGATGCTCCAGACGACGAGTAGACAAGGTCATACACGTTTATCTTTTTGTCCGCAAACTTGTAATCCAGCCAAGTTTCTCCTTCATCCAATGAGTAATGAAGTGTATCGACCTTCCTGTTTATCTCAACTGTTACAAGCACTCTCCCTTGGTCTCCGAATGCCCACAGGTACTCACCTTTTGCGACCACCCTCCAAGAAACACCACCGTCATTTGAGAAATATAACGCAAGATTACTAGGATCTCGATCTAAGTACTTTCCAACGTTCCCCACACCGAAAAGAAGTCCTTTACCTGAATCACAAGAGGACTTGATTTCAATAGAGCGCCTCTCAGTAGGTCCCTTGAAATTCAAAGAACAGTCCTCTAACAATTTCTCCTCCCCTTTGCAAATGAATTCATTCCCCTCAAGGTCGAACGGAGGTGGAGTTATATAACTCCAGCTAGAGGCATCATCGTAGGTGATTTTGGTCTTGATTTCTGTAGATTTTTCATCAACTGTTCCCGATTCGATTGCTTCATGGTTTATGACTATATTGATAAGAGCAGTACCTTTCAATCCAGAGATAAGTTCAAAATCGACACCTCGTCTATCGCCGTTCACATAGTCGGATACAAGTTTGTAGGATCCATCTTCGATGTTGCTTTTGAACAATGCACCGTAAAACAAATACAAATACTTTGATGGAACTGACCTTCTAAGATGGAAAAACAAGGGGTGTTCTGTCTCTTCCCCTTCAAACACTTTGCATGTCGCACCTGCCCATGATCCGTCAAATCCCAGTTCGGGCGGAAACATGAGTTTGGCAAATTTACTTCCATCACAAGATATTAAAGCGGCCAGCGTCCGATGCTCAACGATAGTTGGTGCCACAAGAGCATGAGCAGTTTCGATGGGTTGGAGAGTATTACTGAGCACTTCTCGTCGATCAGATTTAAAATAATCAGAGCTAACAAGCAGACGTGGATTTGGAGGTGTCTCTCCATTAGCATAATACTGTTCACAGAAGACTATATTTGGATCAGAGTCAATAGCCTTTGCAGCAAAAAAACAGAATCTTGTATTCTCTAGCAAAGAAGTGAAACTCTCACCATTATCTTCGCTGACAAAAGATACCGTTCGGCAGTCTGCAACATTATTCCAGAAATGACAGCCCTTCATTCCAGCGTAAATAAATTTCTTGGGATCATACTTGTGGAAGGAGAGAGGGATCTTCATGAGAGCAAAATCAACGCTTCTTTTCGAAGGAGCTTTCACTCTCTTAAAAGAAACTGCTCCATTGGAAGAAATATAGATATAACCATCCACAGTGATCAGATAGACATAGGCAGGAAAGTGCTTATTCACGATAATGTCAATAAGGTTCTCCCCTTATCTCTTAATTCGATCTGGTGGAAAACAATTCCTCCATCATAGGAGACATAGACATTGTTCCTTTGTGTTCTCAGTAGAATAGCCTCAGCATTTAACGCATCGTCGTCTCCTGCCTCTAAGTAGACGTTTTGAACCACAGAGTCGTCTAAGCGTTGACTCGCACTCAAAACCTTGCACTCCATGGGAACTGCTAAGCTAATATTAATTAATAGTATGAACAGGAAAAGCACGCCTTCAAATTTCATAGCCCAACACAACTGCTGAGAGGCTGACGGTACAAACGGCAGTTTCTACAACACAATGTTAGTATAACCTTATTCTCTTCTTCGTTAGAAGCAGGAATGTGGGGCAGCCCTAACATACTTACGTAAGCTGGTAATATCATTACGTAATTTTCTTGATGATGAGGTTGGGCTCTTTAAACTTATCAATCTAACCTTCTCGTGCACATCGTAGGTATCTTCAAATATGTCAGTTATGAAGAATAAGGCCCCCGCAGATCTTCAGATCACGGCGGAGCAGATTCTTCTGGAGGCCTACGAAAGTAAAGACCCCTCCTTGAAGCTGACTGAGCACAAAATTAATGACCTGGAAGAACTCCAACAGATGCAGCTCAAGAAGAGAACAGAGTTTGAGAATGCCCTCAGGATGAACAGGTTGAACGTGGGGCAATGGCTTCGGTACGCCACGTTTGAAGTAGAACAACGTGATTATCGCCGCGCTCGTTCTGTTTTTGAACGGTGTCTAGAGGTTGATCCGACCAACGTTACTGTGTGGATTCGATACTCTCAAACTGAACTCAAGGGGAAAAACATCAACCATGCTAGAAACGTTTTGGAAAGAGCTACCATATTGTTGCCACGCGTGGACAAGCTGTGGTATTTGTACGTGAACCTAGAAGAAACATTGGGCAATGTGGTTGGAACGAGAGAGATCTTTTTAAGATGGATAAACTGGAGGCCCTCAGCTAGTGTATGGAAGCACTTCATTTATTTTGAGTCTCGTTATGGAGAGCTGGAGAACTGTCGAAAAATCTTTGAGAAGTTTGTTGTGGCTTATCCGAAGACGGAAACCTGGCTTTATTGGGCTAGTTTTGAGAAACAACATGGCGACGCTGTGGATATTAGGAATGTGTACACCTTGGCTATCGACTCAGCAATGAGTCTTGGAAAAGAGTTTCTCGATGAGTCAATATTCGTCAGTTGGTGTGATTGGGAGACGCAACAGAAAGAGTTTGCTAGAGTAAGAGCATTGTACAAGTTTGGTATGGACCACTTAACAGGTGAGAAGAGAGATCGGCTGTTCGAACAATATACAGTTTTTGAAAAACAGTACGGGGATAGGGAAGGGATAGAAGAAACCATCATGCAAAAACGGAAAATAAAATACGAACAGATCCTGTCTGAGAATCCTTATGATTATGACAACTGGTGGTTATATATCGAACTGTTGGAGAACTACAACGATACTACAGAATTGCTGGAGCAGGCATATACCAAAGTCTTGGGAACTGTTCCTCAGAGTGAGTCCAAACCAGATTGGGAAAAGTACATCTACTTATGGTTGAAATTTCTGTTTGTTACTGAACTTGAAAGTAAAGATATCTCAAAGGCTAGAGAGGGCTACAAGAAGCTGATATCCCTAATTCCTCATAAAAAGTTTACATTTGCCAAGGTTTGGACAAACTATGCGTACTTTGAAATACGACAAGATGATTTATCACAAGCAAGAAAGATATTGGGCCAATCTTTGGGTCTGTGTCCGAAGAGAAAGCTATTCAAATCGTACATTGCCATGGAATTGAAGTTAAAGGAATTTGACAGGGTTCGAAAGCTCTATGAAAAATTTATCGAGACGTGGCCTCGGGATGTTTCAATTTGGATTGAATATGCTGAATTTGAGAACCAAATGGATGATGATGAAAGGTGTAAAGCAATCTATGAAATTGCTACCAGTGAACCCGAAATCCTACCGGATGAGGAAATAAAGGAAGCTTTCAACAAGTTGATTGATTATCTGCTATCAACATACCAGTATTCAGAGGCTAGAAACGCATATTCCAGGTTCTTGATCCTGTTCAAACATGACACAGTAATTTGGATTAAAAAGGCTATATTTGAACTAACCATTCCATCAGAAGAGCAGCTCAACGAATATTTGCTGCATTCCAACCAGAATGAGGATCTGGAATTCCAGTTTGAAGTCACAGAAGAGTCCAAGGAAAGAAGTAGAAAAGAATTTGAAAAGGCGTTAGCGTTTGCAAAGGCAACTAATAACAAGAGCATGAGAGTGATGCTTTTCCAAGCCTTCAAAGAATTTGAGTCTGTATATGGGACCAAGGATAGCCAAGAAAAAATCAATGAAAGGTTCCCAACAGTTGTCAGGCGTCGGGAAGGCGATGAGGAAGTTGTCGATTACGTATTCCCTGACGACCAATTTGATTCTAAGCAGGTGGAAGATGTGGAAGATTCGAAACCAAAGTCGGCTATGCAGAAATTTTTGGAGAATGCCAAAAAATGGAAAGAGAAACAAACTTAATCGTTTTAATATATATAATAATATAGTCTTGCATCTTATCATGCATCGTATTACTGATAGCATTACGTATACTATTTATTGTGGCGGAGGTGGAGGTAGTTTTGCAATAGGTGCTGAAGGCGGTGGAGGAGGTGGTGGCTTCTTGGTATTTGCTGGAGGTGGTGGTGGTGGTGGTGGCTTCGTTGTGATGGCTGGAGGGGGAGGTGGTGGCATGCTTGTTCCAGCAATTGGGGGAGGGGGAGGTGGTAGAAAAGATGCATTCCCAGCACTTGGAGGAAATGGAAGAGGTTGAATGGATCCTGGATTAGCAGAAACAGTCAACCCCAATGGAGCTTTGATAGCAGGTCGCTTGGATTCAGATGGTTCGTCATCAAGATGAGATCTCTTCTTTGGATTCTGAAACAAGTTATTAATTTGATCTTGCTGAGGAATCGGAATGGAGCCTGGTTCGGTCGAGGAGGTGAGAGTTTTCATATTGTAACTCGGGACATCCCCATTGAGATCATTCATCATCTGATCAATTTCTCTATCCTCCACTCTTTCATTTTTAAAGCCATTGAACTTACAGTCCCTAGCAAAATGTCCAGTTTGCCCACAATTTCGACACACCACAGTTTGAGTAAAGCTTTGTCTCTTAGGGCAATCGTGTCTAAGGTGGCCCAATTCTCCACATAGCGTACATGCTCTATTTTCTGTGGTTCTCAAAGTACCATTCAAAACTGCTAGCTCTCTGAGTTGGCCCCTCTTCATATCGTTTTGTCCTTCAGGGCTGACAATCGCCTTTTCAATAATCTCATTGCACAGAACAATGGCCTTCTTGATCTTTTCTTGCGATTCTGAAGTTATCAAACAGTGTAATTCGTCATCCATATGGCTTTGATGTGCGCCCGCGGCATTATTGTTCCTCCCTGTTTTAACCGATCCTTTCCCTCTGATTCCAATATGGGCACCACTCTCGTCCTGTAATTTTTTCAATGTGTTTCCTCGGGGGCCCAACAGTAATCCTATGAAATTAATATCCGGATAATCCTTGGTTGGTAGATAGAGTTTTTCACTGGTTTTTCCTGGTCTCTTGTAGTTGATAGGGGCGGTAAATCCAGGAACAGTTTTCATCGCTCTCTCCACCAAGACATGTCTCTCCTTTTCTAATTTCTCAGTGTATCTTATGTCAATAGTATTGATTCTTTTACCGTTGCTGTTATAAACAGGAGTTGGAGAAGGTGACCTAAGCTTTTCTTCAGGCACGACTTGATGTGTTTCTAGCTTCTGTGTTATTTCCTCTATCCTAAAAACTAACTGAAAGGCGTCTAGTTGTTCCGGCGTTAACTGGCCAACGATCTTCGTAGGGTATTTAATCCTTGTAAGAATTCGATTCTTCATCTCTCCCCATTTGCTGCCTAGCCGTCGGTCAGAGGGCCTTCCTCTTGAGCTTTCTACAAGCTGGCCTTCCATTAGAGAGAATTACTAGTCAGAAACAGATGATGTAGTATCCTGCTCAATAAAGGAAGAAAAAATAGATTTGACAGAAAAGGGTCTCTTAGTTCTGCTTTTGGTTTTACGATTTATTTTTTCGCGTCGTCGTCGTGTCGTGTCGTGAAACTTTGTTTATCAATGATTCTAAAAACCTTGTCTAGGCATTTCTTCTTCTTCCAATTCACTTCCAATAGTCCATATTCAGAACAGCGCACAACTAGAATGTCTTCCAGCGAAGGCTTTAGTGATGACGATTTCATTGTGAATTCCGCAAGTAGCTCACCCAAGGCGAAGAGGCAAAAGCCCTCGACTAAACCCACGAGGAAGACACCACCAGCCTCAAATGGCAGTGCAGTTAATAACTCACAGAATGGTTCCACCCGAAGTTCCACCGCAAACAATGTTAATGTTTCCGACCAATACCAGAAACTTTCTCAGTTAGAGCATATTCTGAAGCGTCCTGACACTTATATTGGTTCCGTAGAGAAACACGAATCTGAACAATGGATCTACAACAAGGAAACAGAATCTATGGAGAGGAAAGTTGTGAGCATTGTTCCAGGTTTATTCAAAATATTTGATGAAATCCTTGTTAACGCGGCCGACAACAAGATTCGTGATCCCTCCATGAAGAACATCGAAGTTACTATCAAGCCTGGAGAGAATCTGATTGAGGTGAAAAATGATGGAAAGGGTATTCCTGTCCAAATCCACGATAAAGAACACATTTACATTCCAGAACTGATTTTCGGAAACCTGTTAACTTCGAGTAATTACAATGACGACCAAAAGAAAGTCACTGGTGGCAGAAATGGATATGGGGCCAAGTTATGTAACATATTCTCCACAGAGTTTATCGTGGAAACTTACGATAAGTCTTCGGGAAAGTTATACACCCAGAGATGGAGTCAAAACATGGGTAAAACCGACAAGCCTGTTATCAAATCAATGAAAAAGGCAACTGAGTATACGAAGGTTTCTTTCCGTCCAGACTTAGCAAAGTTTAACATGACTGAACTGGATGAAGATATTTTGGGAGTTTTGCGCCGACGTGTTTTTGATCTTTGCGGTTCCGTTCGTGACATCAGCGTCAAACTTAATGGTGAAAAATTAAAGATCAGGAACTTCAAGCAGTACGTTGAGATGTATGTCAAGGCTCTAGAGCACAAAAGTGATCCAGTCAAAACAGAGGACAACTCGTTACTTCCACCTCCAAGTTCCAGTTCTCCTTCTCAAACCATCGTTTATCAAACATTGAACGATCGATGGGAGGTTGCTTTTGCTGTTTCAGACTCAACCTTCAATCAGGTCTCCTTTGTAAATTCTATTGCTACGACTTCAGGAGGAACTCATGTTAATTTCATTGCTGATCAGATTGTTAAAAAAATTGAGAAAGAAATCAAGACAAAAAACAAAAAAGCCATGATAAAACCATTTCAGATCAAGAATAATATGTTTTTGTTTATCAACTGTTTGGTCGAGAATCCGGCCTTCACTTCTCAGACAAAGGAACAGTTGATAACCAGAGCTTCACAGTTTGGAGGCAAAAAGACTGAAGTTCCAGATGACTTTATAAAGAAGATCTTGAGAACAGGAATTGTGGACGCCATTTTGGATATCGCTGCCATGAATGCTGATAAGGCATTGAAGAAGAATGACGGAAGCAGAAAGAATAGAATCACTGGATATCCCAAATTAGAAGACGCTAACAAAGCCGGTACCAAAGAAGGTTACAAATGTACGCTAATTCTTACCGAGGGAGATTCGGCCTCCTCGTTGGCTGTTGCAGGTTTGGCAGTTGTTGGTAGAGATTATTACGGGGTCTACCCGTTAAGAGGTAAGATGCTCAACGTTAGAGAAGCGAGTGCCGACCAAATTATGAAGAATGCTGAGATTCAGGCTATCAAACAAATTATGGGATTCCAACACAAAAAGAATTATACGCCTGAGAACATCAATTCTCTTCGGTATGGTCACATAATGATTATGACTGATCAGGATCACGACGGTTCCCATATTAAGGGACTGATTATTAACTTCTTGGAAAGCTCGTTCCCAGGTTTATTGAAGGTTCCCAACTTTCTTTTGGAGTTCATAACTCCTATTGTTAAGGTTACCATTACCAGTGGTCCAGAAAAACGTAAAGTAATTCCCTTTTATAGTATGCCTGAGTATGAAGCTTGGAGAGAGCGGAATACGGAATCGTTCAAGCAAAAGTACTACAAAGGTCTGGGTACATCTCTTGCAGAAGAAATGAGAGAATATTTTTCACAATTGGACAAACATATGAAGACATTTCACGCTTTGCAAGATGTTGATCCTGGATTTATTGATTTGGCCTTTTCCAAGAAGAAGGCTGATGATCGTAAGGAATGGCTTCGTGGATTTGAACCTGGAGTACATTTGGATCCTGATTTATCCATCATTCCAATTTCCGACTTTATCAATAAAGAGCTGATTCTTTTCAGTATGGCGGATAACATTCGATCCATTCCATCAATGTTGGACGGTTTCAAACCTTCTCAGAGAAAGATTCTTTATGGCTGTTACAAGAGAAACTTAAGAAGCGAGATCAAGGTTTCCCAGCTTGCTGGTTATATTGGTGAACACAGTGCTTATCATCATGGTGATCAATCACTGATTCAAAGTATCATTGGTTTGGCTCAAGATTTTGTGGGCAGTAATAATTTAAATCTTTTACAGCCCATTGGAGGATTCGGTTCCAGAGCTCAAGGAGGTAAAGATGCCTCTGCAGCAAGATATATTTTCACGGACCTATCGAAGATTACAAGAAAAATTTTCCATGTCGATGATAATCCTTTGCTAAAATATCTGCAGGATGACGAACAAACAGTTGAACCTGAGTGGTACCTGCCTATTGTACCTATGCTACTAATTAATGGTTCAGAGGGTATCGGTACTGGTTGGAGTACTAACATTCCCCCTTTTAACCCAGTTGACATTGTTGCCAACATAAGGAGATTGATGGATGGTCAGGAAATGGAGGAAATGACACCATGGTATCGTGGATGGAATGGTTCTATTACCAAAATAAGCGCTGATAAATTTAGAATGGAAGGTAACATAGAGCAGATTGACGACGAAACAATAGTGATTACTGAAATCCCAGCCAAGACCTGGACGATCAACATGAAAGAATTTCTGTTGAACGGGATAGCAGGTAGTGAAAAACAGAAATCGTGGATCAAGGATATGGAAGAACAACATGGAATGGATCTTAAGTTCGTAATTACATTAACAAAAGAAGAGATGAAAAAGTCTTTGCAAATGGGTTTGAAAGAAAGATTTAAATTGGTCACTACAATCAACGTTGGTAACATGGTTGCTTTTGATACTGCTGGAAAAATTAAGAAGTATGACAACGTGAATGAAATAATTGAAGATTATTATTATGTTAGACTGGACTTCTATCAGCGTCGAAAGGATCATTTAGCAGAATTACTTGGGAATCAGTTAGAGAAAATAAGCTCTCAGGCTCGATTTGTCAAGATGATTATTGAAAACGAACTCCGAGTAAATAACAGAAAGAGGATTGAATTAATTGAAGAGTTACAGAGACTGAACTTCCCTAAGTTCTCTAAAGATGGTAAACCAATTTGGCAGCAGGTTGATCAGGAGGAGATTACTGAAGCAGAGATCAAGGTTGAGGAGGAAGACGAAGAAGAAATAGATGATGAAAATCTTTTGAACAAATCAGTGAACATATTTGCTTCTTATGATTATCTGTTAGGTATGCCAATCTGGTCTTTAACCAGAGAGAGATATCATAAACTGCTAATGCAAAAAGCTGAGAAGGAGGACCAGTTAACTGAACTGTTAAAACTTAGCGCTAAGCAAATATGGAATAATGATCTTGAAGTCTTTTTAGAAGAGTGGCATGCTTTCTTGAAAGAAGACCTGGAGAAGCGGGCATCTTCCTTTAACAAGTCAGGTCCTGCAGCCAAAAAGAAGAGAGTGAGACGTGTGAAAAAGGAAAATGACGAGAATGATCCAGATTTCGGATCCAAGAAACCAAAGACGGTGGCAAAAAAAGTCCTTAATCCGAAAACAAAACCCAAGAGTACTTCTTTGATGGGTAGTTTGTCAGACATAACCAGTGAATTAGACAAGAATCTTGAGGGTTTCATAGATCTTACGTAATAATGGTGTATGGCTGTAATTTTTTAACATCTCGAAGAGACTCGAGGAAGACGCTTTAAACTTTTCGTTCCTTGGTAAAGTCCTGTTAAGATGCCATACTTCAAAGTCACGCAGCTCAGATCGGCAATAGCGATGCCTCAGAAATACAAGGACACATTGTTTAAACTGGGTTTGGGTAAAAGAGGCAAAATCTCTTTCAGGAAAGTGAATCCTCAACAGGCGGGTATGTTGGCTACAGTGAAAGAACTAGTCAAGGTTGAGCTAAGTGAAGAAAATATCACACAGAAGCAACTGAGATTGCAAAGAAAGAGCAATCCTGGCTTTACTTTGGAAGGAAAAGTTTGAAGGAAATAGTAACAAAAACCAAGAAGAAAAGCGATACCATGGTTATTCAGCATGTATATATACTTCTACTCACCGGAGTCAGAGTCTCAGAGTTTTCCATAGTAATAAGATTTTGGTCCAAGTAAGGGTATTATTATTATAATTGTAGCTAAGCTTTAAATGTAATGTTCGGCTACTTAAAAGACTAAACGTTTTGCTTGCATCAAGTCATCATCGTTGATGACGACATTGCAATGTTTGGTTGGGGTGGTACATTCGCTCATGCTCATACTTGTAAGCTCTACGTCAGAAACCAAAGAGTAATCAACCATGCGTAGAATGGTCTTAACTGAAATCGTTCTTGAATTATCCAACTTTTCACTCTTTCTCTTTTTGGTCTTGGTCTTGGTACTGGATACATCAGTGAATAGTTTATTTTGGGTCTTAAAGATAGACATCGGAGTCTTTGCTCCGTTTGAAAAGTTGGGAACCGCGGTAAACCTGAAATCTAGGTTATCAATAATACTACGCTTGGGAGCACTAGATTTGTCGAAAGTAAAATTCTGACTGGGATTAAAGCCTTGATCAGCTATAGTAAAGTTCTCCTGATCTCTCTTGAAGGTAACCAGACGTTCAATTGGATCATTTCTAGCATTAGAAGATTCTTCAAGTCTTAAAGTTTCTTTGAACGTTGATTCCAGAGAGACTTTGAGTTTTTTTATGGAGCTGACTTCTATTGGAACAGGTTTGAAAGTGCTACTGGTTTCCAAACCAATTATTTCATAAGGTGACACTTTGGGAAAGTAGTCATCATAATGCTCAGATCCTAGAAAAGAAGGTTTATCCTTGACATCAGCAACAGAATTGACTTCCTCAATGTGGCACATGGCTTGATTTCTATTCCAATTGGCTGCGTTATCACCGACTTTTTTACCCTTACTAGACCTCTTGGGTCCCTTGGTCTTTTGAGGCATAATGTTGTTCAAGATTCGTTCAACGACTACCATTTGAGAATTATTTCTAGCCCCATTACCATGTCCTTTCCGTTATCTTTATATAATTTCAACAGTTTCACCCTTAAAAGGTTAATCTCAGGATATATACCTTTTTGGGATAAACAAAAACAAAACAAATTATGTATCCCGATTTGGTATCTGAATGTGACATATCAAAACTGCACATTGTCCTTACAAAGTAGTTTCTCCATTGAGCACTAGTTTCAGCCTCACCGATGAAGATCTACCATAAATTGTGATACTCAAAGTTATGGTAGTGAAAATAATATTCCTCAAACCTTTTGAAAGAACCATTATGAGTCAAACTCTCGGTCGGTAGTTTCTCACGTGACCAGCATCAGATTATTCTGTTTAGTAGATTCAGTTGTATGTGATGCCAAAACAATGGAAAATTCAGAGATAGCAATTGCCAAAGTAGCTGATGATTTATTGGACCAAATAGGTACTCAACTGGGACGGGTACTATCCGAAGAAAGAAATTCCCAACAAGAAAAGGATCTGATAGAGAAAATCCAACAGTTTCAACCGTGTCCGCAGCTGGTTGACAAAAGTTTAAGAAAGTTCGTGTCGTCCCTTCTTATTTCTTATCAAAGTAACAATTTGCTAGACTATCCTGGTTCTACAGAATTCTCTAACAGTATAGGGGTTATTTTTTACGAAATTACAAAGTTAAGAGGATATAAAACTGTTCAGCATTGCCTGGATAGTAACTTCTATCTCATTGATAGTCTCATTGGTCGCCTAGAAAACTCTCGGGAATATGAAATAGGCTGGCAAGAAAATTGCTTCTTGTTACTTTGGTTGGGTGTACTAATCCTGTCTCCTTTCCCTTTAACTCATGAAAAGAATCAAAGGATTTTCAAGTTGGGATCGACATTTCTAAACAAAGTTGGAAAAGAGAACGAAGCTGCCTGTTACTTAATGGCCAATTTTGTCACAAGGTTCAAAAACAGCAAAGTGATGTCACTTTTTTATGAGTCTCTACCCTTACGCGGCACCGTGAACGATAAGATCAACTTTCTGAGATGCAACAATTTGGTATTGAAAAAGACGAACCACGCCGATATCTTGCCGTTCCTAGATATTCAATTTGACAACTATGTCAAGGAGCTGGCTGAAACGCAGGATGTTGTGCTTTTGAAACTTTTGATCAAAAATGTAGGCAAGATTGGTGTTATTTTTGAGAGTACTTATCAGGTAGATAAGGTGGAAGATATCATCAATATTTTACTGAATTATATTGATAGCAAGGAAACTGTCATAAGGTACACGGTTTCACGACAATTCGGCAAACTAGCGCATAAGTTACCGGAAGAGTTTCGAAAAGATATTGTCAACTGTCTTATTGAAGAGTTGGACATTAACCTGTTGTCAACTAAATTGAACCTTGATATTCAAGTTGATGGGGAAGTGATCGATATAAACAAGTATCATGGCGTTTTACTTGTATTTTCGGAGTTAGCACTTCGATCTCTCATTCCTTGTGAGTTTTTACAACTATTAACTTCAATTATATGCCAAACCATTTTTGTGGTTCAACAGAGATTAAGCTATTCGATTGGAAATAACGTGAGAGACTCTTCGTGCTTTTTGGCTTGGTCCCTTATTAGGAAACAAATGTTTCGGTCCCGGGAAGATTGTGAATGCCTGGTTGTTCTTTTTAAACAGCTTATGTTTTCTACTTGTTTCGACACTGATCTAATGATTCGACGGGCTTCAGCAGCGGTTATCCAAGAACTTCTAGGTAGGTATGGTGATTTTGTTCTTGCAACAATTGCACCTCGATCCGAAATTAATAAGCTTAAAATCAAACTCATTGAATTATTGGACTATGTGAAACTTGGAAACTTGCAGAGATCATTTCAGCTCCCTATTGAAATCGGAGATGAACTTGAAGGATTTATGAGGACCGATTTTATTGAGTTTTTAAAGCATCTAGTTATTGGGTGGAACTATACAGTCCGATGTGAGAGCAGTGATATCTTGGTAAAGCTCCTTATAAAGGAAGGGTCCCCTCCTGATGAAATTATTGATTACCTTGCATGTTTGCCAAACACTGATGGATCATTGATGGCTATTTCAAAGTTAAGCTCACTCTTGACTAGTAATAACAAAATTGAACTTGCGTCAAGATTAAAGCCAGCATTAGACACATTTGAGTTTGACTTTCATATTTCACCCTTCCATAAAGGTCAAGAATACCTATTAATACTAAACTCACTGCAGTATTATTTGACAGACAATAACTGGGAAACAATCTTTAACATTATCAGACAGGATAACCGTGAAGAGATATACGAAGCCTTCAAAACCCTTATAATCAACCTGAAGACTGAAATACCAAGAAAATACACAGAAAAATGGAAATACTATGTCGAAAATAAGAACAAGATAACGTCCAAGGCTTTGGGATATTGTCCGAGCATTCTCAACTCCAACTTTGAAGAGTTTTTGAGTTTAGTCTTCAACCAGAAAATAGACTATGAGGTTAGAGCTGGATTGATTGGATCCATTTCTTACTTTTTGAGTAATCATGAACATGGCTTACATTTAGAAAGAATGATTGACCTTCTAGAAGATTACACGATTACAAACCAGGGAGATGTGGGCTCCTATATTCGAATGGCTATGATGAATCTAATAGAAAATAATATTCATAAGTTCAAGGATTTTCAAAATAGTATTGAGGTTCACCTTTTTCGATTATCTGTTGAAACAATGGAACGTCTCAGATGGAAATCATTGGAGCTTTTATTGAAAATCCATCCAGAATGGCAGGTTTACCTACAAAAGGAGCCTCGTACCAATGCGACTCACTTCCATACCATACTGGAGATCTATCGTCATGAAGTTTTGATCCCTCTGATCGCAGCCAAAAATGAACAACTTTCAGAGATCTCAAGATCTTTTTGGAAAGGTTACGCATTTTCAGTGGGTTCCTCCAGGTCTGTTGGACCTGAAGTTAAATCAGCCCTCCGTCCTCTAGTTAAGATGTTAATCACGCAAGAGTTCAATCATAATGAATTTTCTCAAATTTTTGTCAATATTATGAGTAACTTGAAAATCGTAGCAAATCCTACTGATAAAGACAGAGCGAATAAGTTGTACAACTGCACTTTATCCTTAATTGTGAAACTGATTGATTCCAACTTACTCACTAAAATTGAGAGAAATTCATTAGAGACTCTGTTTGTTCGAGTATTTAACCTTCAACTCAAGGCACCAATCATGAGATTGGGCAACTGTCTTGCAATTCTAAAATGGATATACCAAAAAGCTGAGGAAAATTCAGATTCAAAGTCCATAGAAATGCAGCACGGAATCATGAGAAGGCTCATTGATTTATCCTTAAAACATAAAAACAGTAGCGTCAGGCAAGTTGGTATTCAAGTGCTATTCGAATTATACTATTGGAAACACCAAAAACAAGGGGCCTATGACGGTACCCTGGAATTATTGAAAAACCTGGATTGGAATGACAATAGTTTGGGAAATTATGCAGGGCAATTACCCTTTTGAAACAAAGTAGGAAATAATATTTACAGGACGTCTTTCAAAGATATTTGAGCACTACCTCTTTCCAAAGGTTTTGGTTGGTTGTCACTCTTTTTCCAGCCAATCATGAATACAATGCGGAAAGTTGCAGGCAAAGCACCTGTTTTTTCGTCTCCATGCAAGCTTCTATAAATAGGATCCAATGCTATCAGCATGTCCTTTGTGATTGGACCTGGCGGGTTAGCAATAGCATTACTTTCACCCATTAATTGTAAATCTCTCATTAGGCACCAAACATCTGGGTAATTTACGATGATTTCTTCGACATCCACAGTAACTAGATTGAAGTTTGCCTTTTGAAGCAAATTTCCCAAGTCAGAACTGTCTACAAAGGGGCTGATTCTAGGAGATATTCCCCCACGGCGTTCCATTTCAGCTAACTGAAGACTTGTTCTTAATTCAAATAAGGTGTCTGTAGCAAACATAGAACCCATAAATAGTCCGTCTTCTTTCAAACTATTGTTTATGTTCCTGAATGTTCCTGGAAGGTTATTTATCCAGTGGAGTGATAAGTTGGATATGGCACAGTCAAAAAAATCCTTCTTCTGTAAGATTTCATGATTGTACTCTTCTTCATCCGCATTGATCTTTGTAACAAACGAGTCGTCAAACGAGTTTCTCTCCAAAAGTGGAAGGCAGCTATCCACCATGTACACATGGTTCAGTTTGGGTCTGACATTATTAATATTATCTTTCATAAGTTCGTCCTCCGTAGGAGTGAAGAGCGTCTTGACAAAGTTACCAGAACCACATCCAAAATCCAAAAGGTTCATCCCTTCCCTTTTTATGAATGAAAGTCTATGAACAGTTCGTCGAGCTATTTCATCTCGCAGATACTCTACCTGTAAACTTTCTTCATCATTGGCAGCCCTAGTTCTTTGAAGCAACTTGACTTTTCTGTCAAACACGTTGAACTTTGTCTCTTGTTTGGTACCAGCTGACCGACAAAACGTTCTGACTTGTCTTAGCATTAGTTGATCGGAAGAAGACGACTGGGTGGGAGTGGTAATATTCCAAAATCGAAGGAAGAGTCGAGCGAAAGCCCATCGCAGGAGGGAAACTAGGAAAAATATCATGAGCTATAAAGAAAATACTGCTACGGGGGGCTAATGATGAAATCTTAATCCTATTATCACAGCATACGACTATTTCTGCAAAGTTTAATCCTGCACTATTACATGAGCATGTCCAGCCTAATGCTCTTACTCTTGGGAACCTCATTCCTCTGAAAGGACTACTTTGATATTCGCTCCTTCAATTATCTTTCCATTTTACGTCTTCCCACCTACTAATGCTAATATTCAAGAGGTATACGCATATCAGACCCATATTCAAGACACATGCAGGAGGGAATAGTATAAATATCTCTCGTAAACAGGATCTGATCCATAAAGATATCACAGAGATCCGAAAAAAGTCGAAAGACAATAACCAGCTTAATCTTAACATTTGCCTAAAAATGAAAGCCTACAACAGGACGCCCCAAACAATCAACAACGTATTCAGATTATGCAACGTGCTAAAGCAAGAAAAAGATTTCATACCAGATAACCGAGTCTATTACGAAATAATAAAGTCAATCAACCATAAATGCGACCTGATTGGTAAAACTGACAGATTACTGAAAGACGAAAAGATCCAAGAAATACAAACATTGGCTAATACGAGTCTAAACCTAGCTCAAGAATTGATTTCTCAAAATGGCAGTAGATATAAGATATCTGCTCCTTTAAGAGAACAGCTGGAAAAGGTGATAACAAAGTGTCAATCTGTCTTGCTTCTTAGAAGATATCTAGGCTTATTGAAAACTATTGGAACTTCAGACAAATATGAATATTTGAGGATATTGACAAGATTCTACTACAATTCTAATCAGTATGAGCTATGTTTTGACTCTTTTTGGACAATGATCTCAAAATTTGAAGCTGGCTTTACAACGAAACCTTTAAACAATGTCCTGAACGAATTTCACTTGGGATATCTCATCAGATGGAGCTCGGAGAGAAACGATGAGGCAAATATCCTGAAAATGATCGAGTTATTAGAGAAGAACAACAAAGTTCATGATTTTATAACTGACAAGACTTTGTACAGACTAATCTCCCATTCAGTACGATACAATAACCACAAAGTGTTGGCAAGATTACTGCAATTAAAAGATGACAATTCCCTCTTTTTTAACGACTACAACTTTAACGAAAACACCCTTAGACAGTTTCTGAATTGTTTCAGTGAAAACGGATTGGTGGATGAAACTTTGACTGTCATTGAAAGAATGTTATTATTGAGAAACCAATCCACTTTGGACAATGAACTAGCTAGCCACTTGATTCAATGTTATGCGAACCATAAGGAGATATCTTATCTGTCCGTCTGGGACATTTGCAAGGATATTAATGTGGATATCAACACCAAAGATTTATATGTTTTGAGGTATCCTCAGTTAGCTACCACAGTGGACATCAGAACCACTTTCAAAGCTGTCTTAGATGACCTAATCAATCATGACTCTCCTCTAGATTTGAAAAAGAAGCTGCTAGAGTCCATTTTTGTTCACATTAAAACAAGAGTTCAAACATTAGCATTGTCGTCAGTACCAGTAGACTTACTAAGTCCCAAATTATTAGAATTATATTCATATTATTTCAAGTCAACATTTCCTTCTAAGTTGACTGCATACCAATTTACCATCTTGCACAAATCAATAACAAACGACAAGCTATCACCGAAATGCTACTATCATCTAATGCTCAGCCAATGTCATGGAAACTCTCATTACACATTGAACTATTTTCTATTCAACTATCTTAATGAGTACAAATATTTAACACCCAAAATATTAGAGTTGGTCCAGATGGTTATTGAGGAAACTAGTGATTTCCAACTAAAAGAGTTTTTGGATTACTATGTTCAACAATCGAATAACCCCGATATAGAACGTTGGAGAGAATTGCTTCATCCCGATGACGATTATTTTTCCATTAGAAGCTTGACTGAAAAAAATCATCAGATAATAGATGGTTTTGGTGAATATAGTTATGGTATTGACCACACAAATGCCACAAGGCTAGCTTCCATTAGTTAACTTAACCTCATTGCTTTGATACGTACGCATCTGCTTCTAGGACGATATACTGTATATAACACCCAAGAATCCTAATGCAACTAAGGAAAGGAAAACATCGCATTTCAGACTCTCAATAGCCAGCGTTGGAGCCAACTCTCTATCAAGCTTTCTCTTGCGTTCAGCTTTGACAAAGTGAGGAGTCTGTGGAATGGTAGCACCAGGTGGGACGTGTGGAGCTGGGTTCAAAGATTCTAGAAACTGTTCCAATTCACCACACTTGATTCCTATTTTGATATAATTGGCATCAGTAATTGGACATGAGTGATGAATCTGTCTTAAGTAGTTACTAAAAATCTCACATGCTCCCTCAAATGTCCTTGCCTTCAAAATTAAATAACATGTTGTTCCCTTTCTGATCTTGACGTTAGTCTCAAAAACTTTCTCATTTCTGAACACAGTTGCCAAGGTCGCAATGGCCATAACTTGTGGAATAACACAGAAATTATATGATGAGAAATCGTAAACAGAAGACAAATAAACCAGCACGTCCTTGACATGGTCCATTGTGTTCAGCACAAGATCAGATATACAGTCCAGTCCTTTTTCGTAGTTTTCCGGTTTGGAGAAGTCGGACAAGCTGTCTGCATATTTGGACCATATTTCTTTGGGCCAAAAACTTCTTCCGTCATCAAGATCTTCTCTATAATCTCTGATAATATTAGTCTTTTGCAAAAATAATCCCATGCTCTCGCTAAGTTGCATATTGTCCTCCAGTTTTGGGTCTCCGAAACCAGCCTCCACAATCAAGTGCGTAAGTCCCTCACCCACCAATCCTGCAACATAGTGACAGTATAAATCATAGTCTTTCACTGTGGCAACACCATTCAAGTTGAATTCTTCGTCAGAAATATAGTCAGCCATACCATTACCCATTTTATGGGTAATATCTTTGATGACATCCTGGTAAACAGGTTTCAATCGGTGATATTCCTCGAGAACGTCTGTAAAGTCCACAAGAACCTGTCTGTCCCTTTCATCAGGAGAGTTACCATCGAAACTCCATGACTTGAGATTTAATTTTTCATCAAATGAGCGAAGTAAAGGAATTTTAATATCAGGTTTAATTGTCATATCGTCTTCTACCGTGTCCAAGGCTCTTAACACAAGGTAGAAAAGCATTATTGCGTTTCGCAACTCGGGGTTAAGTTCCATAATCACGGTACAAAAAGATCTGGATGTCAATTCTAGCAACTCGTAGCAGTGCTTGAGTGATTCACGTTCATTTGTTGGGTCTCTGGGGTGAAGCGATTGTTTGAAGAATTTGCTGGATGAAGAGTTAGTACTAAGGTGTTGGGACCCAAATCTGCCTTGAAAAGGCGAGTAAAGTTACGAACAATTGAATTGCAGCTCGGAGCTCAAGCGGATGTAGGACTAGTTGTGCTAATTTGCCCATTTCTAAAATAGGTACGGTTCGTTTACGATAAAGTTTAAACGAACAATATCAGGGCGAGTAAAACCGTCGTTCAGGCTGTAAAATCACGTGGTAAATTTATTTCTTTATTGTTTTGGGAAGTTACGTAAGCCCTCTCCTATTGTTCCACTTTTGCCAGGACAATAAAGCAGGACGGGTTTGTCACCTGCGTTGTAGCAACATGCTACAAGGCCGTCTGTCTATACCTGCTATATACACACTACAAACCTTGTCAAACGTTCTCTACTTTTTCAAATAATGATCTTGCAATCTTAATGTCCTCTAAAATCAAATTTTCATCCTCAATTGCAGTCGAATCGTCATCATTTCTTTGGTTATCCATCACGATCATGATGAAGATGTTATTGGTCAACTCTGCCAAGTATATAGAAGTATTCATACCGTTGAGAATTATAGTCTCAAAGTTTGTCCTTATCTTGTTTACACTCTGCTTATAAGTTTTTATTATGTTTGAGATTTTCTCAAATCTCTTGGGGTCTAACTCATCATTATTAGTGATTAATTTCCGATCAGTGGAAGAAATCACCAAGAAGGTGGTCTTCTCAAACAAGATAATCTCCCTTGCATTCAGTATATCGTTAATCTTGGAAAGATTCTGCTGGTAGAACGAAATGTTTGGAATCAATGAACAGATGATTGATGACCACGCCTTGTACAAACTTTCATCCCAGATACTAGTAGCAAATCCAGTGAGCTTGAAATGGAATGGGTTTGCTATTTTCTGCAAATTGTCAAACATGATCTTGAATAATTCATCTCTCTTATTAACTTGAATTAGGTCCATCTTGTGTAATAGTATGAATACCTTGACATTGGGAGAAAACTGGTGCAAATTCTTAAGCACTCTTTGGAAAATTTCGATATCCTTGTTAACCTCTTTACTCTCAACATCAAAAACATGCAGTAATACTTCGCACTTCTTGAATATGTTGTTATTAGAATTGGGGTTCTGGCTGCTGGTGTTCAGAAAGTTTTCAATAAAGACATCTTGACCACCACAGTCCCATAGGTTCAACGTCATATTGTTCAAAAATCTTAGATTTGAGTGTTCTACATCAATTGTTGCTCCTAATCGTCTGGTGTCAAACGCTGAATAATTGGAGAATATGATCGACCGCATTGACGATTTTCCGGATCCAGAACGGCCCTAATTTGTCAGTAGCTACTTTTGTACTAAGTCCCTGGTTTTTCTTCACTTACCATCAATAGGAGCTTCTTCCTGGAGTTTGTCGACATGGTGTACGTGAATTCTGCGGAGTCAGATAGGTACGTAGGAAAAGCTACAGATAGTCAAATGGAGTGGTTGGTTGGGGAACGACCTTTTCTACGGCACTCCCTTCCTTGGGAGAATGTGAGCATATTGGGGAAGAAAGAAAGGATTTAGGAATCCAGCTATCCAAAGTATGTTGACTAGCCGTTTGAAATTTAGGATGGAATCCAGCAATAGTTTTAACGCTTGATTGCAAGATGGTTAGGAACACTGAATTGATGTCTAATAAAAATATATTTGCCTCCAATCAGATTTGAACTGATGATCTCCTCATTACTAGTGAGGTGCCTTACCAACTTGGCCATAGAGGCAGTTTCTAATGAAAAAGGACGGGGAGATGGTTATTACCTGCATGATTTCAACTGTACCTTAAGTTTTCAGCATATTGTAGTAAACGGGAATTTAACAACTTTATTCTTGATTGTTAATTTTGGAATACACTTTATGTACATACTACTTGCCCTCAGAGTCAATGGGTTCTCGTTTCTTCTCCTCTGAAGTAACCCCCGAACTTTCCTGCTCCTCTGCAATATCCGAGTTAGATGAAGAAGAAGATAAGTCAGGAGCTATGGTATTCAATTGTGCTTCACCATCCTTTTCAACAGCTGATGATGTCAATACTACTTCTCCATCATCATCAACATTGACTGATGTTCTCTGTGTTGGATCGAACCCTTTAATGAAAAATACTATAATAAGAGCTGGCAACAGGAACCCAAGCGAAATGTATCCCTGTTTCTGCAACACTTCTCTGTACGCCCTGTCGATAGCCTCTCTCTCTGGGGTTCCTTCCGCGTAGCCAATTGCAACTCTGATGTTTCCAAAAATTTCTCTGGCACTGCTCTTAGATGCTTCTGGAAGATACTGCGTTAGTCTTCGAATTACTAGTTCATTCCAAACTGATGCTGAAACAGAGTTACCAATTACAGCACCCATTTGATTGAACATGGTAAACATTGCAATGGATGGAGCTATCTGTGATGGATCTGAGTTAGCTTGCACTGAAATGATTGTGGGAATGTTGTAGAAACCTCTTCCGAAACCTTCAAAAACTTTAATGACAGTCCAATGAAGCTCTGAGCCAAATCCACCATTATTGTCTGCAAGATAACAGAAGAATCCTTGGGTGATAACAATTAGACATACTCCCGAGACCATGAATACTTTTGCGGTCTTGGTGTACTTTATCAGGAGACCAACCAGGACCGCACCAACCATTTGACAGACGTTGGCAGCCCTAGGAATTCTGGCAGCTTCTCCAACCGTGAAGTGACCTGAAACCTGCAGCACGGAAGGAAAATAAGCTCCTGATAGGGAAGTGTTTATGGCATCGAAGAGTGGTAATGTGCAAGCCATCAGAACCGAAGGGTTTTTCAGAATGCTCACACTAAGGAACGGTCTCTTGGGGAATTTTGAAAGGACCCAAAACACGAATAACACCAAAACAAGAAAACCGATGACCAAGAGGACAATAGTAGTGGCTTCATTCCATTCTAAGATCGATGCTGACCCTGTAAGGGTGAAGGGGAGGAAGAAGAGAGAAAGACCAGTGAGCATCAACAGACCTCCAACAATATCTAGCTCAACGTACAACAGGTGAGCCAGTTTTTTGTACCAACTGCCTTCAGGAAGGTTCAAGGTGGATTTAATATTATGAGTGATACCATATCTCTTGGCCCTTCTATCCAATTTCCACATAATAAGGATCAATGGAGCTAAAGAAACAGGAATAATGATAGCCCACATTCCGTAACCCCATCTCCAGGTAGAATGCTCCAGCATTTTTTCTGCCACAATGGAGGCAACATAAAGGGTAGGAATGGAAGCGACAGCTGTTGGTAGAGCAGTCCACAATCCTCTGTTCAAGATCTGAGTAGTGTCAGCGATGAACACTCTTTCCATCATGACATAAGAAGGAATACCGATACCCAGGAAAATTTGGGAAGCCAAGTACATTCCAACGTTCTTGGAGGCAGCAAACATAACGTAGGTAGCTATCAAAAATACCAGGGCAATAAAGAACCCAGTCACTCTACTGAAGCAGTCTACTATACGCGCAACCCATGGAAGTGAAATGACGCACACGATTTTGTAGACAACTGTTGCAGTTGTTAACATGGAATGTTGCCTGAAGGAGGACGTGGCGTATGGAGTGTAAGCTCTACTGGCGACACCGCAGAACTGGATTACAAACGCCACAAAGAAGAGAGCAGCATAGGCTATGATTAGAGTCTTCTTTGACCAAGCATGACGAAGCATTTCAGCACGGGCAACACCTGGAAGCAACGTGACGTGAGTTTGAGCTTCCGGATCGGTATTTTGGTTCTCGGGAGAACCTGAAGGGCTCTCCTTCTGGTTCTTACGAAAAACGTTGAATTTCATTTGCTATATAAAGCAGTGTACTGAGAATAGTTTAGAATGGAACGGAGGTGCAAGATGGTAGCATTTTATAATTCGACTTCAAGGAAAAGTTTCTTTCCTATGGGTTCAAAAGTTGTTAGGCCTGCAGCAAGATCATGCAGGCTGGTACATATCCCCGACTCCAGCACCAATCTGAAACTGGTAGGAGTCCACATGACTGAAGGCAATTTAAGCATAATCAGGCAGTCTTATTTAACTCCAGTCTAACAAATCGTACGTTTGATAAAACAGGGTCGCTCAAAGAAGGGCTATTTACACAGTGATTGTCTTGGCAGTAATTCTAGGAGGGAGTACCATTACATGATTGATGAGAATTATGTAGTAATGTGGGACCATTTCCCATCGGAGTGGCTGCCGGTAACCAGATATGAAGACTTAATCAAAGGGTGTTGTTACCTAAGAGAGTAGGCAATGTGGTCGGTGGATATGAAAAAAGTTCCTGAAAGACCAATCTTTGGCCCAGCTCCCGTGACTCGGGATTTTAGAGTGGAATTAACGGTTTCCAAATATGCCGAGGATCTTTATCTGATCTGATCTTTCTGCATTTTCGATGTCAGCGAATGGAAGAGCGTCAATTCATTGGTCATGAGGCAAAAGTCGAAGCTGGTTGGAACAGCCAAGCGGAAATTGCATCAAATCGAGCCTGAAAATTGTAGCTATCCTCAACGCGTCAATTTTAGTGGTTGCAGTTATTCAATGCAGGGTCATCTCGACTTATGCATAAATCATTTTTTTTGCCCTTGTTTCGATGGTTTCCTACGAACCAGCGTTGCACCTTAAAATTTGATGTTGGGTGGAGACCGAGGATGTAGAGATGACGGAGGGAGCATCTGGCATTCTGGAAATGAATTTTCCGCGAATTAGCTGACCATTCCTCCACAAGGAACTTCTACTTTTGTACCCAAAACCTTGTGTACCATAAACAACTGCTATGGCTTTCTTGTTCAAGAGGAACCCCAAGGCTCAGGAGCTGGTTCGGAACTTGAACGATAGTCTCACTAAATTGGAGTCTTATCCTGCGGACAACAGCAACAGGAAAAAGTTGGTGGCAGATATCAGTAAGAATCTCAGTCAGATCAAGATCATACTACAAGGGAAAATAGATAATTACGAGGAGTTGGACGATGAAAATGACGATAGGCTCGACATGGCAGATTCTCCAAGTGACTACACGGACAGAATCGGCAGTAACGCCGCTGATTTATCCATCCCTGGCTTGGCGGGTTCGAATGTCGGAAGCCCAGATACTGATAGTACCATCGATCAGATCAGTCAGTTGGCGAACGAATGCTATATCACAGACCTCTTGTACCGTCTACTACTAAACATAGAAACTTTGGAATTTAACTCACGTAAGGACGTGTATATCCTGTGTACATCTTTGTTGAGGAGAGAAATAGGAAATCGGTCTCCCACTATTGATTACCTCTTGACTCACGACTATGTCATTCAATTACTCATGAAGGCCCCGGAATATCATAGCAATATTAACATATTATTGAGCAACATACTGCGAGAATGTATCAAGTTTGAAAAAGTCTGCAGGTACTGCTTGAACAGTGAGTTGTTTTGGCAGTATTTCAAATACTCCCAACAGTCTTCGTTTGAAAACAGCACTGATGCTCTCATCACGCTTAACGATTTGCTCGCCAACCATCATGGACTAGTACAGGAGTTTTTCAGCAAACAAAATAATCTCGACAGGTTCATAGAGAACATCAACAAGCTCATCACATGTAACAACTACGTCACAAAGCGACAGTCAATCAAATTACTATCCAAGTTGATTTTACAACGATCCAATTATAGTTTAATGACGGACTATGTGAATAACTCTTCCAATTTGAAGCTGATCATGATTAATCTCAGTGATAAATCCAAAAATCTTCAGTACGAATCGTTTCAAATATTCAAGGTTTTTGTGGCAAACCCGAAAAAGAATAGACAAATTCTTGATATTTTGATAAAAAACAGAGAGAAATTACTTTTCTTCTTGAAAGAATTCAACTATAATGACAAAGATACTGTATTTAACGAAGAAAAGGAGTTTCTTATTCAGCAGATAGAAGAGCTACCATCAAAGAATAATAGTACATAGTATAGACAACTAATGCTTAAAAATAATGATTTATGTAATATACATTTCCTCCGATTGACTGATCCAGTACAATCACCCCTTCACTGCAAAGTTCATCAACGACAGATTTGAGAATCGAGAAGTTACAGTTGTTCATGGCAATTTGAAGTTGTTTTAAATCTGACGGATTATCCTCTAACAACGCATTGACTTTGTTCGTCAGGTTGTAATTGGTGGAGCTAGTTTTCGAAATGATGTAGAAGCTATTATTGTTGTGGTATTCAATCTGATATAACTTTACGACTGAGTTTACATTTTCAAGTTGTTCACAGATAAGTTTGAACGTTGATGGAGATAAAAGGTTGAGTCCTCTGGATTTGTTGTACAACTTGTACAACTCACATAATGAGATGAAGTCGTTTTGCACTAGATCGTAATTTAGGACAAATTCTACCAATTGACGGGCGACCTCTTTGTGATAGAGTGATTTCTTTGTATCAGATTCCACTATAATTCCATTGTTGAGTTTATGGGGAGGTTTGCTTGACTTCAACAGGGAAATCAACTGGTGATTTTCATGTGAACACTGATGCAGGTTTATCATTAATGGTTTCATGGATTCACTTAGGCGGATAAGCTTTTCAGCATGTCTCATTAATCTCCCCAACCCACTCAGGGAATCATTAAGAAAAGAACTATCAATGAAATTTGAGGAATTATTCTCCAGATCATGAATACCTTTTTTTGGAGCTTCCTTTGAAAGAGGGGACGCCGATTGCTGAACGACGTTCATGTTCATCCTATTGAATCGCTTGAGAAAATCATGCTGGCTCTTCTCAATATAATGCTGAAGTTTATCACTAAAAGGTTGAAATTTCCTGTCATGGAAGGACAACTTGAAGATGGTTGAGTCTTTGGATCCAAGCAAAATATCTGAATCATCAAAGTTATCTAAATCTTTCAAAGGAAAATTACACATTTCACAATTAAGCATTGAAGGATGATTTACAAACGTACACTGGGGACACCTGTGCTTTCTCTTGGATGCTTTTGTTGCTTCTACTGGTCTGGGTTCGGTTTCGGAGGAGTCTGCCTTGGAAGATCCATCCTTTAGTATAGATCTTTCTGGTTTAATACCACACATAGAGCATTTGAAATCAATTTCGTTGTTTGCCTCGTTGAACTTAGCCAAAGGTTTATCTAGTTGAACGTGGTTACTAAAAGAGCAAATTGTGCAAATCCAGGAAATTCTGTACATCCTTTTCGTCTCTTCACCGTCAGCCTTAACCAAATCAAGTATTAGTTTCGGGGAGGAATTGATAAACCCTTGGTACAACGAGACCTCCTGAATCTCATGAAGCAGTATGTAATAGTTTTCCTCCGGAAAGAGCTCATTGATGAATATCAAACGCTTATTCGTTAAATAAAATCTGACGTTTTGGAACTTGTCCAACTTGGTGTTATCTTGGTAGAGACCTATGTCGTCCTGAATATAAACTATGACTTCATCAATGTCATCAAAAAACGGCCTACCGCTTTGAGTAGCCTTAATTTTTTTCCAGGTCATCGGTAAATTAGTAAACTGGACGCAGAAGCATGGATATTAATGTCGGTAGGATTGTACTGATGCGGAGGAAGAAAGTACTTAGCAGGTGCGAAGACAACCTTAGTTATCGAAACCCTCTTCACACTACATTACTAGGCTGCTTAAAATAGCTACGAACAAGGCAATAATAGGGTCTATATAGGTTGTCATGACGCCCTCAACATCCAAAGACTTTCCCCGCGGTGAAGACACGGATCTTGAAGAAAAAAATGGGTCTGAAAGCGAACCGGAAGACGAAATACTAAGTGTAGCCCAAACTGATACTCTTCAAAGGCATATTAACGAAATCGATGATTTAGATATCATAGAAGAACTGCAATGTAAGTTGAAAAACGATTACAAAGAAATATCAGGGGCTATAGCGGGAAATTACCTGGAGAGAATAGATGAGATGGTGGATCAAATTGATTCGACCATGAACCGACTAAACAAAGATCTTACGACATTCGAAAAAAGGCAGAAGCAGGCCAAGAGAAACAACGAACTGGCTGCAGTAGACCCAATCGACATACCTATTTTCAAACATGCATTCCAACAGGCGTTGGAACCATATGTGACCGAGATGAAAATCCTGGAGAATCAAGCAAGATATGATTTTGAGCTATACGACCAAGAATTACATAGGGATCGAGAGATCATATGGAAACAGTATTTAGCAGATGTTTCAAAGGCCAGAGATGAAATAAGGGAGAGGTTATCCAAGGAATTAGAGGAAGAGATGAAGCCTATGCCCACCCCATCATTACTAAGTGAAGACGATACCCTCTGGGATCCCTCGCGAATGTTCCCTGCGCAGCGTCGTTCGTCCCAGGGTCGGAAGAACTCCATTGAGAACGAAGATGAGCTCGACCGAGATATCCTCCTTCTACGCACGCTCATAAATCGAAAGGCAAATAAATAGACATTCCTCTTCCGCTGGACACATTAATAGATTTCACACTCTCACTTGACAATTTTTAATTTTGGATAAACAATGTCGTCAGTGGATACTTTTTTAGCAATTACAAACACGGAAGATGCTGCGGTTGCTCAGCAATTCATAGAAATGGCAGGAGGTGACATTGATACCGCTGTATCTCTATTCTTTGAGCACGGCACAGGTGCGACAACCACAGACCACAATCCTGTTCGAAGCGACGAACAGTTGGCCCAAGATTTACAAAACGATGCCTACAATGACGAAGTTCGAGCCCCAATACAGCCGGTCACCGAACAACTAGTTGACAGACTCTACCCCGTGTCTGGAAATGGTATTCCCATTGATCCCTCCACAGCTATTTTCGGCTCTAGACCAACGGGGATATTCAACCAAACTTTTGGGGGTAATCAAGAAGAAATAGAGGATGATGTGGATAATGAATTTGAAACTATCATGGATGAAGAAGGTAACATAGTTCAGCGCCATAGAAGCAATTATTCTAGAGGAATAGATGTGGACAACATGACAGCTACCCAAAGGAGGTTAGCTAATTTGTTCAGACCCCCATTTGATATCATGGAAAAATACAATTTAGCTACAGCAAAAACTGAAGCCCGTTCCAAGCAGAAATGGATTTTAATCAATATTCAAGATCCTACTGAGTTTCAATGCCAAATGTTGAATAGAGATTTCTGGTCAAATACTGACATCAAGGATATAGTGCATGAAAATTTCATTTTCCTACAGTATCAAAAGGATTCTGTCAACGGTGATGATTATACAAATTTTTATCACTTTGAAAGCTTCCCACACATTGCAATCTTAGACCCAATGACTGGAGAAAGATTGAAGGTCTGGAGTACTGTTCCTAATATTAGTGATTGGATTGAACAAGTGGTTGATTTTTTGAGCTCTCACTCTCTTCCAGGTGCAACCGGATCTGTCACACCATTACCACAACAAAGATCAAATCAAGCTGAATTGATTTCCCTGGACTCTGCTTGGGAAGATGCTGAAGAAGATGGTAACGAAGAAGAATCTGCTCTAGCATCGTCCAACTCTGAGGGCTCTTCTATTCAAGTTATAGATAACGACTCAACTCTTGCTATAAAGGCCATTGAAAACGAGGAGCCTCCACAAGGTCCCAATTCAACCAGAATTCAAATACGTACATCTGATGGTAAACGAGTTGTCCGCAGATTTTTATCAACAGACACTGTTCGCATCCTTTTCGAATTTGTCAAATTTTACTTCAAGGATATCATAGAGAATCATGAGTTCCAACTTACAAGCCAAAGGGTCAATCTCTTTGAATCTTTAGGTAATACTATCGAGGAAGCCAACTTGAAGAATGCATCAGTGTTGCTAGAAGTTATAAAAGACTAAAATACATTGTTTGTCGCTATCGGTTTAACTTCCCTGTTTGTATTATTTATTACCTTTAATTTTCTGTGCTAATTTGTCCATTACCTCTTCCTTCAAAATTGGAACTTTTTCATCCTGAATGTTCTTAGTGGATAACATTTTGTACTTAATATATCTTTGCAGTGCAAAGGTCCCTCCAGCCATTTTGGCAAAAATTAAAACTGATGCTTGGTGTTTTGTCAATTTTCGGAGATACTTCTTAAGGAATGGAACGAAATACTCCATTTGAATGCCACTAGATCCGTGAGCAACGTTGATGAATTCTTTGCAAAGGTACTCATATTGCTTATTCGAAATGGGATAAGAACCCAGAAATAAAGGCTTGGATCCCTTTTCTTTAAGAAATCTTTCAGAATCTGTAAGTACTTCCTCCAAATTTTCTGAGTGAAAAATCAGTTTTTTCCTTTTAATACCATTTTTGGGGTAAGGAACGGCAATATACCGTTTCAATTCAAACTTGCCTTTGGTCTTGTCTATCCTTAGGTAGCTTCTATCGGCCAAGGATACCCCCCAAGAATCGATTCCCAATTGTATCCATGGGAGTGAATGTTGCTTATAGAGTTTGTATTCTATGGATCTCTGATTTTCCTTCGAAAGGTTTTTGGGGATAGAATTAATATAACTGGTTATATCATTGAAAGACGTATAACGTAAATAATCTGGAACTTCTTCAAGCATTTTGGAGTAATCCCTGTTGCCGTGAACCATCTCTTGATCAAATTTCAAAAGGGAATTTATCTGACGTTTTGTTATCCCTTCCAAAGTGGCATCAACGTTAATACCAGAATGAGTAGTACCTACAAAGTCGGTAACGTAACATTTGGTCTTTCCTGAATAAAGTCTTAAACCTCTGCCTATCATCTGACTTAGTAAAGGTCGGGATTTTGTGGGGCGTAAAAGGAAAATTGAATCAATATTAGGGATGTCTGTACCTTCCGTGAAAACATTACAATTCATCAAGACATTGAGTTTTCCGTCAACAAAATTCCTGATTATCTGTTCTCTCTCTAACAGGGGAGTGTTACCAGAGACAAACCCGGCTTTGATGCCATTAGCGCAAAATAACTCACAAAGGTCTTGTACATGCTGTTTGTTCACACAAAAGAATAGGGAAGATTTTAACCCGAGCACTTTTTTTCTTTCAAGGTACGTCTTTAGGACAAGTTCTGCAACATCTGGTGTATTCACAGATGATTCTAAACTTTGCAATTGATAGTCGCCAGACTTATCTAGCTTGACACCGTCCAAAGAGAATGCACCCTCGACTTTGGTGATGGACAATTCTGATAGATACCCTTCTTTAACCATAGATATTAGATCTTTTTCATATGCAATGGTGTTGAACACTTTATCCAAAGGCTGTGCATCGTGTCTTTTCAATGTAGCTGAAAAGCCAACCACAATAATCCCATCAGAATTGTCCTTTGATAACGCATTAAAGTACTGAAATATTTTGATATACGAGTCAGAAATTGCATGATGACATTCATCAACAATGATCGCTTTAAACTCAGTAGGGTCATAATCAAACAAGCGTGGATTTTTGCTGTTATTTCTTGCCAAAGTGGGCACTGAAGCTACAACCACATCAACATCGTCATCATGTGTTGGCCTAAAGCCTGCCATATCTATTTCTACCTTCATGTGTGGGAAAAAACGTTTGATAGTTCTGGCGGCTTGGTCAGCCAGTTCCTTTCTATGCACAAGAATCAGCGTTTTTCTTCCGTTGTACTTGTTGCTGGGTATTTCATTCAACAAGTTAGAAAAAATAACTGTTTTACCACCGCCTGTAGCCAAACTGACAGCCAATCTAGTTTCACCACCCCTAATGACTTTCATTATAGATTCAATACAGTCTTTCTGATATGGACGAAGACGGACTGTAGACGGTGTTTCCAATTCTCCTGCTACCAAGCTATCTGATGCTGTGGCAGATCGTATCCTTGTGCTGCAGACTTGCCTTATTACTGCAGATCTTTGACTAAGACTCAGCACATATGGTTGCCGAAAATGAAGGCTGGATATTCGGCTGAGTTGGCTGAGTATCATGGCCACTTGGAGCTACAATGGTGAAAGATCAACGTGGGGCAGGTAGAAATCGGAAGTCGTGATATGGGTGATACAGATAATAATGAGGGAGTATTTCTAGAAAAGGCAACATCATGGATAGATGATCTAGGGTAAAATGGATTAACCTTTTGGGGTTTGATGGGGACAAGTCTATACACGGATAGGAAGAGAAGTTTCTAAGCGTGCTCCAAATATCGTTCCCGATCTCTAAAGCCTTTTTTACTTTTTGATTGTGTGTTTTAGGGAGAATACTCTTTGTAGTGATTTGTAGGGGCATCGCTTCAGATTAGAGATCGAATCCTCTCGCGCAAGGCTAGAAGGATTCAAGGCCCACAGTTCCTATCTTCTTTCCTAGGTTGATGCTTCGACAACACCTTCTCTTCTTTCATGTCTCAACGTGAGAAGGTCCAGAGGTCGTTGTTCACGTATTACAAAGTCAATGAAAAGAAAAACGTTGCCTATACGAATAATTTGGTGAAAGATTTTATCAGAGAAACAAGCTCAGTGATTGACTTGCTCAGTGATGACGAGATTACTAATGAGGTTGTAGCCTCTGCTGGCTGCAGTAATGATAATCACAAAGATAACGAAATGCCAATCATGGTTGATCAGGGCAAGAATGAAGGGGGAACTGTAATAACTAGTTCAACTACAGCAAGCATATCCTTGAAGCAAGAAAATGGATTGTTCGTTGTTTCTGATGAAGAGCAAGAAGTAGCCGTTGAAGAGGCAGAGAGTTTCGATACAGTAAAACAAGAAGACAAGATTGAACCCGATCTCAGCCAAGGTCCCGATTTTTTAGGCTGTCCAGAGCAAATGATTGAAGATGTGAAATGCCCAATCTGTGAGATTCATCTTGACGAACTGTCCATCCAAGAAAGAACCACCCACGTCGATGGATGCTTGTTTCAAACTTCTACTAAACTTGTTTACAAATCATTAAAGGCTGCTCCAAAATTGAAGGTTAAGAAACTCAAATCAACACCCAAATTAACATCCGAGGAACGAATTGAAAAATCAATAGATGCCATAAAGAACAGAGTAAAGCAGATACCGGATGTTAAGATTCTAAGCTTCACCTTTTGCAAATTTGCAGTTGATGCCTTCTGCTATGGTCAACATCCCGAGATAACACACTATTTTCTATCTCACTTCCACGCCGATCATTATATGGGCATCACAAAAAACTGGCACAATGGAATCATATACTGTTCTAGGATTACTGCTGAATTGCTAGTCCTCAAGTACAATGTATCAGAAGAAATTATAAGAATTCTCCCATTTAATGAGAAAGTAGAGATTGAAGATACACAGGTGCAAGTTACTATGATGGATGCTAACCACTGTCCTGGTAGTAGCATTTTTCTCTTCAAAGACTCGAAAGAGCATTGCATTCTTCATTGTGGAGATTTCCGAATCAACAAAGAAATGATACAGAAGTTGATTTCCTATAAAATCAATGAAATTTACTTAGATACCACCTACTTGGATCCTACTTACAATTTTCCCAAGCAGGAGAATGTCATTGAAGTGGTAAGCACCTTCTGTGAGAATGTATTCAACGGTGTCTATCAACATCCACTACAGCAACGAATTACTGACTTCTTCACATTTCGGAAACGCTCCAAAGCCTTGAAGCCCTTGATATGCGTTGGCACTTATACAATTGGTAAAGAGAGGATCGCCATAGACATAGCAAAGAGGCTCAAAACGAAATTGTACGCGCAATCATCCAAAAGGGAGATTCTTAATACCTTCCACTGGGAAGAGTTAGATGCACTTCTTACTAGAACCCCTACTGAGGCCAATGTGCACCTCATCCCAATGCAATATATGAATCTTGAACAGTTAGAAAAATATTTCCACTCATACAGAAATGATTTCTCTCAGATAATAGCAATCAGACCCACAGGGTGGACATATGTATCAGCCAAGAATAATTCCACTAAATGGATGAAAGAACTATCAAAGTCTCAGATTCTGGCTCGAATTGTTAAAACGAAAAATGATGCCTCTAGATTTGACTTGGAGTCAATTGAAAAGCAGTTTAATAGTGATAAAGTCACACAAATATACCAAGTCCCCTACAGTGAGCATTCAAGTTTTAGAGAACTCAGTTTTTTCAGCATTCTGTTAGAGCACACTAGAATAATCCCGACAGTGAACATGAGCAACATGCAAAGCATCAAAAATATGGACAGCTGGATTTTTGAGTGGCATAAAGCAAGGGCTGCCCAACTAGTAACGATGGATGATTTCTAAGTATCTTCAAAAAAGAAAATGAAAAATGCATATCTAACCTCAGGCGGGATTCGAACCCGCAATCTTCGCCTCCGGAGAGCGACGCGCTAACCATTACGCTACAGAGGCGATTTTACCAAAAAATAGATAGCATGTTTGCCCTAAAAGATGTATATTATAGTCACGTGATTCAACTCTCTTCTTACACTTTACTGACCATCCAATCTCCTCTTTCTTTCGAAGCCACTCAGTTCACACCCTTCCATTTAAACAATTTGAAATGAGTGTTAATATGACCAGATCCAGCTTTAGGATACTCAATTCTGCAATCAGGACACAACCGCTCAAAAGAAATTTCGTTGGGCCTAAATCGGGAATATTTTTGCCAACTTGTAACTTTCTAGGTGAAAGAAGTTTCCATATCAGTAGCATCAGAATCCAGCAGCAGCAACAGCAGCAGCAGCAGAAAAAGAGCAGCTCAACCGGTCCCAGTTTGTTTTTACGTGTAAAAAATGCCGTCACTTTCACTGCATCCACTGCTTTGGTGATTGGAGCCCTTGGTTTGGCAGGAATATCACTATATCTGCTGTTCTCAGAATTGTTTCTTCCTTCTGGAGATACCACTACCTTTAACCATGCTGTCACGTTGGTCGAAAAGGACCCAGGGGCTCAAAAACTATTACAAATCGATCCTGGCACAAGATTGAAGGCTTATGGTGAGGCAACTGGAGATAAGTGGACCCGCAATAGACCTTTGAGAACGTCTAGAAGAATAGGAAAAGACGGTTATGAGAGAATCTTGATGAGATTCCACGTTGAAAGCGATAATCAGGTAGGTATAGTATCTTTAGAGGCTGTTGATAAAACAGTGTTTGATCAAGAGTTTGCTTACGTCTACTTGGATGTCCCAGGTAAGAAGAGACACTATATTATTGCGCCGCAGTTGCCTAAAAAAACTGAGAATACCGGATTTTTAGGAGTTAAATGGGGTCCTAAGAGTAATTAGCTTCTAGAACGAGAGAAGGTTAATGGTGGATGAGAACTAAATCATGAAAGGAGAACTATTTACTCTAAGTAGATAATATTACTATGAACATAGCAATGAGATTGGTCACAAGACTGAATTTGGAAATGATCTTGGCCGTAATGGCTTTGCTTTCGGATGTGTCCAAATTGGTATTCTTCAACCTACTATCAACCAAAATTTTCTGGGAGGAATCTCTATTTTCTGAACTAAACGGTTCCCCAGTTATTAAACGACTAATCTCCTGGACTGGTCCTAGTTCTTCCTTGCATCTAGTCCCTTTCAGAGTCTTAAACATAGCTAACGCCTCTAATGTATTTGGGTAAGCATTAACACGACCATAACCTTCAAAATAGCATGCGTCAGGCGTAGAATTATGGTAGCTATAGTATAATTGAGCCACATATGACAGTTTCTGAGGGAAGGAGCAATCTGAAAACTCACCATACCAGCCAGTGGTTCCATTAGCAACAATATTGTGACAACTGATTTCTCCACAAATGTATCCCACTATTTGTGCCAAATCTGATCTATTCGGAACCTCTTCAATTGAGCATTTCAGAGCTGCCATCATGCAGTCACATTTTGGTGCCCTAGGTGTAGCAGGTAGTTTTTCAGACACTTTCCAGTCTTCACTAGCCACAGGACATTGGATGTCTTTAGACCCATGAGGTGAGTAATCTTGTTTGTTCACGCCTTTAGGAGATGCATTCCTGTACTGTGCCTTCAGGAGATTGAAATCCGGCAGCTTCTCCACGGGGTCGGTGATGTAGTCGCCCTTGACTTTAACTACTCCGTACTCGTTTCTCTCTTCAAAATACATGTACATGATTGCACCTGACCAAACATTTGTCATGGGTGTGCTAAATATAGCTTCCACTTCTGTGAATGGCCTTGGACGTTTCAAGTTACAGCCAAATTCACTTAGAAATATAGGAACAGGATAATCTGCCATCTCTAAAGTTCTTTCCTTATATCCTGATGTGGCATAAGATGAATAGCCGCACCATTCGTACATATTGATACCGAAAAAGTCAATCTTAGCCAAATCATTATCCCCACACACTAGATAGTTCGCCAAATTATTTCTAGTAAGAGAATCGTCGTTAGAAGAGTAACCAACCGGAATTTTCCTGATATTCTTTTGTTTAATGTAACCCTTTATATCTCTAATAGAACTTTTTACAAACGGCATTGTGTAAGTATTAGCAACATCCGTGTTGACCTCATTTCCAGCAAAAAAACCTAAAACATTGCCATAAGGAGCCATCGTATCGATCACAGAAGTATAGCAGTCCATAATTTCAAGATCCCAAGAGGGGTCGTCCCTATTGATAGAGCAATCAATGTTAGACAGGTCCAAAATGACATAAATCCCAGCTTCAGCTAGTCTTTCCATACAGACGTCATGATTAGCTCTTGGATCTATAGAGTAGACTCTGAGAGTGTTGACTCCTAGCTCTTGTAGATATGACAAATCCCTGATGCAGATATCAGGCCAAGCTAGAGGGTCAACGAAATGTCTGCCGTTTCTAAAGTTCGCTTCGCATAGAGTTTGAGTCTTAGGAGCGTCTAGGTCGACTAGGGACTCAGGACGACGCAAATATTCCGTGAAGTCTTGCTGATAAGCAATCCCTTTTATAAAGAACTGAGATCCGTTGTTTGAATAAAAGAACTTAGATCCGTATGCTTCAATCGTAGGAGTCAATTTTCGAATTTTTTCCACTGTTGCGGGTGAAGCTATATGTTTAACGGAAGACGAAAGCTCATAAGAGTCGGAGGCAAATGCAGTACCAAAGATGATCAATAAGACAGAAAGACCTTTGAAACTCAGCATTTTGTCTATTAACATGGGAAAGAATTGGCTATGGTGATTGTCCTTTTGTACCCCCAGACTCTTGAGGTAGCGCCTCGCAACATGAAATTTGTTGTACCGATTCTCAAGGCAGGTGCTTGATCGTTGAGGAAGTACTATGTCGTAGAAATGCAGAGAACGTATAAGGATGTGATGAATGCTTTGATTGCTTAGGCGCAAGTGGCCTACAAAGATGACAGATGGAAATGCAACAGTAGTAAAAAGATGCAAATGTCAAAGGCGAAAGTAGTTGAAGATAAATCATGAAATGTAATCTGTTCCTAAATCCAATCCCTTCTCATAAAAGTTTAAACTTTTTCATCGCCAATGCTAAGTATTTCAAGTTGTAATCCCGTCCAAGAAGAAACTGAACCGTGGAAAACAACCCTGCCTTGAAATAGCATCCCATAGAATATCTCCATGTCGGATTTCTCCCTAATGGTACTCCAGATAATGCTTTTTTAGCCATACCAATGTCATCTGTGATGAGATTTACCCCACACTCCTTTACTAAGTAAGGGTCATTGATAGTCCAAAGGTACAGTACTAAGCTATTGGAGTTGGCAAACTTTATCAATTCAGTCCTATATCGTTGATGATACCAAATCAAATGCAGGAAGGAGATTCCGTGAAGCTTCCCACCTTCTGCAGCCACGGTTTTGGCAAATTGGAATGATTTCTTCAGATCAACTGCAATATTGACCACATCAAATCCCTCCAAGAGCTCTTGATTCAAAAGATAATAGTCGACAGACCAAAGACCAAATATGATTCTCTTTTTCCAGAAATTCACATCGTTATTCTTTTTGGTGAGTTCCTCTAAGATTAGGCGGATGATATCATTGGCTGGGTTGTCTCTCTTGATATCCAGCATCAGTTTGACATCTGGATAATCGGAAAGCCACTCCAGTACATCAGTGAACGTAGGCATTGGTTGTGGAGGATGCCGGGTAGTCCGTAATTTGCTTAAGACGTCCTTATATGATGTTTTACACACATTATAGTCTGTTCCGAAAACTGCCTTGGTACTTTGATCGTGGATCACGACCAGCACTTGGTCTGAAGAGAGGTGAAGGTCTAACTCAACCATATCAGCGCCATGATTAACTGCTTGATCAAAAGAAAGAATGGTATTTTCAGGAAACAATGTCCTATAGCCTCTATGGGCTCCAACAGTGATCGCCATTCTTCGGTGCAGTAGTGGAGGCGATGAGATGCGATGAGGTTTTATTTGACGGCATTGCGCGAAAAAAGCCAGGACATGGGGGGACTGAGTCCGAGACTTTCTTCTACTGATAGCCTCTGACGAACGTGTGAGTGGTGAGTTAGGCGGACAATGGCCGCATACTCAAGTTAAATCAGCTCATCATCTATAGAATAAAGTCAAAGCTCTATTATCTGGATTAGTATGGTCAATCAAGTGGTTGTAAATTCCCTTCTAGCTCTTCCATCTTACTCCCTGTTCGGCCAACATATCATCATATAGCCAGAAAATTGAGAGTTATATTAAACTTAAGACTGATATAGTTCTGATATAAAACCTTAGAGATGATTTATTCACCATCCATGATCTTGTGGGACAGTAATAGAGGTTTAGATGTCATTAGTCTGGTATCCAAAAACGTTAGTCAGTTTTATCGTTGACCTGCTAACCAAAACCATTAAAATGAACTGCAGTTGAAACGTTGCGTCTTTAGATGATCGTCGATTCGTTGGTTTGTAACTCATGTAAGCTCTAACACTTGCGCCTAATAACGTCAATAAGTGCTGGCACTTTTTGGAGCTCGGTGACGGACATTAACACACAACTTCGACGCAGATCTGGACACTATACTAGGGCATAAACTCCGAAAAATATGGGTTTATGCCATTTTATGCCTGGTGAATATTGGCTTTTTGAATTTGCTGGCTCAATTACTCTGTTCGGGATAGGTCACCTAAAGAAGTGACAACACTATGAAATCTAAAAAAAAAAAAATGAAAGCACACTTTCGGTCCTATGAGAAGAGTATTAGTGGGTTGCAAGGATGTCTGCATTGTTTTCTGATCTGGAAACAGGTAGTTAGGCTTTGTTGTGCAGTTCGCTGGCGAATGATCGCTAAATCTGTCAAGGACTTCATGCACACTGTTGTTACTTTTGATGCAAAAGTGCGTTCGTTATACTTAGGTCTGAGGGATAAATCACTCGCTCAAGAGTTCTATTTGGATTTATTGCCGAGGATAAATTGGACGTTTCATCTGCCGGTCAACAAGAGATTTATATTTTCTATCCTTCAGCCATACTACTGCAGCATTGGGGCAGATTTTCTGTCTCTTGAAGTCCGGTTACCCAAGCTCCTTCCAACCCTTAAGGCCTATTTGCCCGAGTAAAGTTCACTCACTTCGCATCACTGGAAAAAAATAGCTGAGAAATTTTGCCTGCTGCCTCAAAATTGGTCTTGGATGCACAACAGATGTGCATATAGAAGCTTGAGCAATAAATGCGTTACTCCACCCAAATAACTCCAGTAATTGGGTTGAGCCCTAAAGATTTTGAATAAAATCGGATCTCTTTCTTCTTCTATCACTTACCACAGTCATCAAGATGTTGCCCATCCAGCTTTTCAAAGTTTTCCTTCTGTTCTCCTTGGGGTTGGCGGCAGCTGAAGAAAAATACCAAAAGTTGAGTTTGACAAGAATTGACGATGAGTATTATGCCGTAAATGTCAAAGTCGGTTCCGATGAACAGGAGATCATAAAGGTACTAGTAGATACGGGCTCATCTGATTTCTGGATTTTGGATAAATCGTTCTGTGATTCTCCAACTTCAGAGGAAGAAAAAAATAGTAACGGGTATAGCAACGAGGAAAGCTGTGAAGCATATGGCTCGTTTGACTCTGAAAACTCAGATACATTTCAGGCAACTGGTCAAGTGTTTGACGCATCTTACGGTGATACCTCAGCTGAATCTACAGGATCTTCAGGAGTTCGAGGAATTGATCAGCTAAGGGTAGGAGATATTCATATAGATGAACTCTATTTTGGACTAGTAACAAACACTACAAGTTTACCACCCGTGTTAGGAATTGCCCAGCTTTCCGAAGAGTTCAGCACCCACTCTTATCCTAACTTTCCTTACCAGATGAAGAGGGAAGGTCTAATTGACGTTGTTGCATATTCCCTTTCCTTGGGCCAAAGCAAAGGTGAACTATTGTTCGGCGCTATAGACCACTCCAAATACAATGGTACCCTATTGAAAACTCCTATACTGCAGGCAGGCATTTCAGGAATGCAAGTTCTCCTAACCGGAGTGGCCCTTACAAATGGTTCATCAAGTGTCTTTAATACGACTGACAATAAAGGTTTTATCTACTTTGACAGTGGGACCACTGCTTCCACTCTGCCATCAGAGCACTTTGATGATCTTTTTAAACATCATGGATGGGAGTACGATAGTGAAGAATTGGAATATACTATTGATTGCGATAGTGAGGGAGAAAAATCTGTACGTGACCTCACCTTGGAGTACACTATTGCTGGTAATATTGTGATCAAAGTACCATTTGAAGACATCATCATGAATAATGAAGATGATGGGAAGTGCCTTTCAATCGTAATGGTGTCGAGCCAAACTTCTTTTTCATTTTCAGATGACACACCCTTTTTCGTTGCTGGAGACGAAGTTCTACGGAACGCTTACGTTGTTTACAACCTGGAAACGCAAGAGCTGGCCATTGCTCCAGCGGTGGATAATCCAGAAGATACTGAAGAAGATATTGAGATCATCTCCATAGACTTTGATATTCCAGAAGCCAGAGATTATAGCGTTTCTTTAGAGTTCAGAAATACAACACTTCCAGCTACTACTGGTTACATGCCTTCTTCGACATCATTAGGCTCAATCAGTGAAGAGACTGGATCCGCCTCTGAAAGCTCTACTTCTGAGGACATTGCACCTTCCCCGTTGAAGCCATTAACCTTTTGGAGTTTTATGGTTTTTTTCCAGTTGTTGATTTGAGAACATAAAAAAGCTATGATAGTTTCAATAATGCATAACTTCAAATTCATGTGGGAAAACTTGTTGAGTAAGCATTATTCTAGGGAGTTTTCAAATCCGTTAAACTGAGCACATACTAATGAAGTGCTGCCATATCTAGCGGAGGGCTGTTGCAATCTCTTTTTTCTCTCTGCTGTGTGTATAGTAACTCTTGCCGTTAGGCTTTTGACTGATGCAGTGTGGTAATTAATTCGTTTATTGATAGCCAGAGGTTCACCACTCACTCGTATTGAGTTTTGTGGTTCTCAAATCATGTCAACTCTAGTTTTGAACATGTATTTCACCTGTGAAAGCTTCAAAAAGCCTCAATTAAAGTAGTCCCAGCGATCACTTAGATGGTCGTGCAGTTTCATTTGACCACTCCATTCTACGCTACGACAATACAGAGTGGTATAACACCAATTAGCGATATACTGAGAGCTCGGGATTACTTACCAGTTCTAAAAGATTCATGCACGATGTTATCTTTGGCCAGGTTCTGATCCGTCATAACAGGTCATGTCTGGAGTGTTTTATCACGCACTTACCGTGTTGAGTCAAGCACACTGCTGTAGGCTTCCGTGAGTTACCGACCGATAACCATCAGGGGCCAAAATGGTGGTCCGTTACTCAGCATTTATTAGGGGGATACCCGCGAGGTTAATGTTAAGCGAGGCTTCAGGGTTTATGACGTAGTACAGGGGCGGGCTAAACTCTGCTTAGATGACCTACATGCACTTAGACTATCAACATTATAATGCCTTTATTATCCGAAGGATTGGGGACGGTTAAAACAGCTATTACGTCACTCACAACACAAGTGATAAGCTTCAGTTAAGGAACTGCTTCTGATAAGCCCTTTTTCTGCAGTATGATGTAGTCCGCCAGTTCGTTTCCACTGTTATCCGTTCTGGCACCAATCAGACTAGAGGAGTCACACATTTCTTCTTGAAGCTATTTGACTGTCAGTACCCACTCAGCCTTGTTGTGAACAGTATATATATCTCGTTTGCAACTGGCTGAATTTACTCATCAATTTATTATGACTCAATTCAAGATTAACATCCTTCAAAAACAACCTGTTCGTCGTCAAATTGTTATCGTTGGTGCTGGCAGTTATGGAATCGCTCTAGCTAAAGAATTGACACCGCTGGTGGAATCTATGGCCGATGTTGTGCTAGTCTCAAACTCTGATCAAGTCTGCTTTTTACCATCATTGGTTCGACTGGATGCTCTTAAAGACCTTTCTACACTATCCGTCGGTCTCGAGGATCTTCTTGCAAAGACCAAGGTCAGGCTGGTCGTCGACCATGTCGTCAACATTACTCCAAAGGGAGTGCAATTGGAACATACAGGATTACTCAAATATGATTATCTGGTTATTGCCACAGGTGCCATTTGGGACAGCTCCATTTTACCCGCACCTACTTTCAATGGAGATACAGATAACTTTCCTGGGAAAGCTATTCAGGACGCTAGGGAAATTGTCATTGCAGGTGGCGGTCCTTTGGGAGTTGAACTCGCTGGCGAGTATGCATCCTACTTTCCTGATAAATCTGTAAGTCTAGTGCACTCCAGGGAAAGGTTACTAAACGACAGTTACCTCGATAAAGTTCGTGACAGAGCTTTTCTACAGCTGCATAAGCTGGGAGTAAAATTGATTTTGAATAGAAGGGCAACGATAAAAGATCAGGCTGTATTTGTAAACGACTTCGAACTGAAGTGTGACTACTTGATCGATTGCACAGGGCCAAAGGCTAATCCGCCTCCAAATTCTTTCAAAAATTTTGTCAATGAAAAGAATGAAATTATCATTGGTTTCAAATTTAGAAGCTTGACGAATCCAAACGTTTTTGCTATAGGAGATGTTACCAACTTTCCGCGGAAAGGATTAGAACATCGTGCAGCTTGCATAAAAGTAGTCGTTCACAACTTGAGACAGGTTCTTAAGGGTACGTCGAGTTATCTTATCGTTAACTGGAGGCGTGATTTCATGCCTTCTTCTGCCATCAGTATTGGACCCTCTGGTGGTGTAGGCCAACGACACTCTCTATTAAGGGGCATTGTTAGTATGGGGAAAAGCCAATCAGCAAAAGCCAAAAAGCATGAACGTTATCCTCAAAATTTAGCGGAGATGATTTCTGGAGACTATTCTCACTTTGCATTTGCTGGCGGGTGTGGTTCAGGGCGTGGAGGCACTGCCAAAGATATTTGCAACAGTTGGAGCGATGTCAAAGGTAGTGTTCCGCGTAGAAGAAGAAGAAGAGGAGACGGAGTAGGAGGAGGAGGAGGTTATACAGGGTATGGAGGAGACGGAGGTTGTGGAGGAGACGGAGGTGGTGGTGGAGGAGGCTGCGGAGGAGATGGAGGTGGGTAAAGTTCTTCCGAGCTTAGTCGTTACTGAACGATTAGGTCGCCTCAACAAAAAAGTCTTCTCTCAATACAGCTATTGAAGAACGTGGAATGTCAAGTTACATGGAAGATCATAACGGCGCCAGAGATATCATATACACCTTCGGTAAACTGTGGCCATGAAATCTTCCCCGTTCAGGATTGAAGTTTTATTCCTCTGTGCCTGTAGTTCCTATATGAATTTTTCAAGCTTTGCTTCACAGGATTGTTTGCACGTAACGCCACTTTTCGGTTGATCTGTTCGTTCTTATGTCTGCTTTTTTGTTTCTAATCAACTAACTATTACTATTTTTTGATTGTCGAAAGTTTTAGTGGTTGCAGTTGCATTCAAATACATTTATGCCTTCCGGGAGGTATTATTTCGATTCAATGTTAGCATTGGCTACTGGGCGTTTTGGACACTGCCCAAGCCAAGATTGTTAGTTAATCGAAACAGCAGAGCCAAATATGTTATGTTTGCACCTGGGACAGAGTTTTCCAAATACACTGTAGTACGATTTCTTGATCAAGACACACTTTATCTTCAAATTATCTCTTTACTGCACACAAGTACTTCCTTGAAAGATGTAAGAACAATTCACTCACAACCATACTAAACCGTTTAAGTAGTTATTAATTGAAAGGCTTTCGGTTGCGGCCATATCTAGCAGAAAGCACCGTTTCCCGTCCGATCAACCGTAGTTAAGCTGCTAAGAGCCTGACCGAGTAGTGTAGTGGGAGACCATACGCGAAACTCAGGTGCTGCAATCTTTTTGTTTCTCTTAAGCATTGTTTAATGCTATACAGGGGATCAGATCTGGTAACTATGGTTTGGGATGCACATTATATCTGCACATCTCTCAGACTCATGTCAGGTTAAGCCTGGGCGTGAAATTCAGAGGTATTGTTAAAGATCTCTGCAGACTTTGTTCTTACATCGCTTAGTTTTCAGTGGTTGATTGGCGCCACTTGTGTACTCTGCAACGATTCAACTGTAGATTTGAATTTAAGTTTGAGTCCAAATAAAGTGAAAACTGCACGGATAATCTCTACTAAATAGTAAATGGGTAAATCGAAGGTCTAGAATATTGCGGATTTAGCTCAGTTGGGAGAGCGTCAGACTGAAGAAAACTTCGGTCTCAATAATCTGAAGGTCCTGTGTTCGATCCACAGAATTCGCATTTTTTTGCTCACCTTTTTTTTTTTTTTAATACCAATCCATACTTTACAATTTCCCAGTTACCACCTCCATTCAAAAGTTTATTCATTAATGTACATGATAGTCTATTTAATACGTTTATAATTGATGCAGCTTAATTTTTCTTTCCGAAAAGTTTGCTAAAGTTCTTGAAGT
Organism: Komagataella ulmi; assembly: GCA_023213065.1. NCBI lineage: Eukaryota > Fungi > Ascomycota > Pichiomycetes > Pichiales > Pichiaceae > Komagataella > Komagataella ulmi. Next base: position 2,736,662 of record JAKWAZ010000001.1, read on the forward strand.
TCTCATTAATGTTCAGTTTATGGTCACCGCTGAAAGTTCTTGCAAGGTTCTTTTCAAGATTCTCTTTGGTATTTATAATTGCCTGTTTATCAATCTTCTTGGCTAATGAGTTGATACCTGAATCAATAAATTGATCATCAATGGAATCAGTGTTGGAATGTCCGATGTTGTTGAAAAAATTAGAGATTGTTTTGGCAGTTGGTGAAGTAGTGGAATTGGGGGAGAAAGTAACGTTGCCTTCCACTTGCGGCACACTATCTACTGTTGGTTTATACAGATTCCTCCTGTACCGATCAATATCAAAGTTATCCAAAAATGCAAATGATTCTTCAAGTTGCTCCTGCTCAGTGTCTCCATCTTCGTAAGCTGAAAGCTGTTGGTTAAAAATATCCTGATACTTTAACCGTTCGTTTTGTAACGAGGCTTGTTGGCTAGCAGCGTTTGCAAAACCCCTGGGAAGGGGTACGGTGCCGTTCAAAATTAAGATCTTAAAAAAATTATCAAACTTTTTGTCCCCTATCACCATAAAATAACTCTGAACAAAATTATCAAAAGGCTTTGTCCTTGTCATAACCATCTTCAAAACGCGCTCCAGGTTATTGACATTGGTATCCACAAATTTCTTGAACATCCTAGAGCTCACTATTGGTTTTGTATTAGTCAATTCTGTCTGTTTGGGTGACAAATTAGGAATATCTAAGAAGAGAGATCGTAACGATTGCAAATCAAGAAGTAACTGTTCAGCAACTACTTCATGTATGGGAATAATTTTCACTATCTGAGCAGTAAAGTCTGTGATGATCAATTCAATCACTCTGTCCGTGAAATTACGAATGTATCTTTCCTTATCAAAGTTTCTAAACAAAACTGTGCAATTTTCCATAACTGTTCTTTTCACTGATGTCAGGAATCGAGATTCTCCTGTAACTTCGGTCAAGTTCTTCCAATTTTCATTAGTGAATTCTCTCCAACTCATGTCGAGATCACGGTCTAGTTTTAGTAACAGCAGATTTAAACAGCTGTTGATCAAAACAAGATATGATTCTTTAACAGGATCGAACCCCATTCTTTCAACAATTTTGGGATCTTCAATCAACTTCAAAAGTCGCTCTTCTAATTGAGAAATTGTAGAAAAGCAATAATCTGCTGTGTTTAAGATGAGGCAGATGTGGGGCAATGCCTGCGCCGCCTCTTCTGTGGTCAAAGAGCTTATCTTTTTTGCAGCAGGAATCAATGGCTGCAAAACTTGATTCTTATACTGGTAAAGATACTTGACAAACATATTGGAGAGATTCAGCAATGGTTCACCATGAGATAGCTTTGAAAGTTGTACTAAAAGCTGACGATAGACACGGAAAAGCTCAGTCGATGAGTCCAGGACATTTATCGAACTATCCTCCAACGCTGATTTGTCATCTGACAAAGGACCAGTTTTCTTGAGAAGATTGTCAGGTGTCAAGAATTCCGAGAATTTCTCATTCAATTTGCTGTCTTGGTAGTCCATCCAAAATTGCAACTGAGGTTCGAAAACTTCTGAGATCATTCGATCGAAAACGGGAACTGCTTTTGTAGACTCAATATCGGAATCGTCATAGTATTTGAACTTTTGATTCAAATGAGCTTCGAAATCTAATGTTTCTTCTAAAGAATTCATTAATAACGTAGTATCAAGTGAACCTGAGGTATTAGTTGCCCTCTCTCGAGCTATTACCCGATTCAGATCTGATTTTGTAGCCTCACAGAATTTTTGAGCCAGGACTAGCTCTATTTTCCAGTCCTTAGGAAAAACCTTGCTCGTCTGATTTTCAAGTTGCATTAACAGCCTCTTAAAAAAAATGAATCTTCTTCCCAAATTGGAAAGAGATCCTGCTTCTTCTGTTGGGCCGAAAATGGAACTAACCTCTTTGAGCTGTAGATTCACATACCAGTTAATCAATTTTGATCTATAGGCAGGTCCCAGAGAATCCAACGTCTTACAAGCGTAGAGTAGCTCTGGGTTGGGGTTGCTGGATAGATCTTCAAAATCTGAAAAGATCCCATCAACAATCTGATTCTTGATCTTAGAAATGGTTCTGTTCAAGTTATTAATCTCATCTATGCTCTTGTAACTCTGAAAATGTTGCATCAACTCCAACACAACGCTTAACAGTTGGTAAATCATTGAATAGTTTTTGGCATTGTTCTTCAAAAGATCGGTAAGGTTGTAAAATGCACCGATTAACATTTGCAATCGTTTGAGAACTGTCATAGACAATGTTAGGTTTCTCTTGCAGTTGTCTAACTTTCTTATATTTCCTGTCATTGATTGAATTGCCTTCTCCGTATCATCGGCAAGCTCCCAAGTTTTAGTAAATGAAGATATCAGGTCGACTATATCTGTTTCCAAATTCTCTAATTTTGTTTCATCCCCCATCATTTCTTGAAAGCCCTTGTACTCGGTAATGTTGAGGGAAATACTGTTATCTAAGACCCTCTTGTATCCTGAAGTGTAATTGAGCAGATCATCCAATTGACGCAGCGAATTGGGAGTGTCCAAGAGCTTCCAGAGATCGACCTTGGGATCATAATCCTCAGTCTCCATTCTTTTAAGGTGCTGAATCTGAACTGGTTAGGGTGGGGTGTTGTTGGCAAGGATAGTTCGAAGCTGGCTTAGTGAATTTCAGACCAAAGCGCGAATCTCCCTCTACCAGAAAGGAATTAAGATTCCTTCCACGGGCCGGGTCCCCTTTGAAAAAACGCGCCCAACTTATTCCTCGAACTTCCACCAAAGTTGAAATCGCAAGAGGAAAAAAAAAACTCCAGACAACATCACCGAACGCCCTTTTCAGATACCCTTCCAGTAAAGCACAAGAATGTCGTCTCTAAAACTTCCAAGTGCTCCAAACTCTGGACTATTTAAGCAAGGCTATCAAACACAATCAAATGCAGATGGTGCGATCAATCGAAATATCCAGGCATGTAGAGAAATCAGCTCTATGGTGGCAACTTCAATTGGACCATGTGGAAAGAATAAGATTATTGTTAACCATCTACAGAAGATCATCATTACCAACGATGCCGCTACAATGCTGAGAGAACTTGACGTGGTTCATCCTGCTGTTAAAGTTCTCGTCATGGCTTCAGATCAGCAAGAAAGGGAGATGGGTGATAATTCAAACTATGTCCTGGTGTTTGCCGGTGAATTGTTGTCCTTGGCTGAGAAACTGGTTATCTTGGGATTGACTCCCACAGAGATTATCCAAGGATACACGTTAGCCAACAAATTTGCCTTGAAAGAATTAGAATCTCTAGTAGTAGACCAGGTTGAGGATGTTACAGTCAAATCCGAATTATTGAAAATTGTCAAACCTATCGTCTCCTCTAAACAGTTTGGATCCGCAGAAATAATTAGTGAGCTTGTAACTGAGGCTGTTTTGAATGTGCTTCCACGTGGTAATCCTCAGGCTTTTAATGTTGATTCCGTAAGAGTGGTCAAGATAATGGGATCATCTCTGGAGAGCTCATTTGTTTTAAGAGGAATGGTTTTCCCTCGTCCTCCGGACAGTCATGTTAAATCCGTAAAACAGAAATCTAAAGTGGCCGTTTTCACTTGTCCTATTGATATAACTACTACAGAGACGAAGGGCACCGTGTTGCTTCATAATGCCCAAGAAATGTTAGACTTCAGTAAAGGTGAAGAACAACAACTTGACACCCTTGTCAAGGAAATTCATGATTCCGGAGTGCGTGTAATCATAGCTGGTGCTGGTGTCGGAGAGTTGGCCTTGCATTACTTGGATAGATATGGGTTATTGGTAATCAAGGTACCTTCTAAATTCGATCTAAGACGCGTGTGCAGAGTATGTGGCGCCACGCCTTCTCCTCGCTTAGGAGCTCTTAGTCCAGAGGAGCTTGGAGAAATTGATGTTGTTGAAACTACTGAAATCGGTAGCGATCAGGTCACAGTATTCAAACAGGACAAAAATACCTCGTCGTCATTGACTTCTACTATAGTCATTAGAGGGGCCACCCAGAATAATTTGGATGACATCGAACGTGCCATCGATGATGGCGTTAGCGCTATTAAGGGTGTCTTGAAAGATTCTCGTTTGTTGCCCGGAGCTGGTGCTGTCGAGGCCGAACTTGTACGCCGTGTGACTGCTTATGGGGAGAAAACTCCTGGTTTGTTGCAATTGGCTATCAAGAAATTTGCTGAAGCTTTTGAGTTTCTGCCAAGGACTATTGCTGACACTGCCGGGTTGGACACCAATGAAGTCATTCCAAAGTTATACGCTGCCCACACGCCAACTGAAGAGCAGTCTTCTTCTGAAGGACTTTCTATTGGTATAAACATAGAGGCTGAAAGTCTGGAAGATTCGTTGGTGGATATCTCTCACGAGGGCATTTACGATCTATTCGTTTCAAAGAAGAATGCTATTGATTTGGCTACTGAAGCTGTCAATACAGTATTGAGTGTGGATCAAATTATTGTTGCGAAACGTGCAGGGGGGCCGGTAATGCCCCAACAGCCACGTCCAGGAAACTGGGATCAGGCTGACTAACAAAATTGTCAAACAGTAACTAGGTATATTGTATTTACAAATATAGATACACATTACATTATCAAGCCCTTAAACTGACTAAAGTCTTTTACTGAAAAGGTGGCGATCTGCGAAGTTTAGAAAGTTCCAGATTCCAGTCTATCATTTGAGACTTTAAAACTACTCGTTTCTCTCCCACCGTAACTGCTACTAAACGTACATTTCTTCATTAGGGCGTGGTACAGCAAATTTCGAATAGTATAGTTAATTCTCAATAAACATAACCTAAAGGAGAAGTAGTACAAACGCAAATAAGTAGGAACTAGTGTTAATGTAAGACACCGACGGGGCAGCTCCATCTGAACTAGTTTTTGTACCGGTTTCTAAAGTTGACGTGCCCAAGGGAGCTGAACCAGTTTCATATGAGAACGTTGACCACGTTGACGAGTACCCTGAATCTTGATCCAAAGAAAATTTACCAACTGGAACGATGTCCTCCTTATCGGTAACCTGTAGTTGGCCAATACCGACTTCACTGTTATCATTGTCAAAAAACAAATACGCAGACTTGAAAAATGCATTACCAAGGATAAAGAAATCCTCTCTGCTATCTTGAATCTCCAAATAGGTGTAGTTTGTGCTTGGAACCCATGTACCAGACAGATAATTTGATAAGGGAGAATGTATCACAATCTCCTCACCAAATTGAAACTCTATGATTTTTTTGTTAATATCCCTAAGGTTCGCTCTTTCTATCCTATATAACTCCTCAACAGGATCATATTCTAGATTGTCAATAGAGTTTACCAGCCGGGCCAATACTTCGTTTGGAAAATAGGTGTACATAAACTTTGGATTCAACATTGCCAATTGGGGGTTGGTCTCAACGATCAGGGCTGTATCATTGTCAGCCACAGCAATATTATTCAAAGTGATGTAAGTGAAATTAGCATCAATCTGAGAGTGTCCACCTGAAGTCACGTATGGTAACAGCTTCAATGACCCGTCAATCTTTGCATTATCAATTGCTCCGAACAAAATCGCCCCTTCATCAGAATAGTTATCTTCATCTCTGAAATTCTCTGGATTGAGATAGATTGAGAAAGAAGCCGAGTTGATAAGCCCTTGATCACGCATGGAATCTAAGACTCCGCTATAAATGAATTCCTCACCGTTGGGGTTAGCATTGGTTGTTTGTAGGTTGGAAGGGCCAAGACCTAAGACTCCTCTATAACTTATTGTTAAGTTTGCCAGCCCAAAAAATTGCTCGCTGACCTCAAGGTCACCAAAGTGAATTGTATCAGTAGCCCAAAAACCACTAGCACTGGTTCCATCAAAGTAGCTGATATTGAAAGTAGTATCATTACTCTGGAAAGAAGACGAGTATTCTGGATCGAAAGTAATTGATCTTGGACAAGCACCATAGTTAGCTTCACTAACTTCAGTTAGATTGGTGTCCCTTTTGCGCAAGAATTTTCTAGCGTTGCGTACACCGGCCGAGGAGCCAAGATTTCCAGCAGAATAATCATCCTGAGAAGTATCCAAACTACGTCTAAGATAGGTTTCGTCAAAGGATCTATCACATAAACCGGTGTTGTAATCGACGACCCATAAATCAGAGGTTCCTAAATCAACTGTTACTTCAACTTTTTCTTTGTCTGATCCAACCAATATAGACGTAGTGTAGTAGAAGTAGGCGTCGGCTTCTAGCGGATGATAAGGTCCATCTCGTTTAAGAAATCGTTCATGCGGGGAAGAAGGATCGCGATGTTTCTTGAGAGGTAACTTGTTGGTTTTGAATGAGAAACTTGACTCAGCAATGGAGTAACCAATGCTGAGTGCAAGTAGCATTAAGATGCTAGGGTTCATTGAGTTCGGTGGCTCGGAATTCTGGATCTGATCTCTGGTATTTATGCAGGGAAAGCGCCTCGCGCAAAAAACGAAATGTCACTTACTGCAGGGTTGACTCTTGGTCAAGTCATTGCCGTGCCAGCATTCCGGAATTAAACTCACAATAGTTTCATTCCAATTAGGCCAGACATGACCACTTTTTTTTTACCAAAAAGAACAAAATGGCTGCATTGATCGATGCAGGGTCACTATAGTACCGCGAAGTCTAAGCCAACAACAACAACAACAACATGGCCTCTGAAAGTAATGGCTGTGCAATGCATGCTGCGTGGCTAGAGGCTTATACTCAAACCAAAAAGCGTACGATATAGGTTAGTTTTTGACCAATTCCTTCAATTGATAACGTTGTCGAATGACTTCAGCTTTTCGCAGAATTAAAACTAATTTCAGCCTCAATTGCAAGATTCTCCAAGCTAATCAAGAGTTGGGACGTGCATATGGTCAAGAAAAATTACCTCTAGGCGCGGAAAAACAATAGGGATTGAGTGAGCCTCATGGAACTGGTGCAACGCTTGAGAGAGGAGGCATTGACATTGGACTGGTAAATCACATAGTCACAGACACCACACTTGTTCAAGGAGTCTCATACAGTGGGTTTATTAGAAAGTTTATTTCAATTCCCGCTAATAACCCGAAAGGACAGTGGAGGTTACCCTATTGTTCCATCCAGTTTTTGCAGGAAGTCAATTAGATTGCGCTAGAAATAATCGTTTTAACAATTTACCACCCCATTCGATCCCTTGAAAAGAGAACACTACCCGTTGTAAACTGTACAATCTTCTGCTGACCTTTAGCACCTGTGAATTCGATCGAAACCGGAAATCTAGAAAATGTAGTGTCGCGATCAAGGAATCGGATCACCATGCACGCTTATTTTCGAAACAACTAACTATCATAATATTACGCTCAACCTAACTCCCTTCTAGACTTCAAATGGCTCCTTTCTTCAGAAAGCATAAAAAGTCGGGAAGTACTTCAAACTCTCAAAAGGAGATTCCTGAGAACAGCAATCATGCTTTTAATCAGGATATTCAGACTCCACAGCGTCGTGTCACGGGCGAGAGTGAGTCCAGCCTCAAGACTGACCTGTCATCACCAGCTACTCCAATCAACCCCTTTCTGAAAAAAAATCAAAATCAAAATCAGAACCAAAATCATCAGAGGCCTCCACAGGCTCCGAGTTATCAACACGGTATCAGTACCCCCCCTACACAGTATTCGAATTTTGCTTCTCCCAATAGTTATCCTTCAGTAGCCACTCCTTCAGTTAACACTCCACCTCCTAGCGCACAACATGGTAATTTACCACGATCTGCAGGAAACTACAATAATGGATCCTATAGCGACCTTTCCCCGAGATACTCTCAAGGTCAGCAGATCCACAATCCACAAATTCAGCAACATCAGCAACATCAGCCGATTCCCCAGGACGCCCCTCAGAAGATTGGCAATTATCGTTATCCTCCCCCGGTTTCTCCCTCTACCAGTTCTCCAAGTAATGCCGCTAGCCGTGGCTTGCATCATCCTTCTGGAAAGCCACTTCCTACAGTAAGCTACAATACTATGATTGCAAAGACCCTAGAGCCTCCAACTCCAACTCCATGGACGAAGAAATTCCTTTATAACTCTCCGTTTCCAAGATTTATGCATACAGCATCATCATTTTTAACTGAAAATGGCAGTTTTTTTGTGATGGGTGGTTTGAGAGATGCCAATGTTTACGGTGATATCTGGATTTTGCAACCAACGAATGCGAAAAGCTCATCGAACGAAGATTCTGGCCCGACAAATTACTGCTATCTTGCAAAGCCGATCGAAAACTTTGAAGGAATCCCTGCTCCAAGAGTTGGCCACAGTTCTGTTCTCATTGGCAATGCGTATATCGTTTTTGGAGGTGATACGCTTCAGACCAACGAGGTTGGTGAATTAGACAATAATCTATATTTTTTCCATGTGGGTGCCTACAAATGGACCATTCCCAACCCTACCGGAGAGAAACCAACCGGAAGATATGGGCATACCATCTCCATTATAACACTTTCTTTAGATCCAGAAAACATCCAGGAAACTACCCCCTACTTGTATTTATTTGGAGGTATGCTAGATAACGATATTCACAATGATATGTGGTCATTTGACCTGTCAAACTTCCGTCGAACTCAATGGAATAAAGTTTTACCTTCCAAAGACAGCCCTGTCCCCCCAAGACTCACGAATCACACCATGTCCATTTTCGATGAGAGAATTTACATTTACGGAGGATTTGATGGAGTTAAGCTATCTAATAAGTTATGGAGCTTTGACCCAACAGAGAAAATTTGGGAAAATATAGAATTAAAGGGATACCAGCCTCCTGCTCTTAGGGAACATGCGGCTGCAACTTTTAACAATCTATTATTTATCTATGGAGGTAAAGGCAAGAATGATAACCCATCAGATGTTTTCTTTTGTATAAATTTGGAAAAGTTTATTTGCTTCAGAATAAAGAACGACGTTTTTTCTAGTCCAGGAAAGCGTATGGGGCATTCCTTAACTGTTGATTTGGCTCAGGAAAAGCTCATAATTGTTGGTGGTGACCCTGATGAGAGCGATCTGACTGATGCTTATGTTCAAAAGGACTACGTGTTGGAAGGTGCAAATTTGGCTTATGACAAAACTGTTCTTCATGAATTTGATATAAACAAGCTACCTAACTTTATAGTACAAGACGATTTGGAACTAGCCGCAAAACCCAAAGAGCAGGAGATATTCAAGGAGGAGAGTCCAAAACAGGAGAAGGAAATTGGCGAATTTTCTTCGCTCAATGAAAATGAGTTTACATCTTCCACCCCGCTCACTACCCCAAATAAACAAGAAATTTCGTCTCCAACTCACAAGGAAGAATCTCCAAGTAATTCACCTGAATTGTTGACCTTTCCTAATCACGAAGAGATGGAATTATCTCCTACCAAGCCTTTGGTCAATCCTGCTGAGCATAATGTTTCAAGCGAAACAGAGGAGTCTGTGGTAAAGAGTGCCACTTTGAATGCTTCTTCCGCTCGAACAGTGAATGGAGTTCAGTCAGAGTCAAGTTTTTTGAAACATTATGCTAATGTTACCGATAATGGTGAAGGTGACAATGAAAAAGAAGCCGATCACACTGAAATTGAGGCCAAGTCAGTTCCCAAATCTGAATATGACGAACTTGTCCAACTCGTTGATCAACTAAGGTTCACTTTGGACTCCAAAGTGAAAGAGGCAAACGACCAGGTTATTAGTATGGAGGAGAAAAAGAATAAAGAAATTGAAGGCTTAAAGATTCAGCTTGCTGATGTCAAAAGCCAAATACAGACCCCAACGATACCAGTCTCTTCACCTTCCGGTGCTATTATTGCAGGATCTTTATCCAATAAATCTATCGGTCCGCGTGCGATTCAGGAGGGGACTGAGGCTGCTGAGGCAGCTGAGAATCAAACTTTAATCGACGAAACTAGTGAAACAAACGAGGGTGCAATTGATGATAACAGTATTGACACTACAGAGATGACTACTGTTGGACTCAAAGGACAGGTGCTTGCGCTCCAAAATAAGCTTGTGCATTTAGAACAAGAAAAGGATGAACGGGATTCCCAACTTACCAAATTTAAACCTCTTCTAGATAATCAAATTGTCGAGCTTACCAGCTTAAATAGTCTTATTAAGACACAGGAGAGTAAGATATTAGAGCTGGAGGACTATATAAAGGACCAAACTAGCCTTCAAAAGGAGATTTTACAGTGGAAGAATAAGTACGAAGAAATCCAACTAGAATTGGAAGAGTCCAGGAAACTAGCCTTTGTTGATGGATCAATTAATGGTGAAGACACTATCAATGGTGAGGAGGGTGACGAAAGCAAGGAACCTGTTGGAATCCATAAATCTGTGCATAAAATCACACAAGGCATTGACAACTTGATCAATGTGTGGTCTGGGTTATCTACGGAGACGGGACCAACTGACAAATCCGTTGACATTAGCGAGGAAGACCTCCCAACTAGACTTCAAAAACAAATCGACCAGTTATTAGAGCTGAATGCTACTCAAGAGGAAGAGAAACATGCATTCAAGGAAGAATTGGATTCTCTGAAAAATGAATTAAGTGAAGTTTCTAAAGAAAAGGAAGCACTGGAAACTAAGTCGGTCACCAATAAAGACCTCGAAACAAATTACAAGCAATCAGTACAGAGCTTGAAGAACACACATAAAGCTCTCAATCTATCTCAGCTTGAGCTGGAGAAGCAGAAGGATTTGAATAAGAAGCTTTCCTCTGAAGTTGAGGAGCTTCGATTGTTCAAGTTGAACAAAAGGAATACTTCAAGAAATGTAACACCAGTTATTGTGAATGATTCCGAAAGTTTCCAGAATGATACCAATGATAGTAAAGAACCAAGAAATGAGGACCCAGATGATGACGATGATAATAACGAGCTGAACGATCATTACGACTTAAAGATAAAAGATCTCGAGGCAGATTTATTCATTTTGAAGCAAGAAAGAGATCAACTCAAAGACGAAGTACACCAGTTAAAAAAGACATTGTACACAAAGTAATGTGTATTTTTTGATATGTACGTGTAATTTTTACGTAAGAAATATCACAGATATTTTCATTTAAATGTCTTTTTCCTTCTTGCCAGATTCGAATAATCTTCACGACCAAAATAGTTATCTTTTCAGGAATCTAATGGCTTCCCTAGAGAATTAAGTGTTGTGAAACTTGATTCTTTTTCCATCGGGTGAAGCTCTACGTCTTTATAATCAGTCTGCTGTGTTTCTTGAGATTTTCCCCACGATTCAGGAATGTTTGATTGGGTATCCGTAGAATCTTCGTCCACATTGAGCATTAAATTTGACTTGACTTCATTCATGAAAGTCCATAATTGTGAGCTCATAGAATTCTGTGTTTTATTCAATTCGTTAGTTGTGTGAGAATTGGATGCGGATAACTCGTCCATAAGATTTAGTTTCTCAAATTCGTGTTGTATCAGTGTATCAAACTGCTGGAGATAACTTAACGGTTTGGATAACCAGGAATTTGAGGTATCCTTTTGCTTATTATCAGCCAATTTTGAGCCTTCATTAGGGTTTCTCGTCCTTAAAGGATCTTTGTGCACACCCACTTCCACATCTAGTTTGTGAGGCCTTTGGCTAGATGAAGGCGATCTCGTTACGACTGGAGGCGGGTTTGAGGATATTTTTTCCACATTATTAACTTGGTCATGTACTTGCTTGTATAACGATCTTTCGATTTCAGTTTTAAGCTTATTAACGCGATGTTCCTTTTGTCTTTTTTTTTCTAATAGTGCTTTGATCTGTTCCTTTATCTCCAGGATCTCCATTTCCGTTGTAGCTAAAACTCTCAATTTTTCCGACAAATGATTATCGCCATTGGAATCCATAGAGGAGGATTCTTCTGAGGAACTGCCACTACTTTCCTTTCTTGGTGTAGATGATGTCTTTGTAACTTTGGAGGGGTTTGGAGCTGGATTTCGACGGCGGGGGGTTTCTAAGACTGATATTCCCAGATTCAAGCCGGATTTGCGCGGCGAATTTGTAGATGATGCCTGAAATTCATCCATCACTGATTCTGGTATCAAATGAAGGACGCTATCTTTTGGTAAGAATAGAGAATGGCGGCCTACTCTCTACAGGGTTGCTGGAACTAGTAGTTTTGTTTCTGTATCTCTTATGAAATTGATGTCTATCGCGCGACTTGGGATGCGCGCGTGTCAAACCGTACTAGATAGATATCTCTGCGATCAATTTCAATTCAAGCCCATCTTTGTTTCCACCCTGTAAATATTCCCTTAATAGAAGCTCATATTCCCACTTCTTAATGGTCAGTCAGAAAATTGTCCCCAAACCACACTTGGTTCTTAAAACAAAACTTTTGGCTCCAATAAGAGGCCTTCCAGTGGGAACCAAACTCTTTATCAACGTTTGCACTAATGACCTAGTTCCGTTGCCCCCGCCTTTAACACCTTTCACCCCAGCTAAGGATGATGTGTTTGATTTGTCAGTGATTTTACCTAGGGTTATGGATGATAAATGGGAAATTCCTATACTTACATCTCCAGATTTAAGAATGGATAAAGACAAGTCAGGAAACCTTTCTTTGGTAACAGATTGCGTGATCAATGAAAAACCTATGAATTGGTGTCTACTAAGTAAAGACTTGATGAACATTCTTATTGATTGGTGTTTTGAGTCCTTGGAGTTTCAATATGACTCAGAGGTGTTGGTGGTTGATCATATTAAATATTCAATGCCTAAAATGTCTTATAAAGGTAAAGAAGTCCAGGAAATGGAAATTGATCTTGAATCAAACGAGCTACAACGTAAGGAATATGAGCGAATAAAGACTACCTTGACCGATAACGAACCACTTGGTATTTTAGAATCAAAGAGAGCTCAAGATGAAGATGATCTTGACGCCGACAAACAGGAATTAACTTCATTAGATAACCTATTGGCCCGTCCCGTAGTAAAACCAGTTGGAAATGGGCCTTTGATTCAAGAGATCAATGACATGACAATTTCGCCATCTCGACCCCAACCAAAAGTTGAAACTTCAAAAAACGCCATAAAATCGACTCTCCATGAACCTAAACCAAAGCTATCACTCGACATTAAAGTTGTGAAGCTATCACCCGGAGATACTGAACTTAAATACAAGCTTCTGTTGCAAATATCATCCAATCTCACAGACAAATCAGCCTACAAACTTGATCATAATAAGGAGAACTCTACCCTGTTGATATCCACGACCGATTCAAAATATGACTTTTCGAAGTCTCAGGTTCATTTTCCTTTACCCATCGATACAGAGCAAATAAGGGTGATTAACGTGAAGTCGGAGGCTTTTCTACGTGTCTACATCAAGTAGCGCCTGTTATAACAACATTTCCACAATATCGACCACATATGATAGTGCAATGTAGCCTATTACCCTTTTGGGAATTGAGACTAAAATTTTTGAAAAAGAAAAAAAGGAACCCTTTCTTTACTACCAGGCAAATATAAAATCCAAAGGATTGATGTATTATTTTGATATATCTTGACTCTCTGGTATCTTTCCACGGTTAACAGATTTTCATTCATACATTTGCGATGTCGGATACGGATGCTTTATCATTAACTTCGAACTCAAGCAAAAAATATAGTAGTACGGATGACACTGAGGCAATCATTGATAATGAGCTTCTGGTCCACATTCCAGTAACAACGTTCAAATCTGAGGCTAAAATCTACTACGAATCAGCCTTTCCTCTGGTGATATCATTTTTCTTACAGTATTTATTGGCTGCCACTCCTATATTTGTTGTAGGTCATATTGGAGCCGTTGAGTTGGGTGCTGTGAGTTTAGCTATCATGACTTTTAATATCACAGGTGCAGGTTTGGTTCAAGGATGTGTCACTGCTCTAGACACATTTGCCGCCCAGGCTTATGGAGCACAAAAATATCATTTGGTTGGAGAGTTTTGTCAAAAAGCTTGGATGTTGATAAATATACTTTCCATCCCAGTGCTCACGACTTGGTGGTTCATGGAACCTATACTCGGATTTTTACAACCAGATAGACAGATAGCCATGCTAGCCACACAATACTTACGAGTTTTAATGTTGGGATTACCAGCAGTTATCATATTTGAAGTCATAAAACGATTTTTGCAATGCCAAAAAATATTCGACGCTTCTACCAAAGTCCTATTCTTTGGGACCCCATTTGGGTTTTTGGTTTCGTATGTACTAGTTTTCAATTTTGAGCTTGGGTATATTGGAGCTCCTATTGCAGTCGTTATTTCATATTGGACGATTGCCATTTTGCTCATATTGTATGTGATCCTCATCGATGGAAGACAATGCTGGGGAGGATTTTGTAAGAATGCTCTTTTCCAGGATTTCTCTTCCATATTGAGACTAGCCATTCCAGGTGTTATTATGACTGAAGCTGAATATCTTGCATTTGAAGCCATGACGCTCGCATCCGCTTATTTTGGAACAGTGCAACTGGCCAATCAGTCTATTTTGGCAGCTATAGGTTCATTGGTATTCCAAATTCCATTTGCAGTTTCCGTTGCCATTGGAACCAGAGTTTCCCAACTGATTGGTGCCGGTGATATCGTAAACTCAAGGAAATCAGCAGGGCATGCACTTAGATTTGCTCTTCTTGTTGGATCTACAGATTGCTTGGGAGTAATTTTATTTTCAGATCCGCTACTAAAAGTGTTCACTAATGATAAAGATGTAATCAACGCTTGCAAGCTTATCATACCTATACTTGCAATTGAGCAGATATATGATACTGTCAACATTACTTTTGGAAGTATATTAAGAGCCATGGGAAAACAAAAGGTCGGTTCTATCTTTTACCTTTCAGGGTACTATTTGGTGGCATTGCCATTGGTTCTTGTATTAGCATTTGTCCTTCATCTTGAAGTTTTCGGACTCTGGCTCGGATTGTCCACCACAGTGTTATTTCTGGCTATATCCCAAGCCATATACGTTTACAGGACGAATTGGACTCACATAATTGAAGAAGCGAAGGAGAGAACCTCTGTGGATTACTGATTTTTTCTTCTTTCTTCTTTCTTCTTTAAAATACATAGCAGTAGAACAATCATCATATTATGTATAGACATGATATATACATTCATCCTATCCAACTTTTTATACCTTGAAAGCCTGTGTAGAGCATCAGGGTAGCACCTAATGCACATATTACCATATCAGTGATCATGTTCGTCTTTGAAAGCGTACCCATTTCCAAATTTCCTTTGATATGCAATAAAGGAGGATATACGTAGATCAACGGAATGCAAGTAAAACTTCCAATCAAAGCCACAAATTTATCCAAGTCAGAAGATCCAGCATAACTAATTATACTTGCTCCAATAACAATGACTACTCGCAACAAATTTTTCGACCATTTAATCCTGGTGTTATGCTTTCCTGAGAACACGTTCTCTGATTCCGCCTGTACTGTGTTTCTATTGTTCTTGCTTTCAATAGAGTCAAGTTGCTTTCTTTTCTTGAAAGCAAAATTCTCAATAATCTTAATAGCTGGGAACAATTGTAAAGGAGTCGAAAGCATAATAGCAATTGCATATAAAAGCTGAACAGAAAACACTTTGTTGTTCTGAGGAAAGTTGAGCAAAATCACAGTGTTAACATCACTTCCAAAACTCATATAAGCAATAGAACCAATTGAGATGAAAACTACCGTGATCACTGCCATGACACCTACCAAAGACTTGTTGAACTTCTCAGGCTTTGCCATAGATTCATTGATAGGAATCAACAATCCAATCCCCTCATATGTAAAAACTGCAACACCAATGAAAAGTGGCCATTCAGATTCGTTGTAAAGACTTACATTCTTGCTGATTCCATTCACTACTAGATGATACGTGCTGTAATAGTACACCAGGATTAATCCCGCAAGGATAAACAAATCTGCAATGAGAGCCGTGAAACTTAGTTTGTTTATGTCACGAGTTAATGACAGGGGAACAAAAACAATCAGTTGAAGGAATATAAATACTTCAATTGAATATTCTCCTAAATTTAACCACGAATCGCAAAGAACCCTTGCATTCTCGGCAACGAAAACGATGTAAGCACTAGCAAAACCAATTTGAGAAAGAATGATTGAAGTTAAAATGGATGCTTTCATGGTTCTACCATAAAGGTAACCTCCAATATCACCATAACTTGCAATTTGTGTTAGTTTTCCCACTTGAATGAGCTCTATGAAACAAACTATGGAAATGCAAGAGAATATGAGTAACATTCCAGATGAAAATAAGAGACCTCCATTACTGAAACTTTTGGGAAGAAACAGCACACCTGTGCCTATGAATGCTTTTAATAGCAGCAACACTGCTTTCACGGTGGTAGTTTGCTTCTTCGAGCGTAGTTTTGATAGTGTTTTATGTTTGTGCTGTCCACCACGTTTTTTCAGCTTAGGGATTTGACTTTTCATTAACTGCTGATGAATAGAAGAAGAACCAACGTTTGAACTAAAAGATCCATAGGTAGGAGTACGAATACTTTCTATTCTTGATCTCGCATAGTTGGAGGTACTAGGCGCTAATAGGAGAGATTCTTCATCGTTAAACAAATTGTTATCTGCTTCACTAAATTCTCCCTCACTATCACTGACTGCGACTGACTCGGAACCACTATCTAGATCTTCATCTTCGTCTTCCTCCAAATCTTCACCTGCAAAATGTCCATACAATGCCAAAAACTCTATAAAATTGTTAGTGAAAAAATTAGGTTTAGTGAGTTGTTTTGGTTGGTGAGTCGGTTTATTCAAATTCAGTCCAGAAAGTTGCCGATCTCTATGCTTTTGTAATAAGAAACTTCGACGCATCCCCCCTGGAACTTTGATATCATCAATGGAGATATCATCTTCGTCGAATACACTTTCACGATCGTGATCAGCATCTGCCCTGCCTGCCTCGTCGCCATGAACGGAAAAATCATTAAAACTAGAAGCTCTTTTCAAAGGCAGGTTATCTTTCTGACTACTTTCTCCATTCACCCATTGATAAATTCCTCTAGTGACATCTCCACCTTGAAGGTGCAAAGATGAGTCGATCTCACTTTCGTTAGCAAGATGTTTCTCGACAGTTTTCAATACATTTGGGTGTCGGATATCTCTTGCAGGGGAAGCGACAGATGGGGTCGATCGACTACCATCGTCCTCTTTTTGTTCCGATCGTTGTGCTGGTTGTAACTGCGGCGATGAGTAATCATTTCTAGCGGCATGCGAAGTCGAAATCATGTCAGAAAGAACACTTTGTCTCCTTGACTGTTTCGACCTTGGAACGTCTATCTTATTCTTGGTTGGATCAAGCCCGTGGAACCCTCCTGAAAGAGTTAATGGCGAAGAGCCCAGCACACTCCCCACAGCAACACTTCCAGATCCAGAAGATGGTAACCTTTGCAATGATGAAGAACAAATGACGTTCGAAGCCACAGAAGAGCCTCCTTCGGTGTTAGGGTGACGATTGAGTATCTGCTTAGCACTGAGATCCCCGTGGGAGAAACTCTCCTCACTAAAACCCTTACCCCCACCAAGACTATTTCTTGGCTGTTGACTCGTCTTAGGAGTCAAATCAGGCTCTTTCTTTGGGGAAGAACTCATACTAGCAAAGTATAAAAGGCAAAGAGTATCATGGGAAAAAAAATGTATACTTTTAATGCGATGCGCGATTGACAGAAGAGGAAATCGATGCCATTGAACGCAAGGCATAATTACATAATCAAGCAGCATGAGTGAAAATTTCTATTTATTTGGTTTGGATTCTCTTTCCTGCTCAGACAGGGTACTCTCAACAACATCTAAGAGTTCTGGATCGGCAAACACTGGAAAAGCCAAGTTGTCCCTGTGAACCACATACTCACCATCAGCGTAACCTAGAACTTGCTCGATCTGCGAACTTTGTAGACCCTTGATCTTGTTAATTTGATTGCTGGGGTAATTACAACGGGCACGTCCAACGACGTAAAGTTCTTCATTGGGGTCTAGTATATGTGGGTCGTCTGGATCTCTTAATCCTACCTTAACGTCGACACACTCGTACTCATGGAAGTTACCCTCTACGGAAATAATTCCAGCCGGAAGAATACCAGCCTTGTTCTTTCTAGTGATGGCCTTATAACAGCCCGGATCAATGATAATGGCTCCGTTGGCCTTTAGTCCATGTAGTAACCAAAACTCTTTGTTATTGACAGCATTAAAACTGTGACCAACAAAACGTGTATGCAAGGGAATGTCCAGCTTGTTCAACTCCCTTAGTTCTGAGCGGTTGATCTCTTGAAATTGTTCCACAGTTTCCTCTTCGTTGATGGTCAGATATTTAGCCTGATTCTCTACTCTATCAGCATTGATACTGTATTCTACAATATCCAGAATCTGCTCGGGATGTTCACTTTTGCAAATAATCGTTGTAACACCGGCAGATACACCCAGATCAGCTGCGATCAGTTTAGTAGTCATCCCTCCTGTTCCTACGGCGGAACCTCCACTTTCGGTATTGACGTTTAAATTCCTCATATTTCTGACTAACACGATTGGCTCAGCGTCCGGATTCGTACGAGGATTATCCGTGTAAAGGCAGTCCACATCAGTCATCAAAAACAGGTAGTCTGCATGACACATACCAGCTGTTATGGCGGATAATGTGTCATTATCACCAAATTTGATTTCTTGAATAGAAAGCGTATCATTCTCGTTGACAATAGGAATAATGCCCATCTTAATAAGCTGTTCCAGTGTATTTTCAGCGTTCTTAAACTGGGTATAATCAACCAAATCGGTTCTAGTCAGTAAAATCTGCGCAATAGGCTGATTTAATTGACGGAAAAGATCATCCCAAAGTCCTATCAAACGACCCTGACCTATAGCAGCCAATGCCTGCACTTGCTGTAATTTTTTCGGTTTCCTTTTCATATTGACTCTCTTCATACCCACAGCGATGGCACCTGAGGAGACAATAATAATTCGATGGCCCTTTCGTCGCAGTTTAACTAGGGTCTCGACAATACGAGACATAGTTGCGATTCTGGGTTCCCTGGTTTCTTCATCTACCACGGAACTGGTTCCCAATTTAACGACGATAGTGTAACAATTTTCACCCATATTTTGCAATATACTTTAAAGGTAAAAGTCTTTTCATTTCAGTAAAATTTTGGTAAACCTAAGACCTATGATGTCATAGTCGTAAGTGGATCGGAAGTCTGCTAAAGCGCTAACAATAGCCACGTGCACAGATTGAGGTTACATATCCCCTAGACGGGAGTTCCCTCCTGTTCGAGAATGCCTTCCTCCAAAAGGGAGGGCCTCCCACTAAGTGCTTCGAAGACTTCCTTGTTATTGGAGTTCTCCAAGGTGAATATTTGTCTACACATTGGACACAAACCCTTTGAAGTGTCGGTGTCCAACCATTTTAAAATGCAATGCATGTGAAACGAGTGGTGACAGGAGCCAATTGCTGGGCAAAAAGTTAGTACATGGCCCACATGTGAGCTCAAAATTACAAAACAAAAAAAAAAACAAAGACTTACCAATTGGACATTGATCTCCGGGGAATTTGCATACAGGGCAAGTCCCATCAAAGGCGACTCGGCATATTCCGCAGACTTCATCACCAGGCACATCCCAGTGCCAGGCAAAAATGGAATGCCAGTTCTGAATGGTTACCTTCATTTTAGGTGGGTAATTGTTCTTTTGGAGGACCAAGTGGGTGGGATCCTGGAATAATCTTATCGCGGCAGGCTCTACCAAAAAAAAAAAAAAATTAAAAAAAAAATTATAGGGAAGCACTCTAAGAATAATCAGATAGAAATGGGAAGGAAAAAGTTTGACAAAAAGTCGGCCCAGACTTTCAAACTTGTTTATCGATCCCGGGAGGACCCTTTATACTATGACGAAGAAGCTCCAGACTTGGTTTTGAAACCGTTGCCTAAGGGCGATGAAGCTAAAAGACCGAACTTAAGATTGAAGACCAAGAAAGAATTAGACGAAGAACTCAAAGACCAAGTTAGAAAGAACGAAGGAGAGGCAGCTCTCTATGGTATCATTTATGACGACTCCAGCTACGATTACATGCAACATTTGAAGCCAATCGGGGAACAACAGGGTGTATTTATCCCTAAGAAGGAAGAACCAGTGAAAAAGAGAGCCAATGATATCGTCATCAAAGAACCACAGGAATTCTTGGACCCTAAGCTCTTTCAATCTGATAGCATTAAAGAATATGACCACAGAACTCAACAGGATGTTCCTGATGAAATCAAAGGATTCAAGCCAGATATGGATCCCAGGCTGCGAGAGGTATTAATTGCCTTGGAAGACGAAGCCTATATAGACGCAGAGCAGGATGCGGAAGAGGGAGATATCTTTGATGACTTATTAAAATCTGGTGCCGCAGAAGATCAAGAACTTGAAAATCAAGATTTCGACGAGTGGGACATTGACAATTATGCTGATGAATTAGCGGAATACGACTCCGATAACAATGACGGTGAATTTGACTGGCAAAAAGATTTTCAGAAATTTAAAATTGCACAGAAACAAGGAAAGAT
Source organism: Komagataella ulmi (assembly GCA_023213065.1). NCBI lineage: Eukaryota > Fungi > Ascomycota > Pichiomycetes > Pichiales > Pichiaceae > Komagataella > Komagataella ulmi. Next base: position 2,757,208 of record JAKWAZ010000001.1, read on the forward strand.
TGCTAACACCTGGGATTCTGACGATGATTTTGATTCCGACGAGGAGGACGGAGACATTGTAGGTGAACTCCCTGATTTGTCCAAGGAATCCAAGATTGCAGCTACGGCAAAGAGTAGTAACAAGAAGAAACAAAAACAAAGGAGAAAGAAGGGGGCCATGACTGACACTTCCAGTTTTTCCATGACCTCCTCTGCTTCGTATAGATCCGAGGGGTTGGAGTTGTTAGATGATAAATTTGAGCTTATCAAGCGCCAATACGAGGACGACGACGAACAAGAAGAAGACGAAGAGTATCAGCCGTTTGACATGAAGGAGGAGAGACAAGATCTTGAAGGAATGATTGACGATTTACTTGGAAATTACGAGCTGCAAAGGGGAGGCAGAAGTCTTGCCAAAAAGAGTGAAGACCTTGCGGCTTTCAAACGAGGTGCCGACTCGGTTTCCAAGGGAAGAGCAGGCCGTTCATTCAGGAAGGAGCAATCACAGGTAGATTCCCTAAACAATGGGGTAAGTGCTTTGAACTTGACTAAATAGTACTAGATTAGATCACATCCAGCATCCCGCTTTTACTATCTTAGATAAGCGAGGGAAGACAATAAAAAAAATTTGAAAAATTTTATTTAGTAGAGAACTACGTAGAATGGCTAGAAAGACATTGGCTCAAACATTGGCAGAATTATCTCAACCAGTATCTGGAGATTTTGATATAGAAGACGATGAAAGAGGAGCAGTATTTGAAGATGGAGATAATAGTTCGTCTGGCTCCGAGAGTGAAGAGGATAAGAGTAACCACTATGTCAAAGTTGGCAAGTCAAAGATAAGAGATCATGCAGTTAAATTGGGAGGACAATACGAAGGAACAAAGAGTAGTAGAGCCGATGTTTTTGCAAATGAAGAGAACGAGGAGAGCGAGGATGAGGAGGATGAGGAGGATGAGGAGGTTAATCATTCTGAAATTGACGATGAACTCCCCGTTTCAGGATCAGAGTCCGAATCGGATGAAATAAACAGTGACCAAGGCCAAAGTGAATCAGATAGTGAAGAAGAATCTAACTCGGATGAAGATCTAGACTACAAGAGATCGAAACTTCAGCAACTTATAAACTCCGAAAGAAAGACCATTTTAAACCAATTATCAACTTCCAATAAACAAGATGCGCTGAAAGGGTTTGCAGTGTTGAATCAACAGAAACAGTATGATCAATTGGTTGACCTCAGAATAAAACTACAGAAAGGATTAGTAGCATCGAATGGTTTACCCATCAACAAAGAATATTATGAACAGAACAAAGCACCAAAGTCCTCCAAACATCTGGATAAGTTACAAGACAAATTATACAATTTATTGGATGTGACTTTAGAATTGAGAGGGAAGCTATTGAACAAAAGCAAGATTGTGAGCGAAGAGTTTCATCCCATTTCAAGTAAGAAACGTACTTTACAGCACTATTTGGAGGAATCTTCCAAGTTGGATGACATAGTGAATGAATATAGAAAAAACGTCCTAGTTAAATGGTCTCAAAAAGTCCAAAATGCTTCAGGAGCAACTGCTTTGAGCTCATCCAAATTCAAAGCCATAAACCAAGATAGTTCGACTCAAGTGGACAACTATTTGGCAGACATGGATAGATTAATCAAAAGAACCAGACTCAACAGAAGAAGCGTAGTGCCATTAGGATACACAGAGACAGAGGAAGTGGTAGACGATGATGAATTGGTTGACAATGATAAAGATAACAATGAGACCAAATACTTTAGCAACATTGATCGATCTTTGAAGGAGAACAAATATATTTATGATGATGACGATTTCTATAGAGTTCTTTTGAACGATTTAGTCGATAAAAAAGTTTCTGATACACAGAAGCTCACATCTACATCAACTGTCATAACATTTTCCAAATCCAAATTGCATAAAAGTTATGAAAGAAAGGCCACTAAGGGTCGTAAGCTGAGGTATACAGTTCAAGATCCATTATTGAATTTCGAAGCTTCCAACCCAAACGCCTACAAGTGGAATGACTACCAGATTGACGAGTTTTTTGCGTCACTATTTGGGCAAAAGGTCAACATGAACGAGGATGAGCATGACGAAGAGGAGCCAGGGGAATCAGAAGAAGAGGAAATCCTGAACGATGATATCAAACTGTTTGGATAGAAGGATAGTCTGAACTGATTATAAATTTCAATTTATATAATACTAATCACAAATTATATATTGATATAGATATTAATTGAGCGAAAGATATCGGATCTTTCTTTGTCCAGTTAGTTCAACCTGTCCATCTAGTAGATCCGTAGAAGGTCAGTGCCAATTCGATCATGGCCAGAAAGCAGAGACAAGGAAGGAACTCTGGTCGGAATAAATCAAAGCCTTCCGTATCAGCGACCACGAACGTGGCAGTTTCAGCGTCTCCTAGTGAAAAAGAGGAAGGTGAATCTCCACATTGTACCTCAAAAGTCACATCAAAGAGTAATACCCCTACTTTGGAGGAAGGATGCGTCAATAAAGGTCAAGACCAGTCAGAAGTTAGTTCAAACTTGAACCAGCCTCAACCATTGGCTGAGAATGTGTCACTTTATTCGAATGGACGTGAGGAAGTCGACACATCAAGTAGAAAGGCAAGTGAAACGTATGAGGCGAGCGGTGAAGCAGAAGAGAAGGATCAGATAGATGAACAAGATATAGTAGAAGGAAACCAGTACCAAGAGGAACAGGAAAGACCTGAAGAAGCCCGTGAAAATTCCCCCAAAGATTCTGACTCGAATGAAATTGTGAAGGTTTCATCCCCTCCTCTCGATATTGATTCGCAGAATCGAGTCAATCCCTCAGAGCATACTGCCAATGTAGAAAGAAAGAAGAGTAAGCAAAATTTAGAAAAAGAGTCGGTTGACCAAGAAACTGAAAGACGTGAAGAAATTTTAGAAGATGAAAAAAATGGCCACATAGCGCTGCCAGGAATGCCTAAAGAGACTGATGAGTCTAAAACGGCCAAGGAGGTTCAAGAAATCCCATTAGAATCTAATAAATTGCAAGAAGCTCAGATAGACGAAAGATATCCGGAAAATAAAGTGCCTAGCGATTCAGAACAACAAGAACCGAAGGAACTTCACCAACATGACTCCCAAGAATATTTGAAACCACACGATTATCTGATTCCACAGCAATCACAAGGATCAAAACATGTCAGATCGGCTTCTGGATCACCTCAACTTGGTAATCAGGAACCAAGACTATCTCCTGGCCCTTTCATCCTCAGCTCTGTAGTTAGGGATATTCCCATACAAAACTCCAATATTCCAAATTCTAACGACGCCACTATAACTTGCATAGAAGCTTGGGATCAAAACCTGTACATAGGCACATCTGTTGGGGAGATTCTTCACATGTTCAAACTAGATGACGAAACGGGCTACATACTCATATCAAGGCAGAGCTTTCATACCACCAAGATAAAACCCATCAAAAAGATACTGCTACTCCCTTTAATTGATAGGGCTTTGGTGCATTGTGGATCATTGGTCTCTATATTTATGCTTCCAGAATTTTCCCCTGCTAATGTTGGAAAAATCAAAGATGTAACAGAAGTTTCACTTGATTACGATTCCTTATCAGTCGATAGAGTTAGAGGAAACTTAGTGCATTCAAACCAAACAAAGTCCTCAGATTTTGTACAAGTTTCAGTGTTCACTTCCAAGTTTTTGAGATTGGTAAACGTGTTCAAAGAAAGCATCAAGCTGCACAAAGATATAAGTTATGCGAATGCTACCACTGGATTAATACGTTCACACTTTGCACTCATCTCCAACGGTGTTGAATACGACCTGTTGGATGTTAATAACCTTTTCAAAGTGAAATTATTTCCAGTCTCATCAGGCCCAAGTCCTTCCAAAATAAAACCATTGATAGCGCCAGTTTCCCAGAATGAGTTCCTGCTATCATGTGGAACCAAGCAAGATGAACCTGCCATGGGAATGGTGGTCGATACCGAGGGAAATATTAGTCGTGGAACTATACCTTGGAACACGTACCCATCGTCTTTGAATGTAGATTACCCCTTTTCTATCGGAGGGTTCTCAAATTACATTTATGTTCATTCTTTGCACAACCAACAAGAAGTTCAGTCGGTGAAGTTCAGCCATAGAGTGAAGATTAGTCAAGTCAGTCACCTTTTCTACACAAATTTTAAAGACCTCAAGGATCTGGTCACGAAGATTCCTGCAAATCCACAATCAACACCTGCAGAATTAGAGAGAATCACGGTTGAAAACGATCTAGCAACAAAATACTCGCAAGTACCTTCGTCTACTGTTGTTTATAGCACTTATGAAGGTGTTAAATTATTACAACAGATACCTAGGCTGATGCAGTTCATGGAAAGTTTCACAATTACACAAAAATATAGTGCCAATGAATTGTCCACGATTATTGATGATATTCAGGATGAAATGAACGTGTTGAACAAATCTTCAGGATCCAACACCCACTTTGAAAGCATTGAATGGCAATTTTTAAATGATCTGTGCCAGATGCTATTTATTGAATCTGGCCAGTATCAACAGCTTTTGGATTATTCAATATCAGCATTTGAGGGAGACCCAAGGGTACTGGTAAGCATATTCCAGGGAAGTGACGATATTATAGGTGAATCTATATGGATGTTTCAAGGGTTAATTCCAAAAATGAATCAGGTATCGAATCAACATATTAATCAATTATTGGAAGGAACAGATGCCTACTCGTTTTTTGAATCGTATCTCTTGAAATGGTTTTCAAAAAAGTCTTTTCGTCACGACTATGATAAGGCTTCAATGATTGAAACCTTGGAGATAGCCTTGATGAAACTATATCTTTTGAATAACAAAGTGACTAGTGAGAACTTTTCCAAGGTTCAGAAAAATCTCATTAAATACGTTCAAAGAGTGAGCGCCAAATTGGAGCAATTACTAATTGATGGGAACCATTGGACACTTTTGATCAAGTATTATCAAAGAGCAAATGAAAATCTGGCAGCATTATCCGTTTGGAGAAATCTCATTAAAGGCGACTACAAGGATGAGATTTACAACGAACTAAAGACCCAATTTAGCATAAATCAGTTTATCAAGTACTTCATTAGTCAAATTACAGACGAGACTGTTTTGTGGGATTATGGGAACTGGCTACTTGGATACTCTCCTTCAGCGGCACTACAATTGTTTAGTTCTAAAGATCTGCGTATTAGTGTTTCTGAGATCAAGGTGTTACATTTGATCGATCAAATGAGCTCAAATAAAGTTCAAACGAAGTTTGAATACTTGGATATACTTGTCAATGAAAGACATGAACTTCAATTTCTTGGAGATTATTTACTAGAACTGTTGCCCCCGTTTCTTCTCAAGCTGCAGGACCAAAATGGAAAGTTAGATGAACTGATAAAGATGTACCAGGATTTGACGGCACCTAAATTAGTGTTTACCACATTTTTGCGTCTCCAGGCAGCTAAACCTGAGTTCAAAGAAATACTCGCAACCTATCACACATTCTCTACATATTTGTCCCAAATAAATCAAAACACTGTCTCATTGTCAAATAGAAAGACTTTGAATGTCGTGAATGAATGTTTCAAGAAGTTGGAGCCATATCAAAATCAAATTCCCTATTTAATAGCAGTGATAGAAAGCAAAAGAGATGACCATGAAAAGGTGATTGATATTTTGTTAAATCTTACAGATTTTCATACGGCGGAACAGTACGCTGTATCGTTCAGGCTAGCTGGAACGTTTCCAGACACAAGTGAGGGGCACAAATCACAGCTTGGAGCTGTAGAGAAATTGGTTGTAGAGTCCGACAACCTGTTTGAGCAAGATACAGATATGTCCACAGACGAAAATACGGACATCCACGATCTGTTACTAATGTCCATTTTTGATCGATACCTGATTCTAAACGATTCACAATTAATTGAACATTTTTTGAACAAATACAACATTTTCAAGACCGAGCAATCGGATGGCACGTCTGATATGCTACCAGCTCTCATTCAATTGGACAATTTCAACGGGTTGTTGAATAAAATACCGGACAATCTTAGAATCCAACAGATCAACTCATTCCTCTTGGGGAACATGCTCTCTATTGAAGACTCCTACAACGATGTTTTGATGAGGAAAAACCTTATAAAGGGCAAATTGAGCGCCATAGAAAACTTATACCGTGATATACTGGACTCTGGAGAAGGACCAGATAATTCTGAAGACTCTAAAGGGCGAAACGGACATGTACCAGAACTCTAGATAGATTTATAAAACTGCATCCACACACCATTTTCAATTTAACTTAGAAGGCCTATCGGAGATCCCTAGTTAATACACCTGAAAAATGAACAATCATTCCAGATATTTATTACTTGGAAGGCATAGATTAGGTCTAAAATGGCTCATTCAAAAAGATGTCAGACAGAAGTTGCGATTGATATCAAGTTCGACTAAAAAACTCAACACAGTCGCTCAGGAAACTCCCATATTTGATGCTGATAAATTAGCAGCTGCGAGACAGGCCAGATTGGAAGGCCTAGGAGTAATTGGCAAATTGCCTGAAAAATGGATACCTTATGCGGAGCTAATGAGGCTTGAAAAACCCATTGGTTCTTGGTTGCTGTATTCACCGTGCACCTGGTCGATTACTATGGCGGCGTATTCAACTGCTGCACCATTATCTTCCACTTTATGGATGCTGGGAGTATTTGGAGTGGGTGCATTGATAATGAGAGGAGCTGGTTGCACAATTAATGACTTATTGGATCGAGATCTAGACAATAAAGTGGAAAGGACTATAGAGAGACCACTGGCAAGCAGAAGAGTCACACCCAGGCAGGCGATTACATTCTTGGGTGCTCAACTGGCTGTTGGTCTGGGTGTGTTGTTACAATTACCAGCGAACTGTTTCCTACTAGGAGCTGTTTCATTGGTTCCGGTGGCAGTTTATCCACTTTTCAAAAGAATTACGTATTACCCACAAGTCGTGCTAAGTTCGTGTTTCACTTGGGGAGCGTTACTAGGATTCCCAGCCATGGGTGTTTGGAACTGGTCAGCTATGATCCCCCTGTATTTATCCAGTTTCGCCTGGTGTATGACTTACGATACTATATATGCCCACCAAGATAAGAAGTTCGACGTCAAGGCTGGAATTAAGTCTACGGCTTTGGCTTGGGGTGACAAATCCAAACCAATCATGTACGGACTCACTACAATTCAAATGGCGACATTTGCGTTGAGCGGATACATGAACAGCATGGGGCCCGGATTTGCACTTGGAGCCATAATTGGAGGCTACAGAGTATTTCAAATGGTCCGAAAAGTAGACTTGGATAACCCCAAAGATTGCTGGTACCATTTCAGAAACAATATCAATAATGGCCATATTTTCTTTGCAGGCATATTTCTTGACTACATCTTGAGACTTTTGGGATACATTTAGAGTAGAAAAAAAAATTTAATAACAGGAAAACTTTGATATTAGATTGTAGTTTTACACAACACTCTACTGGGAAGAAGGACCTGGGTTCATTCTTCTCTTACCGTTAGTCAGAGTGACGTTAACGAATCTTCTGGTGTATAGGAGTCTCTTGTAAGCTCTTCCCTTTGGTTTCTTTGGCTTTTCGGTTTTCTCAACCTTTGGAGTCTGCGATTTGACTTTACCAGCACGAGACAGGGATCCGTGAACTTTACCCTAAAAATATGTTAGTTCCGTGTTCACTTAAAAGTATGGGTGGCGTTGTATGTAAGTGAGAGACAACGTTAAAAGAGTTGAACTGAGGCCTGTTAAAATGGATCAACATGTCTGAAAACATGTCTGATTGGAGGCTAACGAGCCAACTGCTCAACAAGGCTACTGGCAATCTCCGGTTGCTTCAGCTTACGCTGCTACCCATCTTTTCATAAATCACATACCATTGTTAATTGTTGTACTTTGTAATAAAACTTTTGCTGTGAAAAGGATTTTTCTCACTTAACAGCGGGCAAGCAGGATTTGGAGGTCGTGTGCTGGATATATTCCTTAATCCTCCCAAGGCACTTACAGAAAGTAAGTTCACGTGATACGGCTTGATTTTACGCGGATGTAAGTAAGTGCTGGCACTACTGTTTGTGACGGTGAAATTGCAATGGATGCTTATGTCATCTCACTGCTTACGTCATGTTTTCTATTGATTATCTACCTAAGAAACCTTATCCTTATTAAATGGGCACAACTACGAGTCCTATTTTTGTAGCAAATACGCAAATGTCACGATAAACAATGCTATGGTAACAAAAACCACCGTGCCCATAGAGAACCTGCTCACAGGGAAACTAGACTCCAGGAGCAACTCCTGAACAAGGAAGAACCTTGCAAACCCGATCAATAATGTGACAAACGCCAAAGCTACGAAGGAAAGGCCAATTACTTTTTCCACCTCCATGGAGCCAGACGCTGGCCCAGAGTAATTGCCACTATTGTCATTATCCGTAAGTGAGAGTAATTGAGTAATCGCTATTCCAAATGATGCCAAACCCAGAGACGTTCGTAGCCAGGAGAGGAAAGTCCTTTCACTTGCCAGATGGTCCCTCGCCACAGAGCCCTTATTTTCTAACAACAGGACGCCTTTATTTGACCACCCGCGTAACAAACGAACCTTCATCGGGGTCGTGGTAACCAGTGGTGTGAGAGAACGAATGCTATTGTTTGATGTTTGAACGCTCAGGGGAACTGTGTCCTGGATTGACAGCGTTCTGCTCGGATTCGGCCTGGAAGAGCCTGTCAGCCGGTTGCTAACCTCAGAGTCATCATCCGTAATCGATCTATAACCAAGACGATTCTCTGGTAAACTCGAAACGGACGCTTGCATTGACCAGACCACCAAGTGTTGTTGGCGGGTTTCAAAACCATAAATGAGAGCGAGAATGATATCAGCCATAGTTTTCACGTGATTTGATGGAAACCCTGTCAATAGTTAACATGTCAACGCACTTGGATCCTCTAACAGCATTCTGCATTTCGATGATAAGTACAAAATAGCAAGTTGAACGTATGGGGACTTATTAGAGTTACAGAGCGATTTCAAACCATCAGAGAAAACAAGGTCAATAAGGAGCTGCCTAGGAAGACATCCGAGACCCACGTGATCAGCTTTGATTCGAAATTTGTCCTCTCCCGTTATCCTTGAAAGAGCAATGGCTTCTTCATCCAGATCGGCTATCCGTCCTACTGATGTCCCCGATAGGATAATTTCAAGAAGAAATACCGTCACGAGGGATAGGGTACAACGGGGTGATTCTAGACTTAATTCGGCACAAGTGTCAAGGGATGGTAAAGAACCTTCATCGTTCCTTTATTATCTGCTTCGCAAGATTTCAAGGAAGAAAATAGAGAATAAAGGTGCTCTCTGCAGAGATAATCTAGCCAATGAAAGGACTGTGTTGGCATATCTTAGAACGGCCTTGACTATGATCACTGTTGGTGTTACGTTTTCTGTACTTTTCCAGACCAAATTACTATTATTATACACGGAGAGTGAAGATGAGGTCAATGATCATGCGAATGCCACGATGACAACTTTGCAAACTAACAGAGCATATGCAGCACTAAAGAGGTTTCATACACCGCTTAGCTGCACTTTTATAGGATGGGGGGTCCTCATTATGGTGTTTGGAAGTTTCAGGTACTATTCCAATGAGTTCTTGATCAATGCAAAAAATGAGTTTGTGGTGGACAGAATATTGATTGGAGTAATTATAGGAGGGATGATTTGTTTGAGCATAGCCGGTCTGTGTTTAGTTATTTATAGCTCCTTTTAATAAAACTTCTAGCTTGCAACGGTCATTGTCTCATATGTTCTGACGATTCCAACAGTCCCTTGGATAGTACCTAAACCTATGCTGCCACTTGATGGAGAGGCTATGGATGAGTATAACTGTGAAAACTGCTGAGTATAAGCAGACTGTGTAGTCGCTAATCTGCCACTGGCATCAGTTCCTGTCACCCAAACCAGAGTAGGGCTTTCAGAGGAACTGACGGTGGTAGATGACGTAGTCGTCTCCCCTATGACCGCAGTGATGACTATGAATATTGCAATGAACAGCTTGTTTAGCATCAAGTGATGGGCTGTGGTCTGTGTTGATCAGAGTTTTAGAAAACAGGTTGGGATAAAATTTGCTGTTATATTCGCAGACTACAATTCGTAGCATACTGCTATTGTCAGCAACCTTGTTCCATAAATAGTAACTCGTCGCCGTGGCTGAGTGAGTAGTCCCTGGAAACAACGAACCGCTTCTGTAGATCTATGCACAATTACTAAGATCGCGAGATTCCTCTATAGTAACGGCTATGCATTAAAGACAAAAAGAGTCTGCATGGAACTATCTGAAGACTATTAATCATGCGGAAGATGTCCAAGCCGGTTGGCGCTAGGTACTAAGTGGCTCGGCGCTGGGTAAGGTTGGATGATAGGAGATGATAAGTGGCTGTGTGTAGGGTAGAGGTTATCGGAAGTGGGCAGAAAGACTATTACGCTACAGGCTAGCGAGTGGCAGAAAAAGGACGCTGGGAAATCACCTCAGTCATTCGTGTGACAACCAGCACTCAGAGTAGTTGAAAGCGAAAAATTCTAGCTACTTCTGTAATAAAGTACCTTCCATCTGACAACCGAGGGTCGTGTCCCAAAAGATAACATCCGCTGCCGATGGGTCGTGAAACGGGTGAACAATATCGCTCAAAAGGTCATCTCATCACCTGATCGCCTACGTAAGTTTCACAAAAGCCTACAACATGGAGAATGTTGTTATTGCTGTTCCATGACAGGCCAAGTACCATCACATATTCTATATATAAATATAAACAGTGGTAACCTGACTTCTCCACTAGTATTTACACTTGTAAACGGACAAACGAAATGGGACAACTTTTTCGCAAAATTATTCAGTGGATTCCCCTCCTGTTCTTTGCGGGATCCGTGCTACTGCAATTCTTCGTGATCCTAAGTGGAGCACGAACAACTGGGGTACTAAGAAACTTCTATTGGTTAGAAGTGGAGGGTACTGGTGCCATTGACACCGAGTTTGGAAACACCCGCTGGACAAACTACAGGATGTGCAACTGGGAGAATGACGAGTTGACTAACTGCAAAGGTCCTCAGCCAGCTTATCCTTTCTCCCCAGATAACAATTTTAGCGACGGTGAGAACAGAACCCTTATTCCGAGCGATTTTATCAATAACCGAGACACCTATTACTACCTTAGTAGGGTCGGTTGGTCGATGCTTCTCGTGGGTCTGGTCTTTACCGTGTTTTCCTTCTTCAGTACGCTGCTCAGAATTTTCCTCAAATGGAAACTGGTTTCGGGACTTAATTGGCTCAATTCGGTGTTTGCTGTGTTTTTCGTAGCTTTGGGCGCAAGCTTGATGACAGCTGCATACGTCAAAGGGCGCAATACGTTTAACGACTCTTCAGATTTCGATGCCAAACTGGGAGTGAAAATGTTTGCGTTCGTATGGACTTCGTTGGCCCTGTTGCTACTCAGCTTGCCGATATTTTGTTTTAAAAAACCTATTTCGTCGTTCCACGGTGGTCCTGGGTCAGCTAGCCACGATGATAGCGTGGAATACAAGGAAGATTACATCCCTCCAGCTACTGGCGACGCCTACAACCCGGAACCAGCCGCTGACTACCCCCCTACTCAGAAGCGTAAGCTGAATTTCTTCAAAATCAATCGGAGAACGACCGTTGAGGATTAGGAGGGCAGCCGAAGCAAGCGGGGGAGGCCGGCTGGTTAGTTTTTTTTTCCTTCTCCTTCGAAGGGCAGGGGGGAAAAACGCGACACGGACCCCTCCTTCCTCCAAGGAACAAAATCTTGACATAATACCCAGCCATAAATGGCGTACTCATAAGTTTCATCTATTCAACTCCGTAATTCGTTCTTTTGTCTTCTCCATGTTTCCCCAAACTTTTTTAGTGTGGAGAAGCAGGCGGCCATTAACGGCTGGTAAATGGGTCGCAAAAAAAAGCCCTCTCTAATTAATAGGTTTAATCTTTTTTTCTTTTCACTGATAACCGTAAAATGGGTCGTGTGTAAACTAATTCGCTATCATGCAGCACGGGCTATTGTCTCTCTGACATAATCGACTGATCTGAAGTCCGAGTCAAGAAGAGGACTCTTGACTTTCTATGTTTCGGGGGGTAGATCAGGCTGAAAGGGATCACGGAAGCACGTTGGCCAGCGAGTCCGTACCATCCGATTACTGAAAGCAACCAAAAAGACCCAATTGAAGTGATGACTTTTGCAGGTAGTGTCGCTTTTGAGCACAAGCCTCGTACTCCTCATCGCTTGTTGCTCAGTCTCCACATTCCCCATGCCTCTCCAAGCTTAATTGATCAAATATGCCCCCGTTTTATTGCGTCTACATAATTAGCCAGTTATGCCCCTGGTCGGACTGCCTCTTTGGGTTCCCCAAAAAAAAAAACCTACATATCTTTTTCAGCATAGGTTTCAGTAGCAAAAAATAGACGCGATCGCTCCGGATTCCACAGGTTTGCAACATGTCCAATTTCGATACTTTTTTTTTTTTGTCGCAAATGTCGCTTCACTTTACGAATACCTCCATATTGTAAGATGTTTTATTTCGGCATCTCCGGAATGGCCTTATTGTTCGCACAAGATAAGGGGCTTCTCTACCAGTTTATAACCGTGGCTCGGTACTAGTGAAGATTTTTGGGCTGCCGCTTGTGCCACTTGCCGACATTACACCCACCAATAAACCCACCATCTCAAACAGGATGAAAAGTTCACACCCCAATTATAGCAATTTTTTGAAACGCAAGTCACTCCCCACCCCTCATATTTTCTCCAGTATCTCCTCTTCTAAAGAATTTGGGGAGATTTCCTGGCGTGTGTCAAACAGATTTTTGACAAAGAACACCCACGCATTCAGGAATTTACTCCGGTCCCTCCGCCATATTAGATGGATTGTTTCCCTAATATGCATGATATGCAACATCGTACCACAACCCGCCCTACCACCTCTTGATTCGGGACGTTGCTAATGAAAGGTTTTTCTTTTGTTGAGCTTTTTATATAAGACCGCACGCACACCTTTTCTGTGGATTTGTAGTCTCTCTGTTTTCTCTCCCATTTTTAACGTCAGTGTGGTCTGAGGTCCGGTGCCTACAAATTATATTATAAAGTCCCCCCTTCTCCGTCACATTTTCCCGGTTTGTTGGTGCGATAAGATATAAGAAATAATCCACGTTAAATCCCTTTTTTTTTGTGGTTGCCTTTTCCCGTTTACTATTAGATTGGAATCGACTTGTCTTTCCTTCATTCTCTGGTTGCTTTGATCGATAGGACTTTTAAACCTCTCTGTTTCTTTTCTAGTACCACATTTGTTTTCAAACATTTTTGTTAGAGCGTTGTTATGGCTTATTTGGGTCCAAAAGTGTACAAAACAACTCCCCTGACTTCAAATAACCTGGCATTTTTAAACAGCTCTTCTTCGTCCAATAGTGCCAACTTTTCGAACGACGATACGCTCAGTTCAACTCCTGACAGCGTGTTATCATTAAATTCTGACTCGGTCTCAACGTACTCAAGCACGAGTTCCGAAATTAACCAAGGGTCTCATTATGGCTGGGAACAAATGGATCTAAAAGTATCTTCAACTTCGACTTTGAGCCGGAACGATTCAACGTCTTCGCTTTCCACGATCGTGGATGCACAAAATGAAATTACTTCAAACAACAACGATCTCATAGTATCCCCCGTTTCCAGCCCTAGAACCAAAGCTGGTGGACTCTTAAAACCTTCTTTAAAGTTACCTATTTTGAAAAGATGTTCCTCTGTACCAAATTACAACGAGGAGGCCACAAAGGTTAGTGCAAAGTCGGTACGTTTTTCTGAGGATTTGGAAAGGATAAAGATCTTCAACAAATCATCCACACCAATGGCTCTTTCTACAGATAACTCCCCTATTACATCACCTTTAGGGAGAGAGAATTTGTTGTGGGATGAATTCTCGCTTGAATATGATGATGACGATGATCAATCCGGCATGAGCGATGCCGAGAGTGAATCAGATTCCGTATCCAGCGTGTACGATTATAACATCTGGAGACTCATTTCTTCAGCTCTCCCTCTATCCGGACCAAGTATAAACTTTCAGAGATTTGTCAACTTGCCACCAATTGTCATCGAATCAATCAAACTGTCTTCTAACAAAACTTCCATAATAGGGTTTATTTACGTTAAAAACACATCCTTCGAAAAGAGAATTTCCATCATAGCTACTACGGACAATTGGAAAAATACTTTCAACTTTAATAGTTGTTGTAACTATATTTCTTCCAACCACATTTTTAATTACGAAAAATCCCATAGCCCAAGTGACATGTATGACAAGTTCTCATTCATCATTAAGATTGATGATCTTGTCTCTCACGAATCTTTAGGAAACAATTTAACCATCCAACTCTGTGCCAAATACGAGACTGCTGGCCAAGTCTTTTGGGACAGTGATTTCGGTAGAAATTACAGAATCTCACTTACCAAGATTACCAAACACCAGGTTAATTCAGCTCCATATGACAATTCATTCCTAGATGTGCTGGACTACAAGCTAGGTTCTAATGCTTCAAACAGTCAATTTAAGAATCGTTATCAATTCAGCTTGGACTCCAACTATTCAGTCAATGAAAGTTACTTTTCAGCACGTCCTCTTTTCCGCCCGTCGTCTTCTTCATCATCATCGTCTGCTTCTTCCAAGAAGTCGATCCAAAGAACTCCACTAGGCGTCCCAAAGAGGTCGTTCAACACCCCTCAAGGAAGTGATCCTAAGTTTTTTGACAAATCCAATGACTCCAAATACAACGATTTGGTTAGGAAGTACTGTTTTTATCAAACTGCTTCTCCAAGTTCTCCCAGCACCTCAGAACCTCTTGCTGGTTAAAAATTCTGACCTTCATTTCATGTATATTATTATCTTCCATTTCAGCACAACCTTTTCATCATATTTTAGTTTCTGTATGCACTATTCCTTTCATACGAAGACCAATTAAGTTAGGGGCTAGTAAGCTGTTGAAGAAAGAATAGTCATTTTTAACATTTCATAGCTACTCATTTATGGGCTGCTATATATATATTATTGATCGTCAAAAATACATGATCCTAATTAGCTCTAATCTTTGGAAGAATCTTCCTTTAATGTAACAATACGGTTCAAGATTATCTCCTTGTCTTCTTTAGTGTCTTTATCGACACAGAAATAACCGACCCGTAGAGCCTGGTATCTAATAGACTCTGGGGTATTGGGTTGTTCCTTGATGTTGAATTCCTCGTTTACGGTAGGGAGATTAAGAGGGGATCTGCTCTTGATGTCAAAAAATGCTGGTTCGACGATGGCAGTAGTGATAACCTCCTCAGAATCCTTATTAATATCACTAGTAAACCCATCTGGATGAGATGAAGGGTTCTCTGAGTTGAACAGAGCATTGTGAATACGCGTTTCTTTGATGTGAACAGGGGAGTTCTGCTTCGTGCACTTTGGAATCCATTGTATATACGTTTTTGGTTTCTTTGGTTTGCCTTCCACTTTGTCGTAGTTAACGTGAATCTTTGTTATCTCTCCATTTTGGTCTCGCTCAACAGAACTGACGCTTACAGTGAATGGAACCTTCATCAAACCAACTGGTTGGCCAGGAGCCAATCTAAAGTAGTCTTTGGAGGTTTCATCCCTGTAGTCAGATCTATTAATGTAGAACTCTTTGGTAAAGGTTAAAGATCTGTCACCTAGCTTGGAATCACCAGGTTTGTAAGGTATGGTAACGTTTTCTTCAAATGTATCATCGACGTTGTCAATAACGCAAAGAACAGGATCCAATATCATCATCAATCTAGGAGTAGTTACATCCAAGTAGGATCTAACAGCACTTTCAAAACGTGAAGCTTGAATGTTTGTTGTTGAGGTTGTTACACCCAAGGTGTTAATGAAAGACAAAATTGCGCCCGGTGGTACACCTCTTCTCTTAATTCCTTCTAATGTAAACAGTCTCGGATCATCCCAGCCTCTAACAATACCTTCGTTAACAAGCTTAGCAATCTTTCTTTTAGAAAGAATCGTACCAGAAATGTTCAGTCTTCCGTACTCTCTCTGGGCAGGTCTATAAACATGAAGGACATCGCACAGCCATTCGTAACTTTCACGAGAAAGTTGGAACTCAGTTGTACACAAAGAGTGTGAGATATTCTCAAAACTATCTACCAAGCAGTGGGTAAAGTCATAAGTGGGGTAAATCTTCCACTTATCACCAGTTCTATGATGGGGAGCATTGAGTACTCTGTAAGCAACAAGATCCCACATTTGAGGAGAGGGAGATTCCAGATCTTGCTTCATTCTAAGAGTTGCCTCACCACTTTGGTATTTGCCATCCCGCATGTTTCTAAACTCCTGCAAACTCTCTTCAACCGGTCTTTCACGATGAGGACAGGCAAATCTCTTACCACCAGGGGTACCATCTTCCTTCATACCTCTCTGTAGCTTGACTTCTTGAGCAGTACAGTGACAAACATAACCCTTTCCAAATTGGATCAGTCTCTCACCAAGTTCGTACAACTGATCAAAATAATCAGAGGAGTAGGTGATTTTCCACGGTTTGAAGCCGAGCCACTCTACCATACTCTTGATGGAAACGAAATACTTTTCTTCTTCTGCCTCGGGGTTGGTATCATCATAACGAAGATAACAGACTCCATCGTGATACTTAGCATATCCAAAGTTGACCATGATAGCCTTAGAATGTCCAATATGCAGATATCCGTTTGGTTCAGGAGGGAATCTGGTGAAAACTCTACCTCCAGTAGCTTTCAAATGTTCTTTCATCAATTCAGGCCACATTTGTGGGTTTTCACCAGGCTTATGCAAATCACCTAGAAAGCCTTCAGAAAACATGGATCTTTGTTTGCCTTCACCAGAAACAGCTGATTGCTTGGTAGCAGTTTCGGGTTGTTTGGCCTTCTTCTTTTTCTCCTTTTTCACCACATCTCTTTCATCCTTGGGACCTAATAACTTCAAAACTTGTTCATCGATTGCCAATTTGAACAAGGCAGGAGAAGCCCATTTCAATTGAGGTAAAGCCTTGATGTTACCTAACAATGCAGGGACGCAGGAGTATCTCTTGGTTTCAATTTCTTCCTTGTGGTCATTGATATAATTTGCAACTTCTTGGTCGACCTGTTCCCTAGTTATCACGACTCCAACCCCAGAACGGGCGTTCATATCCTCTTCAGTGCTTGACTCTTTAGCCTCTTTGATGTACTTGTAAGCTTCTGATACCTGCAAGTTTGTAGTCAATCTCTCATCAGCAATGGCCCTGGTAATAAGCTCCCTTTTGGGCAAGTTCTCGCCTTTGATGAGAGTGGCCAGGTTGTGCAACAAGGCCGTCTTACCCTTGCTTAGCGGTTCATCAGCGTCAACCTCTTTGATAATCTGAGCCAAAGAGAGCGAAACCTTCTTGTTCTTCAGGATTTCCTTGGATTTTGCTTCATCAAACCCAACTTTGCCAAACAAAGTGGCTAATTCTTCATCAGTGGTAGACATTCTTACTCAGTCAATGCAGTTGGTGGAATTAGTAGGATTTATATTTGGTTGTCTTATCAAATATCTAACTGGCCTCGCGAATGCTAAAAAAAAAAAAAAAACCCAGTTGGGTCGTGCACTGATAGAGCAGTATGGAAGATACAGTCCTACGTATCAAAATATAGGAACTCACCAATATTCTTTGGTAATAGAAGGCGAGGAAAACGATCCGCAGTGCTTCTAAAAAGTTACCCTGACGTGGCAAGTTTTAAGAAAAGTTCTTGCTATGAAATCTCCCGTATATTGTTAATCAAGCAGCTGTAAGATTGGAAATATATCAGTGACAGAAAAATAGATAGTAAAAATCATATAGAAAAAGATTAAGCACCTTCAACTAATCAATGGTCCCTTGGCCCAGTTGGTCAAGGCATCGTGCTAATAACGCGGGGATCAGCAGTTCGATCCTGCTAGGGACCATTTTTTACTTTTTTCATACATCTCTACGTACTGGAAAGCCAATTTATTGTATCTTGCCAGAACGACTCAAAGTCTTCTTCATTAATGGGAGTATCCAGTTGAATGTAATTACTATCGTCAGCTGAATCTCCATGCAGTTTTTTCATACGATTAATCATTATATCATCGCTTAGCCCTGCAGGGGGGACTGGGATCTTGTAAGGCTCAGTTTGGTTTTGTCTGGAAAGAAGAACCGTCTGTAATGACTTGATAGCATCATTTGCGATGAGTCGGCTGCTTTCAATATAAGGACCCGAAACACCTTCCAAAAAAGCGCATGTTTTGTGAAGAGTATCCCAGACTTTAGAAACCTGCTCTGGTGAGATGTAGTTGTAGTTGCTCACAATGTAGAACAATAGAACAGTACAAGCACTTTCAACATACGTAGCAATGAAAAATATAGGAAGACGCATGTGTTTTTTGTACCTATTCGATTCAATCAAGAACTCGGCGAATTGCAAAGCTATTGCAAAGCATTTCTCAGAACCTTCATCGAGTTGAATACGAAGATCTTTAGGAATACAGTTCGTTCGAAGCTTCAGATATGCTGAAAATACTAAGATTGGTCGGTAACTCAACATTTTCAAATACAGGTAGTATGCACGTATCCAAAACCACTCTCTCCATTCTTGGTCTGATAAATTCTGAGCAAGACTGTTGTCAGAAAAGCACAATCTGTTCTCGTTGGATTCAGGATATATTTCATCCAGCTTTTGAGATATGCTTTGGACTAGTTTGAACACTGTTGGAAACTCATCACTGGTGTTGTAGAGACTGGCCTGTATCTTGGTACAGAAGTGAGTAAAATACACCCTTAGCTTCATGTGAGGGAGATTGATAGGAAACAATTTGCTGCTTGTGTATCCAGCACTCGTGTACACTTCCGGTATCGGGTGGGGAATGGGAATGTCATCTTTAATACAACTTGGTCTTCCCATACAGAAACTCCAGTATTTCTCCCAAACCCAAGTAGCGACCCAAATTCTATGCCTTTCATACATTTCCTGTTTCTTCCCCTTCCCCTGGAACTGATTGTCTAGACTTAGAGCATTCTTGTGAAGTCCTAATATAAATGCCGACCTTACAGCGGATCCAGAGTAAAGATACGAAATGCTTGTATCTCCAAAATTGGCAGAGCTAAGACTGAACAAATATAGCACTTTAACGGCCTCATAAGAGATATCTAACTGGATATTGGGAACCTCTCTTCTTGCCATTTCAAATAGAATTCTGGCAAGAGGAATATGAGGGGCAAGCGAATTGCTATCAAAGCAGGAAACTACTCCTCCAATTGACATCAGCAGATAGATAACGGCTTTGTCATACTTGTTCACGATACTTGATTTCTTATCGCCTTTTAAATAAAGCCAGACATCTTTGAACTTTCCAAACATTAACTCTGGATCAAAAATTGGATAAGGTATATGCCATGTCTCAAAGTAAAATTCCAACAGAGAATAGGCTTGGTGATAGCTGAGTTTTGCCAGTTCACTCTCAATGTCTACGTGTTCAAAGTTTCTCAGCGTAACAAGCTGCATCCCAAACCGGTCAATTCCATTATTACCATCCTGTAGTCCGGCTGCTTGTAGATATTGATTCAAATGGGTGACAAAGGAGAAGTTACTGGCAGGACCAAAGTATTTATTCTGAAAGAATTCAGCTGAATCTGCGCTCAACAAGCCGGGTAATTGAAGATTCAGCACACCATTCTCTTCCTCAGGTTTCTTCAACTTCACTTCTGGGTCTATTTTTCTTCTCTTCTTTCTCTCCTTGGATTGACGACTGAACTCTCTATACCGACATATATCGTTCCATCTTTTACACGAGTCACATACAATTCCACCGGTGCACTTAACCTTGCGCCGCCGACAGCCTTCACACGCCTTTGAGATTCTGATGGCCTCTTTGGACATTCAATAGAAAACGACGAGCAATGGGCCTGTTCGTGTAAACCGGGGATTGTTAGTTACTATATAGATTTTTCATGAAGAAAATACTTTTCCAAATTACATTGTTATCACTATCTAATCCAATCGCGAAATGGGCGTTGATAAGGACTTACTTAATCAAGGATTTGAAGACAAACTTTCGCTCAGAACTTCCGCCATAAAAAGTGCCTTTTCATCTTCCCATCGCCTGCCTACAACTTGAACAGATACGGGCATCTTATCAAATTTTTCAGCATCGTAATATTCCTGGACTGTAGTGTCAATTTCATCCACTGGAACATATGATTCATCCTTTAAGTCTATAGACTTATCGCTCCTCAACACAGGAACCACTACTGATGGAAAGTCCAGGACGTTAAAGGGTACAGTGTAATTGAATGGTGTTTTGTAAGAGTTATCGTTCTCATAAGAGGCTGAACACCAAACTGGAGCGATTATACCGTCGACTGGTCTTCCTGTTCCAGTGCTATTGACCGTATTATTCCAGTATTCGCTGTAGGTCTGTTGCAGAGCATATTTGCGCTCAGATATATCCCACCAAGCATTGACATCTATTGGTTGTTTGCTTCCGCTATCAATACAGAGATTTCTGAGCGCTTCGAATAAGGGTTCTCCCGTCTTTGCACAATTTTCTTCAATCTCTTTGTAGCGATCTGCAGAAAGAACTTCAAGTCCGATATCGACCAAGCTCTTCGGACATGGTGGATCCCACTCAACTACCTGGTGTCCGGCTTTTTTCAGAGCAGCTACGCATTCATCAACAGCTCTGAGAACAGGAGGATGGGGCATGACCAATTTATCCCATTTCCAAATTCCAAAGCATAGCTTTTTGTTGGAATATTGGTCAGTGATTTGATCATATCTCCAGGGAATTGGCATACTTTTTGGATCCCACAACCATGGTTTAGAATCTAACACTATCTGTGTGAAAAGTTTGAGCCCGTCCAAGCTGACAGACATGGGACCAATAACTGACGGCATCACTTCCTGTCCAAGATATGAATTGAATACCTTCATATATGGAATTCTTCCATGAGAAGGTCTCAGACCATAAATTCCGTTTAGGGCTGAGGGAATTCTAATACTTCCACCAATATCTGTTCCAATACCTAATACAGAACCTTGACAGCCGATTAGCGATCCTTCACCACCAGAAGAGCCTCCAGAAGATAAGTTTCTGTTGTTTGAATTGGTGGTGTATCCATTAATGTTGGAGTAGGTTTCAACACACATCATTGCAGTGGGGACAGCAGTCTTGACGTAGAAAATTGCACCTTCACTGTATAAAATTTTAGCCAACAGGGAGACGTCGTCGGCACGTTTAGGTTTCCCTACCAAAGCAGCGTAACCAATTGAAGAGTCAAAACCCTCAAGATTCACTTGATCTTTCAAAGAGATGGGAACTCCATGGAGACGACCAATAGGCTTACCAGTAGCCTTCAGAATTTCGTCTAGTTCCTTTGCCCTCTTGAGAGCTTTATCAAAGAAGATTTCAATACAACAATTGACCAATTGATGGGCCAAGGCGGCCCTATGACAAAATGCAAGACAAACTTCATATGATGACAGCTCACCATCGGCAATTTTGTCCCTCAATTCGATGATATCTAAGCTAGTAATAGATTGTTCGGCTTCAGGTAAAACTTTATCCAGATAGAGCTTAGCGTTGGGTTCCTTCTCGGAAGAAGGGATATTTTTCAAGATCCAATCTTCTGGTATAGCAGAGATGATACCGTTCCTCTTTTGCTCACCAATTGATTCCCAGTTGGCAGTAGTTGTCTCAATACATGTTGGCATTGTCCTTTTTTTTTTAGTTTTTCTTTGAGATCTCTGCCGTGTGGAAGCCTGTCCATGTTTTATAATGATTTTGCTTACATCAATCGAAGAGACTCCATTGGTATTCTGTTTGTCTTTACTATCTTATCTTATCCACTCATCTATCCGATACATATCCGGTAATTTTCCGATATCCGGTATATATCCGATATTGTTCCAGTAATCAATAGGGAATGATGTGAATCATCTAAAAGATTATCTGGTGATCGGAACCATTAGGTGGTTGTCAGAGACTTTACTTTGACAATTGGCTCAACAAAACCTGTTCTTCCAATATTTAGTTCACATTCATTTAGTACCTCGTCTACCACGTCTCACGTTTATTGAATCACCTTCCCTTTCGAGAAATGCCCTCTCCACGCAATGTTGAAAAGGTAAAAAAAGTTGTCATAATTGGTAATTTCCGGCGACCACACGATAAATCTCGACTCCAACAGATAAGCATTTTTCATCCGATCGGATAAAAACCGTCATGCACAAATCAACGATATCGCTGTGCCTTGAGGTCTGATAAATGGATTGGCATGTTTGAGTTCACCTTATTTTTCCACCTGACATCGGCAAACGTCGAAAAGGAGTTTATCAGTTAGTTATCAGTTAGAGATTATCGGAAGAAGATCACCACCACCTTTACAGATATAAAAGAAGCTCAAATTCTTGTCTTGAAACCCTAAACAAAGAACTACACGATATACCCAATGACTGAATTCATACTGACTCAAGGTTTTGGATACGGAATAGCCCTAGGTTTGGGTGCTGCTTTTGCCTTGTTAATGATGGCAACCACTTACACTGCTAAGAAATTCTTGGGACAGAAACAAGACTCAGAGAGATTCACCACTGCCTCGAGATCTGTGAAGCAGGGTTTGATTAGTAGTTGTGTTGTCAGTAGTTGGACTTGGCCTGGTACTCTGCTGACTTCCTCTCAATGGGCATACCAGTATGGTGTGGTCGGCTCATACTGGTATGCAGCTATGGGATCTTTCCAGGTCTTACTGTTCACTTTGGTGGCTATTGAGATAAAGAAGAGGTGCCCTGGTATTCATACAATTGCTGAAGTTGCCAGAGTTAGATTTGGCAGAGGTGGCCACTTGGTCTATCTATCCTACTGTCTGGGCACTAATGTGATCGTGAGCTGCATGCTCTTGCTGGGAGGCTCTCAAGGATTCTCCTTTTCCACCGGCATGCATATCGTTGCGGCATGCTTCCTATTACCTATGGGAGTGTGTGTTTATACGTTATTTGGTGGTTTGCAAGCAACATTCCTGTCTGATTGGACTCACACCGTGATCATTTATGTCATTATCCTAGTCTGTTTGACTACAGTCTATGGTACTTCTGATTTGATTGGATCACCAGGAAAGATGTACGATCTTTTGACCGAAATTGCTAAAGAGAGCCCATCATCTGCTGCAAATGGATCATACCTGACATTTGATAATAGGGCTATGATCTTCACTGCTTGGAACTTGTTGATGGGAGGGGCCAGTACAGTTTTTGGAGATCCTTCGTATTCCCAAAAAGCTATTGCTGCTTCTGCGAAAGATGTCATGTTTGGCTACATTACCGGGGGACTCTGCTGGCAAATAATTCCTTGGGGATTGGGAACTTGTACTGGTTTGGCTGCCCTGGCTCTCACCAACAACCCAGCTTCATACACGTATCCTAATGCGTTAACTGTAGAGGAGGCTGAAAAGGGACTGCCGTTGGTTTATGGAATGGCTGCTATCTTTGGGAAAAGCGGAGCTGCGTCTGCTGTCGTTATGATTTTTATGTCTGTCACATCAGCCATGTCTGCGGAACTTATTTCTTGTTCTTCCATTTTAACCTATGATTTTTACCGATCCTATGTCAATCCAAAAGCTTCCGGAAAGCAATTGGTGACTGCATCCCACATATTTGTTATTGCTTTCTCTATTTTTATGGGAGGTTTAGCCGTGGTATTCAACTACATAGGAGTTACGATCGGATGGATTTTGAACTTTATTGGTATTGCTTTAGGTCCTGTCCTTGGAGCTTTACTCGGAATGCTTTTCTACCCAAAGATGACAAAATATGCCATGTGGTTCGGTCCAACCATGGCGACGCTCACAGGTGTTGCTTGTTGGTTGGGATCTTGCCATCATTTCTACGGCGAGCTAAACAAAGACAATCTGGCTGGAAACTATCCTTCTGCCATTGGAAACTTTGTGTCTGTCTTTTCCTCACCATTGTATATTTTTCTGATTTCTTTGATAAAGCCGCAATCTTTCGATTTATCTACGTTGAATGATCAGTTTGAGGCAGGTGACGACGCTGAGGAGACTGAGCTAGAGAGGATGAAAGTGAAAGAGACTGACCTCGATCAATTGAACAAATCATTGATCCAGACCAGAATCTTTTTGATTATTCATGCTTCGATTTTTGTCTTTATTTTACCTCTGTCGCTGTACGGTTCAGGTTACATTTTCTCTAAACGATTTTTCACCGCTTGGGTTGTTATCACCATCATTTGGGAATATTTGGCTGCCATGTGGATTATTATTTGGCCATTATATGAGAGTCGTGTTACGCTGCGGTACGTTATCATGAGACTCCTAGGAAAAGAAGTAGACCATCTTTACTACGGGGCAGGAGAAGTTAAAGAAATCAGTACAAGCGACCAGTCGTTTGCAACGCCCTCAGTGGCTGAAGCAAAAAATGAGCACCACGTAAACGTGATCACTGACAGTGACCACGATATGTAGCTTTTAGTAGTGATATATTGTTTAGGTAATCAGGTTTTTTCAGAGTATTATTGCGTTAGGTCTACATGCTACTCTTCTCCAGATTGTGCTCGCGGACAGCTCGAAATCTCGTCAGACCTTTCCTCCAAAAATCCAAATCGTGCCTCTTGAAATTTCAACCTCTACAAATACTACAAAAATGGATACCAAAACTCCAGTAACATTAGCCAAAGTTATCAAGGTGCTCGGAAGAACAGGATCTCGTGGTGGTGTCACCCAGGTCAGAGTTGAATTCTTGGACGACTCTTCCAGAACTATTGTCAGAAACGTTAAAGGTCCTGTCAGAGAAAACGATATTTTGTGTCTCATGGAGTCAGAGAGAGAAGCTAGAAGATTGCGTTAATAAAGGTTATGGTGAAGGGTCTGTTGATTGGCTAGTATTGCTTGTTTTTAGCTCCAATATACCAAATGTCTTCATAGAAATGGAACGTTGAGCGGTCACGAAAGATTTCCGTTTCCGGGTGTAGATCGCGCGTCAACCAGTTTTTGTGTCACGTGACGTACTCTAAAAGTCTGGCATCAGTAGAAACAGAGGATGTTGGTTAGGTTTGAGTAATCTGAAGGGGTAGAGATGATCAATGTTGCAAGTAGCTAGTGACGGGTGATTTCCACCAATAGTAGTCTAATACTTCCTTCTTGTGGTCTTGGATTTTGAATGAATTATCCTGTTTCTGCTCAAATGAAACACCCTTCGAAACAGAACTTCCTTTTTCTGAGCATCAAATCATCTGGCTACCCGAATATGCAGAACATCTCCCCATATACCCAAAGATGTGTTGAAGACCCGTCAAACTATGCATCACCCTATCTCTCCTCTAGGTCCATAGCCTTATCTAGCCATCTCTTTCGCGGGTAGCCTTGTCGCAACCTCCACTGTTATACACCGGTACGTCATATGGCTGCAGAATTTGTGCCCCTAGCAGTGGCTAGAGAGGGAAGGGAATCCCAATTATACTCAAAGACAAGTGGAGCTAGATTGATAGCGGGGTGTGTGCCATTAAATGAAGCCAAAGATAAAGTGATCATGATCTCTTCCTCCAAACATAAAGATAGGTGGATCTTGCCGAAGGGAGGCATCGAAAAGGATGAAGAAGACGACTACAGAAATACAGCCCTTAGAGAAACTTGGGAAGAAGCTGGCATTTTCGGAGATATCACCAAGAAGTTGAAGGTTGTCTTTGATCATCGTTTCCAAAAAGGAAACAGTGACCTGAAGGGAGAGGATCTCGTTATCGATGGAGAACGTATTCCAAGATCAGAGTTTCACCTATATGAGATGATTGTGAGGGAGCTCTCCCAAGAATGGCCAGAGTCTGCCAAACGTGAAAGGAAATGGTGTAAATACTCCGAAGCTAAACATGAATTGACCAAATCTAAGCGATGGGAGTTGCTAGATGCTTTGAATGACTCTAGTATTGAAAAAGATGTGCAAAGTGTGTTCATCGATCAAAAGGGAAACCATAAGGATGCCGCAATTCATGCGGATCACTATTGAAACGTAGTTATTTTGTTTATTTAGGTCCTCCTCCCAACAGCCCAGACATCATATCTTGAAGGAAGTTCCCATTGTTGGCAACAACTGCGACATTGAACACTGCTTGGCCCAGTTCATTGATCTTGGTGGTTATGTCTGCTTGGCTTATGTCTTGTTTGTATCTTCCGAACAACAGTTTGAAGTTTTGTGCATTTGAAGGGTGATTTCTCTGGATTAGTGCAATCAGTAGTTGTAAGTAGTTAATGATCCTCTTGCTGCTCGTCAAACCTGAATCGTCGGATAATGAAACGTCGTAAAGAAAGAAAGTATCTCCCTCAAAGGTAACAGTTTGGAAATTCTCGTAATCGTCTTTCAAGAAGGAAACTCTCTTTGTGAAGAATTCTTCGATGGTGTGTTTGGCCAGTTTAATGTTGTTTATTTTCAAATAAGGAATGACAAGTCTTTCCAAATATTCGTGCAAATTATACGAGTTGTTATCTTGATCCAGATATTCTTGCAAACACAAATCAACAAGGAGTTCGTTTGCCTTGTCAGAATCGGTTAAAAGTAGATATTTCTCTGAATTTGAAACCGAATCAGGATTACCACTATAATATAGTTTTTCACCTATAATAAGGTTAACTTTGGAATCTCCGAGAGTACTTCCAGTTTTCTTGTTTGCAAATGAGGTCAACTTTTCACCCAGCGTTGGTACGTTTGAATCACTATCAGGATAGGACGCCAAGATTTGAATAATTCTTGGAAGTTGGGTTTCTTTATAGCTTGAAAGATCATCTTCTTGCAATAGATAAACGTCTAACAGGTAGTTTAAAAGGTCGGTTCCCTCATCAAACCGTCCATTCTCCGAAAAGATCAAAGAGCTATGGTACAATAACTCGGAGGCGGCATCGTGGTCTTTGGCTCTGATATAACGGTTCACAATGGTACGAATTGTCTGCTGGGCCTCATAATAGGAGCCAGCATCAATTCTTGCCTTGAACCTGTTGATTGTCTTTTCCAATTTGGCGGAAGGAGATGACATTGGTTTGCTGTTACGATGGGATATTCAAGGGTTGGTGAAGGAGTAAGAGTGAGGAACCTCGATATTAGATAAGCAACTTAAGCTTCTAGGAACTGTGTTTCGAAGGTGAAAAAGACTAGAAAGGATAGCTCCAAATGAGGCACTGATTGAACTTGGACTCACTTTCTTTCCCTCTTAATAATGACCACTTTGGCTTCTTCCATGCCCTCCATTTGTGCAATTCATGGTTTTACATAGCTGTTCTCCCATGATGACCTAATCACACCCCTTTCGAGAATTATCGATGGGAATCGTTTATCACCTGTCATCATCTCTGATCTAAGAGCTTCGTTTTCTTCAAAAAAGCAATCTCACAAAGAGAATTAGCCATTGAATTTCAGAGTTCATCCGAATCTTAGACACAATCCAATATTGATTAACCGCCAATTCAAAAATCAACCTGCATCCTATTCAACAGAACCCCAGCTACCCCCACAGAATGGCCGACTTAGAAGTATCATCTATCCAAGTGATTGACGAGAATAAGGTCTTCAATTCCCATTTGGCGGATTACATGAAACAATTTTACTCACAGAATAATTCAAATGACGAAAAAGGACTGAATTATCATATTGTTTCCGTTTTTGGATCCCAATCTACTGGTAAATCAACTCTTCTAAACCATCTATTTCACACTAAGTTTGACATTATGGATGAGTCCCAACGGCAGCAAACAACCAAAGGTATTTGGCTCGCTCATGCAAACCACATTGCCAACTCTAGTGAGGACGGCGAATTTGCCAACAATACTAAGAACATATTTGTCATGGATGTGGAAGGAACTGATGGGAGAGAACGAGGGGAAGACCAGGATTTTGAAAGAAAGGCTGCTCTATTTGCTTTGTCTACTTCAGAAATTCTAATTATCAATATCTGGGAGCACCAAGTTGGTTTGTATCAAGGCGCTAACATGGGGTTGCTTAGAACTGTTTTTGAAGTTAATCTGTCATTGTTCGCCAAAAATAAGCAACGCTGTCTTCTTTTGTTCGTCATTCGTGACCATGTTGGGAACACCTCACTGGAAAGCCTTTCCGATGTGTTGACTCTAGATCTGCAAAATATTTGGGGCCAATTGAGCAAACCGGAAGGAACTGAGGGGTTTGAACTAGATGATTTCTTTGACTTAAAGTTTGTTGCCCTTGCTCATAAGATATTGCAACCCGATAAATTTGTCGAGGATATCTCAGTTCTTGGTGACAAATTTATTAGTGACAATCAACTATTCAATGAGGGATATCATCGTGCTATCCCTATTGATGGCTGGTCAATGTATGCAGAACAAGTTTGGGAACAGATTGAAACCAATCAAGACTTAGATCTGCCTACTCAGCAGATTTTGGTGGCCAGGTTTAGATGTGATGAAATTTCTTCTCAAGTTTACGAGTCCTTTCACGAACAGTTTGTGAAATCAAACTGGGAGGACTTGCCATTTGCTGAACTTGGCAATTTATTGAACGAACTACGTCAGAATACTGCTCGACAATATGACGTATTAGCTGGTAGATATACTGAGTCAGTATATCTACAAAGAAAGAAACTTTTAGTTCAAAAAGTTGATCTTTCAATCTTGGAAGTTTACACCTCTGTTCTACAGAAGCTCACAAAGCAGAGTAAAGATCTCTATTTAAAACAAATTGAATCAGCTCTCACCAAAAAGGAAGCCGGCGTCATATTCTCTCAGGTATTGGACAATGCTGAAAGGGAAAGTTTGAAGTACTTTAACGACAATACAGCATTGATTTCATTTGTCGATATTGACGACTCTGAAGCTAAAAGTTATGATCCTTCCCCTAGACTAAGGGAATTAGAAGAAGAGCTTTCCATATTGAGAACAGAATTGGTTAACAAAGAACAGGAGAATATCAAAACAAGAATTCCCAAGAAGTTTAAATCTCAATTTAAATTGATCGTTCAAGATGAGCTCTCAAATATCAAGCCATCCTCATGGGAGGAACTTTTGGATCAATTCAGACAAGTTTCTGACAAACTATTGGCCAAGTACAAAAGTTCTGACTCTGGTTATGATTTCCATTTGGGGGTGAGTAAGGAGAAGAATAAAGAACTGCTCGATCAGGTTCTTACCAAGTTTTGGATCAAGTTCAAAGAAATCTTGAACAATTTTGTCACTGAAACAAATGTTCTAAGACTTTTAGTTTCCAAATTTGAAGACGAATTCCGATACGATGAGGAGGGATTGCCTGTAGTTTGGAAGAACTCCAGTGAGATTGATGTCAAATTTGCTAAAGCAAGAAACTCTGCTTTAGACTTGTTACCTTTATTTGCTTTAGCCCACACTGCCGAAGGGGAAATTTTGCCTGATTTTGATATCGCCCATGATGAGGTCGAAGCTGATTCTGACAACGGAGAAGATGATGGGTTCAGAGAGTCACATAAGTTTGCTCACCTGTTAAGTGCTAGGGATCAAGATGCAATTAGACACAAGTTTAAAAAACAAACGGATGCACTTTATGTTGAAACCAAGAGATCAGTGATCAACAGTAAAACTGAAGTTCCGCTTTATATTTATGCCTTGTTACTGGTCTTGGGGTGGAATGAGTTTATGATTGTTTTACGAAACCCATTACTGATCACATTGTTATTAATTGGACTTACAGGTCTCTATTTAGGCTACAAAACTAAGCTTTTGGGACCCATTATCCAGGTGGTACAGGCTATGGTGCAAGAGTTGCAAGATCAAGCTAAGAACAAGCTGAGGGATGTTTTAGTGTCTGAGCCTGAAGCGCCATCTCAGGTAAGAATTGGAAAGGAAGTAGACGTTACAAAGGATGAGGATGACTCTTAGGTGGAAAGCCAAGATCTCAAATCGTTAACGATTCTAAAACTATAATTATCAATATTAAAATGCTTTTTCACTCAAACTCATATACATGATCAATAAGCTTTCCCACATTCATGATTTCTGTGGACTCTGAGTTTTCAAGAAAACTTTTATGTGGCATGAAGTTGCAATCGTAATGTCCCTGACGCTAAAATAGTAACTGATTAATAACTCAATGGTAGAGTAAAATATTACGGTAGAAGTTTATCTCGTTAATTAAGGAGCACGAAGGTCTAGCCCAGTGTTTCTGGATTGTCATAACAATGAATTAGTAAGAAGAAGCAAAAAAAACAAGTCCTTTCATAGATGGCTTGGCTGAATGGAAGGAAGTAAGTATGAAGGTGTGAAATGATGACGCTGTAGACGAAAGATCTTTACCTTAACTCGATCGTTCCGTCCTATCTCCAGGCCAGAAATTCAACCCTACCAGCTAGTGAAATTCCTCATTGCTTAGTGTGCCTGTTTTCTAGGTCTTTATGGGGTATAACATCCGTAGAATATATGCTTTGATACCATCTTTCAGTAAAACATCGTACTTTTGTTTTCTTTTCATCATGACTTCGTAAGGAACGTAATCCTCCGTAAATTCTGTGATTTCCAAGTGCGATTTCGAATGGATTTCTTCTATCTGAGACTCGTTATGTGATTGTCTTTGAACTAGTAGACGGTGGATTTTCCATTGACGAAAAGCCAGTAGCAGGAGTACACCAATAAAGAACGCAAATCCCGAAAATATTTGAGTATTTAGAAAAGGATTGGACATGGAAAAATTCCTTATGCCAAGAGCCATGACTTCTGCAACCAGACTCAAACTCCCACCAAGTATGTTGACTAAACTCCACGCAGCAGGGAATTGGGTTGTAGAGACGGAGTCTGCCGTCAGTACTGGATTCATTACACTGCCAATTCCAATTACAGCTCCCAGTATGAATGAGAAAGGTAGAAGGGCTGCAAATGAGCGTACAGGAATCCACCAACTCCAAATGAGAATAGCTACAAAAAAGTTGATCGTTATAGTGAAATTCAAACGGCCGAAGCGATCTGCCATTAGCCCCATGCAAGGCCTTCCTATAATCTGGCCGGTGTTCATTACGGCAGTGAGAATTGACCCCTGTTTGGCTGATAGATCACAAATCATTGTTGCAAAAGGAGCAATAGAGAACAAAAGGACAACGTAACCAAGGTTTACTATTGCAAACCAGGAAGCGACTAGAAGGACTTGCTGTTTCAGAGCTATTCGGAAATTAAAGATGATCTTGCATTGGGCTTTGAAATCCAGCCAATTAGTGATTCTAGGACGATGGACTCTGGGCCTAGAAATGATCAAGCCAATGACAGAGAGGCAGGTAACGACAAAACATACCATTCTCAAGGCCCATTTTTGGTCACCTGCTCGGTCGATTACAGCATTAACGGAGAGAGAAAATAACACACCTCCAAAACCGCTTCCAGCTACAGCGACAGACATTGCATATGCCCTGTTCTTGACAAAATATTCAGGAATAAGAGTCGACACAGGGACAAACAAAAATGAAGACGAGAGACCCACACAGACTCCCTGACTTAGATACAAATGCCATATAGTTTTAGCATAGCTTGCGGTAAACCATCCGGCGAATTGAAAAACGATTCCAAAGATAACGGCAGGGTAATAACCGAATGTACGTTGCAAGATCATAGCAACTGGGGCTAAAACCTGGGCTAAAAAGATAACCATTCCACCGATCAAAGCAAAATCATAGGGAGTTGCGCCCGAGAAGATATGATTAGTCAAATAGTAGTTGAGAAAAACTCCATAGGCAGCATTGGCACCCCAGGTTGACACGACAAACAGACAAGCTCCGGTGACAGTTAACCATGCAGTGAGTCCACCATCTGGTGGTTGGTCAATTAAATTTTTTTCTGGGGTATCGGAGACTAGTGAGATCTTTTCGGCTGAGTCATCATGACCTTCATGTGCGCCAGTTCTAACCCTATGAACAGCTATATCGACAGCTTCCATTATGGTAGAATCATCAATTGGACAGACCCTGTCGCTGCTATACAGACTTGTAGCCTCATTTCTTGTTTGTTGGTTTTCGTCATCAATTGCCTCCAAAATTGAAGATATGGCACTTCGTCGCGTGGGTTCCTGGGAAATATTCTGAAGTGGAACATCGTTGAAATAAGGCAGTACATCAAGCTGATTCTCACTATTGGAGTCAGAAGCTTCAAGTGAGTCTATATTGTATGAGTCGGAAGAAGGTGTCCGGCTCTCTTTCATCTTTATTTTGATTAGAGAAGGAAGAGGACACTGGGGAACCGGAGGTTGGAGATTTTTGTATACATAAACTTTCTTAGATGCACGCAAGGCTTATTAATAGATGCGGGATACAGTAAACTTGCATATACCTATTGTGAAACTTTTGCAATAGCTGCAGGCATTGACTCATCGATTACTATCGTGTGAAAACCAAAAGGATACACCCGAACATTCAAAGTATTACCTTTTCTTTTCTATTAGTAACTTTTTTTTTGGTTTTTTCGGAACCCGAAGCTCCGCCTATCGCCCAACCAACTCCTCTTCCAATTTGGGTGGGAGAGCACCTTGCAACATCACGATCTTTGCGCGAACGTCCGGCACTATATTCTTTTTTCCCCCAAACACCCAACCAACTTCTAGACCAAATATCCACTTCTCGGGGTTCTATTCACCCACCCAATTGTTGGTCTTGAAAGTCAATTGAGCTCCAATTATGAGACCTCAGTTAGATGCTTGTAGCAAAACCCGCAAGGGTAGACATTTGCGCGCTAACATTCTCCTCCCCTGGCCCTCATTTGTACCTAGTATTCTCCCCCCACCGCCATACACTACCTCCCTCGCACCCCTGTCATCACAACCGCAATATAATCGATGCGCGGTTTCTTGCCTAATCCATCGTCGAACAGAGAGGTCGCTCTCCTTATATATATAGTTGATCCCCCTTTTTTTCTACCTTGCAATTTTTTTTTTTGGACCAAAGAAAAGAAACAAGACTGATAAATATGGTTGAAGCTACTGGAGATATTGGCCTTATTGGATTGGCCGTTATGGGTCAAAACCTGATTCTGAATGCCGCTGATCACGGTTTTACTGTCGTCGCTTACAACAGAACAGTGCAGAAAGTTGACCACTTTTTGGCCAATGAAGCCAAGGGAAAATCAATCATTGGTGCTCACTCCATTGAAGAATTGGTTGCCAATTTGAAGAGACCTAGAAGAATCATAATATTGGTCAAGGCTGGTAACCCCGTTGACGCCTTCATCCAGCAATTGCTGCCTCACTTGGACCAAGGAGATATCATTATCGATGGTGGTAACTCCCATTTCCCTGACACCAACCGTCGATACGAGGAATTGAAGCAAAAAGGTATTCACTTTGTTGGATCCGGTGTCTCTGGGGGCGAGGAAGGTGCCAGATATGGTCCTTCTTTGATGCCAGGTGGTGCTAAAGAGGCTTGGCCACACATCAAGGAAATCTTCCAATCTATTGCAGCCAAAACAGATGGTGAGCCATGCTGTGACTGGGTTGGTGATGCCGGTGCAGGTCATTACGTCAAGATGGTCCACAATGGTATCGAATACGGTGACATGCAATTGATTTGTGAAGCCTACGACTTGTTGAAGCGCGTTGCTCGTCTACCAGACAGTGAGATCTCTGAAGTATTTGCCAAGTGGAATAAGGGGGTCTTGGACTCCTTCTTGGTTGAGATCACCAGAGATATTTTGGCTTACAACGACGATGATGGACAGCCACTTGTTGAGAAGATTTTGGACTCTGCTGGTCAAAAGGGTACTGGTAAGTGGACTGCTATCAATGCTTTGGACCTCGGTATGCCAGTTACATTGATTGGTGAGGCCGTCTTTGCCAGATGCTTGTCAGCCATCAAGGACGAGAGAGTTAGAGCTTCAAAGATTCTCTCTGGACCTAGTGTTCCTGAGAACGCAATCACTGACAAAGCCAAGTTTATTGACGACTTGGAGCAGGCTTTGTACGCTTCCAAGATTATTTCCTACGCCCAAGGTTTCCAATTGATCAGAGAGGCTGCCAAGGAGTACAAATGGGACTTGAACTTCCCATCCATTGCTCTTATGTGGAGAGGTGGATGTATCATCAGATCCGTCTTCTTGGGTGAGATCACTGCTGCTTACCGTGAGAACCCGGAATTGGAGAACCTGTTGTTCCACCCATTCTTCAACAACGCCATTTCCAAGGCTCAAAGCGGATGGAGAGCAACTCTGGGTAAGGCTATTGAGTTTGGTATTCCAACTCCTGCCTTCTCTACCGCTTTGTCTTTCTACGATGGTTACAGATCTGAGAAGCTTCCAGCCAACCTGTTGCAAGCTCAAAGAGATTACTTCGGTGCCCATACTTTCAAGGTTCTTCCAGAGGAGGCAAATGAGAGACTCAAAGTTGGTGACTGGATCCACATTAACTGGACTGGAAAAGGAGGTAATGTCTCTGCCAGTACCTACGATGCTTAATTTGCCTAATAATTAAGGTAGTTGTGTATTTAGAAATTATCACTTTACGTGTCAATGATTGTAGACTTGGGCTAATGGACCTTAGTTTCATGGCTTGATGTAAACGATAGCTCCAAGAAAAAAATAACTGAGGCATTGGCGCGTGAGAGTAGATTTAAAATATAGCTATATATATTGGTGTGTAGATTTATTGTCAAGCTTCGTTCCTCATGGCCCAATGGTCAAGGCGTCTGGCTACGATTAGCCAACTTCGAGTAAACTCGGGGTAATAGGAAACCAGAAGATTCCAGGTTCGACTCCTGGTGGGGAAGCTTTTTTTTTTTTCTTTTTTCTCTAATCTCATTTTCTAATCTCCTTCTAAACTGATTGTACCTAGATAGTTCATTTGATTTAAGATACACCACCACAGTTGTTCACTTTAGACCTTGTCAGATCACTCACAACAGCGATTAATGATTCCTGATATTTGGTCCAAGTGGTACGACAGGGACACTGGTATCGATTATTTGTACGGTCTAAAGTCGAATAAACCCGATGCTGCGACGCAAGGCAATAAGGACCCACTCCTTACATTCATCTTGACAAACATCACACAGACATGGATGCTTGAAATCAACAGTTTAAAGGATTTCATAGAACTTTCAGGGAATAATGGAGTGGAAATTTCAAGTGTGGAAGACCTTTACAAGACAATGTCGTTTTTAGATAAAAATATATCCACTTTAGACTCCAAGATTACTCAAGTGGGGTTCCTATACCCAAAAGATGGACGGTCAATGTTTCAATTAACCAATATATCAGAGTCAGTACCAAAAAAGGAAACCTTCAAGTGGGTTTTTCCCCTAAACCTCGTGAGCGATGCAACTGCATTGGCCATTTCTCAAAATATTAATTTTCAAGTGTTTAAAGAGTTATCAATAGAGAGATTTCAAAAAAACTGTATTTTAGATGAAATAGAGAAAAAGGACAAGCTAATTTCAAAGTTATTGGACACCGTCCTAGAGAGTTATAGTTTTTCCTCTGGCAATGGAGAAAGCTCGGCGGAGAATTCTCTACAGGAGAAAACTAAGATATTGAATAACAAGACGCTGGCAAAAATAATACCAGAGGGTCATAGCTTAAGACAGTCACTATTGAAATTTGATCCAGCCACACTGCAGGCTCAAGATCCGTATAAGAATGTATGTATTTGGGATCTTATAGGAGAATTGCTAAAAGAGAGAAATGATTGGAGGCATAGTAATGAATACAGTCTCTCAAGGACAGTCAAAGAATCAATAGAAAAGGGAGCCAAGAATAATACCAGCAATGATAACAGTTTTTATCATGAATACATGGAAGTGGACGAATCTCCAAAGAACAAGAAGCACATTGAATCACAGTTTGAAAAAAACTCGAAGAAACGGAAGCTCGGTAAGGTGTCTGCTTCTGTTCCAGTGTTAGACGAAGTAAACCAAGAAAAGGTCAATATGTTTGGAAAAGACAGTAACGTAAACGTTGAAGATGTAAATGCTGAAATCTATAAACCAAAGAGGAGAAAGTTTGGTGTCATTAAATCCCTCAAAAGAAAGTTAAACTCATCTTCTGAAGTTGCAATCAAATCTCAAAAATAATCCGCTTTAAAACCGATTGGCTATGGCCAGCCACCTTGCAGTTAGTTGAGACAGAGCTTTCTTTTGAGAGGGTTCTCGTGCCTGATACAGACAGGTGAGTAATTCGCACCAGAACTCTACAAATTCCCGAAACTCAGGAGCATCAGATGGAGGCGTTTTGAAAAACTTTTGTTTTGTTGCTGAGTTTCTTTGAAACATTTTGGAATCGATCACTCTGCTCTTCTTAAAGAGATAAAAAAATGTGGATACCCCGTATCTGGATATCAGATCAAAACAATCACTCAATTCCACAATATTTTTCTTTTCGTATCCAGTAAATTCTAAATCATCCCCATACTCCTGAATCATTAAGGCGTCCAAG
The DNA here is from genome assembly GCA_023213065.1 of Komagataella ulmi. NCBI lineage: Eukaryota > Fungi > Ascomycota > Pichiomycetes > Pichiales > Pichiaceae > Komagataella > Komagataella ulmi. The sequence goes on from JAKWAZ010000001.1 coordinate 2,793,725, forward strand.
GAATCAAGTGCGACCATTTTAATTTCGGAATAGACCGTTGCAATGGCATCCTCTATAGACGTATTATCAGCTGGACGTGCCTTAGGTTCATAGTCAGTGATTTCATGATCATCATTACTGACGTCTAATAGTCCTCTATTCTGAAGCTCCTGAAATGTGGTAGACAGTATGAGTTCTGCAGTCATACCTGTGCGATAAGAAACCGTTAGCACTTGATTTGTGAGAGCCATATTACACAAGTTCTTATCATTTGACAATAGAACAACCAAGCTGGATCTGTATTCGCTCTGGAGATACAAAGCACAATCTAAAATGGAAGCGTCTGGAGTCAAATCTCGTTCTATCCTTTGGTACAATTTTTGGCCCTTGACTATAGGATCATTGTTCGCCAAATGGGTATAAATCCAGTCTACAGCCGATCTAGCAAGCATACCTACATTGAGACCATCTTCCTTTCTAGTACTAGACTTTAAACCGTCTAGTTCTGCTATTGTTGTTATGGGGATCACAATCTTTAAGTGGGTGCTCATTTGCTCATTGACGAGAGCGATATTGTGAATTTGTGATAACAGCTTGAGATGCGATAGGACAAAGTTGGTATCAGCTATGAACAAAATAGAGTGCTCATATGTGTCGTCCTTACTTTGTTTGTATCTAGAGCCTAAATCCTTTTCAATGCTGAGTACAAAATCATTCGTTAATCGTTGGTTATTAACGTAATTGGTGATAGTCTGAAGTTCAGATCCATCTTCAATGTCCATAAAATCTGATTGATCCTGCTGATTCATAGTGGTAATCACAAAACCATCGCTTTGTGACGATGGAAAGTAAAGCTATGGAGGATAATGAGGTTAGTAGGCAAGAAATCATGCTCGCGCAAGGACATCGATAGGTGTCTTTCTGAGGTGTTCCCTACGCTCGCTTCATCGATCTGTCAACCTGTTTACACCTCATCTCCAAACAACAATGGTAAAGTCCACCTTGATTTTTAGAAACGACGGTATGTTGCAATCCCAGGAGTTTTCAGCACATGACAATCAAATAACTAACTTTTCGTTAAGGCCTTCCTTTGTCAGCCACCGTGGATGATGACCAGACCCAAAACCTGACAGAACAAAAGAACCAAGCCAAAGCCATAGTAAACAAGGTTAATTCGAATTCTGCTACAGAAGCTAGCATTAGAAGTGGAAATTACACCATCCATTACCTTCTTAGAGAATCTATTGTATTTTTGGTGATTGTGGATAAGTCTTTTTCAAGAAACCTTGCATTCGCATATTTGCAAGAGATTGCCAATGAATTTATTAACTCTCACGGGACCGCTGCATTAAGATCCGACACAAGACCGTACCAGTTTGTCTCATTTGACTCGTTCATGAGCAAGACTAAGAAGTTGTACCAGGATTCTAGAACCCAGTCGAACCTGGATCATTTGAATAATGAACTTAGCGACGTGAAGCGTATTATGACCAAAAACATTGAAGATCTTTTGTACCGTGGAGAGTCTTTGGACGATATGTCTGATCTTTCATACAATTTGAGGGCTGAATCAAAAAAGTATAGAAAAGCAGCTCGAAGAATCAATTTGGAGGCCCTCATAAAACAGTACGTTCCAGTTGCAATGGTGGGCATTTTCTTTGTATTTATAATATGGTGGTTCTTCCTGCGCTGAAGCAGGATTATTGGTGATTACTAGTGGAGAAAAGATGGAAGAAAGTTTCACCGAGATCATCGGGCCTTTCTTGACAAATAACAAACAGAAAGTTGGATAGGGCACACACAAATGATAATGGATATATTTAATAGTCTTTTCAACCTTGCTTCCATGTATTTATGTACTTTAACTCTTCATTTGGACTCTTCTCCTCTCTTCAGCGTGTTCAGTACATGCTTATATTCTCGTTTACGTAATGCAGCCCTTGCTTAAGCGAGAACTTACTATCAGAAATTCATTCTAGTCCTCTATCACTATCGCACAAATGCCCCCTATACGAGACCTTTTGCCAGGTTTCAAGTTTGAAAAGATCCTCAATTCGGATCCACAGACAAAATCTATTGTCTTACTTGGAAAAATAGCTGAACAAGACGCTATTGTATCATTAGAGAAGTCGCATTTCCAATTCAACGATCTCCAACTAAATTCACTCTTTGAATCGGATAATGGTGTCATTGGCCAGCGGATCAGAGACATAAACATAAATGATGTCTATCATTGGGGAATGTGTGTCGTGGATCAAGATTTAGAAACGGCTCCTTCTGCAAAGATCAATGTGATTTACCCTGCAACCGAAACGCATTTGAAAAAGTATGCTGCTCAACAGTACCACCTGATCAAAGAAACTCCAGAAGCATACCAACAAATTGTGGAGCCCTACATTAAAACTATGAAGGGAGATCGTATCCAATGGGTTCGTAACATTCTCTTCAACAACTACGAAGCGGATAAGATCCTACTCAGAGATCCTGATCCAAAAACTGGATTCGTTGTCTTACCGGACATGAAGTGGGATGGGGATACGTTAGATTCTCTATATTGTGTTTGCATAGTTAACAGGGAAGACATTTCTTCTGTCAGAGATCTAAATCATTCTCACGTTTCATGGCTCAAAGGTTTGAACGAATCTCTCCGACAAACAATTTCGGTACGATATAGTATTCCAAGAACCCAATTGAGACTTTTCGTCCACTACCAGCCTTCATATTATCACTTCCATATACACATTGTGAACATTAGACACCCAGGATTGGGAGACGGTATTGCTGTTGGGAAGGCAATTTTACTAGAAGATATCATTGAAAATTTGGACTCAGCCAAATCTGAAAGCTATGCTCTCAAGACTCTCCACTATGTACTCGGAGAAAACCATAATTTATGGAATTTGGGTCTAAAAGACCATACCGTTTGAATAGTTATTATATAAGCACCAACATTTACCGCGATTCACATCTTTCCTACCCCATCCCACCTCTTCAACAATATCTAGTGTATCACCTAGACAATGAACACCGGTACCCCGTCGCAGTCGTCAGCTGGCTCATGGTCCGCACACGCAACAGGATCACTGACGAATTCTAAACTCAATGAAAATCGAAGTGAAAAAATATTTCAACAACTTGATAATTTAGAGAAAGATCTTTCGAAATTGGTCACATCAATCAACAAATTCCAACCGTCCAAGGAAGCTGCCCATAGACTTGTCTCTGACGTGGATGAACTGAATTACACAATAGATGACCTTTTATACATTCATGACAAGCGTCGGAGTCAAGTTTTGAACCAAGAGGTCGAAAACAGACATTTGAATAAGAGCATGATAAGCATTATGATAGGGCTGACTGAATGTCGTAAAGAACTCAAAAGATTACCAAATCTTACAGAAGAACAACTAGAAAAAGTGTACATAGAGAAGTTGAAAAGAGAGATGAATGATGGTGATGTCGATATGGATGCTCCCATTAAACCACCACCACCCTCAGCGGAGGAGAATCTAAAGGATGTGGAGACGTTACTAGAATATGCTATGAAATTATCCAAATTTTCCAAGATTCCTGCTAGTGTAGATCCAAACACTTTGAACCCCAGAAACTTCATATGGCCTGGCGAAGACTCTATGCGTAGAGGAATGTTAGCATTGGCATCGATACACCATGAACGTTTGGTTGAAACCCTAGATGAGTCCACAATTAACTCAGGAGGAGAAGCAACTATCAATAACGAACAAGAGGTCGCAAAAACTCCCATTTCGTCTAAAAGTACTAATGAACATAAAAACATCGCCACAAGGGGACCCAAGCAAGAGGCTGATGCCCAAGCAGCCATCGATGGTCTGGATTTGTTCGACTCAGACGAGGATTTATAGTCGGCGAAATATCATCGTCGAAAACGTTAGTCATTTTTGAAAGACCTAATGTTCCCCATGATTTTACCAATATCGTTACTCAAGGAGTCCAGAGCTTCGTAGAGAGCTTGCTTTTCCTCCTCCTCAATCAACGAGAAGTCTTTTGAGGTGCGGAGCTTCTGTAGCTCGTCAATCTTGTTCATTAATTCATCATAATCTTCTTTAGAAAAATCAATTTCAGGAAGAATGATTGGTTGGTTAAGCTCTTCTTGATTGTCATATTCGGGAATAAGAGAAGCATCCGATGCGTTAGGATGCACGGTGATGGTATCTTTCTTTGGTGCAGATACAGTTTCAGATTCCTCTTTACTCTTGAGATGGTACTTTCTCAGAAATCCTGTGACACTGCTGGAAAATGGGCCTTTGAATGCAAATAATATTATTCCGATGGCGATATGAGGCAAAAAATATACCGAACTCCAAGCTTTGATGGATTTCTTAAACTCGAGGATGACGAATGGTTGAACCAAGTATCCAAAAGCTAGGTGAGTAACAATCCAACTAACAATATCGTACAAGGTTTTATACCTAGTAACAGGTTCGGCATCTTTGGTGGTAAATATTGGTCTGAAATTTCTTCTAAAAATCTTTCCTATTGTCTGATAAAAAGCTCCAGATACGAAGCTCAAGTAGTATCCTGGTTTTGTTCCATGCCAGAAAGCGGAAGTAGCAAAGGTTAACAGCGTAGATAGAAACCCTGGTTTGTTGTTCTTGGCGCTTCTCAAATAGATAAAGTTCTTTAGCCACTTGTTAGTATTCATGTTCCAAGCTTCCAGACATGTGCGGACGTTTTGACCAGTTTCGAATTCCCACGGAGCTATATTTTGCACTCGGTTCCAATAGAACTTGCCTGTAGAGGCATCGTAACCATTATAACCAATTCCAACAAGAATACAGCACCCCTCAGATATCAACCAGACTGCATAGTACTTTAATCGATAAGTGAATCCTAATATCGTGAGGACGATGCCTTTGATTATCAATGGCTTTTGTTTGTATTCTTCAGTGAATAAGTAATCAGTTGTGATGTACTTGAGAGATGTAATCCAAATTGCGGCCCAAGCAGCACCTTGGACTACTTTGGCAAAAGCAACACGGCCGCTTTTTGGAATCATTCTCTTTCTTCTTTTTCCTGGGCGTTTTGTATCAGGAACATCACTAAACAATTCGGTGTTGATAAAATTTTGGTAATCTGAGTAGTCGAAACTGGGACCTGTTAGCAAACTTGGAAAAAAAAAGGCATAACCCAAAAAGCTTAATATTGAGGGATGTTCGACAACGACTCTTGATCTCTGGTATGTGTTTAATTTCTCTTGGAAAGCTTTGGGGTCACGTTTCAAAAGTTTCCCATCACGGTAGGACCAAGCAAATGAGGACAGCTTCATCACAAGTACCATTTGAGCACCTGTGATGTCAATTTTTGTTGGATCGTACTCTGCTTGCCAAAACTGAGCCTTTAAATGATTGATACACAAATGTCCCATGAGAAATGCTAGGTTGAACCATGGCATCAAATCCGATTTCAAATATCTGGTAATAAGGTAGGTAAAAGTGGTGCTAATTAAAAGGGTAGCAAATCCCCCTTTGAGTTCCAAAATGATAAAAATGTAAAAGAAGGACACCCCAATGACCACTAGATTCTTCAGGGTATACTTGTTGTCAGGAAGTCGTTTGAAGAGGGCACTCAAGGGAAAACTTAAGAGCAAACACATGACAATCTTTGTGGATTCTTCATCCAGACCAGTCGAAGCGGCCATGGATCGAATCTGGTCTTGCACCCATTGAACCATGGTTGTTTAGTTGCAATGGTATAGTAGGGTTGCACTTAAAGGGAAGGTAGAGAGAGAGCTTGGATTATGATCTCTGATTTCGAGAGTAATGATTATGTAAAACTGGTCATGGGATGTAAGTGCAGCAGCAGTAACTGAAGGGCCCAATTACGGAAGTGGAAGGTGCTCAATTGCAATAGAGTAGTTCGGCCACCTGACTGTACCCTGTCTACTAAGATCATGGGCAACGTAAAGCCTTTACTAAGGTTGCTTCTGTGATCATCCACCTCTCCTCCACCTTTCCCTCGAAATTTATCAGTCATCTTAGCTACTCAGGATACAATCTTCGGCATATATCTACTGGAGAACCTCTGAGCACATTGTAGGTAATCTTCACGTCTTACCGGTCTCAGAAAATGTTGGCAAAAGGAGCTAGAATCCAGCGTTTCAAAGGTACCTCGTGGGTGAGTTCTAGAACGTTTTTGAACTTGGGCCGTTTAGCCCAAAACTCTGAGCTTAAGGGAAACGGACAGCAGTACGTGGTCAGAAAAACATTCCATCAACCTGTAAGCGTTGTTTATAATGTTATTGCCAACGTAGACAAGTATCATGAGTTTATACCCTACTGTGAAGCAAGCTTTGTCAACTCAATAGACTCCAAAGGTGAGCCCACAGAAGCTGGATTAACCGTTGGATTCAAATCATTTGACGAGACATTTCTCTGTACATTAAATTGTCAAAAAGACAAACAAGTCATTGCCAAATCAATCACCCATTCCTTATTTCATAACCTCCTCACTGAATGGAATGTCACTGAGGCTAGCTCCTCTAAGACAAACGTTGAATTGATCCTCAGCTACGAATTTAAAAGCGATCTGTACAACCAAATCAGCGCATTGTTTGCAGCAAAGGTCACATCAATCATGATAAAAGCATTTGAAAAGAGAGCCTATACTAAGCACAAGCAATCTTGTAAATAAAGACACTAGAACAGCTCATTAGCTTACATAAGACACCACACCGCACCATTTATGTTGTTCACAACCTCCAAACATCTAATAGTATTCCATATAGACAACAATCATCACATACTAATATCCATGTCAGATAGCTTGTTTGGTTCTAACATTTTGGAATCCGAGGATCCCTGGGCTGAGCCAGGAGCCTTCTCTGGTAGCAAACTAAATGCAAGTGAGTTTAAGCCAGATTGGCATCCAAGTAGTGCCACCGACATACAAACTCCGGAGGATCCCTTAGTTGATCCATTTAAGCAGGAAGATGTCTTCATTAAGTCCACCTTTGAAGAGCCTACTGGTAGCAGATCCATAGAGGCTGTTAAATCAGCTGAAATTGATTCGGAGGCGGGCGAAGCAGACGTTGAAATTCCCAATCTTTGGAGTGATGTCGTCCAAGAGTTCAATCCATTATCACCACATAACAATTCCAGTAATCATATGGTCACAGTGAAAGAAATCCCAGAAAAACAAGGATTACTTTTCAAACACATTAATTACTTGGTAACTCATAATATTAAGTTCTCTGGTGAATATTTAAAGCATGCTGAGCAGAATTCTCAAAACAAAAAAGGTGAACTCAAGGTGATTAGACGATATAGTGATTTCAGTTGGCTCTTGGAAATCCTCCTAAAGAAATATCCATTTAGAATGATCCCAGATCTTCCACCCAAAAAATTTAGCAGTGAGTATATTCTTTTTTTTGATTCAGTTGTTTCATAAACTTGGTCCAAATACTAATTATCCATAGTAGGCGCTACGTCATCTTCCAACGATTCTCTATTTTTACAAAAAAGAAGAAGAGGTTTACAAAGATTCCTAAACCAGATTATCCATCATCCTGTTTTAATCAAGGAACCGCTAGTGATCATGTTCTTGACTGTACCCAACGATTTTACAAACTGGAAGAAAATTGCAAACATTGACACTAGCGACGAGTTTGAAGGAGTGAAAGTAAGGATTCCTACACGTTTCAGATTGACTCTTGACAAACTGTATTTAAACGACGAAGCTCACGAAAGTCAAGAAGAGTATGAGGAGGATCGTGCCGGCGCAGTAGCCAATGAGCACGCTATTAACTTACAGACGACTTTCAAGAATATTGAGCACGTTTGGGATGAAAATCCCACTAATTACCACAATAAAGACTTCATGGATAATATCAATCTAATTACAATAAACTTGGGCAAAATACATGAAATCTGGACAAAACTTTGTATCCTCGTTGAAAGGACTGAAAGAAGAGAGCATGCTCTTGCTTTGGATAAAGCAAGGTTTGGTGATTTTCTGGGAATTTTCATCAAACACAACCATACAGTTTATGATCTGAATAACCTTGCAAATCCAAAAATCATCAAACATCAACGTCCGAACGAAGAACAACAGAATCTGGGAATCATAAACAATATCCTGCTTTCGGTGACCAATTTAACCAAAAAATCAAAAGAACTCAAAGATGAGGAGCTAAAGATTATTGGCTCCGATATTTTAGAGTCGTTTAAAAATTATCAAGATTATATTAGTTCTTTACATTTCCTTTTTGACCGGTTGAAGGAATACCATCAAATATCTTCCAGAGATGTGTCATTCCTACTTTCAAGGATAGATAAATCTAACGCAAGGTTACTACAGATCAAATCAAAATCAGATGTAAAGGGTTCAGATGTTGACAGGCTAATTACCAACATACAGATGTCTCATGATGAAATTCTCAAGATAATAACCCGCATTATCCTTATCAAGAAGTGTGTCATGAATGAGTATAAAATGTTCCAGACTACTAAATATCTAGTCTCCGAGATTTTGCAAGATTTCTTCACGAAAAGGGTGAAATACAGTGACTTACAGCATGAAGCGTTGGTGAAGTGTTTCCATGATTTACAGGATCTTCCTTTGAAATAGATACTATTGAATTCTTTATGCTACTTTCTTGGAAGTGTTGGTAAAACCAACACCCTTTACTGTGGCTACCAAATAATCTTCTTCAGCATCTTCGGGGCTGGGTTTGAAAAGGAACTGGGTGTTAAAAACACTTTTGATATCTCTTAACATGGTAACCAATTTAGCATCGATTTGACTTTTGTGAATTTTTAATCTACCAATATCTTCCTTTCCAATCGTCATATATGTCAACGCCAATGGTAATTGATTCCTTCCAATCACTCCACTGTTTTCCAATAGTTCCAAAAATTTATAACTGGTGGCTTCACCGATATCTTCAGGTGTTTCTCTTGCCAATCCTATATCTTCGATGCAATATCTCCAGTTCTTTCCCTTTTTAGATTCAGAGAATAATGTCAACCCAAAACCAGGAGATTTTCCCGAAGTTTCACCTCTCCATACATCCGTTGTGATATTGACTTCACATCCAATGGTGTTTCGTAACACATCTCTGACAGAGCTCACAATTCTATTGACAATACTGGGACTGACTCTAGTACAATAGGCGATACCTCTGATAGATGAAATTTTGTTAATTTCCAAAGCATGAATCGTTATTGGCTGAGGTATCAAAGAGTTGCAAAGGAGATGTACTTCCCCACCTCCTAGTGGTGGAGATCCTCTTTTCAACGTATGTATACTGCACTCTCTGACTCCAAAGTTCTCCATCACGGGCAGGAGACCCCATTTCAATAAATCGACTCCAACATCTTCTTTTGACGAAGTTAGACCTTTAAACACGATAGAGAATTTTTCCTTAGAAAATGGGGCCAGAAACAGCATGTACTCAATGAAATATCCCACCGGCTTGCTTACCGGACAATCATGGGTTATTACCCCTCCTATAATTATTCCGGGTCTGTATATAACTGTGGTACCTGTGTAAGAAATCTCGATAACTGAACCGTTAGTGACTTTTTCTAAGAGTCTTAGAAATGAAACTTCATAATCTCTGAGACCAGGATTCAATTCATGTGACCGTATCTTCTCAATTTTGATTGGTTTTCCAGCTAGAGTGGAAAGGATGAGCCTCAACCTAAAGTTTTCATGGCCCTGAAAAGTGATTATTTGCCCCTTAGCCATGTACGCTGAAATTGGAGATAGGGTGCAAAGTTATTAAACATTTTTTTCTTAGTAGACATTTTTTTTTTTTAAAATATATGATTACATAATGATTACATAATATCATCGTTGAGGGGTCGAATTAACTGTTTACAGTAAATTGGAAGCGGGTCATTTATTCTATCAAGTGCACATGTTTGGATCGCAAATGAAACTGCTTCATAGCGTTATCTTTATCCCCCCCCTTCCTCACCGTTATTGTATTGCTAATTTTGCCTTGAGATAGAACTATTACCCGGCCCACCTGGATCGCTCTCGAACGCTACAAGAACCAAAATCTTCGTTTATACTTTGTTACGTAAACAGCCATCAACAGTTGATTTGACCAACAAACACAATGTCATCGACTCCAGATGGGTCAACTCCAGATGTTAACAGTGGAAAGAGAGCATCGGATCAAATTGACGCTGGCGGAGAGTATAAACGTGTTAAAGTAGAGCGAGGCAATCTTTCTGAAAACGTTGATTCGGGGTTGATTGACATGAGCAATTCTGCTGGAACGTCGTTAGATATTCCCACTCCTGATCAATTGAATCCAACAAACACTGGAGTCCAAACCCCCTTATTGTATCAGCCACGCGAATCAATGTCAGCACATTCTCTCTCGCTTCCGGGAGAGACAAGTGTGGGCGGCTCTACTGGTATTACCAGGGAAAATACGCCTCTAGCTAGACCGGACGTTTCTGTCTCGCAAAGTTCATCACAGTTACATCAAAGGAATGAATCGTTCCCCGGGTTAAGTGTCAGCAAGAGTAGTACGTCTTTGAATAAAGATACAACATTTGATAACCGTAAGCGACCTTTGGGAAACAATGGAGCTAACCCCAATGCACAGAAATCCTCAGATCCAGAAAAATTATCTGATGCATTGACTGCAGCAGGTGTAGACCTGAAGGAGGAGGAGAGTTTATTATCTCAATCTACTGTGATACAACAAAGTAGGAGGCAATTGGGTACCCTGAGTTCATTTCTCCACCCAGTGCATCTAGCAACTTTTATGAGACGAGTCATGGAGAACAACGGACTAAGAAACTATGTGGATCATGACACGGAACTTTTATCCTACATGTCCTCTGCGTGCGAAGGATTTATGGCCGGCATCTTGACAGATTCTGTTCTCCTTGCGAACCACCGCAAGCGACCCATCAAGTCCAAATTAAAACATTCCACTACTCCTAGATCGGACGTGTCAAAAGTTTTGAGAGACATAGCAACAAAGCAAAAAGAGAGAGAAGAACAACGGGTGCAAAAGAGAGTTACGTTGGACATTGAGGGACAGGAAGATGATGGGAAATCTAAGCAGGATAATGAGGAAGTCTTACACCGAGCTGCAAACGCCACAGCCATGATGATGACCTCTAAATCAAAAAAGAAAAAATATAGTTGGATGAATGCTGACTCAGGCGCACAGGGGGGTAAAACGAACTCTGTTCTTGCCAGAGGAGACTCTGGTATTCGCTATAGAGATGCCAGGGAAGAGCCCGGGCTTGTTCTCAGAGACCTATTAGGAGCATTAGAAGGTAGAAGGATGTGTGTTGCAAACACTGTAGTCAAAGGATATGCCAGAATGAACGATTAAGAAATCATAGGAGCTGTATAATAGTAAAAAATGATACTAGTGGGGGATATCCCGCACTTGTTAAAGGTTTACTTTCCTCATCGCGCGAACACAACTTAACTAGTCTTCTCTTAGGATCAACCACACCCTTGATACTGACTGCATCATGTCTGAAAGGAAGGCCATCAACAAGTATATCCCTGCGGACTTTGATCCTTCCCAAATTCGGCGGATGAAAAAGAAAAAGAGCACAGCTCTACCAACGGTGAGACTGATGGCTCCTTTTTCAATGAAATGCTCTAATTGTGGAGACTATATATCCAAATCAAAAAAATTCAACGCCCGTAAGGAGACCACAAACGAGGATTACTTAGGCGTCAAGATCATAAAGTTCCACTTTAGATGCCCTCTATGTAGTGGGGAGATCGTGTTCAGAACTGACCCCGTCAATGCAGATTATGTGGTAGAGAAAGGAGCAGTACGAAATTTTTTGCGATCTAATGTCAAGGAACCAGAAAAGTTGGAGACGCTGGAAGAAACATTGGACAGGTTAGAGAGACAAGCAGAACAGGATAAAAAGGAAGAATTAGCCAAGCAGAAGGGAATCCACAAGAAACTGAACGACCCAGATGAGGACATAATAGTGCAAGTAGAAAAGAAAATGATAGAACAGCGAGAAGAGCAAAGGCGGATGGATGAGCTCGATGACCTCAGATCAAAAAATGCCCGAATAGAGAGAATAAAACGATCTGACATATCACTGGAGGACAGGATTTTAAACGATGACGCTGAGTCTGTGGAAAAAGAAATTGCTTCCAGAGCTCGGGAAGCCTTTGAGAATCAACGACCATCAGAAACAACTCGCACAGGTGATGAATTCTCAACTAAGGAGGAGAAGAGCATGAAATTGACAATCACTGCTCCTAAGCGGGCTTCGAGAGCCCTAATTAATTCACTTAGTGGTAATAACGAAAAACACAACGGTATGCCAAGATTGTCTCTTGGATATTCTTCTGATTCTGAGTGATAGCGAGTGTTATTCCTCACTATCTGGAGAGCCGCCTCAGTTCCTCACAAGAACCACACTTTTAGTAAAGTCACGTGTTATCGTCTATATGGAAAAGTTCCATAATATTTCCAATCATAGATAGGGGCCAGGGAAGAATAAGCTGTATATTGCTGCGGACCCTTGATGCAAGTCTTTCATCATTAGTGCCTAAAGCTATGAATGCGGAGAATGCTGGATCCACATCGCAGTTTTTTAATGAGTTGGTTCTGACAACGTATATAAGAGGCATACGCGTCCCGCTCAGCTATTAGCAAGCCACCATGAGTAGTCAGGGCTCTTCTGAGATTAAACAAGAACACGCAGCAGTTGCTGATTCGGTGAACTCTACCGATGATGGATATCAAGTTTTAACCATCATCAATAGAGAAACCCGTGAAACTATCGTTATCAAGAAAGACTGGACTGATGAAGAAGAGCAAAGACTCGTTCGTAAATTGGACTTTATTATTACCCCACTAATATTCTTTGGATTTTTCCTGCTACAACTTGACAGAGGTAACATTGCAAATGCATATACTGACGTTAACTTGATTAATATGTTGGAGCTGAACAACTACCGAATTAATATCGCAAGTGCATTATTTTCGTTAGGTATTGTCATTTTTGAGATACCCTTTAACGTCGCTCTTCAGAGAGTTAGTCCTTCAGTGTTTTTGAGTTTTCAGATTTTTGCTTGGAGTTTGGTTGCAACTCTTCAAAGTCAGTTCACCAACTTGGCAGGATTTTATGTCACCAGATTTTTGGTGGGTGCCTTGGAAGCCGGTTATATCCCTGGTTGTCTTTATTATCTCAGTACGTGGTACAAGAGATCTGAACTAGGTTTAAGACATACTTTGTTTTTCTATGGTAACCTTACCGCCTCAGCTACCAGTGGATTAATTGCTGCCGGTATTCTGAGAGACCTTTCTGGTGTTGGTGGTATGAGTGGATGGCAATGGATCTTCTTCGTCGAAGGAATAGTCGGTGTTGGATTTGCGTTTATATTCTTTGCATTTTTGCCCGATACCGCCAACCACCCCGCTGCATTTTGGAATAGAAAATGGTTTTACTTCACCAAAGAGGAAGCTAGAATTTTACGTGACCGAATCTACGTTGACGATCCTGCAAAGTCCGTTTCTACTAGAAAAACTAACCACAAAGATGTCTGGGAAACTTTTAAGAAACCAATTCCTTGGTTGCATGTGTTGATCACAATTTCTTCTATGCAGACCACTGCTGCGTTATCAAGTTATATCCCACTTATTATCAGATCTATGGGCTTTGGTGTATTCGAATCCAATGCCAGATCTTCCATTCCACAGTGGTGTTCGATGGTACTAATTTTGCTTTTGAGTATCTCAAGTAAACATATCAAGCCCAGAGGTGGTTCGATTGCATTTGTGTTGATTTGGCAATTGGCTGCACAAATTGCTCTTAGAGAGCTTCCAGCTACTGCTTCTCCAACTGCAAGATTTACCGCACTGTGTTTCCTGGTGACTGCAGTTGCTAATGGTCACATTTTGAATACCTCCTGGTTGAGTGTCAATATAAAAAGTCCCAGGGAGAGAAGTGTCGCACTTGCTATGCTTATCATGGCTGCCAATATTGGTGGTATCTGTGGTGGTCAGATCTTGCGAGACAATGATAGACCGTTGTATAGAAAGGGATTCCTGGCTCTTATCATCTTGGACGTGTTTTCGGTTTTGCTTGTGTTTTTTACCATTTGGTATTACTACAACCTGAACAGCAAACTTGAAAAGCTACATGGAAAGGAAGAACTAGTTGACGAAGACGAAGAGAAGAAAACAGAAACGGTCGAATCATTGCATGAAACGGTCTATGTCGGCTTCAACACATCCGAGGTCATGGATAAGGAGGAGGAAGAAAACACTTTCGTCAGAAAGCCTAAGTACAGATATATTCCATAGGCTAATCTAATTGTTATGCTCTAGTTTTTTATTTTTGTATCACCAGTATCCTCAGGACCCCTAGTATTACATTGATAATGTAGTAGGCGATGGCGCGTGCGTTCAACACGATAGCACGATAGGCCAGAGGACTTTTTATAGATTAGAATCGTGTTCCTACCCTTGCTTGCAAAGAGTGGCTTTTTCGGGGTTTTCTCTCCAGTCATGGCTTTGTAGTAAATTTAATGTGCGTCGGGTTTTGCCTAACTTGGATTTTCAGTGTATTTGAACAGATTTTCATTGGGAGAACACCACAGTTGGCGCCACATATTTCTGAGCCAGAAGCAACGAGTGTTCACGTGCATGAAAACTGATACTATCTCAGAGAGGCGCCAAAAAAATACGTTGTAATCACGTCTGGAGCACAGCGCTCTTAACACTTGCGATTTTTTTTTCTGATTCTCCAGGCAGATCCAAACCGCTTATATAATCTGCTTCTGATCTGTACCCAAACACCATAGAGATATCTCGCGACAATGTAAACAAACATAAACATATTACAGAAAGATTTGGGGGGCTACTTTGACCGTTGAATGGATTTCACTTTCGTTGTATCTGAAGCTCTCACCGAGTTTCAGGCCACAGAGAAGGGCCAGCTTACTTTGGAAGATTCACATTCAAAATTGGAAGAGGTCACCGATGTGTTGGCCCTTTCCCCAGAAGCGATAGGTAGATCCGAGATCTTTGATCTATTGAAAGATTTGGTGCTGGCATCCCCAACGTTGACCCAAAAACAAAGAGACCAAATCGGTTATTTGATCTGTTCTACTATTAGCAGTATTGCCAAGAACTCGTCAACTTTGATTGAGAGCGGCGAAGTTGATTCCTTTCCTGTCTATAAAAAATATTTGGAACTCTATGGGTTTCTAATGCATTGTCATTTGACTTTTCTAGCCTTGGAAGATCATTCAGCCGCAGTGACTACACAGAAAATTCGAAAGGCTACGAAAAAGGACATTGATCTTTTCAAGAACCACTGCTTGCAGTTGGAAAATGCTCTGGAAGCTACATGTACCGTATTTGGCGTGAATCTTGAGAGATTGTTTGAAACAACCCCAGAAAGAGACTTATTTGTCAACTTATTTACCAGACCGGTTTATCTACTAATGGAAAGTGAACAGCGAATTAAAGTTACGTCTGTGAAGCTTCTCATTTTCAAAGTCATCTGTATTGGAATCAGAAACCACGGCCATGCTCCAGCTGCTGAAAGTTCAATACTACAGAATTTGACCTATTTCCTGCATTTAGCCGTTATTATGGCTGAGTTGCTGGATAGCTTGAGCGAACAATATAACTACAGCCAATTGACCGATGAGATACTTAGAAGCGTTTCCCTAAAGGAGTTCAATCCAAACGATGCCAATGGCCCACGTTCTATCTCTTTGTTCATAGCCAGATTATCTGAGTTAAATCCAAGGTTGGTTTTACGTCAAATGACATTTATAGCACAGTTGTTAGATAATAGCTCTCACATGTTAAGATGTGCTGTTGTGGAAGCTTGTGGTAATATTGTTATAACTTTAGCCAAGGACGATATCAGTTTAGAAAACCACCAATCTCAAATTGAGACTTTGCTAAAGCTGTTGGAACAGAGATTTTTGGACCAGAACCCTTATGTGCGTACCAAGGCAATTCAAGCATTGTTAAAACTCTGCGAACTGAAGGAAAGATTTTCTAGAAGGCGTTACAGGTTTTTGAAGTTAGCTGTCAGATCTCTGAACGATCGTAATCCGTTAGTCCGTCGGAATGCAATCAAATTAATATGCAAAGTGATACTGACTCATTCTTTCTCTGCGATGCATGGCCCCCAACTTAGTCTTTCTGTATGGCAAAAGAGACTTGTTGATATCCAAGAACAGATAAATAAATTGGACGGCTCTTTCTCATCTGAACTTATCCCAACAGGGGATGCTAATAATACTACCATCAATCTAGAGCAGGAGGAGCAAGATTTTGAAGGAGATATCACAATGCGCACAATAGAGGAAGACACTGCAACGCCAATTCCTGAATCTTCTGAGCACGACGATGCAGATAAAGATAAACACAATGAAAATGAAGTCGTTGACTACGAGGCGCTAAACAAACTCAAATTGACGCATCAATATTATAAAGATGCTATCAAGTTTATCAAGACAGTCCATAGAGGTACCAAATTGGCAGCTGTAATTCTTTACTCGAAGAATAGAACAGAGGTTCTAGAAACAATGGATTTCTTTGTTTTAGCTGATGCGTACGGGATAGAGACAGCTGAACTTGGAGTGAAGAAAATGTTACACCTAGTTTGGCTCAAAAATAACAACGACGAAGGTACAAGTGTATCTTCTCATCTAATGGAATGTTACAAACAGTTGTTTTTTACTACACCTGCCACTGCCACTCCAATGGAAAAGGCCACTTACATTGCGAGCAACTTAGTTGCATTGACAAAGTCAGCATCCGCTTCAGATTTAGCATCTTTAGAAAAGCTTTTGTGCATGATGTACGCTAGTACTGAGAATGATCTGATTGACGATAACACAATAAAGGTGTTATGGAGAATATATCAGACTAAGGACAATAGCGTCTCTATAGAGCAGAAGCATGGCTCAATCATAATTCTCAGCATGCTTTCATTAGCTGATAATCAAATTGCACTGAGAGGTCTAGATCCATTATTAAATATTGGTTTGGGGGTTGATAAAGTTGAAGATATGATTTTGGCTAGATTCTCATGTGTAGCTATTCAAAGGATGGTGCCTCAGGGTAAAAAAACTAAACACGAGAAATTCACACTAGAGAGAAAAGATGAAATAATCAATAGGCTTGTCGATGCAGCAGTAATGTATTCTGAAGATGGTGAATGGTACGGTGCAGCTGAGCATGCTCTCAACGCAATTTTCATCATTTCTTCTCATCCTGTTGAAGTTGGTTCTAATTTATTGAAGAAAAAAATTGAGACAACTTTCGGAGACGTACCTCAAGAAAAGACAAGAATACGAAACCTGACACAACTACTATTTTTGGTTGGTCATATCTCTATCAAAACAATCGTCTATCTTGAAAGGTGTGAGGCAGAATTTAAGCGTCGAAAATTGGAAGCTAGTTCCTCACAAAGTAAAGAAAAGCCGGATGAGAGTAAAGAAGTAGAGAATGAATTGGAAATGATAGGGGGAACTTCTGAAGATGATTTTTCTGATGCAATTGCTTTTATCAAAGAGAAAGAGCTACTATTCGATGAAAATTCTTTACTTGCAAAATTTGGCCCACTTGTTAAAGAAATTTGTGCTAATAACCTTGAGTATCAAAACACGGAACTTCAAAGGTCTGCAGTATTGTGCCTAGAAAAGTTCATGTGCGTTTCTTCCAAATTTTGTGAAGAGAATCTTCCACTTTTGATCACTATCATGGAAAAATCCCCCGATCCTATTATTCGAAGTAATGCAGTATTGGGTCTTGGAGACATGGCAGTATGCTTCAATAATTTGGTTGATGAGAATACTGATTTCCTATATCGTCGACTTCACGATGATAATATCATGGTACAACGTACATGTTTAATGACCATAACTTTCTTAATTTTAGCAGGCCAATTGAAGGTCAAAGGGCAGCTGTCAACCATGGCCAAATGTTTGGAAAATGAAGATCAAGGAATATCTGACATGTGTAAACTATTTTTCACTGAACTTGCAGCCAAAGACAACGCTATTTACAATGGATTTATAGATATGTTCAGTGGACTTACAAACGATAAAACTCTTGAAAAGGACGCAATGAAGAGAATCATCAAGTTCTTAGTTCCATTTATTGGCAAAGAGAGACACCAGAAACAATTGGCCCAAAAGCTGTTGCATCGTCTTGAAAAAGTGGAGACCGAAGATCAATGGAACGATGTGGCGTTTGTGTTACAGTCACTCCCCCTGAAGAGCAATGAACAGGTTCAAGAAGCACTTTCGGAAGGATTTAAGGTAGTACAGGCTAGAACTTGACTTATAGACAGGCCCTAAAGGCATAAATTAAATTAATAAATAAAGATGTCTATGCTTAATGGGCTCTGAAAAATTCTTTTGGATCTGTGAGAGAATTATCCGACACTACACCCAACATGGAATCTAATGGCAACTGCTTGGAAAAAACAATCTCTGAATCAATATGGCTCTTCACCAATTCAGCCAAAAAGTCAATGAAAGTTTGGTCTCCGTTCAATGATTCAACTCGCTTTACCTTTGAGGGATCAGGTAGTTCTTGAATCAATTCAATATCCAGTTCATGGAGTGTTTCAATATGATCAGAGGTAAAGGCAATTGGAACCAAAACAACCCCGGGAACATCACTGGATGCTAGCTGCTTGGTGATCTTTTCAGTCTGAGCACCTAGCCAAGGCTTTGGGCCAACCTGTGATTGCCAGGTTAATTTATAAGGGTTTGAGAAGTTAAGTTCTTTCATAATTGCAAAGACACTAGCAGCTACTTCTGCAGGATACGAATCCCCTTTATTGACAATATCCATTGGTAAAGAATGAGCACTAAATTGGAGGACGACGTTCTTTGTGTCAGTCATTCCATTTTCGGTTTTAAATCTGTCTAGTGTATCTTTGATATGAGCTGCGAAGGTTTTGACTAAGGCTGGATGGTCAGGCCAGCGATCTATAACTGTCCATTTAATAGATTGTTCAGGGTCCAAGATTTTCGATTGTCTGTAAAGTTCGTTAATCGATGATCCGGTAGTTGAATAACTGAACTGCGGATATTGGGAAAAGGCTATGGCCTTGGTAATTCCATCATTTTTCATCTTTTGTAAAGTATCTTCAGTAAGAGGATTAGCGTATCTAAAGGCAACATATGGTTTATGGGGGGCCGATTGTGGACTGATAACGTCTAATTTTTCACATAGTTTGGAACTCTGGTATTCAGACCACTTACGGATAGGAGACCCACCTCCGATAGCTTTGTAGTAGGATTCAATCTTGGGTGTTCTTCTACTTGCAATGAAGCGGGCCAAGATGTTCTGAAATCTGCCAAACGGGATTAAATCCCCGTCCGAGAAAAGACGAAATAAAAAGTCATAGGTTTCCTTGACAGTGGAGGGGCCACCCATATTCATGAACACTATTCCAGTGCCTTTCTTCAGATTTGAGGACACAGTAGATTGAAAACGTCGGATAAGCATGTTGTAGTTTGTCTAGAAGGAAGAAAAGGATCTAGTGGGCGGGACCTGAAAGCAATTATCTCGATGCTTAGAAGCAATCGAGGGCGGGCCTCAGCTTTGGTAGGAAAATCTATTGTTCCTGCAAACGTTCCTCGTACGCCTCGTTTCCATGTCTCTAGAGGTTAATTGGGAGCAAATTGCCTCGAGTGAAGCAATCAGAGAACAATTAGTGGATTGGTTGAATGATCAATTGAGGGCAGTAGAAGTTCCTAAATATTTGGCTGATATTCATGTCACATCATTGTCTTTGGGGTCCAAGGCGCCAGAGATAACAATTAGAGATATTAGTAAACCTTTTGATGATTTTTATGATATTGAAGAAGAGCGTGCTGGCACGGGTGAAGGTGATGAAGATGATGGTAGAGCTGCACCCACAAGCACACCAATGAAACATCAAACTTCAGGTTCATCATCAGTTCAAAATGATGCCTCCAATCCAATATCCCCTTCAACCTCACATGACCATGAAAATGACATGCAGTTCGTCACCGAAATCAAATATGACAGCGATATTTGTGTTGAAGTTGCAGCTCAATTATTGATGAACTATCCCGCTGAAAAGTTTATTTCTCTTCCGGTTCGCTTGAAACTATCAGACTTACTAATTCATACTCTAGCAGTAGTAGCTTACGTCAACCACCGAGTTTTCATAAGTTTACTATGCGATATCAGTGAGAATGAAGACACAGACAACACAGAGAGTCATTCAGGCAACTTAAGAGCTCTTTCTTCGAAAACTGCTAGTCGCATAGATGTAGTCAAAAGGCTGAAAGTTGAAAGTGAGTTAGGTTCTTATGAACCAGACAATGGATCTATATTACGGTCAGTTGGTAAGATAGAGACTTTTCTAGTGGACACAATACGGAATCTACTAGTTCAAGAGGTTGGATGGCCTAATTGGATAGAGTTTCAAGGACTATAATACTACCCCAAAAAGTTTAAATGCTTATATAATAACATCATCGCGCGACAGGCTCATCATTGACTCGTCAGTCTATTTACTTGATCTTATCATCCTTGCTCCCCTATAGCTTCCAAGCTGCTCCATGTCCATGTATATACGAAAGTTTCACTGTTTGGCAGCGCTGTCGAAGCAGCAGATAAATCACTATGATATCCTGGGGGTTCCGCCGCACGCATCTAAGGATGAAATCAAGAAGCGATTTAGACAATTGAGCAAGAAGTATCACCCAGACTTGAACACCCACTTGGAGGAGACCGATAAGAAGGCAAATCATGATAAGTTCATACAGATCGTTAATAGTTATGAGGTGTTAAGTGATGACAGTGCAAAAACACAGTTTGATCGTAATCGTGGGGTAAACGAAGAACAATTGCGGAAAGCAAAGAGACAAGAGTTTCATGATAGATATTATGGAGATGCAAAGACTTATTCACGACAACCCAGTGGATATTACAATACTAAGAAGAATCGTGTGCATTATGGAGAAGGTGTCAGATTTAGAGGAAAATCGCAATTTCATGGTGAATTCAATGAGCCCTCCAATTACGATGTTCCCCATTTCGATTATGACAAACACCTTGCAAAGAACATCGCTTATGAGAAAAGGTTTACAGGAGCTAGGGGGTATAGAGGTGGCGATTTGAGGTCCCATCAAATGACTCACAGATCTATAAATCATGGGGTACGAAAAGACATTTTCATAGACAAAGAGAGCGGATGGGGAGGTGTTATGGCAGGGCTGGTGATCTCATTTTTTGGTCTCTCATTTACAGCTTGGTTGATGAGTACTAAAGAGGCTAAACCAGCTCAGCAGCATCACCGTGAACCTACGCTTAAGACCACTTCAAATGTTCAAGGTTCATCGTCTCAGATAGATAGGCCTCCTTCCCATGAATTCGCGAAAACACCGGAATCTGGTTCGAAATCTCCGTCTGAGAAATCCCCTCCCGAGAGTAATTCCTCCAATATCACGTCAACCTTGATATCGCGTGCGTCCCGATAGTTCGATAGTTTTGTCTGTCGACATGAGGGCACCTTTGATTGTTATAGAGGGTTTAGATCGAACAGGGAAGTCCACACAGACCTCTAAACTATGTGACCGTCTCAATGGATATTTGGTAAAGTTTCCGAACAGAGAAACATTGATAGGAAAACTCTTGAACCAGTATTTGACAGACAAAAGTAATCCTATGCCGTTGGAAGTAGCTCACTTACTCTTCAGTGCCAATCGCTGGGAAATGATCAAAGACATCGAGGATTTACTAAATAAAGGAACTCCCGTTGTGATGGATCGCTACGTTTATAGCGGAGTAGCATATTCCATGGCTAAAGGTCTTGACATCGAATGGTGTCTTGCCCCCGATAAAGGATTACCCAAACCAGACATCACTATTTTTCTCAAGGCCAACGATCTTGATAGCATAAGCCAAAGAGAAGGGTTTGGAGAGGAACGATACGAAGTGGCAAGTTTGCAAACATCGGTAAGGAGCAACTTTGAAACTCTAAGATCTCGCTTTGATGAGTGGGAGGTAATTTTAATTGATGGCAAAGATATTGATCAAGTCCATGAGCAGATATGGAAACTGGTTTGTCCGTTAACCGGAGGATTAACTAGTGGATTGAACAGATTTTAGATCTTGAAACGGAACGTATATTGAGATACATATAATACATAGAAAAACAACCAAAGAAAGAGTATAAAAATTCAAACAGGCGGTGAGTAGACATTTATACATACTGCAAAACAGAGTAAAATGCTACAAACGTAGTGATCAACGTAGAGACTATACTTACATTACCGAATATCAACCTCAACTCGACAGAACCATGGAGGAAGAAGGACTTTGCGGCAAAGTAAGTATGAGTTAGAACGGTACTTGGCAAGTTGAATTCATTAAACAGCTCATCCTTGACGTCAGACAGAGTGATCGAAGATTTAACAACAGTCAAAGTCAATATCAGTTTAGCAATTCCAAAAATGACAGGGTCATATTTGTAACCTTGCAAGTACTCACTAAAGTTGAAGTAGTAACTAGCAATAAGGGGAACCAAGACCGAAGACAAGAACCAGGTAACAAACAGTTGGAGGAAACTGACAGTAAGAAGGGGCTGAATGTTGAAAACTTTCAGATTTTTAACACAAACTGGAAGGGCCTTCTTGAGTGCTTTTGGAAGAAAAGAAACTTTTTGGAGGGGGATGGTTTCCCCATAATGAAGTTCAATGAGTGCCAATTCAAACAAGAGTTCAATGAGGAACACAGTTTCAGGAGTGCTCAAAACATCTCTAACCAATTCGTTAGAATCTAGTAGGTACTCTTTGAAGTACTCCAATCTACCAAAAAGTGTTCTTTTGAGGCTCTTAACTTTATATTGTAGCGAGTCCACACTTTCGTTATCTTCGCCGCTCTCTTCATCTTCATCGTCTTCAACTTCTTCGTCGACGATCTCACTATCTTCATCGTCTTCCTCGCCTTCGTCTCCATCAATCTGATGTCCTCCCTTGCTCTCTTCCAGTTCTTCTTCGGAACCAATTCGCTCGTAAACAACAGGTTTCTTGGTGGGGGATCCCTTACGAATAGATTGGTAAAACTTAGCATATTTTGGATTGCTTTCAAGCTCATCTTGCTCCAAAAAGTGTCTGGCAATATTTTCAACGAGTTCTTCTTTCAAGTCACGGCTTGAGTAGCTAAATGATCCAATGTTAGTAATTGCTGAAGAAGACGATGAGGAGGAGCCAAGACCCACCACGCCAAAAAATAATTGGGTTCAGAAGTTCGCACTTACCTCAATCCCAACTCCTGAGCAAGCTGAATTAAATCAGATTTCTTCAACGATTTCAATGACATGGTTTTAGTTGAAAGTGTTTAGTGTGAGCGTGTATGAAATAAACAGGAAACACAGAGAGAGAGCACTTCAGTAAGGAACTGTTTGTGTTTTGGTTTTTTTCGTGGCCACCCCAGTTTATTACCCAATTGGGCAACACCAAAAACAGTAATAAATTGTTCTGTTTATGTAAGGCTGGAAGTCACGTGAACCTCGAAACCGCCGGTAGTGGTGCTCGGCTATTGACCGGCTCGTGCTGCTCGGAACAAGGTTCTGATTTGCCCTCCCTATTTAAAATTGGTCTTTTTTTTACGATCAACGACCGATTCTAACCCACAAATGTCGTTACCCCCTCTGATCAACGGATTTGACAGACAAACTTCGGAAAGCGTAGAGTCAACTTTGGCGCAAGCTTTGAACCAATACGAGCCGTCGGTTCAATTGCACAACACAGGGAATCCAGGCTCCAAGAATAGACAACAACAGCAACAACAACAGCCCCAATTCGTAGTAGACAAGTCAAAACAACCGGTGATGCCGGGGGCTTCTGTCGGGGGCACTCCATCATCGTTAAGTCATCATAACCAACTGGTTCACGTCAATGTTGGCGATAGTGGTCCAGGCAGAAGTGGACCCAATGTAGATGATGCTGTTTCGTCTTCTTCTGGTCATGGGTCTTCTGCAAATGCCGGTGGGGTACTCATGAGTCGGGCCTCGTTGCACAATGAATCGCAACACCCGAGACCCACAACGACAGCCAACATTACCAGAGTAAGGCACAATCGTCCTGGGATGAAATTTGGAGCAAAGAAGAAATCATGGGTTTGGGATTGGTTTGTCCAGGATAGTACTGACCCAAATGTAGCCATTTGCGACCAATGTGGAAGAATAATACGGAGGTTACCGAGTGATAAAGGATCACCGAAGAAACTTAGTGAGCATCTAAGGACACACAAGATTGATAAAGACACTGTGATACCCAACAGAGAAGCTTTAATGAATAACTACGCCGCTAACGGCATTACTACACAGCTCAACGGAAGTAACAGTTTGACACAGTTAACTTCGTCCAGCAATAATGGTTCGGGATATCCCAATGTTTCAAATTCAATGGTTAGCAATAATCAAGTTAACAATAACAACAGTCCTAGGCCCAATGTGGTACCAGTTGGAGGTTTGGCCCACGTTCCCCAACATCTATTGAGTGAGTTCGATATTTCTCCTTATTCTCAAATGAAATTCCATAAAGATATTATGAGATTTCTAACTGAGCAGAAACTAAGTATTGATGTTGTCAAGACTCATGCCTTCCGTCAAATCATATTTACGCTACGACCCGATGCAATTGTCGACCTGAACGATCTGGATCATATTTATTCTTCGTTTATGGAGGTTTTGAAAAATAATGCCGCAGCTGAGAATAAGAAAGATAGCCGAGTTGACGGACCTGAACATTCATGGCTTTGATTCTTGTAAGCTTAGAAGAAGATATTGATTACATACTTACGTTACTCCTAATAAATCTAATTAAACCCCCATAAAAGACCATCTTGTTTACCATTATTTGCATTCCCACCATTAACCATATAATCAGCGTCCTTGGATCCTGGGATTGGAGACTGTAAGATAGGCGGAAGGCGGATTCTCTTATTAGGTAACTCTTGTGCGGAAGAATCATGTTCAATCACTGGCTTTTGAACATTAGTTTGATAAGTCGCTAAATCAAGAGCGTTGTTGTTGTTGTGGTTGTTATTGAAGTTAGTTGGAGTTTTATTGGCACCGTTAAACTTTTCCATTGCAGCATTGGCATAAATCGACTTCATCACTACATTCAGTGCCAATATTAAATTTGTTGTAGACATTTGAATGGATACTAGGACGCTGATCCAATTGATTAGAGATTTCTCAATGTTTTGAAGTATAAACTTGTACAAGTCATCATTAGTAAGAATTTGTTGCAAAGTCATTCCAGACACATCAAGGTCGTTTTCTGATCCAACAAATTTCTTAGATCCAGAGTTCTTTTTGCTTTTGTTTTGTTGAACTTGACTTTGGAGGATTCCAATAGTGATGGAATAACTCCTATTCTTATGCCCCTCAGAATTGTGAATAGCTGAAAAACCAGATCCCAGTTCACTAATTAGGTATATAATAACATTCAGGATGGGTGTGTCTTCCTCTGTATCTTCCACAACTTGTGAACTATACGAAATTCGTCTTTGTACCAATATTCTGATGAGTAGCAGGAAATTTCCAATGATAAATTCCAGCAATAAAAGCTTGTTACTAGGAAGACTTAAAAACGACTTGATATTCGCAAAGCTTTGTTTGTTATTGTAAATTAGTGAGATAAATAGCAGAGGCAGTGTTGTCAAACCAAGGTTGTTATTCACAACTAGCATCTTGTTAAACGGATGAAAAATAAACTTTTCCAAATTAGATTTGATATCTGGAACAGTCAACGAAGAATGACAGAACTTGGCAATATCAAATTCTGCATTTTCTGATGGAAGATGTTGACTGTTGGACGTTAAAGTGTTGTACAAAGATTCCACTTCATACATGAAGTCTTTCAATGTTAAAGACAGTAGAACCCAATTGTAATCCTGCAAAGGTAGGAAAAGGTAATTGAATAGCAGGTCATGAAACTTCAGTGGACAATTGATAAGCAGTTTCTTCTTATTGAGAATCAATGAATTGACAAACTCTACAAATTTGTTGTTGTTCATCAAATCAGCCACTTTTGGTGGGTAGTTAGCCTCTAGTTTACCCTTGTAATTTTCCTGTACCATATTCACCGCAGTTGCACCGACTGCATCATTGAAAACTTCTTTTCCTGAAGGGAGAGTTGAACTTCCTGGTTCATCACTCACTGCATTGTAAATATTATTGAACGATTTGTTAGCTAAAATGATTGCGTTATGAAGGAAATTCTTACTGTCATTGAAAATGCCATGTTGTATTTTGGAAGTGGACTTTCTAATTTGGTTATCATTAAATTTGATCATCTGCAATTCATTCAAAAGCGCACAGATGAGCGCCTGCTCAATGTTGCTTATTCTGTGATTGACAACTAAATTCATATTATTCAAAAACACGTTCTTGGAAATGTCATCTTGTGAATATTCAAGTTGTGGAAGAATTGTTTCAGACTGGTCATTTAACGACGTAACTGATAAGTTTCTGAGCAATTGAGCCATGGTGACCTGAGTATTCGGAAGAAACTTGTCAGCTAGGAACATATGCAATGATGATGGTGATTTGTTGTAGATGAACGAGTATTTCGACAGCAAAACATAGGCATACCAATAGAAAGGTTCAACTGTTTCCAATGGGCTGGAGGAATTGTTATTGATATGCGTGCTAATAATATTGTTAAGATATTCAAACAAGACATCCAAAGTTATGACTGGACATGGGAGAACAATGTTTATATTGTCATGGTCAATGTTATGATTGTCAATATCCTCAAAGTCATGGTTTGCAAAATAATTGAGATAGATGAAACATAAAAGGATCAAGTTCTCGATGAATTCTGAAAAGTTGTCACTGTTGTAATTAATTAATTGATTTGAAATTTTGTTGATTATTATTGCCCAACTCTTGTTAAATAGCTTGATTGCGTCCAAAGATTGGGATTGTTCACAAGCTCCCAAACAGATAATCAAGTAAAGGAACTCACTATTTCCATCCAAGCTTAGAAACCTGGATGACGTTGAATTAGAATTACTCAGAAAGTGGCTTGAAAATGGCTCCGAAGAAGAGTTCACAGTCGACGAAATATCAAATACCTTGAAGAATGAGGGGTACTCTGGACGAAACTGAAAATTATTGCAATAAGTTAACAGGTACCCAGAGATGTTATTGTCTAATTGAAGATCAATTGACACCTGGCTAAACTTTTTGCATAAAGTTAATAAAGAGATGATGTTTTTCTCCAGAAACGAATCACCAACAGGAACAGAACTGGGAGTGTTTAGGCTTGGATTCTGAGTTGGACTTGGTTCAACCAGATCGGTTGCTGAACTATCAGCCAATCCTGTTGCATATTGTTTTATATTCACCGCTGCGTCGATGTTTTCCTTCAATAACATTCCATGAACAGTCCGACAGTGCCGTTGCAGTAAATCCCTTCGAACAAAAGAATTATCGCATACATTGCACACAAATGGCTTCTCCTTCGTATGGGAACGTTCATGACGGAGCTTATGCTCAGACCGTGAAAAAGCTTTAGCACAGAAGGAACAAATGTATCTTTTCTGAGGGCCCATTGAAAGTTACGGATGAGGCGCAAAGTATCAGTGGGATCGGACAATAGACTTGAAAATAATTCGGTAAAAGAATATTAGGAAATTCTTACTTAATACATGTGGTTATCAAAAGGAGGAGGCGGTTGACGGTAGATTTTTGTTCTCCACTCTTAAAAAAGCGGAGAGCGCTAGCTAAAATGGGGGACATCGTAGCCGCGATTAGCGAATCGTTCCATATGCTGGACAATGTTCCATATTAGGGTGACACATCTCACACACTAAGACGTCTAATTGGAAGAGAAAATAAAGTTTGGAACTTTCCTACCTGAAGCAATGCTAAGCAAGGTCAAATAAGGCGAGAACCCTTCGCATTAATTGGGATTTTTGGGGGGATGGTTGCTTTGATTTCGAGGAAGGGTGCCTTTTAGTTTCTCTGTTACTTCCCAGCTTGAAGAATTTTCTTTGTGTGCTAGAAGAGGAGGGAGGAGTAGTAGAAGAAGAAGGCGTTGCTGGACCAATAGAGGCAGCACTGGGTGATTCGTCGAATTTTCCGTCAGATTTTCCGTTGCTTATTGGATGTCCCCCCTTGTCATGCGCACGGCTACGCTGCGCATCAGCCTCGATTTCAATTTGTTCTTTTGATGCATGTTTTTCGTCAATTGACTGTTCTGTAAGGGGCAGAGTTTCAGTGACAGCGGATTTCGTAACATCACCCGTTTTATTCATGCTTTCTAGCCTGTCACCATAAACTTTAGCCATTGCAACTTCCATGGCCTTGGAGTACATCTCTTCATCTGTCAATTGCACCCTTTTTTTGGCCTTGATCTCTCTTTTAGGTTGCTGGGGAGGTGCATGGAACTTGACATTTTTCCGTAAATTGCTACTAGTAATAGAGTCACTGTGTTCTATTGGTTGTCTTGGTGAAGGTACATTGGAACGAGGGACAACTCTGGTTGGAGCCTCCTCTGCATCAGAGTAGACAGAGTAATAACCAGATGAGGTGTCATTTGAGTTTCCTTGATTTTCCTCCACAGTCTCTTCCTCTTCAGGAATGAAATCAATCTCGTTATGAAAATCTTGATCAAAATCTCCAATTAAAGCCTCAAGATCATTATCTGATGCCGTTACGACAGTTTTGGGTATGATGCGGGTGGTTTGAACAATTTCATAGTCACCAAGGTCCTGAATAGTTTGTCTGGTAATACTTCTTGTAGATCCGTCTTGAAGAGTCTCCTTAGTGGTCTTGACCAGAACACTGGTGGTCGTTGAAGTTATACTATTCATCCGCATGCGTGGAGCCTGTGAGTTTCTCAATGATCCAGAATTCAAACTCATCGTTCTTCTTTCATAAGCGGGGGTAATACTTGGCGGTCTGTAACTTGTAAGACTATTCTGACGTCGATTGTGCGCATATAAAGCAGTGGAAGCAGCCTGTCCACTAAGTGAATACGCTCTAGAAGGTTGCGTTTGCCCAATGTTTAAATTACCACTGGCCTTCTGCTGAGCTTGATTAAGGTAGTACTGGTCTGTAGCGCTGATAGGTTTGTGAAACCCCAGAGTCTCCTAAAGGTGTTAGTTCATAGGCGATTTGCAAACAACTCAAAAACTACCAACTCTTGACTTCCTTTTGGATCGTCCAAATAGACCCATACTTCTCAGTTTCTGTCGATAGGGATTGACAATTTAATTTGTATTCTGTTTATTTTTGGTGGAATAGACCAATACACCACTTTCATTTCACATCACTCTCAAAGTGAAGCCTGCCTTTTTCTCTCCCTCACATTCATAGCGCGACGCTGGATGTGCTACTACGTGCCCTGTGTGTCCGTCTCCAAACCCAAACCTAAACACAAACCAATCCCGTGCACCCGTTCCCTCGCGCCGATCAACAGCTAATCGTGGAAGAAATGACAGTTTAGTTTTTTGATTTTTCACTTTCTCCATTCGAACTCATTATCCATAATGTCCCCCGTTGAAGAATTGAAAGAGTATATTCACAAGTTGCAGGACCGTGTCACCGAGCTGGAAATCAAGGCCGGTGTCCTGCCAGAGCCAAAGCTGCCTGCTGCTATTCGCATGGTCTTGATCGGCCCTCCAGGTGCTGGTAAGGGAACCCAAGCTCCAAACCTTAAGGAGAAGTTCTGTGCCTGTCATTTGGCTACCGGTGATATGTTGCGTTCTCAGGTTCAACAAAAGACCGAGTTGGGAGTTGCCGCTAAGAAGATCATGGATCAAGGTGGCCTTGTCTCCGATGAAATCATGGTCAACATGATCAAGGCCGAATTGGACTCAAATCCAGAGTGCCAAAAGGGCTTCATCTTGGACGGTTTCCCTCGTACAATTCCTCAGGCTGAGAAGTTAGACTCAATGCTGGGTGAAAGCAACAAGCCTTTGCAGAAGGCTGTTGAACTGAAGATTGACGATGAGTTGTTGGTCTCTAGAATCACTGGCCGTCTGGTCCACCCCGCCTCTGGTCGTTCTTACCACCGTGAATTTAACCCACCAAAGAAGGATATGACTGACGATCTCACTGGTGAGCCTTTGGTTCAACGTTCCGACGACAATGCTGATGCATTGAAGAAACGTTTGGTGACCTACCACCAACAAACCGAGCCCATTGTTGAATACTACCGTAAGCGTGGTATTTGGGCTGGCATTGATGCTGCTCAATCTCCTAAGCAAGTTTGGGGTGATATTCTCAAATGTCTACGCAACTAAATAGTTTTCAACGAAAAATATTCTGCATAGGGCCACGGCCATTTCAGATGATTTCTTTATATATAGCTGTGACTTATCTGTATAAAAATATATTTCTAAGAATTTATATTATATGTCAATTTTTTTTATCTGTTTGCTAGATTATCCGTGAGGCCCCGCAGTTTGCTAAAGTCGATGTTGAGTATGGAGGAGCCCATGCTGCTGGTTTCTGGTCTCTTGGCAGCGCTGACGACACTATCATCAGACCTTTCTCTTTTCTCAACAACATTATGTAAACTTCTCTCCTGCTGAGTCTCTCTGAAACATGAATAATGATACACCTTGTCTCCCGATTGTGTTGCATTCGACCAAACCCATTCACCTGAATCGTCATTAAATTTGCCCACCATCTCCTCTTTGCAAATCCCACACGAGGTGGTCATATCAGTGACATCATCAGGCACCACAACGTAATGAAGGGCCAGCTCTGCTGGGTCTAATTCGGCGGGCCGGGCACGCATATTTTGACCACCAGTGGTTGTGGTCTTGGAGTTATTAGCGGAGCCTGTTTGGTCATCGGAGTCTTTGTAGCCAATGATTTCAATTTCCTTAAACTTGACCCATGCAGAATCGTCTAGATAATAACCTCTTGATTGAATATTACTATAGTCCTTGATCCTTTTGTTGATACGGAAATGCCAATCCAAGTGCAAACTCTTCAATTGTCTGCCCGCATCATCCTCTGTAAATCGTTTGGAACAACTGGAACATTGGTTTGGTTTATCTCGATATAGGGTATCAATTTCAGTCAGAGTAGGTTTGTGGTTATTTATGTAACCCGAATCTATGGTCAAAGAGCCTGATAAATCATTAGATGAGAGTATATCATTGATCGGATTTACCAAGTTATTGCTGTGTTTATTGTTTATGTTATTAATTAGCCCCGATTCTGCCAATGAGCTCAAAATAGAGCTGACATTACCTCCAAGAATATTTGGAGGAGGGGATTTCGGTTGCTGCTGCTGGTATTGAGGAGCCATGGATACTGACTGTAGTACTCCTCCTAACACAGACATTGCATCCGAAGATAATGCAGGCTTTGGAACAGCAGCAGCGGGTGTTGGTGATCTAAGTTTAAACTCTTCATCTTTTCGAATTCCTTGAACTTGGGTATTTACCAAAGTCAATTCCTGAGGCGACATGGGTTGCGAAGTGATGATCTTCAACAAATCTCCCAATATCTGTAATCTTTCCTTTGCCTTAATATCATTTGGATATGAATGCAAACGTTGCCCAACTAAACCTTGTAATTGTCGTAGTTGATCAATCAATGACTGTTGAGTGACCATCACAGGTTTAGGCTTTGCAACCTCAGTTAAAAATCTATCTATTTTAGCAAGTTGGTCAGGCGGAAACAACGGTGATCCTGATGGAGTCCTGGTCACTTTCCAAGTTTCGAAGATATGAATCATCCGCTGTCTTACTGGATCAGCAACTAGACTGTAACACCTGGAAAATAGCTGATACAACGAGTCTCCAAACATCAGATTGTACGGAGACCCGACATTCTTACAGATCGAGTCAATCAAATACAACGTGTACAGCTTATGCTCAGGAGCCGAAGAGTTGATTCGTTTCAGAATAGCTTCCACTATCTGGTCCGCATTAGCCATGTTCTCCTGGGCAATGGTAGTCAGACTATGGATGATAGGGTGAGAGTTGAACGTCAATTCTAGAAGAGATTGATAAAAGTCTTCTCCTATACTATTACTGGCCATCTTACAACTAGATTCAATGTTGCGTTGAATATATGAGAGGGAGTGGCGTTAGAAAGAGAGGGTATAGAGTTTGGTGATGATGGTTGGGTTTTTCTTGGTGAGTTTTTTGAGCTTTTTTCTCCTCCTCGCCCTTGGGGTTGCTTACCAAGCAATTGTCGTGCTGCAACCATTCAAACTAAAATAGGCAATTATTCTAGCGCGCAAATTTTTTATTTTGTATATCAAGGATTTTTCCAGTCATACAGCCATCGTTTATCCCTTCAACATGTCCCCAACCCCCTCCAACGCTGACAAGAAACAATCCGGAGTAGCCCGTATATTGGGTTCTGCCTCAGCTGGTATTTGCGAAATTGGTGTTTTCCACCCAGTGGATACCATCTCTAAGAGATTAATGTCCAACAGCACTAAGGTCACTTCTCTATCTCAATTCAACAAGGTCATCTTCAGAGAGCATGCCGCCGATCCTCTTGGCAGAAGACTTTTAACTCTGTTCCCAGGTTTAGGATACGCTGCTTGTTACAAGATTCTCCAGAGAGTCTATAAGTACGGAGGTCAACCATTTGCTAACGAGTTCTTGACCACCAACTATCGTTCTTCTTTTGAAGAGACTTTTGGAAAGAAAACTGGTAAGGCTTTGATGTCTGCTACTGCCGGTTCGTTGATTGGTATTGGTGAAATTGTTTTATTGCCCTTAGATGTTTTGAAGATTAAACGTCAAACAAACCCTGAATCATTCAAGGGGCGTGGGTTTTTCAAGATTTTGGCGGATGAAGGTCTTGGTCTGTATCGTGGGTGGGGATGGACTGCTGCTAGAAATGCGCCAGGATCATTTGCTTTATTCGGTGGTAATGCATTTGCTAAGGAGTACGTTCTGGGACTGAAGGATTACTCAGATGCTACTTGGGGCCAAAATTTTATTGCTTCTATTTTCGGTGCTTCTGCTTCTTTGATTGTTTCTGCTCCTCTTGATGTTATTAAGACCCGTATTCAGAACAGAAATTTTGATAACCCAGAGTCTGGGTTCACTATTCTGAAGAACATGGCTAAGAATGAAGGAATCACAGCATTCTTCAAAGGATTGACTCCAAAATTGTTGACCACTGGACCTAAGCTCGTGTTTTCATTTGCCCTTGCCCAAACTTTAATTCCAATGTTTGATAAGGTATTGTAAAGTTTCTGCGAATAAGACTGTTCAATTGTATGTACATAGAGATAATAGAATAATATTTCCTTCTAGGTTCATGCGGCTCAGAAATTTAGTCTGGGGAAGAAAAGAGAAAGCTACGGTTTCCTGTCAGCTCTCTTTTTAAACCCCTTTAACTTTAGTGGATTCCTAAAGATTGTACCCATGGTAAGCACTGTGGAACAAGTACCAGTCCGTGTAGGCGACCGTAGCGACGATCTCATCTCCGAACCTAGCAGTTTTATCTTCCGCTCGCTATCAAAAGAGATTTATAACACTGTACACAATAATCAAGAACCAGTTGAGGAGGAATATTTTTGCCCCAATTTGGATACAGATCTTCACCATGAAATGGCTGCATTGAGGAAAGCCCTGAATCAGATTTCAGAGAAATTGGAATGCTTGAGCCAGGGAGGGTCTGCTCCAAGTAGAGGACGACCGATCTCAAGGTTTCAAGAAACCTCCATCAATTTTGACGCCTTGGTGGACAGGATCGTAAAAAAGGATGATCAATATGCTTCTTATCAGCTGCAACAAAAACTGGAATGCCGAAATAAACACGAATTGGTGGAAATTATGGATAGTATACAGAGATGTTCTCTTGAATTGATGGTCAATCGTTTTGGAAATTTCTTGATCCAAAAATGCTTTGAGGTATTAGAAAACTCACTTATTGAAGGGCTGATCATTACAATTGCAAGAAATATCGCACAAGTGTCCACAGATTCATTTGGGTGTCATGTAGTCCAAAAGGCTCTAGAGATGATCCAAGAGGACCATAAGAAATTTCTGGTGGAACACTTGTTGGAACATCTGGAATCAACATTACTTGACTCTTCAGCCGAACATGTTTGGAAGCGGGTATTTGAGATCAAATGGGCCATTCATCCCGAGATGGAAGAAGCAATCAATTCAAAACTTAGTTCTACATTAGAATCACGTTGGTTACAGGTTGCCACCACTCCCAGGGGAAGCTTGATAGTCCAAAATATCTTGACCAACTTGTCCCCCACCATTCAGAAAACTTGTTTAGAAGAACTTGAAAGGGACATACCCACATTATTGACCGATCGTAGTGGAAATTGGGTGATTCAATTCATAGTTCAGCATTTTGAGACGTCCAAAATTCACCAAACGATTTTTCAGACAATTTTGGATAATCCTCAACTTTACAGCACACAAATTTATTCCTCCAAAGTTATCCAGAAGTGCTTGAAAACTGAAAGATTCAAACCAACTTTTATTGATCCCTACATTGACACGATCTGCTCAACCAAACCATCAAAAAGACGTAAACCTGGGGCCAAACCCGTGGGTATCGAGCTGGCAGTGGATATTTATGGATCGGGTATTATTCGCAAAATTCTAGTGGAAGGATCAATGGATGAAAGATCCAGAGTGAATGGTCTATTACAGGAACATATGGAGACGGTGTGTACAACAAAATGGGGTAGTAAATGTGCGGCTGTACTTTAATACATACACTTATTCCAGTAAAAATGCACCTTCACCCAAACGAAGGTCCCTCTTTCAGATACTTCGGGGTGTTGATGATACTTGACCTGAAAACAGTAAATTTGTACAAATGATAGTGGTGATTATCAATTGAAGGTTGCGAGTCTCTTATATCTGTTGATATGGCTTGAAGGGTGTAGGTAGTGAAATTTAGGGCGGTTATCAGGAAATTTGAAGACTATGATGAGATTTCGGCTCCGTTACTGGGGGTGCCCAGCGGAGTAGAGGAACTTGGAAACTTTCACGAAAAACGTCAATATTACTCCCAGAGAGACATCTTTTTAGAGCCTCTACTAATCAGAGCCTCTAATTGAACCCGTACCGAGTTTATGATCGCTTCAAACTGACAAATATCAGCAGTTTTGGCGTTTCGGAGTTCTTCTTTGCAAGTCTTCTCTTCAAGATTCGTGACCCGCCCCAGAATTTTAGTAGGAGGTATTGAGACTAGTGGGGGTGAAAAGTGGGCATACATTTTGTAAAGAATCTAACTGAGCTACATAGTGTTTACTATTCAAAACCATAAAATTCCCCTCCTATCCAATGATAACATCACATGGAACAGGGTCCTTTTTCACAATTTTCCACATGTTTATTTCGTACCTTTTTGTGTGGGCTTAAATACCGACCTTATCCATAAAACACAAGCACCCCGAGAGGTTTTCTAGCGCGGCCACGCAAAAAACCAAGACTAATATATAAGCGAGGTTAAAATTCCCTTAAACTTACTCCGCTTAAAAAAACCTCAAAAACAAACCCGTCAACCATGTCTTCTATCTTGAAACAAAGAGTAAGATACGCACCTTACCTCAAGAAGCTGCGAACCCCCGAGCAGTGTGTTGAGCTGTTTAAGGACGGTCAATATCTAGGATGGTCTGGATTCACTGGTGTTGGTGCCCCAAAGGTGATCCCCACAGCGCTAGCCGATCATGTGGAGAAAAACAAACTACAAGGCAAATTTCAATTCCACTTGTTTGTTGGTGCCTCAGCTGGCCCTGAAGAAGGTCGTTGGGCTGAAAACAACATGATTCTGACAAGAGCTCCACATCAAGTCGGCAAGTCCATTTCTCGGGGCATCAATGAAAACCGAATTCAATTCTTTGACAAACATTTGTCCATGTTTCCTCAGGATCTGACCTATGGCTTCTACACCAAGGAGAAGGAAAATGATCTCCTAGATTACACTATCATTGAGGCAACGGCGATAACCGAAGATGGTTCCATTATTCCCGGCCCTGCCGTGGGCGGTTCCCCAGAAATGCTGTCTGTGTCCGACAAGGTAATCATCGAAGTGAACACCAAGACTCCATCCTTCGAAGGTATTCATGACATTGATCTACCTGTCAACCCTCCTTTAAGACAACCATACCCTTATACTTCCGTGGATCAACGTAATGGAAGGGTAGCCATTCCAGTAGACCCATCCAAAGTCGTAGCCATTGTGGAATCTACTGAAAATGATAAAGTGCCACCTAACACTCCATCTGATGCCATGTCCAAAGCCATTGCTGACAACCTTTTGGAATTCTTGGAACATGAAGTTAAGGCCGGTCGTTTACCAGAGAACTTGCATCCATTGCAATCTGGTATCGGAAACGTTGCCAACGCCATCATCGAAGGTTTAGCCGGCGGTAATTTCAAGAACTTGTCTGTGTGGACGGAAGTGTTGCAAGACTCCTTCCTGGACTTCTTTGAATCCGGTAAACTGGACTTTGCTACTGCTACATCCATTAGATTGACCGAGTCTGGATTTGAACGTCTGTTCGAAAACTGGGACACATACTCTCACAAGCTGTGTCTTCGTTCTCAAGTTGTCTCCAACTCTCCAGAGATTATTCGTCGTCTAGGTGTTATTGCCATGAACACTCCAGTGGAAGTTGATATCTATGGGCATGCTAATTCTACCAACGTCTTGGGTTCCCGTATGTTGAACGGTTTAGGAGGATCCGCTGATTTCTTGCGTAATGCCAAGTTGTCCATTATGCATACCCCAGCTGCCCGTCCTTCAAAGACCGACCCAACTGGTGTGTCATGTATTGTTCCATTCGCCTCTCATGTTGACCAGACTGAGCATGACTTGGATGTGGTTGTGACCGACTACGGTCTTGCTGATCTGCGTGGACTGGCTCCAAAGAAGCGTGCCGAAGAGATTATCAAAAACTGTGCCCACCCCGACTACGTCCCTATTCTTCAGGAGTACTATGACCGTGCTAGGTTCTACTGTGAAAAGAAGAAGTCTCTTCATGAGCCACACATCCTACGTGACGCCCTGAAGATGCATTTGAACTTTGAAGACTTCGGAACCATGAAGATTGACAACTGGGATAAGAAGTTCTAATTCTTGTAAGCGTTAGAGGGAACGAAAAAAAAAAGGTTTATACTCCATTTTAAACTCTCTCCTCTTAGGAAAACTAGGGGCATCTGATGACCAAGCTCCACAGTGTGGGCCCTCTTTCGGAAGAAGGCAAACTAGTTTGCCCCAGATAAAGGAGGTTCGACCCGCGACCGCTGATTATATAATCTTAGCATGTGATATGTATTTGAATAAGGAATGTAGAGATGCAAATATATTCTTACTTTTATCAGTAGCCAACCATCTATTAATGGCATCTCCCCATAGGAAAAGAAGGCCTAGTCTTGTTGACCAAATGGACACCCCGGTCAAATCAGAGGCCGAGGATTCAATGAGTCAAACTGTTCAGGGCTGGCTGGTGATTTTACCTTCGGTTTTATTAGTGTTGTTTGAAGGGCTAGTCTCACTAATTACAGCTAATTTGCCCAAGTTTGTTCTGCGCCAATGCACTGCTGTCGTCAGGTTTCTGTTCGGAGTGGCAGGCGATAATGAGACCAAGCTGAATGGTGATATCAAATCCACGGACTACCTGGGTAGAAAGGAGCTGCTACACGGAGCTTTAGACATCCATGAGATGGCTGGAGTTTTCAATTTTACCATTGAGGACCATATTGTTCAAACTGACGATAATTATCTCTTGACTTTACATCGGTTGAATCCTGAAAGTCATGGAATTAGGCCGAATGGCCGAGTGCTCTACTTCCACCATGGCCTGTTGATGAATAGTGAAATTTGGTTATGCCGTGAGGATGTGCACGAGAACTTACCGTTACATTTCCTTTTACAGGGTTATGATTGCTGGTTGGGAAATAACAGGGGAAACAAATATAGTGGTAAACACTTGAAATACAAGCCGTCTCAACGTGAGTTTTGGGATTTCAGTATTGATGAATTTGTTAGATTTGACATACCAAATAATGTTGATTACATCTTGCAGACCACAGGGAAGGAAACTATTTCCTATATTGGATTTAGTCAAGGTACAACTCAAATAATGGCTGCACTATCTGTGAATGTTGCTTTAAATTCCAAGATTGACAAGCTGTGTGTTATATCGCCTGCAACTACACCAAGAGGATTAAATAACGGGTTACTCAACTCAATTCTTCACTTTTCACCAAATCTGATGTATCTACTATTTGGCAGAAATATCCTGTTTGCCCAAGCAGGATTATGGGCACAGGTGATGTATCCTAAATTGTACCTGATATCGATTGATATTGCCACTAGATTCCTCTTCGGCTGGAAGAACGAGAACATGGATGAGGCAGATAAGTACGTAAGTTACTATCATCTTTACTCCACTACTTCAGTGAAGACGGTCGTTCATTGGTTTCAAATCATGAATAGCGCACGATTGACCATGTACAAAGATTCAAGTAGCCTTGGAGCTAATTTTTACACACCCGAATACCCTACTAGAACAAGTTTAGCTGTGCCCACTATTATAATATATGGAACGGGAGATTCCTTAGTTGATATAGACCAGATCCGCCAACAACTTCCCAGAAAGTATCTTAAAAAGGTGGTAGGGTTGGAAGGTTATGAGCATTTGGACTTAATCTGGGGTAGACGAGTAAGCGATGTGATAAAGAGTGTCGGTAAGTTCTTACACTACGATGAACTGGATGGGGAAAGCGGGAAATCCATTATAATAAATACATAAATAAGAAGAGTGCTTGATACCAGTCAATTTCTCTTCTGTTCGTTTCCCAATAAATTCGGTGATAATCTTATTTCGTTAACAAAAAGCTCTGTCTAAAGCACTCAGAGCTCGTCCATCCTCATGAGAAACGTATCCCTGTGCTCTTACTGGTGGAGATAGATGCTGCATAGGTTGTTGTGGTGGAACGTATTGTTGCTGTTGCTGTTGCTGGTGGTGCATGTATGGGATAGGAGTGAGAGAGTGTGACCGGGGGAGCAGGAAGGTATTTCTTGGGGCTGGATCATCAAGATACGATCTAGGGACCTTGTAGCTCGAAAGCGTCGAAGGTGGAGTGTGCAATGCAGGGAGGGTGATCCCTTGGTGGGACATCATCATTTGATTCTGAGGAGGAAAGCGCAAGACACCAGCGGTACCCGTACCTAGGTGTGAACTGATAGAGGTCTCTCCACCTCCCATGGTTGAAAATGCAGCGGTGGAGGAAGTAGTGGAGGACGACGCTGGTGAAGGCGACTTTGGTAGAGCAATCACTCGTTCATCGGTGATCCTAGTTGCAACACGTTTGTTTTTCTTTGGCTTGCTAACTCCACCGCTGTTACCGGATGTTGTGCTTGAGATGGGAGAAGATGGAGGATATTGTAATGTGTATGTTTCGTTCAAAACAGTCTCCGGATATAATTCGGAGTTAAGGTCCAAAGATAGAAACCTTTCATCTTCAGATGGT
This sequence comes from Komagataella ulmi, assembly GCA_023213065.1. Lineage (NCBI taxonomy): Eukaryota > Fungi > Ascomycota > Pichiomycetes > Pichiales > Pichiaceae > Komagataella > Komagataella ulmi. The sequence continues at coordinate 2,833,176 of JAKWAZ010000001.1, forward strand.
CGTTTCAGCAAACCGTCCTGTGTCATATCAGAGCCAGAGCCCGATAGTGCTTCCATGGAATTGGACATGGGGTTAGAAGAAACAGACTTGTTTGACGAGTTGGGGCCCGACAATGTCTTGAGGTAAGTAGCATAAACATAGCTTATCAGGTGCAGCTTCTTTCCATTTTTCAGCGTAACAGAGAAACTCTGCTTCAATAAGCCGTTGTCCTTGTATCTGTAGCTCTCTGATTGTTTACCGTAGATGTAAGAGTTCGAGTTGCCACTTTTTGCATTTTCCATCTCTTTGTAGGTCAAGAAGGAACCACTCACTCTCGAGGCAGACCAGGATCTTCCGTCAGTCCATCGCTTCATACCGCTTTCTTTCTCATCCCATACAAACACAGACCCATGGCCGATTTCCGTTTGCCGCTCAAACTCAGTTAGCCTACGTGTAACCTGCGGGATCATTTTCTTGAGGGCGGCGTCAACCAGTATGATGGCGTCTTTGGGAGTAACAATAACTCCGTGATAAGACTGCATTCTCTAAGTATCCGTGCTCTTAAAGGAAGGACTAAGAATAAATAAGCCTTTTGAAGGTGATCTAAGAGAAGAAGAAAAGAAAACCGCTTAGAAATAGTTGAGTTTAAAGTTTAAGTGAATCTAAGGTGCCCTACTTTATTTAAAGTTTTCTTTTTTGCTCCAGCTACTACGCATGACTCGATGCACTTGCGCGCGTTGTAAATTGTCCACCTAATTTCCCTGCATTCTTATCAAAACAATAAGGTCATATGTAAAACGTTCTGGAAATTACTAAGAGTGGCTAAGCTAAATTAGTCTAGAGTCAAAACTGTTTCGGCTTTTACATGTGCTTAACGGGCATATTCGGGGTTGAAATCACACTACCCCATGTTGTCAGATCTGACTAGTTGGGGAGACACCGTCTCACCTTTGGCCAGCTGGGCGCAAACTCTACAAAATGTGAATTTGACCTTGTGTTGCTATTTCAGTCTCATGAACGAGACGTATTTCAAAGTATTAGCTAATTTTGCAATTTTATAATTTGCTTTTCTTGGTTTCCTGTAAGCCAAGACTGGTGTGTTTTTTACACTATTTGCAACCTTAAAATAAAAACTCTTGGCAGCGTCTTGGTGTGTGCCACACACAATTTTGTTCTATCTTTTGAAACCTAAACACACGATCCCGGACTGATCGGCCACATCGGTTGCGCAGTCTTTCTTCCTTTTTTTTATGTCAACACTGCAATAACGATTACTCATGCCTCCAAGAAGAGACGCCAGTGCATCTGAATCCGAGTCAAGACGACCACATTCATCAGCTCCAAAGCAGACAAAGTCCAGATCTCACGTTACGCAACAGGTCCAGAGAGAGTTCGTGGCAAAGTACGTGAATTCGAACGGCCCAAATGACAGAATATTACCCGATCCTCTGGATTTTAATGAGTATCCAACGAGCAATTTAAGAAATTACGCCCGTAAACTGATTAAGAATGAGCAAATTCCAGATTGTAAAACAGTCTTCGGCTCAATGTTGGAAAGCAAGATAGGAGAGGAATCCTTCTCGTACAAGAAGAACCATGCTCCCAACACGTATCGTATATCCAAGCCTCAATTGGCCTCTATCGTCCATCAGCATTTCGTTTCTCACCTCCCTGTCAAGGAAAGTGATACGATAACGAATTTCATATACAAAGTCAAGAATCAGGATAAATCGTTCAAACTGAACATTACATAGCACAGGAAAGGAAAGAATATATACATTTTATGTTGTATGCTTAGAGTAATTAATGAGATACGATTCAGCTTTGAGATTGGCACCTCTTTCTGGCCTGTTCTATCATCTGCTTTCGTTTTAGTTCCATATTGCGAGCCCTTTCTTCTTTAGTGTCTGCCCAGCCAAGGTTTTGCGGCTTCACTGGTTGTGGTTTTCGTTCAACTTCCTTGATTTCACCCTTTTCGGGTTTCGCTTCCTTAACCTGCTCCAACAACAGCTCAACAGCTCTTTCAATAGAACGTGTCTTATTCAATACCTCTCGGACATGATCTTCTTTGGCCTGGGGAACTATGGTTTTGACGACTTCAACCATATCGTCCGACACATCTCTGTTACCATTGGCGGTTGTAGCAGTTCTTTTTCTACTTTCAATCGCTTCTTTGATCTTTAGCTCTGCATCTCTCGACTCTATCAGTTCAGGAGGGCGAACAAACACCCTTAGAAATACAAAGGCCGCTACTAGAGAGACTGCAAACGCAATCGTCGAATTATCTACCATAGTGACGGTGTTGTCGTAATTCCAATTATATCGCGATCTCGATCTGTCTAATGGGAGAGCATAGCATGTTTCTGCCGGAAAAGTCCCTCCTATACGCGCTATATATCTATACCAACGCTGGAACAAAATCCATCTGCGGATGCAATCATCAATGTCTTCCCGTCACTGCTCCACGTCAAGTCTGTGATTATTGCATAATGAATATTGGTTACCAAGGCTAGTGGTCCTGTTTGCTGTGTATCATATATAACAACCGAATCTTGGGTTGCAACGGCCAAAAGCATCCTATACGGTAATGAAAATACACCCTCATTAGGCAACCCTGGAACTAAATCTAGTTTAACTGGAGAAAATCTTACCGCAACAGCTGGTTTTTTCAATCCCGGAAGGTGTGCTATCGGGGCTTGGCCCAGACTACCCCGTCCATAGAGATATACTGTATGAGACTCGGGTGAATCATCACTGGATTTGAATATTCCTGCAGGCGTCGCAAGGATGTTTCCATCCGGAGAAAAGGCCATTCTTCGGAAAAATGATTGTAATGTCTCGTTGTGATATAATGCAATTGTTCTCTTATTGCCGTCCCCGGAATTTCGTAACTCTAATCGAGACAACTTAGCCATGTTCTTCACACTAATCTCTCCGGTGGTGCTAACTGTCACACGATTGACACATATCGTTCTGTCAGCGCTTTGTGAGACAATAAACTCGTTCTGAGGATCCCATGCAACTCCCTGGACATAGTGACTGTGATCGCCAATTGTGGCAACCTGTTTGCCAGTTGATGTCTCAAACAATCTAACCGTATTGTCCATTGAACCTGCTAGAATATACTTAGAATCAGGTGACCAGCAAATATCATATATTTCACTCGTATTGCATCTGCACGTAATCTTCTGAATCCAAGATTCTTTGATGTCGTCATCATCCTGCCCAAATTCTGGAACTACTCCTCCTTCACTTAAGAGCCTCCATATCAAAACTACCCCATCATCCCCTCCACTTGCCAAATATTCTCCGGTTGGATCAAATCTTACACAATTCACTGCCTGAGTATGCTTCGTAAGGGTTGAGAGATATTCTACTGAGCTTACACTTTCTTTATCTTCATTGTCCTCTCGTCCATAGATTAGTCTCCATATACGAACGTTTCCATCTCCACCAGCGGTAGCAAGCCGCCTGAATCCCTCAACTTTATCCTGCTGCAAATCGCAGCTATATACAGGTTGATTGTCGTCATGCCAATGAACTGTCAGGGTCTTTGCTTTGATCCATCGCATGTTGTCTGAGTGAATCTGATGGCAGAGTCGCGTTTCTTCTCTTTTACTTTTTGAGCTTGATTCGACATCCTACATCTTTTTCACTTTGAGATATCCTTTATTCCCCACAACAGTGTTTACCAATAAGAGATCGTCCATCACTTGCCAGTTCGTGATTTTGTCACAATCTAAAGGTTTCACAATTGCATCAGGATGACGGGCTATCAACAGTATCGGGCTTTTAGTCAAGCTAGGAAGTTCTCTATCTCCTAACAACTTGAGAGCATAGAATTGATCATTAAATGAACCATAGTGGGAAGCCCCAAATCTAATTTGAGCTCCTATTCCGCCGAGTGTTTTGATTGCACTCTGGGAATTGTTTAGAGAAATATAAATCTCCTCACATTCAAACACTAACCTGTCAGTATCATCTGGTAGGAAGCCTTTTTGTTTCCCAATGCAATGTTCTAAAACTTCTATCCTTGCCGTTTGAGTTAAAAAATACACTGTACCTAACAGCGACTGTCTAATGGTTAGACAATCTAAATTTTGATCTTGAAATTCTACCAGTCTCCGGTTGTGTTCATCGATGAGGTTCTCCACCAATTGTCTCTCTACGAGTGGATCTAGATGTGAATATAAACGGGGAGTAACCACGGTAGTGCCTTCAATTATAGAATCTTCATCAGTCGACCATTTCAGAAATAATTGATCCATTGAAATTAAAAATTCTTTATCCCAATCGTAAATGTTAACCTCTTGACACATGCTATAATAGTGTAATAAATCCAGTACAACGATCTTCTTAAAATCTGCCGCCGGTATATGTTTTGGTCGGGTAATAATAGCATCTGCCGCTATGTCTTCAGAGGCTAGTACCTCTCGTAGATCGTTGTACATTTCTGCGTCTCTGAAAGAACAAATCAATACGCATACAGTGGTATCACTCTGCTTAGAACTTTTCATTAACTCCCGTATAGGAAGTGACCAACTATCTTTCCATTTTTTATTCTCTCTCATAGATTTATTGGTATAACAGCTCCAGGCTTCGTGAAAATTCCACCAGTCAATGTCTTTCAGCCCTGTTCCTGATTCAATCATATGTATCGAACTACGGCGGAACAGTTCATCATTCAAAACTGGAGATTTAAAAAGAGTACCATCAAACTCATAAAAATCGATTATTTTTACAATTGGAGCGTATGGTAAATCTTCAACTTCAAAGTCCCAACGAGAGATTGGGTCCAGCACAGGTCTCCCTATTTTTGATGCCAATTTGATCTTATCTTCATACAGTTTGACACTAAAGGTATCCAGTTCGTATTCTGTTGGTTGGTGTGCTCGTATATTTTCTTTGGTCGTGACCAACGATTCCTGACTATTATCCCCATTACCTACGATTTCAGACAAGATGTCCCTTTCACGAGCATTAGGTTCCGACGTGGCATCATTCTCATACTCACAAAGCATTTATCTTACTCTAAGGCAAGGTGAATTTCTACAATATCAGTTACAAGTAATTCGAGCGTCTAAACCCTACTTCCCCAGTCCCAGTTCCTTCAAGTCTATAAGTTTGTCCATGGCCGTCCAACTCAAATGGCCTTGGCTCGGTATTGCCATACCCTGTTTTCTAATATCATTTATTGGATATAATGCCCATTACTTTATGTTCACTAACTACATGACAAAGAGAAATCAGTGGTGGTTCCAGTTCTATCTTACGATGGTATGGATCTCTTATTATTTGGCTATCAAGAAGTCCCCTGGAACTCCTCCTCCAAACTTTCAGCCAGAACCGAACGAGTGGCGGAAATGGTGTCGGAAATGTAATAACTACAAACCAGAAAGATCTCACCATTGCAAGACTTGTAAGGTTTGTGTGCTAGTGATGGATCATCATTGTCCCTGGACCGCCAATTGTGTCGGCTACCAGAATATGCCCCATTTTATTCGCTTTCTTGGTTGGGTAGTGTTTACCACTTCATATGTGCTTCTGCAAATATGCAAAAGGTTTTATTTCTTTTATCAGAACAGAAACTTACCCTCTTATCTGTTTAATAAAACTGAAATTGTTTTTGCAGTGATTCTATTCTTTATGGATAGCTTGGTTCTAGTAACCGTGTTTGCACTTTTTTTCAGAACACTCTACCACATAACATTTACTGGAATGACTACTATTGAAAGTTGGGAGCATGAACGTCTGGAAGATCAATTCTACACCAACCGAATCTGGAGGAAGATTGCCTATAACTATTATCAGTTCCACAAGAAAAAACTGCCGATACTTAAAAGTTGGACAAATATCACAAGCGAGAGTGACGAGCGGTTTGAATTTACATCGGATGAGTTAACCGGGACCCAATGCCCAACGTCCGAGTATCAACTCAACGATGATGAAAATCTAGTCCCAGACCAGTTTACTATAGATGATGTCATATTCCCCTATGATACAGGTTATTGGTCTAACCTGACAAACACATTAGGACCTATTTATGAGTGGGTGCTTCCATGGGGATGTCCCCACGGTACTGGCTACTCCTTTTCGAAAGCGGATTTTTATCAGGACGACCAATTGGCAATACCTTGGCCTATAGATGGAAATCACACTTTGAAACCAGAGCAAGTCTCAAAAGATACAGCAACATCCTCAAGTTACCAGCCATTCACCCACAAAGTGGATGATGAGCTGTCACCTAGAGATACCGACTGGTCCAATGATTTTGGTGAACGTATGGATGATTTTGGCGTTGATACTGACGTCGAATGACGGATGAGGTGAGGTTAGCTTGTAACTAACTGCTTCTAAAATATAACCAATTTCATTCATAAAGTACAAATACATAAAGCTACACATGAACAATACAAGAAGCTACCTACTTACTTTTCTTCTTCCATTTGGGTGTCTTCCTCCACTTCATTTGGGATTGTATCGTTATCTGCTTTTGCTTCAGACAACGTAGACTGATCAACTGTTTTATCTTGATCCACTGAAATATCAACAGCTGTTTTGTAGACATCTTCTTGCAGAGTGTCATCTTGACCGAGAGTAGACTCCGCATCCACTGTGATTTCAGAATGCTTCAGTGGGTCCCCTTTGGAGCTATCTTGGGTAGTATTAGAGGCTTCAGAAGTTAACAGTTGGGAAAGGTAGGCTTTATACTCATCAGGCCCTTTTACCAAAGCTTCCATAAGTTTTGCACTTTTGTCACCTGACTTCAGCAGAGATTGTATATGCTGGATTTTTTCCTTGTTGTCCTTTTTGGGAGCAGGTTGTGGTTTTAGAGCTGATCTCTTTACAAAATAGTCATAACTTCCTTCTTCGAAGAATAACTTGTAAGTATTTAGGTCAAGCTTAACCTTCAAGTTAGAGTTTGCAATCCCTTGTATATCGGAAGACTTCTCGTCGTCCTCAGCAACAATGGCAGAGCGTAAGAATGGGATGTTGATCTTACTTTTAGGAACGGACTCAGTAGGTTGAGATAAAATGTAACTAGTCATGTAGTAGTTCCATTTGTCACGCTCAGACTTCAGATCACCCAGTGTAAGATCCTCTAAAGCAATAAAGGTTATCTGGGTTCTATCTTGTGACTTGTCAAAAGAGATCTTGAACATATTGTCTTCAGGAGACATTAATGATCGCACCTGAATTCGATAAAGAATTTGGCTTCTAGCAGTGGTATTAGAGTTCTCCCTATCAGCTGCCATTAGCATAATCATTTCCGAGTTCTTGGCATCCGATACAACAGAATGCATATGTTTCGTCAAACCTTGTATCACCTTATCAATACTGAACAATTTGTAGGCTTTGTTTCGATAAGCTTGTCTTAAAGATTCTTCAAACCATTGATGTTCCACATCCCCTTCTATCAGTTTTTTACTCAACTCAAGGACCTGTAGGTAGGAATTGTCACCAGTGATGTTGATACCCATATCTTCTAGTTGATGAGATAACAAATCAAGTTCTTTGGCAAATTGAACTTCATTTCGACTTTTTATATCAGTATCAACTTCCTTGGTCATTGCCTTGACTTCAACTAAACGTTCATAAAGAACATTCAAGTATCTGTAGAGTACGTAGATAGTGGTATTACAGAACATGCTGTAAACTGTTCTCTCTTTCGTTTGATCGAAGACAGGCTCGCCAAGGTGTCCTGAAACATTAATCCAGTCTTCAGTGGGTTTGGCCATCTTTTCATCTACATCCGCCTGAGTTGAATAAGTCTCTGGTGTTGGTGAGGCAGTCGTGCTATCTGGAGTAGCTTCACGTACGACCTTTTTATTCTTCTTGAGAACATCCCTCAACAAATCTCCGTCGTTGCGTGGTCTCTTTTTGGAAGAGAAACTAGATTCGGTAGAAGCACTTGACAAGTTAGCCTCATCGTCAGCTACAGAAGCGCTATTTAGCTCTCCGTTTTCAGCTTCAGCATCAGCTTCTTTTGTCTTCCTCTGCTGCAATGCTTCGTCTACTTGTTCATTCGGAAGCATGAAGAATGTAGTGACGAAAAACTTGACGAATTCCGTAAGCTTCTTTTTGTCGTGCTGTGAATAGGAAGAAGAATGACCCAAAAAGATATAAACCAAGTTTATGATATCGAACATTACATCGTAGTCTTTGTAGTGATACTGTAGCTGCTCTTTAGAAACTGGAGTTAAAGGATGTAATCTTTTTTGTGATTGCTCGACCTTAATTGTACTAACTTCAGCCACCAACTGCTTAGTAGTTAGCAATTTCTTGTCGGACTGCTTAAATGTTAGGCCCAAATGGTCCAAGGACTTATAGAAGACTTTTTGTTCCATTTCTCTCCAAACTTTATTCCATTCTCTATGCGATCTTTTCCATTCCTCGTCCTTCTGCTTAAGACGTTTGAGGATGATCGGAACTGCAACTGCTGGATTTTCATGTAAAGCATCAATAACTTCAAAGCCTCTATCTTTGTCATAGATCTTTCGAATGACTTTCTTGTAGATGGTTGATGAAGTATGACCCAACCCTGGAGGTAACTTAAAGTGTGCCTTTTCTTCTGGGGTCATATTAGCAATTCTATTAGCAATCGTCTCTAAAGTCTGGATCGTTCTCAAGTTAGCCTCCATATAATAGTCGTATTCGTGCCTTTCCTCTTCAATTCTGAATAAAACTTCCTCGTATTGATTTTTACGATGTGCAACAAATCCAGATTCCTCAGAAGCCCATGTTGGATGACCAACCCACTCATCATTGAGAACTTCCCAACACATATCATCCCTTCCAGAGCATGGCATATAAGTTTCCGCCTTTGGAAGCAGTCTATAGCTTGGACCACAAGATTTACAAAGAGATAGCTCTAATTGGTGCTTCTTAAAAGTGATGTTTTCAATGTGCAAAGATTTCTCTTCGTATCCGACAAACGTTTTGAACCATGAAAATAACTCTGGATAGGCTCCAATAAAACACTCAACCTTGGCAACTAGTACGTCCTTATCGATGATGTCTTGGGAATAAAGGTTAATCAATTTTAAAAATTCATTATAGGTCTGCTTGTTAGAAATGGATTTTTTGACTTTGTCGAAAAATGATATTTCTTCTGATAAATTTGAATCTGATACGCCTGTACTCACAGGTTGTGGCACTCCCATCAATAGACTAGCAGAGCCGGCACTTATGGGGCCTCTTAAATCTGACACAGGGTATTCCTGAGTCTGGCCTATCTGAGCCAGTTGTTGTTGATCATGTGGCATACCAACTGGTTGTCCCTGAAAATGAGCCGCTCCCAAAGATGGAATACGATGCATTCCATGTGAAATTGATCTTCTTTTTCCACCTGGTGCCTCATTGATTACATTTCCATTTTGACCATAAGAAGGAGGAGGGAAATTGCCAACTGGAGGTAGCTGAATAGTCCCGTGGCCATTATGTTTCTCCTCATATCCTCCTTGATGAACATTCAGCGATTGGCCTGTAGTCTCAGGGAGAAACTGTTCAAAATCATCCAAAAGGTCTGGGGCATTTTGAAAAAGCACTGTAACCTGTTGGTAAACTTCATTAATTGGCTTTTGTTCCTTCTGATAAGTCTGCAAAATTTCTAAAAAGCTCTTATAAATATCAGGCTGGTTAGCAAATCGAGTTTTGATCTTGTTCACATAGCTAATAGCATGGTTGAACCCTACCTGAGCGCCATTTTGAACTTGTTCAGCAGACAAATTACCCTGGCTATATGCCACATCTGGACCTTGATGGGGAAGATATTGTGTTTGGGATTGCTGCAGTTGCTGTGGAAGTGACGAGTTATGAGGTTGAGGAATTTGCTGCTGCTGCTGTTGTTGTTGTTCCTGTTGTTGGTGTAGTTGCTTATCCAACATATCTTGCGATGGTAAACGGGAATTTTGCTGATTTTGTTCTACTTTTGGTTGAGTAGAAGAACTCTGAGGAGCTTGATCAAGCTGCGCGTGAGGCTGCTGAGAAAGAGAAACCTGACCTTGGCCATCAGTCATTGTTACAGTTCCCATGGGGGTTGTAACTCGAATAGCATTCGGATTTAAAGGGTCCACAAAACATTCAATCTTGTAACCCTGGGGTAAGAAGGTATTAAACCCCTGAATAAGATTTGGATGACCTCTAAACAGGGTAGACACTCGTTCGATGACACCAGGCGTGTCAATACTTTGGCTCTTAAAATCCTTCATAATCTCTAAGAAATGATTGTAAACATCTGGCTGGTCCAGGAAGCGAACCTTTACCTGATCCAAGTAGGACAAAGCATCCTTCACGTTTAGTGGTCTATATTGACTGGCACTAGCGTGAAGAGCAGTCGGAGGGGGCAACTGTTGGGATTGCGGGTTACTGTCTGTTTGAGACTGAGATTGGGGTTGTGGTTGCGAAAGAACAGGACTCTGTTGGGATCCTAAATGTGGAGGAAGCAAAGTAGTCGCACCATTGTTGTTTGAATCTTTTTCCTAAGAGATGAGTTAGTATATCCATGATGGAAAAAATGTAAAAGAGTGAAATTTGGTTGGAAGTAACATACTTGAGAAAGTCCTTGCGGGCCTATAGACGGTATAGGGAAATGAGATCCGTTGTTCAGCCCGGAACTTAAGCCTGGGAGGGATGGCAACGGGTAGTAATGCTGGCCTGAATATGTTAGTAACAATTCATCGGGAGCGGTTGCTCTAATAGGAAACATACCTTTGTCCAACGAGGAAGGTGGGGGAGGTAGCACTGATGGGGTCCTAATATTATTGTTAGTAAACTAGAAGACGAAAGGTAACGCAAAGTATAAATAATTGACCACATGTTTCAGGGAAATTATTTACGTCTCAATCAAAATCACACATACTGAAAAGGGGGAATAGAATTCTTGTTCAACTCCTTCACAGGATTGTTATTAGAGGACCAAGTATCCTTGCCTGACATTTTTCACGGCACCTGGTAACAAATAAACACGGAAAAAGAGGTTGAAGGTGTCTTGTTGATCTTAGTTGTCTTGGAGGAAGCTATCAGTGACAGTTGGAAAACTAATACCGAAAAACCGAATTCAAAATCAAACTACCAAATGTAGGATCGATCTTTGAGATAAAAAGTCTGGACAAAATGACACTAATCGCCTTGAGCAGTTTGATTCTCAGACTAACAAGTGGTGGAAGAGCTGTCTAGTCCTTACTGATGGTAGAGGAACGGAGACAGAACGCTGCAGAGGGTAATCCGTACCCAGTGTTGGGACGGGTAACCTTAGGATTCTAAATACTAGATGGATGCTGGATGGACGTTATAGATAACTGGCTTCCTGACGAGTATCTTGAATAGTCAGTCACCTGAACTGAGGCAGTTAGCTATTCTTATTACAATTCATTAATATGTTCATTTTTGTATCTTACCTAATGGCGCTGTATACATATTTGAGGTGTAAAGAATAAAGGGATCAATTTCCGACATCAATCTTGATAGCGTTTCTTTAGGGCCAAAATCAACTTCTAGTTCGCCTAAACTTTCACTCAGTATCATCCTCCTAAAGGGGAGCCAAATATTGCTAATTGATTTAAACGGTTAAACGTCTCAAAATGAGATGATGCTACCTGCACTATCACTACAGGAGGCCACGTAATCTTCTCATTCCGTCCACATATGTGACGACTATATCTTCTTCTATGAACGTTAGCTGGTATGCTGCCGCCTTATGGCTCGTAAAAGACCCGGATGGTCTATCTGTCGCTGAATAAGCGTGCTGAACTGTGTACTCATGGTTGCTCTCCTGAGAGTATCTTGCAACAGCAGCCAAAGGCTTGATGAAAGCAGCTGATAAGGCACTAAGTTGAGCAAAACTCAAAACCACAAACAAAGAACTTCCATATATGCTTCATTCTTCACTTGCTTGGTGTAGTGACAAAAAATGTCTCATGATGGTAAAATCTAAGGGTCTATGCTGCTAATTCATATAAACGAAGTTGATCGTAGTGTACTAGTTAGATACCAAAATATGATTACATAATACCAGGTGGGCGAAATATCAAAATTGAACGTCACTACAAAGACGAAACTCAGTATCAGAGTCGAAGAAGAACAACGGTATAATGAATGCTCCAGACAGATTTGAGCTCTTTATACTTCCTGACGATGTTCCAAAGTATGTAATGAACAACACTTAGTTTTCAGTTTCAAAATATCAGTTAACTAACAATTACAGGTTAAAGATTACACCAGACTCGAGAGTACCAAATTGTATCATCATTAAGTTTGAAAGGGAAGACCATACGTTAGCCAACTTATTGAGAGAAGAACTAGCTTTATATCCTGATGTTACGTTTGTGGCCTATAAAGTTGAACATCCTCTTTTTGCTAACTTTGTAATGAGATTACAAACAGAAGAGGGTACTAGGCCGAAGCAAGCTTTGGAAAGGGCCTGCGCAAGTATAATCAACAAACTAAAGACATTGGATCATAAGTTCAACGAAGAATGGAACATCAAGAACTTTTCACTGAATGATTAAAGCTGGGATGTATCTTCAAGTGTATTTATACTACATTTGTACATTAGGAACAAAACGGAAAGGAACCAATAAACATTTCACCTTACAAAAAGCCAAAACATAAGACTTCTAATATATTCAACATCAAATCATTTTTATCGTATTAAACTTTTCCCTTTTTTTAGTATCTTGCTGTATATTTATATAAACTCGACGTTACACCTCTAATTTGTTTCTTAGAGATGCAATCATGTATTCCCACTTGACTGCAAACATTGGATCAGAAGCTCCCGGGAAATCACCCTTTTCTAACACTTGAGCAAGTGGGTAGGTTTCGATAGTTCTATGAGGGGATAAGTGGGTAATCACTAGGCCATTACTTGAAAGGCAGAGTTTATGATGATCTTTGAAGTTGAATTGGAACGATCCATTGCTTAATTCAAACATAATACAATGGTCTTCTCGGGTATATCTGCGAAGGAAAACATCATCATTGACATTTTTTCCGGAATGTTCTGAAACTTCACACAGATTTGCTTTCATGTATTTGCTGAAAAAGTCTACTACTTCAATTTCCTTTTTTAGCCGACTAGGGATATCATGCGCCAGGTATCTATGAGCAGTCCATCCATATGAACTGTCAATGATAATGTGCCAAAGTGACTCCTCATCGCTGATTTTGAGCACCGTAGATCCATTATTAAATAAGACACCAATATCATTGGTAGATAATTGGTAAGAGAAGCCATGCTTATTGGAGTAGTCCACCCATTTGCTGACTAAGACAGGCCTTTCATGATCGATATCTATAAATTGTTTAACAGAATTACCACTGCGGATATATTCTTGAATAGTCTGCATGTTCTCCAAGGTAGAGGTGATGTTTTGATTAAGTTTTTCAAGTAGTATTGGGTGGTTATTGATGATTTTGGAGACTTGTTCAATTTTAGTTTTTGGTCTAGTTTCTCTGGAAGCAATCACAGGGGAAACTTCTTCGTACTTTTGCTTAACGTTACTTGGGGATAAAGAAGTAGGCAGCAAAGCTTTTGGCCTTTCACTTTCCAAATCAGATTTAAGAATCTGAACAGGGTTTCTATGCCATTCATTAAACCCAGCCTTAGACTTGGCGGCGGCAAGATTCTTTGCCGATTCTTCTTTGGATATATCCATCACATTACGGGGAGTTTGAGTCAAGGATTCAACAGTGAACGAAGAAGGGAAAGAGCCGTTTCTAAACCAGCTATATTCCAGGATTTCATCCAAGCTCGGTCTTTCCAAGGGATTGGTAGCCAAAATATCCTTTATCAAAACTTTTGCCTGATAAGATACATCCTTGGTAGGGTTGAAAATGTAATCATTCTTCTTGATCTTTTCATAGATGACCTGAACATCTTTGGATTGGAAAGGAGGTTTTCCAAATAAAAGAGCGTACATCATAATTCCAATGGCCCAAACGTCCACCTCAAAGCTATGACCCACGGACTTCCCACCTAGAACCTCCGGGGCGATGTAGTTGGGAGTACCACAAATGGTGTACTTTCTGGAACCTTTGGAAGGAAGCACGGAAGCCAGCCCAAAATCTCCAATCTTCAAATTCATATCAGGGTCAAAAAAGATATTTCCAAGTTTCAAATCTCTGTGAATTACCCTCCTACTGTGGAGATACTTGACAGCGCCAATAATTTGAACCATGATAAATCTGACCTCAGGTTCGGTGAGAGCCTTACGAGTCTTCAGAAGTTCCATCAAAGACTGATTAGGGCACATTTCCAATAAAATGTAAACATTGACATCATCTTCAAAACAGTCGATGAAACGAACAATGTTAGGATGAACCATAGATTTATGGATCTTGATTTCCGATAACAACTTTGTCTTCGTTTTCTCCGATTTAATAGAAGCCTTGGCCACGGTTTTGGCAGCAAACAACTTACCGCTCTCATCCTTCATCTGGAAGCATCTAGCAAACCCACCTTCTCCCAAGAAAAGTCCTCTATGATAGCCGATCCCAGTTCTCGTCCTGACAATCGAAGGGGGGGTTTTACACAAAGAGGACAACTTCTCCTTTTTTTTCTTTTTCTTTTGATCTTGCTGCTGTGCTAGCTGGTTGGCTGTAACGGCAGGACCTGGTGGCTTGAGCGGCCCAGTCTTAATGGGAGTCTGGACGTTGAAGGCATTTGACCTGGAATTAATTTGTCCATTATTCAAGGACTGAAGCGGTAGGGAACCCCGAGCACTTGCCATTTTGGGTTGACGAATAAAAAGGAAACTTGGGACCTTGAGTTGTTAAACTTGCTCTTTCGTTCACAAAGACTCAGGATATGAAATATCATATATAAACCAAGGGTTTCAGATCTGTGTTTAGCTATGTTTATCTCTTGCCTTTTCGGTCATATATAGCTCACGTGATGTCAACAAAGACACAGAAAGGGAACCTTTTGTGGGAAGAACATAATAGTTCAAGTTCGAGAAGCTCTCGAATGTTGTCCTCTCACATGAGTATTAAAGTTTTAGGTTTTCGCGCATTCTTTTTGTTCCATGATGTTGAGATGTTCAAGCGGAATCGATTCGCGGTCTTCTTATTATTATCTTTCCAGAATTTTTATTTCAGCTTGTTCCTGTTAGTGAAGCGGACTAGGATTCTGAATTGGCTTCAGGTAATTGCCGTCTTTTTGCTAGGAGGAAGGCTGATTGCACCACAGGAGTATGGATATTGAAAAGAGACGATCTACGACCGCGTTTTCAGAAAGCCATGACGGCTTTTCTGTGACAGAATCTCGCTCAAATACTGATGATACCTCGATGAAAGATGAGGGTACATTAGGTTCTCCTGCCCTCCCTGTGTCTCCAATTAAAACAACGTCTCATAAACGAAAAACCTCTGATGCTTCCGAAAAGAAGAAGAAAAAGAAAAAAACTGATAAGCATAAGCACAAGCACAAGAATGGAACAAAGAAAGAAAACGACGATGATCTGGAAACCGTGAAAAATTCCAAAGAGAAGAAGAAAAGGGTGAAAAAGGAAGAAACACCACTTGACTCCCAAACTTTTCAAACTATTGAAATGAAGGATGAAGAAGAGGAAAAATATAAATGGTGGGAGGAAAATAACGACAATGATGAGATCAAATGGCACTCTTTGAAACATAATGGGGTACTATTTCCCCCGGAGCATGTACCTCTACCTTCTCATGTCAAGCTTTACTACGACAAAAATCCTGTTGATTTACCTATTCAAGCGGAAGAAGTGGCTTGTTTTTTTGGAGCAATGTTGAACACAGAACATGCCCAAAATCCTGCATTTCAAAACAATTTTTTTTCAGATTTCAAGAAAATAGTTTTGGAGCACGGAGGGGCTAATGTGGAGATTGAGAGCTTTGATAAGTGTGACTTTTCTAAGATATTTGAGCACTACGAGACTCAGAAAACTATTAAGAAGTCTCTTACAGCCGCTCAGAAAAGGGAAATAAAGTCAGAAAAGGACAAATTTGAAGAAAAGTACAAGTATTGCCTTTTGAATGGTCGTAGAGAAAGAGTGGGAAACTTTAGAATAGAACCCCCTGGACTTTTCAGAGGAAGGGGCAGTCACCCGAAGACTGGTAGGGTCAAGAAAAGAATATATCCCGAGGATGTAAGTTTGAACTTGAGTGAAGATGCTCCCATTCCTCCTCCTCCTGAGGGACATCAATGGAAGGAAATCAAACACGATAATACAGTTGCGTGGTTGGCTACGTGGCGTGAAAATGTTACCAACACTGTGAAATACGTCTTGTTTGCAGCAGACTCTTCACTTAAGGGGAGGTCAGATTTCAAAAAATTTGAAAAAGCTAGAGAATTAAAGAACTATATCCATCGTATCAGAAAAGATTATAAGAAAAACTTTAGTAGCAAAGTCATGTTAGAGAGGCAAATGGCAGTTGCCACTTATCTGATTGATGTTTTTGCCCTGAGAGCTGGTGGTGAAAAAGCTGAAGATGAGGCAGATACCGTGGGATGTTGTTCATTGAGGTATGAGCACGTTACCTTGAAACCTCCCAATACAGTTGTGTTTGATTTTTTGGGTAAGGACTCCATTCGATACTACCAAGAGGTGAATGTTCATGAGAAAGTGTTCAAAAATTTGAGACTATTCAAGAAATCACCCAAGCAACCAGGTGATGATCTGTTTGACAGATTGACACCAAATATTTTGAACAAACATTTACAGAACTATCTTCCTGGATTATCGGCCAAAGTGTTCCGTACTTACAATGCTTCCAAGACTATGCAAGATCAACTGGATTTAATCCCTAACGAAGGTACTGTGGGTGAAAAGGTTGTCAAGTATAACGCTGCAAACAGAGAGGTTGCTATCTTATGTAACCATCAAAGAACAAAGCCAAAGTCTCATGACATGGGAGTTCAACGGATATCGGATAATATCAGGGAGCTGTTCTGGCAAAAACTGAGATTGAAGAGGATGATCTTGGAACTAGATAAAAGTCTCAAAAAGACAAAGCCGTACTACTTCGAAGAGCTTGACGATTTATCAGTTGAAGAGGAGCAGGCTATTCAGGATCGAGTGATAGCAAAAGAACGAGAAAAAGTCACCAAGAAGTTTGCGCGTGACAACGAGAAATTGAAGACCGAAGACTCTCCTCTTTTACCAGAGGCAATGTTAGAAGAAAAACTGCAAAAAATTGATGAGTTAGCTGCTGAATATAAGAAGGAGTTGAAGACTAGAAGACCAGAAATCAAATCCGTCACAATGACTGTGGAAAAATTAGAATCTCAAGTAGAGAAATTAGAACAACGAATCAGGAATGCTACTCTTCTTTTGCAAGACAAGGAGGATAACTCTCAAGTTGCTCTTGGGACCTCAAAACTCAACTATATTGACCCAAGACTAACGGTTATGTTCTCTAAAAAGTTCGATGTGCCTATTGAGAAACTATTTTCCAAGACTTTGAGAGAGAAATTTGCATGGGCAATTGAATCTGCAGATGAGAACTGGACGTTTTGATTTATCCCAGCATACAGAATCATAAATAGAAAGTATAGCATGACAATAATGTACCTCAGCGGACGTTTCTGTGCAGATTTGTCTAGAGTACCGAGACTATCAAGATTATTTCATGCATTACAGTTTTCACTTGTCTGGCGACTTACGGCCAATCAAAGTATCCATAAGTGTCTCAAAGTAACTCTCTACTACTCCCGTTTACTTTCCCTCTCGTCCACCTCTAATTCACTCAATAACCTATTTCTAGATTGTCCGATAGTGTCCCGCGATCTTATTTCATAATCTGAGACTTACACGTGATCGTTTCACTTTGCTGACGCAGTTCCGAGGCTCGGTTCTAGGTTTCGGTCTTGATATCGCGCACTATTTCCAACCCAGGACCGCCGTTTCTGTTCGCGATCATTTGTTACGAACGGGTTGGTTGGTTATCCTTTTCCTCACAACCACCACGAAGCCACTTGTTTTCTAAAGGCTCATCCAAGTGAATAAGAGCCCCAGTTCAGGCCTGTTTATTTCGTGTGAACCTTCGACCGCTCATTTTGTTTGTATTCTAGAAGCTTAGCCCCCAATTGTGAACGGTTTTGCTACAAGTGCAATCAGTGTGACACAACCTTGAGTAAGGAAGGCGGTTACAAATCTTCCTATTTCGGTTTTACATTGAATTTGTTTTTTTTGTCGTCTTGCGAAATTATTCATTGCTTGTCAAATAATTCTCTTGGGACGTCCAGATCATACAGTAGTATACGACTTGCTTATAAGGTAACTAATTGTGAAGTTTTGCAGCAGGTTGTTTATGTCGTTTTTTTCATTTCTGTGTTGTTCGTCTCCTAGCAATGATAGAAAGCTCAAATCCGAAATTACTTATTCGAAACCACTTTCATCTACACAGAAGAATCTGAGGAAAACACTAGTAAGGGATAATATGAATATACGTGGAAAGACCGCAGGTACTTCCAAGCCTACACAGAAAGCTACCCTGGTCGTAGCCGCTAGGAGCGACGACAACAAGTCGAGTGAGAGCAAGGAAACTGTAACTATTAAAGAGAGCAGCAGTAGCTCTGGAGAAACTAATAATGCACATATTGATCAAGATGGAGATTTGGCAATGAAAGGATCTGAATCATTGTCTAACTCGTCTTCTCCGAAGTTTTCTTTGGGGAAATTACCAACTGTTGAAAGCGACACAGTCAACCACCAAGAATACGAACATGACCCTGACAATGAACACAATAAAACTACAGATGAAAATGAGGCCAATCCACTATCTAACATTTCAAGCAACTCTGAGCTGCCCGTTTTGAATAATGATGAGTTTGTTTATTTGTCTAACGAATTGGATTTAACAGAAATTCAGCCTGGTCAGGTTGTGGCTAGTTCGGGATGGTTGCTAAATCCTGCACCATCAAACTTGAAAGAGAGGAAATGTCTTATTTTAGATTTGGATGAAACCCTAGTGCATTCATCGTTCAAGTATATCAGGCAATGTGATTTTGTCATACCGGTGGAGATTGAAAATCAAGTTCACAACGTGTATGTTATCAAAAGACCTGGAGTAGATCAGTTTTTGAAGCGGTGTGGAGAATTATATGAAGTTGTAGTGTTTACCGCCAGTGTTTCCAGATACGGTGATCCTCTACTAGATATCTTGGATCAGCACAAATCCATTCATCATAGATTGTTCAGAGAAAGTTGTTACAATTATCAGGGAAATTACATCAAGAACTTGTCCCAAATCGGTAGACCATTAGAAGACTTAATTATCATTGACAACTCTCCTGCTTCATACATATTCCATCCTCAGCATTCTGTCCCTGTGTCAAGTTGGTTTAGTGACACTCATGACAGCGAGTTAATTGACTTGCTGCCATTTTTGGAGGATTTGGCCAGAGACAAAGTTGATGATGTGTCGCTAGTTCTTGATGTGAACATCTAATCAAGAAGCTGGCCCTTCTTGCAATTCTAACCCATCCATTATTATTGAAGAACCTCCTCTCTGCCCACTAATACTTGATTTTTTTGTCGTTTTCTAGTTAATTATAGATATCAATTGTTCTAAGAAATAAAGACTAATAATAAGTTACTTCTTGTGCACTGTTCCAACAATGTGTTTCTCCTTCTCTGGCTTGGTTACAACGGTTCCTGGCTTGCTGTGTTTTCTCTCATTTTCTTCTCTTCTCTTCAAAGATTGCAGTTCAGTTCTCTTAATCTCCTGGGCAGACTTGATGACTTGTGGAAGATGCCTGTGTCTTGCAATTCTTCTAACTTCAGGCAAAGCAGCAAACTTCTCCTTCAACTTGTCGTCGTAATGCAGCCTAGTCTTGAGTCGACTAGATTTTGCACCAGATCTTTCAGACGCCCTACTTCGCCATAATCTCACGTTACCATCATCTGATCCCGAAAGGATGTACTTGGAGTCCATAGAAAATTTAGTAACGAAAACATGTTGCATTCGCTTAGTGTGATAGATGTCTCTGGAGTGACCTTTAGTGGTTTCATAAATTCTAATAGTTTTATCATACGAACCGGTAACCAACTCTTGACCTGTTGGAGAGAAATCGACGTCCATGACAGCGGAGACGTGGTCTTTGTAGATGTTTGAGGATCTTGATAGGTTTCTCATGTCCCATAAGTAACAGTTATGGTCTTCAGAGGCACTGACAAAGGAGAAAGGTTCCATAGGGTTCCAACACAATGCATTGGAACGCATGGAAGTCCTTACCTTTTGTGTGGGAGAATTAGTTCTGATGTCGTATAATACAATGGAATTGTCTGACCCAGTAGATGCTAGAACAGATGTCTCTGACATGTTAAATTTGACGCTGACAACATTGTCAGCTCCCCAACTGAGATCGGAGACAGGGCTTTTACGATTAACGTCCCATAAATTTATACGACGTCCGCCTGTGACAAAAATATCATTATCTCTATGATGATCGATGGTCTTGAAACTATGCTCTCCCAAATATGTCTTGACTAGACCTTGTGAAGAGACTTTAGCTTCTGGGTCATCCGTCAGATTTTGACCAAACATAGTTTCGTTATTTATGTTCCACAGCTTGATCGTCTTGTCGTCACCACAACTCAGCAACTTTTGCGAGGGGGTAACACATAATCCAGATACCATACCATAATGAGCTTTAAAGCTGACTAGTTCATCTCTACTAGTCAGATCCCAATATTTGATTACACCATCACCACTCCCGGAAGCAACCCTGTTGACAATTTTGAAATTCTTTGCAAGAGTGTAAACACCATCCCTATGGGATTTACCTAGTTGACCGATGAAAGGTTGGGCAAACATTCGTTCCAACTTTGTAGCAGTCAAAGCTTTCGTATACTCTCGTGCTCTTTCGAATGGATGAAGAGCAGGGTTTAAGTTTCTAGGAATCGCTGACTCCTCAGTGTTCCTCACTGGAACATAGGCGTCTGATGACCTACTTATTGTCTTGACCTTCATTAGGGGATAGAGAGGATTGGTAAGAATTTTTTCTTCTTAAATTTTCGATGGATGCCGGATGTCGAAGAGATGTTGATAGTCAGTTTCAACGCCAGTTGATGGATAGACGATTCGAACATTTGGGGCAGTCAATTGATTTTGCTCCTATATGTATCTTGCTTGATTTGGCAGCTATTGTAGAGACGCATTAATAGCTGATCAATGTATTTATATATATTGCTGTAGTAATTTACAATCTTTTCAGCGCGGACTTATAAGTATGAGAATGATGATGATAGTTTCATATTTTCACAAAGAGGATGAATAGTTTAGAACAAATTTCTGTTCAACTTGCTATCACACATTAATATATTTTACAACTATTTACCAAATCTACTGTGAAACTCCTCTCTTTTTGCTCTCAGCTCCTTTGCAAACTTTTCATTCTTCTCTTCTTCGAATAGATCATCATAACACTGATAATACTTGGTAAATAAACTATCAGCAACATATTTGATCTCCTCAAACTCTTTGATACTCGTCATTGAGTTATAATCAAAAAATTTGAAAATCATAGACTGCTTGTTCAAACAACTTTGATAGAAATTATTTTTCACGTTGCAGCCTCTCATTCTTTCGGCAAACTTTCCTTCCGTCAAACAGTTCAAAAATGCCAACTGAAGATCAGCACAATTAACTAGTACAGAGGCATGCAGAGGATTTTCTCTCTTGTACTGGCTCAGCTCTCTAGCGTCTTTTAGTTGTTCCTGGGTCAACGGCTTCGGATCTTGTCTAGAGTCGTGAAGTAACGGACTATTTTCGAACAAAGCTGTTTTTGCTGTAATTATCTTATCTTTGGGCTCTGAAGGTTGTAATTCGGATTGCTCTCCAGCATTTGAATCGTCCTTGGGTGCCAAAGTCGGACTAGGATCTGATGGCCTGTGGTTGGTTAACTCACTAAGTTGCTTCAAATTTGATTTGAACTCGCGTTCACTTAAAGTTGGCTCTTCTTGCTTCAACAATTCATCCAGGTCTTTGGGTATCCTGAAGTCATCTTTGGTCTGTATTTTCTTGGATGCAAAAGGCCATACCATCTTGGGTAAGAAGAGCGTGGAAGGGCAAAAATTATGTTAGCGATTTAGATCTTATTAGATATTTACTGTGAGGGTTTCCTAGGGTGGTTGTGGGGAAGTGAAGGAGACGATGGGTAGAAGAACGTCGAAATGTCTCAATAATGTCACATTTCAGATAGAAGTACGATCTATTATTCCCTCATAAACCTGCCCCACCAATTGATCATATTCTTGCCAGACATTAAGCCCTGCAGTGATAGTATGACGAAGAGTTTTCAACTCTTCATACTTTGACAGCAATAAGAGCTTGAACCGAGTAGCCAGGGATAACAGCCTTACCTTTTCCGTTTTATCAATGAAAACTTTCTTTGCTGAAGCTGTTGAAACTGTGTCTTGATCAACAAGTACAATTATCACGTTATCCAGCTTTGCAACCAATGCTAATAGCTCTCTCAACTCATCGATACTTGAAAGGGGAAATTTTTCCACATAATCAATCAAGTCACCTATGATTCTTATGAAATAATGAGGTTGTCCAAATAGATCAACAGACGAGGCATGGTCCAAAGTCGTGGAGTTATGCCCTAGAATGGACGAATGAAAAACCACCGGAATCTGCTCCACTCTAAAAATTGAGTACCATAGTATAGATATAGTCTCGTTTATTTGTCTAATCAGTTGGCTTAATGTGTACGTGGAGTCCTCTTCTGAGAGATACTTGATGAAGTTTCTTTGGATCTGGAGTAACTTGTCATCGACAAAACTGATAAATCTGCTCTGTTGTGTAAGAGATAAAGCTGGACCCAAGCCAAAGGGAAGCTTGAAATCCAAGACAATTTCCTCAGTTAAGTCTTGCTTGAATGTATCGGACTTGTAAATATCTTCCTGTTTAAAGGTTTTGTCTTGCTCTATTTTGATAGGCTCATCATCATCATCCGAAAGATCAGGGTTCAATTGAAGCTCATTCTCCAATTCTCGAGGAATTTCTCTTATGTTTGTGAGGTCAACTTCTGAGTTGGCGTTGGGATGCGGAGGGGTGATCGGAGTGGACATTTCTGATGTGGCGGTATTCAATAGTATGGTAGAAAACTGGAGTAGTAGTTCCCTTTGATACTTGCGCGGGTATCTCTGTGGTGCTGGGGAGAAGAGGAGAAAGGAGTTGCGTACGACTTAAACAATTTACATTAGATTTTTGACATTTCCACAAAACATACCCTTAATATGAAATAGCACTGCGTTACTCTCCGTTGGAATTTTCCAACGAATCATCTTTCAATTACTACAAACTCTTATTCATAAATCTCCTTCTGGTAAAAGCAAGCCAGTACTTGGATGGCTTGGAATCACTTTCACCGTACAATCTCTCAATCAACCGAGTGGCTAATTCTTGCCTGAATTGCTGAACATAGCCTCGAAGAAGGTCTGCTTCGGTCTTATCTCTTGGAGGCTGATAAAGGGAATTCAAAGGAAATCCCACATCTCCTGGAATTGAAAAGTCATCCAATGACAGGTTGCTTAGAATTCTAACAGCCTCATTTTTGGTAGTATTTGGTTTCAATTGCTGCAAACAGCTAGAAATGAACAAAATCCCATAAATCAGTAACCTATCAGCAGGCCCTTTGATTTCGAAATTCTTGAAGAAAGAGTTGGCTCTAAACAAATCTAAACACTCATCAATAATGTCGTAATCCGAATTGGAAGGATAAGCTGGACCTCTAAACTTGGTTTTGATGGGGAGAATACTTGTGTTACCAACAACTCTAAAGTCGCTGCTTTCGTTAAGAAACGTGGAATGATAAGCCTTTAATAATTAGCACATAACGTCTTCTTCTCTAACACAATGGAAACAAATAACTTACTGGCATTGGTGATTGACCGCGACCTCTCTTTTTAAAGATCTTCGGTGTCCTGTATATGTTGACAACCTGGTTATCCGAGAAATATATCGGAGTGAGGCAGAAATCTCTCGGTAGAGAGATCGAGGGAGGATCAAAATAGATGCTTATATAATCTCCGTAAATGGTGACCAGTGGCTTGATGATAACCAAAGTGAATCCACAACTCTTCAAAATAAGCTGCTCCACTAATTTCTACTAAGCCAAGGATTTCTACATCCAACCCCATAGCTCTTGTCCCTCTCCTCTTTCACCTCATTTTTTCAACGCTAAGACCTACAGTCCGTTTCATTGCTTCCGAAGCCCCTCTTGGAGTAGCCTTTACTCAGTCACATGACCCGGCCGGTTCTTAAAACTCTCTAAATTCCTCAGGTAATGTCAGGGCACACACATTGCCATAAGCCACTACCAAGACTAGAAGAACCGAGCTACGAGAAGGAGGTTCATAATAGAGTTTTCTGATTGGTTTATCATTCTTAATTTCACTTCTAAAGCAGCTTGTAATTGATATAACTTTTGTTTTCATTTGAAGCAGCAGACCAATCTATTTTGGTGGCAAGCAAGAAATACAAATTTTCCCCTTTCCATAACTGTTGATCTTTTCGATTTACGGATTCCTTGGAATCGACATTTGCTAAGCTTCCAATAATGGCTCCGGTTCAGAATGCTTTGCAAAGAGATGCTGTCTATAATGACATATTCGGCACATCTCGTGAACCAGTAAAGCGTCAGGAGAGTTATAATGCATCATCCTTCGATGCATACAGACCGGATGAGCAGATACCTACCGAACCAAGATCTTTTTATGATGGCAACACCCAGCATTCTAGCGGTTCCCAGCTTCAGCAACCCCATAATGCTGATTCAACCGTTCGGAAGAAGCTCCCGCCTCGTATTCCCCCTGCCATCCCGAGGGATCAGGCCCAGCAGCATTCAGAGTCTCCGTATAATCCTTTGGGCCCTACAGCAGATATTTCTGTACGGTTGCCCTCAAATGGGCCACCGCAACCACAGAATCATCATTTTAAGGCTAAACTTCCTGTTTTAGGCCAATCTCTTGCGGTGCTTAGAGGGCAGTCTTCCTTACAGTCGCCTGCTTCACAGACTCAGCAACAGCAACAGAATCATCATCATCATCAGCAGCAACAGCCGCAGCCGCAGCAACAACAACATTATCTACATCATCACGACCATAACCCAACACAACAGCGTGCCGTAAGCGCTGGAGCATCCACATCTCAGTCCGATCTTTATGCAAAGTTTGCCAATGCTTATGCTCAAGGTAATAGATCCATGTCTCTTAATTCATCAGTTCGTAATCCAGCCTATGATAAGTATCATCAGGGCAATAAAAGTCATGCTGTCAATGGTAGAGTTATTCCTCAAAAGCTTGATATTTACAATGGCCAAAACCATTCACAAAGTTACCAGTATACTCATCAGAACCAACAGCAGGTGCAATATCATCAACAGCTGCACACTGAGCATCACCAAAGTATCCCCCCTCCATCAAATCAAAGATCGCCTACTTCTAAGTCATCGGCCTCTTTAACCAAAGCCAAAAGTAGAAACTCTTTGTTGGGATCCAGATCAAGAAGTTTTTCTTCTCTCACAAAACTTACCAGAAATAATCAAAGTTCTACATCTCCAGTATTGAAACAAGCAGCAAGAACTGTAAGCTCTTCCAGCCTTAACTTGAAGACAATTGTCACAAGTAGCAAAAAAGCCTCAGTCTACCCTGCTATGCTTTCCCGTGTGGCACATAAATTTCAGGAAACAATTTCACTTGGAATTAAAGTGAAAGACGGATTGGAGTATAAGGACTCTTTTACCGGTGTTGAAGCAGTTGATGTCATTTGTCGACTTATCCGAACAACAGATAGGAATTTAGCTCTGCTATTGGGGCGTGCGTTAGATGCTCAGAAATTGTTTAGAGATGTGACGTATGAGCATAGATTGAGAGATTCGAAGAATGAAGTTTACATTTTTAATTCGACAAACGATACTGATTTCTACCAGCTGGCGGCCCAAAACAAGGCTAACAATGAAACTACAACTTCTTTTAGCGTTTCTGTAACTAACTACGGAGAGGTTGAGCAGACCAAAGTTAATGGAGTATTTACTTTACTTACTGAATGCTACTCACCAACATGCACCCGAGACAAACTTTGCTATAGTATTGCTTGTCCTAGAAGGCTGGAACAACAAGCTCGCAACAACATGAAGATTAATGGTGATTTAATGAGAGCAGATTCTAAGATTTCTGTGACTGGTGAAGAGAGCAAGTCATTTTTATGGTCTAAGACTGTTAGTCAAGCCGCATTAGATGCGGTTGATAAGGAAGAGTTAAAGAAACAAGAAATTGTGTTCGAAACAATTATGAACCAAAGGGATTTTGTCAAGGACTTGGATTATATCAAGAAATTCTGGATTCGTCCTCTTAGTGAATCATCTATTATCAGAGATAAGGAAAGAGACCATTTTATTCGAACTATTTTTCATGGAGTTAACGCGGTTTATCAAGCTAATCTCCGGTTTGCAGATGCACTGACGAAGAGGCAAAAGGAGCAAGAAATTGTAGAGCGGATTGGTGATATTCTTGTTGAGTATATCCCATCATTTGAATCATTTATTGAGTATAGTACTGGCTATAACATTGCAAAGTATGAATTCAAGAGACAGCGGGAGATTAATCCCTTGTTTGCCAGGTTTATTCGGGAAACTGAATCTCTGAAAGAAAGTAGACGGCTAGAATATGATGGATTTGCAGCTAAACCTTTGCAGCGCTTACCTCGTTATCAGTTATTATTAAAGAACATCATCAAGCATACAAAGAAGGATAGTAAAGATATGGAAGATTTAATGAAGGCTCAGGATATGCTGCAGAAACTGGTTGTACGGTATAATCAGGAATATGGTCACGCAGTCAGTAGATTCGAAATGCTCTTACTCAAAGCAAGCTTGGTCTTTAGGGCTGGTGAATACGTGGACCTAAAGTTGGAAAACGAGAATCGAAGATATTTGCACAAGTGCGAACTGAAGAAGCGTAACTACCAAGATAAGGAGAACCAAGGTATTGTAGACGTTCACCTGTTTGATCATGCTTTATTGTTTGCTAGAAAGAAGATGACAAACAAAAAGGAACAATATAAAGCCCATCAAAGACCAATTCCAATTCCCCTATTGTACATTTCCATGTCAGAAAATGCACCCACAGTTAAACAGATTCGAAAAGCTGCTGCTAGAGGTACCGCCCTGGTAGATAATATTAATGCCCCACTTCCTGTATCTAGCTCGTCTTTGCTGGCAAGCGACAAAGTACTCCCTAATCAAGGATTATCAAGGATTACTACTGCAAGTACAACAGCCAGTGTTGGAACTAATACTGAAGATTCTGGTACATCCAATGTTCAGAGTAGTGCAGTGGGTTTAACACAGACAGGAAACTTGTTTGTAACAAATGGGTCTCCTGTTGCTAGCGCAAGTACTAGTACTACAAGCATGCTAGAAATTGCTAATGCTAATGCTAATGATGATCATTTTAATAATTATGGTTCTGCCAACCATAACAATGGAAAGTTCCCCATCACATTCACGTATTTTGGAAGAAAGGGATATGAACTGACTTTGTATGCTCCTTCAAAACAGGCACAGAAGGAACTTGTTGAAAAGATTGATAATCAATATCGAAAATTGATACAGGATAATGACATTTTCACATTGACACCACTGAAGGAGAGATTTTTTGACTTTAGTAACAGAATCAATTGTGTCGTTCCATGTGAAGGTGGAACACGTTTGGTTTACGGAACGGATTCGGGAGTTTATTGCTCGGACATTATTAACAAACAGGACGGAAGAAACAGAATAGTAACTAAACCTGTGAATATCATCAAGAAAGTGAATGTGATGCAAATTTCAGTGTTGGACAACTATCAAACTGTATTGATTCTTAGTGACAAGAAGTTGTTAGTTTGGCCACTGGATATTTTACAGAACGTGCAGGGATGTGATCCAGTGAAGAATGCCAAGTCAGGTAAGGAATTGATGTCCCATGTCTCATTTTTCAGAGTGGGTATTTGTTCCGGTACAACGTTAGTATGTGCTGCCAAACAGGGCTCCTCGCATCTGATCAAGGTATTTGAGCCTCTAAATCCGATTGAACAAAAGAAGGTCAACAAGAAAAAATTCAAGAATGAGACTAGGGATTTCCAATTCAGCAGTGAACCTGTTAGTATTTCGTTTTTGAAGAACAAGCTGTGTGTGGGATGTACCAAAGGCTTTGAGATCGTGGATGTTGAAAATAGAGTGACTGAATTCTTACTAGATCCAGCTGACACGTCCCTAGATTTTGTGATCGGTAAAGATGGACTCAAGCCGTTGAAGATTGATCGTATCAACTACGATTTCTTACTCTCATACTCAGACTTTTCGTTTTTCATCAACACCAGTGGTTGGAAGAGCCGACCCCGATGGATGATCTACTGGGAAGGAGTCCCTCAGCAGTTTGCCATCTGGTACCCATATTTGGTAGCCTTTGACCCTGGGTTCATTGAGATCCGAAATGTGGAGACCGGAGATTTATTGCGAACGATCATCGCAGATAACATAAGGTTCTTGCATTCATCCACACAGGAAATCTTGTTTGTTTACGAAGATGAAAACGGATTTGATGTGGTTACCTCCCTAGATTTTTGGCTCAAGAGACACAACAAGGGCAAGAAACTGAAAAACGTCAATGAATAGGATTTATGATTAAAATATATTTATAACTAATACTTTATTTTCCTTCGTATACCGTATAAGACACAGATGCGAGAAAACGAGAATGTTTTTTTTTTTTTTTTTTTCGAATTTTTTTTCCGTCTGGTCCGTTGCTGATCCAACGACCTCGATCAAACTGGAGCAGATTCTTCTTTTTTTTTCTTGCGTTGACATTTGTTTCCGGTAGACCCACCATCCAAGTAATGAGTGACATTAATACTCTGTCGCAGAAGATTCCGTCGTATGTTCAATACGGTATACCCAGTATTGATCATCCTTTTGGAATCCGTTTATGGCCAATTTTCAGTCATTTCTTTGAAGCGGTAGTTGGATATCCGGCTGAAGATTTCCGATTCATCCAGGGTCTCACTACCATGGCCAATTTAAAGGACGCCCTTGGTGTTATTGCTGTTTATTACTTTGTGATTTTTGGTGGACAATGGTTGATGAGGACCCTGAACGCTCGTCCGTTCAAGTTGAATTTCTTGTTTCAACTGCATAATTTGCTTTTGACGGGAGCGTCGTTCACCTTGTTGATATTGATCGTGGAACAGTTGATCCCAGGTATTTATCGCCATGGAGTATTTTGGGCTATTTGCCACAAGGATTCTTTCACCAACGAACTCGTCACGCTGTATTACTTGAACTATTTGATCAAGTATGTGGAGTTGATCGATACCGTGTTTTTGGTCTTGAAACGCAAAAAGTTGCTTTTCTTGCACACCTATCACCATGGTGCCACTGCGTTACTATGCTACACCCAGCTGCTTGGACACACAGCTGTCGAATGGGTTCCAATCGCTTTGAATCTGGCTGTTCACGTCGTCTTGTACTGGTACTACTTCCTCTCTGCACGTGGAATTCGTGTATGGTGGAAACAGTGGGTGACCAGATTCCAAATCATTCAGTTCTTGATCGACCTAGGGTTTGTCTACTTTGCTACCTACACTTTCTACGCTGACAAATACTTCCCCGAACTACCAAACATGGGAACATGTTATGGGACTGAGGAAGCTGCTGCCTTCGGATACTTAATCCTCACATCGTATTTGGTCTTATTCATCCTCTTCTACATTCGCGTCTACAAGACCGGGCCCAAAACAAGCAAGGGAAAATCAAAGGCAGCTGCTACTACCGGTCAAAAAACTGAGGCTGCCCACCCTTCTGGCAAAAGCACTAGTGTCCGTCGTGCCTAAGTTATAAAACATAGAATAAAAAGAATCAAGTTCGAGCTTCGTTGTAGTGTGGGTTATTTTTGAGGGTTTTCAAACCTCGGCTCTATTTTTGAAAATGCCGAGACATACCTGCGCGGCTCTGGGCAGATTTCGCGAATCTGCGGTCAAAGATTGCCTTTCGAACTAGGTGGCATGCAGCGTGATATACTGGGCCGAAGCTACTTTTGAAAACCATTAGAGAAATCAAAACTTAAAAGGGGTTCCCAACTTTCTCGTTCAAGGTTTTGAGCTGCAAAGAGGCAATAATTTTGATCCATCCAATCATATTTCTTTTCCCCCTGTGTTTACTTGCTTCCTGCTTACTAACAATTTGCACGGGTCCGGAATTCTCCAGCACAGCCGCGCACCTGCATTTAATCCCGAAAGGCACAATTATGTATGGTTCAAGTATGATATAATGTCACCAGCCGCTGCGGTATGCACCTCCACTGTTTATTCTTCCTTTCTTTTTTGCCCTCGTCACAGTATCCCTGTAGAATATAAAACTTGCCCGAAAGTATATGTGATTCATGTTATGAATTTCCATAACTCCACCATGTTCATGAGTCAACAACCTAATAATCCATATCAGCTGCCTCCATTATTACCTCCTCCACTTCCATTGGCATACGCGTCTGCCCCCAATCACCAAGGGCATGCGATCCCCTATCCTGTGAGTTCAATTCCGTCAAATCACCCAGCGACAACAACAACTACTACAATAGCTCCCCCCAATAACAACACACTTACTCTCAGGGGTTCGCCACCGTATTTCGATCATCTTCCCCATTTCAAGCATGTACTACCGCCAATTGCCCTGCCGATCGTGCCCCCTTCATTGCCAGAACTGCACCCCGTTGAAGTTAATAATCAGAAAATCAAGAAAACGAAGACTCCCAGGAAAAAGCGTCAATGTCCAGAATGTCACCTCTTCTTCTCCAATCTGGCAACCCACAAGTCTACACACCTATCCGTGATGGCAAGGCCTCACCTGTGTCCCACTTGTCACAGAGGGTTTGCTAGGCCTAACGATCTAATTCGTCATAAAAAACGCCATCTACAAGACCTGGGGGAAAATGGTTACAAATGTCCCTTTTACTCATTTGATAACAAAGAGCAAAGTCCAGAAAAGTCTACAACACCAAAGTGTCATTCTAAAGGTGTCTTTTCCCGTTGTGATACCTACAAAAATCACCTTAAGGCTCTTCATTTCGAATACCCAACTGGAACCAAAAAGAAGGATCGGAGTTCAGTAGCCGGTCACTGTAAAAGTTGCTATCAACGGTTCAATACGCTCGATGAGTGGTTAACGAACCATATCGAAAAGGGACAATGCCCCAATATGCACTTGGAAAATTTACATAAGTAGGAAAGGCGCAAACCATACCCCAATCATCGAGCAAGTTACTCCGGTTTTTACAATCAATCGGCAATCCTGAAACGTTGTTTGCCGATTTTTAGTATGATCTGCAACTCCCGGGTAACACGGAAGTGGTGACAGTTTCGGTTCCCGTTGTCGGATTTTAAATGGAATCCAATTGACACACTACCAATACAATGTTAATCGAGAAACTAAAATCTCCATCACCCTCTTTACTAAGGTACGGGTTACACAAGGGACGAATGATAAATGATCTCGTACAAACACCTTGAATTCCACCCAGAGAAGCCTACGGACAATGACGAGATTAACCAAATAATAGAGCTGGTCAAAGTGAATTTGTCAGAACCTTATTGCATATACACATATCGCTATTTCCTCAACCAGTGTCCACAGCTTTGTTACATAGCATATGATGATGAGAAACCGAAGGAACAAAACATCATTGCGGTTTCCATTTCCAAAGCTGAAACTCATCAAGGCGTAAGAGTTCGTGGCTATCTTGGCATGATAGCTGTTGATCCGGCTTATCGTGGCAAGGGGATAGCAAAGACACTTATTGATAAATCTATTGACGTGATGATCGATTCATATCACTGTGATGAAATTGTACTAGAGACAGAGGTAAACAACCCACAGGCCCTCAACTTGTATGAGTCCTTTGGGTTCATAAGAACGAGGCGCCTTTTTAGGTACTATCTCAATAAGAACGATGCTTATCGGTTGGTTTTACCATTGACTGAGAAATCCACCATAAGAACATACTTTTTATAAATGACATGACTAATGAGGTAAGAATTTATGTATATATATTAATAAAAACCTTATTTATTGACCTTCGTCAAATTTAGGAGCTAGGTAAAATCTCAGGTATCCACTAGGAAGCTTGTATTCAAACACCCCCGGTGAGTCCTCTGTTAGCTTAATTGTAACCTTTTGCGATAATGATGTAGCCTTTATGATATCGCTCAGATACTTGGAACCAAAACTCAGGTCAATTGGTTTGTCTAAGCTAATAGTGATTGACTCCTCAGGATGGTCAATGTCGGTCTTTGGTTTAATTACAACGCTTCCTGACCCAATTTCTCCGGCACTCTGGAACTTGGCGGCGTCTTTGGTTACGGTGATCTGTAGAGATTCACTCAATGTTTTCATATCTTTGCAAATTTTGGCAAAATCTGCAGAAGGAAGCGTAATGGTGGCATCAGTCTCCATAGCATCCACTTCCAACAAATCTGCATCAATATCTAATAGTTTTAAGTTGTACTCACTGATTTTGTCTTTGACCTTGTCTTCGAAGATAATGCCTAATGTGTCCGCATCATCTTCAGCCTGAATAGTTAAGTAGTCGCTGTTGGCTCCATTTCCGATGATTTTACTGAAGCTACTCAAGCCAATACCTAGAGTGATATTACGGTCACATCTGTATTCTTCAAAAGTGTCCTTTTCAATCAACAGGGAAATCAAAAGGACACGAGAGTTGTCCACCGCTTGGACAGAAATACCGTTCTCAGTGCAGTTGAAATTACAGCTGCTGACGCAGTCTTTCATGGCCTCAACAATCTTCTTCAACAAAGAAGCTTCTTCAAACTTTCCTTCTAGCATTTTTTGGTATTAGTATCTGGTAACGAGAGTTCTAGAGTTCACTGAAGAGAGAAGAGAAAGACCGAAGTGCGTGTCAGGTAATATAACGCGTTAGCTCACCGCGAATGACCTTCAGGCCAACTGTCATCGGCCATCTAACATCTCTACAAACCATCTATTAGCATCATCTTTTATCAATTAAATTAGATTAACTCTTTAATAACCCCACATACTAATGGTTCAATGGAACCCCCATATCTAAGCCAAAGAAAAAGTCCTCTGGCTGTTCCTCTGCCAAAATTCCAGTTTCATTATTACCTTGTAGATTTCCGTTTTCGCCTACACCAGAAGGTCCAACAAGACTGTCATCCATAACAACTGTAGCTACCGGTTTCATCACCGGCATTTCACCAAATTCTTCATCAAGCCTCGTTAGAGTAGCGTTTGTTTTTGTATTATTCAGCTGAAACCCTACCAAGGAGTCCGTACTGTCCATGCTGCGAAACGAGCGTTGAGACGAAAGACTTGGTGATACAGAACCAGGAACTTGGGCTCCAATGCTCACAGAACTGGAGCTGGAATGAACACTATTAGCAGGCTTTGGAGCTGAGTACGGTGTGAAATGATGCATCAAATGGTGATGGTGATGATGTCCATGGTGATGTGGTGCATGGCTGGAATAAGTCCCGGATTTTGAGCTAATATGACTCGAACCCGTTAAGTTCGCCTGCAATTTAGAGGGAGGGGATGTGTAAGGTTCATAATCGGGGGTACCACCAGGACCAATTAAAGGATACAGGGGGAAAACTTCTTCGGGACCAAACGAAGGGGCTCCGTTCGTGTTCGTACTTGTATTACCTCCACTATTCCAAGTGAATTGTGGTTGAAGAGGATATTGTTGCTGTTTACTTGCGGCACGGGATGAATGTATCTCTGGCTTGTAGGATTTCTCCTCATTAAGCATTTCCAACAATCCTCCTGAGGAAAAGGGATAAGGAATATTCTGATAGGTGTTTGGGTTCTCTTCGTTATCGCCCGCCCTTCGAGAGGCTCTAGAGGCACTTCTGGAAGCATCACGAGAAGCCGATGACAATGTATCATCCAGCTTCCTATCCCTTAATAGATGATTAAGGTTCTGATCCATGGAGAGTAGTGGTTGGGTATACTCGGTCAACGGAACTGATATCTCGCCCGCATGCTTCGTATCGTCCCCGACTCTATGGAAGTTATCCAACTGCTCCATTCCGACTTGACGAGGCCCGGATACTGCAGAACCAGAGCTCATGCTTTTCTCGACCTGTGCTAATAAATTAGTTGATGACGGATATTCCATTATAGAAGTTGAGACGGAGGGCGAAAGCCCCATATCCCAAGAGACTAACTCGGGATTAATGGGTTGTTGTTCAAGGAACAAATCGTCTCCATTTTTTGTGTCGGTTTTCAGTTTATGGCCAGGGTTTTTAGTTTTATCCTGCTCATCCAGTTTTTCTTTTTCCGGCGGTGACTTTTTCTTCTTTGGGTGACAACACGTACAGTGGCCCTCAGGTTTAACATTGCCTACAGCATTAGAACAGGCACAACCACTCTCGTGGTATTTCATTTTTGTGTTTGTCTTTTTACCGCAAGTACACTTAGCATGATGGTTTCGCAACTTTCTTTGTTCACGGCAAAATGCACATTGGCTAGACGGTCTTCCCTTAGGCTTTATCATTACTAACGGTTGATCTGTATGAGTACAAGCAGACACCCTATGTCCACGAATACATCGTTCACAGGCGTATTTGACGCCGTTTATGAGCACCATGCTTCCACTGGAAGTGAAACTATTACCAGAGTTTATTTAAACAATCACTAGACTAGCAATAGCTGTCAACAGTGTATAAGTTACCAAGAAAGGCTTCTTTTTTAGGTTCACATTTTCAACTTTCGTAGGCAGGACATTTATTGCCTAATGCATAGCGCACGACCTCCGAGAATGCTGTGAACTAAAGCGGAAAACAAGCCCAGGGATGCATGTATGATAGATATGCCTGTTTCGAGGGCAGAGGGGCGCTTTCTCGCGCTAATTATGTGCGCCGCATGATAGTCCATAGCCGGTAGCCGTTTTTGCCGCGCCAACAAAGTTGTCCCCCCCATTCTGAGCTCCAGGAGGTGTGGGAACGCGAGTAAGACAACTGAGCTCGTATCATAAA
Organism: Komagataella ulmi; assembly: GCA_023213065.1. Taxonomy (NCBI): domain Eukaryota; kingdom Fungi; phylum Ascomycota; class Pichiomycetes; order Pichiales; family Pichiaceae; genus Komagataella; species Komagataella ulmi. The sequence goes on from JAKWAZ010000001.1 coordinate 2,868,183, forward strand.
GTTAGCAACATTTTGTCATCTTGTTCCTTAGGTAAGAGTGCCTCTTCTCCACAAATGACCATCAAAAAAGATTCCGACTTTACCAATTGTCCCAAGATATGGACAACCTTGATCACCAATACGGCTTACCTTCCAGGGTTGCTGAATCTAGATTATTCACTGAAAAAAGTAGGGTCCAAGTACCCTTTAGTGGCGCTATACACTGATACGTTTGGCCCTGAAGGTCACGCCGAACTAGATGCAAGAAATATTCCCAAACTGAGGATTGAATACTTGCTCCCTGTGGAATCCAAGGATTATAGCAATGATACCAGGTTTTACGATTGCTGGACCAAATTACAACCGTTCAGTTTGGTTCAGTTTGAAAGGGTTGTCCAGATCGATTCCGATATGTTAGTGGTACAAAATATGGACGAACTAATGGAGTTGGACCTCGGAAACTACGACTTTGCGGCAACTCATGCTTGTGTTTGCAACCCTTATAAGAAACCTCACTATCCTTCGGATTGGATAGCTCCCAATTGTGCGTACTCCAATGGGAATCATCAGCAAAAAGCAAAAGTCGCCACACACTTGGTTGACTTTGCTGAAAAATACAACTTGGTAGGTCCTCCAGCTACTCTGAGTTTGGGTACCTGCAATGGAGGCCTTCAAGTAGTCAATCCTTCTAGAGAACAATACGAAAAGATTATTGGTGCTCTATCTGCTCCAGAGAAAACCTCAAATTACGAGTTTGCTGACCAATCTTTGTTGAGTGATGTTTTCCGTGGCAACTGGCTGCCTCTATCCTACAAGTACAATGCGCTCAAAACTCTCGCAACGTTTCATTCCGATTTATGGATACCAGAGGAGGTAAAAAATATTCATTACATTATCACCCCCAAACCTTGGGATGTCACCATTAACGACGAGAAGTTCCAGGATGATACAGGTACGTTCGTCCACTGGTGGGAAATTAATGAACAGCGTCTAGAAGCTGAACGACAAGTAGACACCACCAATCAGTCTTAAAACATTACATAACCAAAAATCAATGAGATATATAAACTTAGAAACACTTGAGGTGCACAATGGATGGTCCAGACTCGTCGTACTCTTGCTTTGAGATCCACATTTGTTGGAAAGTACCCAAAGAAGCGAGGATAGAACCACCGATCCATACGGAGTACTTTCTTTCTGGTGGAGCAGAAATCTTGACCTTCATCGAAGATGGAGCCAAGGCAGTAAGCTCCTTTTGCATACGCTCAGCAATACCTGGGAACATAGTAGTACCACCGGACATAACGATGTTACTGTAAAGTTCCTTACGAACATCAACATCACACTTCATGATGGAGTTGTAAGTGGTTTGGTCGATACCAGAAGCCTCCAGGCCCAGAACAGATGGGTGGAACAAAGCCTCAGGAGCTCTAAATCTCTCGTTACCGATAGTGATAACTTGACCATCTGGCAACTCGTAAGACTTTTCAATTGATGACGATTGAGAAGAAGTTTGCAATTCTTGGTCAAAGTCAAGAGCAACGTAACAAAGCTTCTCCTTGATATCACGAACAATTTCTCTCTCAGCGGAGGTAGAGAAAGTGTAACCACGCTCAGACAAGATCTTCATCAAGTAGTCGGTCAAATCTCTACCGGCTAAGTCGATACGCAAAATAGCGTGAGGTAGGGAGAAACCAGCATAAATTGGGACGACGTGGGTAACACCGTCACCAGAGTCCAAAACGATACCAGTAGTTCTACCGGAAGCGTACAGGGACAAAACGGCCTGAATAGAAACGTAGAAGGCTGGAACGTTGAAAGTCTCGAACATGATTTGAGTCATCTTCTCTCTGTTGGACTTTGGGTTCATTGGAGCCTCAGTCAAAAGGACTGGGTGCTCTTCTGGGGCCAGACGCAACTCGTTGTAGAAGGTGTGGTGCCAAATCTTTTCCATATCGTCCCAGTTGGTGACGATACCGTGCTCGATTGGGTATCTTAAGGTCAAGATACCTCTCTTGGATTGAGCCTCGTCACCGACGAAGGAGTCCTTTTGGCCCATACCGACCATGACACCTTGGTGTCTTGGTCTACCTACGACCGATGGGAACACTGTGTGTGGGGCGTCGTCTCCGGCGTATCCGGCCTTACACATACCGGAACCATTGTCGATAACTAACTAAAAGCTGGTGTTAGTATACTATCATGATACAATATTGCCTCATTAGGAAATGAAAGATGAAAAAACAAGCGCGAGGCTGCACAGTCAACACAGAATCCTGCTACGAAATCAAATTCTAATCCCTTCCCAACGGTAAGAAATGGGCGCGCTACCATTGAAAAATCCTAACCGCCACTGAGGGAAGGATGAAATCACACTGTGACTTCGATTGACTGCGCCACATTTGCTTTCATGGATTACATGGAAGGGTACTTACTGCTGCAACGTCTTCTAAAATAGGTGTTAGTATTATTAGCTTGAGCTAGGCAGATTGCCAAAAGGAGAGGACAAAATTGGGGGGACAAACAGATGCCAAACTCAACCGAGGACAGCCAACAGAAATGTACGCGTAGATAGTCTTAACACCATGCATCGACTCAATCAATCCGTATCAGCTGCTTCAGCAATGAGATGACTGTGTATTCGTACAAATCAAACGGAGATCGCATCAAAACTGTGTGTTTGGCCAACCACTCGCAAATCTACTGTTGAATCAATCGGAAGAATGAGAATCGCAAAAGTTCGTGCCAATCTAATTCCATGCTCCCTTGCTAAGAAGAGCTGACTTACCTCCGTCCATTGTATTGATGAATTTCTTTTAATAAACTGTTTCTAAGTTAAAAGATCCGTTATGTAAAAGGAAGCGAGGAAACTTGACAAGTTTCATTCATTGGTTTCAGTAGCATCCATGGAATCGCGCAGTCGCTCACAACCATTGGTAGGTACACTACTGTAATGATTCTGTGATTCTCGGAGCAGAGTGGGAGACGAGAAAAGAGGCAGGATTTACGTTGCTCACTACAGATTGAGCTACTGTTTGGACACTTTATGAGCTCGGCAATCGTGCGCAGTTATCTTTCTCGTTATAGGCTGTGATGTAGAAACAGCTAGTAAGGCTATTGGGTTTCTACTTGATAGTATAAAAATGGACCAGATTCGCGGATGCGTAGTTATCGGTAGGTCACTCGGAAATAGAGCTACTAGGGCTTAGGAACTGGCACAGCCTTCTTTTGATTCAAGTTAATAGTGGTCTTAAGTCACCAAAGAAGTAAAAATGTAATGGAAGCCTAGCAAGACCAAAAAAAAGAGCAAACGGCTAGCATGGTGCGCACAACCTTCACCAAAGCTTCTATCGGAATGCACAGCGATAGCAATTGAGCTTATAAAATGGTCCACCAACTCTCCAGCAAGTTATATCTTTCTACTATCTCAACCCATTAGCGAAGCTTCTATCTGTATCTCACCTTTTGACCTCTCTTTTCTAGTTTCTGTTGTCTCTTGCTCTGTCCCTTTTCTTTTGACGCGGAAGCTGACTCTTCGCCTTTGACATTGCTGCCGCCACCTAACAATTGTCTACCGCCCAGAAATAATCCGTAAAGCTTGTAAGCAGCAAAAGCCGGGATCATCAGCGACAGATACCACACATTATTAGACCCCAAAATCACTAGCACTATGTTCTGAATTAATGTGAAATAAATAACATCAAATAAGTATTCTGTGAGTCCGGACTGACTAAGATCTTCACCTGAGGAGACCAATTTTGGCACAGTACGCCCTGCACTGACATTTTCCAGTGTGAAGCGTGGCCTTCCAGTCTTTTCAACTATGAGCTCACATATCACCAAAGGAATATTGAAGAAAAAAAATGGTTTCTTGTTTGATGGTCTGTCGAACAGGAAAATAATCAGCAGTGTTATGACATTGACCCCAAGAGATATTAAATGGATCTCTTTAAGAATCTTAGTGTTTTTGGTGGCCTGTTTCTTCTCTGCGTTGCCAGCCATTTTTAGATGGTAGGTTGTGGATGAGTATAATTTTTCGTGGTAGCCAGGTTCAGGGTTCTGGCAGGAGCCGGACAAACAGGCAACACCGATGGTATATATTTACTTTACTACTCAGAAAAACGGCAACGCCTCAGATTGTCAGAAATTACCTACTCTCTCATTTACCAATTAACAATTATCTTAAACTAACTAACAGCAACTAGAGTTTTGACTACCCCCAACGGATTGACCCCTCAGGTTGATTGAAGCCTTCTCGGTACCACTACCAGCTTGGTTGTTCACCATCTGAGATTTGATCTGACGAGCCATGTTGAAGAATGCTTGCTCAACATTTGTAGAGTCCAAGGCCGATGTCTCTATTAATGGGATCTCCAACGCATCTGCAAACTCCTTGGCAACGGTGTAATCCACAACCTTCTTATCCTTGAGGTCTGACTTGTTCCCAACCAATAACTTCATCACTCCGCCGGTGGCGTATCGGTCAATCTCTTGCAACCATTGGTTGACGTTATTAAATGACTCCTGGTCGGTAACATCATACACGATGATGATACCATGAGCTCCTCGATAATAAGAAGATGTAATAGTACGGAACCTTTCTTGTCCAGCCGTGTCCCAGATTTGTAACTTGATTGTCTTACCGTCTAGCTCTATAGTTCTAATCTTGAAGTCAACTCCGATTGTCGAAATATAGTCCTGGGTGTAAGTATCCTCAGCAAACCTCAGCAAGAGACAGGATTTTCCTACTCCAGAGTCCCCAATAAGCAACAACTTGAATAGATAGTCGTACTCGCTGTTCATGACTGCTATTATCTCTGTGTGTATGTGTGTGTTGGGCAACAAGAGCTTGTGAATCTGTCCTTATAAAAGACACCCAAAGAGGCAAGATTGGGTAGTACACTAGACAGTCGACGGAGGGCAACTGGTTTAGGGGTTTTGGCTCGCTTATTATAGTTGAGCGATACAATCTACGATGCCCGAAGTCGGCCAAAAGCACATTATTAGATCCAAAATTTCCTTAACTTCCTATTCACGTTATATATTAACCAGAATTTATTCGTTGAATTGCTTAATCGACCTCTTCCACAGTTGGTCCACTGTCTCCGCCTGGGGCAGCACCACCTGGGGCGCCACCAGCACCGCCAGGGAAACCTCCAGGGAAGCCGCCAGGAGCACCACCAGCACCAGGAGCACCACCAGCAGCTCCATAGAACTTGCTCATTATTGGATTAGCAACTTCTTCCAATTCTTTTTGCCTGTCCTTGTACTCATCTGTGGATGCAGATTGTGACTGATCTAACCAAGATATTGTCTCCTCGACTGCCTTGTTTAACTTGGCAAGATCATCCTCTCCAACTTTGTCCTTGAATCCTGATTCAGCTGCAGAGTTCTTTAAAGAGTAAGCATATGACTCCAAGCCGTTCTTAGCAGCAACTCTTTCAGCTTCCTTGTCGTCTTCATCCTTGAATTTTTCAGCTTCGGAAACCATTCTCTCAATGTCTTCCTTGGACAATCTACCCTTGTCGTTGGTAATAGTAATCTTTTGAGTCTTACCAGTACCCTTTTCAACGGCAGAAACATTCAAGATACCGTTGGCATCCATATCGAAAGTGACCTCAATTTGAGGAACACCTCTTGGAGCAGGAGGAATACCAGAAAGTTCAAACTTACCCAACAGGTTGTTGTCCTTGGTTCTAGTTCTTTCACCTTCAAAGACTTGAATCAAAACACCAGGTTGGTTGTCAGCATATGTCGAAAAAATTTCTGACTTCTTGGCTGGAATTGTGGAGTTTCTTGGGATCAACTTAGTCATGATACCACCAGCAGTCTCAATACCCAAAGATAGAGGAGCAACATCCAGCAATAGCAAGTCTTGAGTCTTGGAGGAGGTATCTCCAGACAAAATAGCTGCCTGTACAGCAGCACCGTATGCAACGGCCTCATCTGGGTTGATTGACTTGTTTGGCTCCTTACCATTGAAAAAGTCAGAAACTAATTTCTGAACCTTTGGAATTCTGGTCGAACCACCAACCAAAACAATCTCATGAACTTGGGACTTGTCTAATTTGGAGTCTTTCAAGACTCTCTCAACGGGCTCGATAGTGGATCTGAACAGATCGGCACAAAGCTCCTCAAATCTAGCTCTAGTGATCGAAGTGTAGAAGTCAATACCCTCGAACAAAGAATCAATCTCAATGGAGGTCTGAGCAGAAGAGGACAAAGTTCTCTTTGCACGCTCACAAGCGGTTCTTAATCTTCTCAGGGATCTTTGGTTTGTGGAAAGATCCTTCTTGGTTTTTCTCTTAAACTCGGCAATGAAGTGATTGACTAATCTGTTATCGAAGTCCTCACCACCCAAGTGAGTGTCACCTGCAGTAGCCTTGACTTCGAAAATACCTTCATCAATAGATAACAGAGAGACATCGAAAGTTCCTCCACCCAGATCGAAGATAAGAATGTTGTGTTCACCGTGGCCTGCATCCTTCTTGTCCAATCCGTAGGCAATTGCGGCAGCAGTTGGTTCATTGATGATTCTTTGAACGTTTAAACCAGCAATCAGACCAGCATCCTTAGTGGCTTGTCTTTGAGAGTCATTGAAGTAAGCGGGAACAGTGACAACTGCATCGTTGATCTTCTCACCCAAATACTGCTCAGCAGTATCTTTCATTTTTGTTAGGACCATAGAGGAAATCTCTTCAGGGCTGAAAACCTTAGTCTCACCCTTGAATTCGACTTGGATATTAGGCTTTCCACCCTTGTCGATAACTTTGAAAGGGAAGTGCTTAATATCGGCCTGAGTTTCCGGGTCGTCAAATTTTCGACCGATCAAACGTTTGGCATCGAATACAGTATTAGCTGGATTCATGGCAGCTTGGTTCTTTGCTGCATCACCAATCAATCTTTCAGTGTCGGTAAAGGCAACGAACGATGGAGTCGTCCTATTACCTTGGTCGTTAGCTATGATCTCAACACGATCATTAGCAAAGTGTGCCACACAAGAGTATGTGGTACCCAAATCAATTCCAATTGATTTACCCATAATGTTTAACTTTGTTTAATTTCTATGCTTCTGTGAAGTTAGTCTTGTAAACTAATGCTCGAGTAAGGGGTGGAACTGGGTTCTCCTTATATATACGGATTGCTTCAATTCGATCGGACTCGATCGGCTTCCATCGAATTCCATCGAATTCTACCAGAGTTGTTTAAGACCACTTGTGGTACCACATATGGTTCCTGCGGCTCTCTTGCGGTGTTTATCTTGATTGCTAGAACCTTCGAGAAAAGTGTGGGGTGAACAAAAATCGCGGAACAAAAACCTCACAATCAAGTTATTGTGCTGATCCATCCGGGAGGTACAAAAAAAGGACAATCGTTAGCGCCGCACGAAGTGAGGCGCGTGAGGATTTTGGCTTCATCTGAAAAGTTGTACCAACAAGGCATCGTTTGGGGTTGCTGTGACAGATAAACTTCCATGGCTGTAAACATGCGGGCACCTTCAATAAATTTGTATGTATTTCTCCTCAAGTGGGTCATCCTAAAATTCAAATTTGATGTCATTATCTAGTCTTTTTTTCCAATTCTAAGTATCCCAGTGTGCTTGTTAACAGACTCTTGAATCGCAAATATCCCAACCTGAATCCTTGAGGAAGTTGGGGATGGTATAAAAGTTGGCTGATCTTCAAATCATAACTATCAACCAATTGCTTCATGTATATATTCTGTTGATATCTTAATCTCAGGAACGAGACCACGGAGAACACCACGATTAGTTGCCTAATAAATGAAAAGGGAGCCCTATACCATTCCAGCAATATAATCGACTTCAGAGCCGATAGCACCAACGAAGGAACTAAAAACAATTCACAACTGGCTGCAATGTACATGGACTTTTCATTGTACGAGCTCACGAACATTCTAATCAAACTTCGAACCTGATCGGCGTTTGAGACTGGTAGAGCTGCCAGCAGAGTAGTATCCAAATAGTTCAAAAAATGAAACAAAGAGTAAATAGTGAATGGATACAACCCACCAAAGACTGGTCCTGGATCAGTGGCTGTTAATCTGAAAACAAGGGCCAGTAACAGATATTGAACGTTACTCTCTTTCAGCAGCGACCGTAATTGCGAAATAATCATTGTGACCGGCTTGCCCTTGTGCACCTGCCTAAGCACAATGGCATATGTTATAATGATCGCATTCAGTGCATTCTTGTAAAAGCTTAATGGAGTGTCTGAAAATGGAGATCGAAAGAAAGACGTGGCAAATGTCAATGTAGTGAATAGAATGGCAAAGGCATGACCCAAAAACCAGTAGAGCTGGGCAGATTTCGCTAACTGTAGCAGTCCTTGTCGTTTGGTCTGGGGAGGCGGCATGCTAGCTGATGCTTGTTCGTGGAAGATGGTTGATGTAAATCGGGTGTTTAAATGGTTGTCAAGTGGTCTCTTGTTCAGATATTCTTTGGGACGCTGACTGCCAGGAGGATCTACGCTTCGCGAAGGTTGACATTGTTCCCAAGGGTGCTAGAGTGAGCGCACTTGGGAGCACACAATAGTGCTCTCAAAGTAGTGAATTAAAACGTTTTCCTTTTCGACTACACAGGCTAATACAATCCATCCAACATCCTTCTTCAAGAAACAAAAGAGAGATGACTGATCTGTCGTCGTTGGATCCCAATATCTATACCTCCTCATCGAACGAGGCACTGTCAATTTCATTGGCTGGTAGTGGAAAAGCTATGTCGTTTCATCCTGACTTTACGTATCCCATATTTGGTGACGCGGAACAAATCTTTGGGTACAAAGATTTGGTTATACATTTGGTGTTCGACAGCGTATCATTATATCCCTTCTTGAATGTTAGGTACAGTGAGAAGCGAGATGATGCTGATGAAGTGGAGTCCAAGTTGTTGGAGTTGTTGCCAGAGGAAACTGTTATGAAAGATGAAGCGTTATGGCAGGACAAAATCGATGAAGAACACTTTGAAATTCCCGGTGAAATATTATCATCTTACACTCACAAGGGTGAAAACTATCACGTATACAAACTGTCAATCAATAAATGTGCCAAGAGCCTTGAATTGCACCGTCGAATGCAAATCTTCGTGTTGTTCTTCATCGAAGCGGGCTCTTATATCGATGCTAAAGATGACATGTGGGAAATTTATGTTGTTTACAAAGAAGACAAGACATTCATTGGATTTGCCACGGGATACTCGTATTGGAAGTATCCTGGTCATGAGATCTTTGACTCCGATGCCAAATACCTTTGGAGGAAAAAGATTTCACAGTTTGTTATCTTACCCCCCTACCAAGGACAATCTCACGGAAGCCAACTTTACAAGACTATATTTGAGCAATGGTTTAAGGACGACCAAGTGGCAGAAATTACTGTCGAAGATCCCAGTGAGGCATTTGACGACCTGAGAGACAGATGCGATCTGGAGAGACTTTATCAAAGAGGATTATTGGAGACGTTACCAGAGCCAGTGATCTCTCCCGAATGGTTTCAAACACAGCAAGCAAAAGAGAAAATAGAGAGCAGACAGTTTCAACGGTGTGTCGAAATGCTATTATTACATGCTCTGAAATCAAAGAAAAACACCCGTCTCCAAATAAAAAAGAGGCTCTTCGTCAAAAACAGAGATGCACTTTTGGATCTCGATGAAGCAACTCGAAAGGACAAACTACAGGTTGCTTACGAACGCTTAGAAGAAGACTACCAAAGGATATTGGAGAAAGTTAGATTTGTCAAAAAAAGACCTCATCAAGAGACTTAATATATAATTTCGTCCTACATAATAATAGTCTAACAATATGAATAATAGGATAGAAACATCCTCCAGCGAACACATGAATAAGCAAGGACAATTGGAAACAATGCCATACTTGCTACATTGGGTTATTTTGATTACCTCATTAGGATATAGAATTTCTAGTTTCGATTCGAAATCACGGTCGGAAGTTTCTCGGTTTACCTTTGGATGCAGCAATATTCCATCCTCGGAATGGCGTAATGCAGGAAGCACCGAGGATGACGGCCTCAGTCATGTTCTTTCATTTTGAATTGCTTCCTTCTCCCAGGAGACTGCTATAAAAATCAAACAATCTCTCCCCCGTTTCAAGTTTGCTTTAATCAATTGAAACAAAACATCGGAATATGCATAGAACTTACTCCCTACGTTCAGGCCGTGCTCCTACGGCCGCTGATGTCAACAACCCTCCACCACCTACCTCTACCACCAAGAGCAAGTTCTTTGGTAAAAACTCAATTGCTTCTTCTCTTCGAAAGAACGCCGCCGGCGCTTTCGGACCTGAATTGTCCAAGAAGTTGGCTCAATTGATCAAAATTGAGAAGAACTTGGAGAGATCTATCGAACTGGTTGCCAGAGAGAGAAGAACTGTTGCTAAGCAGTTGTCTCTGTGGGGTGAAGAGAACGATGATGACGTGTCTGATGTTACCGACAAATTGGGTGTTCTTATCTACGAGATTGGTGAATTAGAAGATCAATTCGTTGACAAGTACGATCAATACAGAATCACTCTGAAATCCATCCGTAACATAGAATCTTCTGTTCAACCATCCAGAGACAGAAAGCAAAAAATCACCGATGAGATTGCCCACCTGAAGTACAAAGACCCTCAATCTCCAAAGATTCCAGTTTTGGAACAAGAGCTCGTCCGTGCTGAGGCAGAGTCTTTGGTTGCTGAGGCCCAATTGTCCAACATTACCAGAGAGAAACTGAAGGCTGCTTTCAACTACCAGTTCGACGCCCTTGCTGAATTGTCTGAGAAGCTAGCATTGATTGCTGGTTACGGTAAGGCTTTGCTAGAGTTGTTGGACGACTCTCCAGTCACTCCTGGTGAAACCAGACCTGCCTATGACGGTTACGAGGCTTCCAAACAAATTATTATCGATGCTGAGAATGCTCTTTCTTCTTGGACTCAGGACAATGCTGCCGTCAGACCATCACTTTCCATCAGAAATAGTGAATATGATGAGGAGCCTAACGAAGAATGGGAAGAAAAGGAAGAGGGTGACGAAACTCGTGACGAAACTCAAGCCTAAGTTAACCCATTTAGCATTAGCATTGAACAATGTTGATGTTGTCTGAGTATATGGTTAATACGTAATAGCTCCGAGGAACTACTTTTAGTCTCTCTTAATAATTGATTCTAGCCGACAATTAATGTTATTGTAATATCTTTTCCTTCCAAAATACCATAGCCCTGTAGAGGCTCATGATCGATAGTTACCAGGTTATGAGTCGCAAGTGTCAATATCCCATAAAAGACACTAGCTGCGATGCTCTTATTACACGCAGCTTCGGTAATGTTGCTGGAAACGAGCTCTTGAAAAGTAACTTTTGAAAACACCTTGTTGGTAATGGGACTAATTTTTCGTTGACCAACAATCGAAGATTTATTACGCAAAAAATGATAGAATCGCTCATCTCTGGGATTAGAAGGTGCTTTATCATCCAGATAATTGTACAGAGAGTCATGAGTTGTAAACTCAGCATCAAAACTGTGTTCGTAGAGTGCCTCATCAATGATATTGTGTCTATTGAAGTCATCTAGCGTAGAAGTGGGTCGTCTACGGGATATTGTTGAAGAGGATGAGGAAGAATTGCCTATTCTCAATCTAAAATCTGGAATGTCAAAGAAGGAGTCGTTTTCTTCGAAATAGGAGTCATGGTTCAAAGGTTGTTCATAATGATCTTCCAGATTCATGTCATCTAAGATGTTTTCGTTCAAGTTGAAGGATGCTAAACTTGTTCTTGAACTGTGTCTGGAATGGGATAGATTTCTAGCATACTCCAGCTCATTAGAGGTGGTAGATTCTCTTCTTGAGGCTGCATTCCTAACGTAAGCATCCAGTGTCTCATCTGGCGTAACCTTGCCAGAATGAGATAATTGACCTAATAAGGTACTGAATGGATTTGCTTCTTTAAGCAGCTCAGCATCAGTTTTCATAACGTTCTCTGGGATCATTCTTTGTAAGTAATCACTTGTCCAAGTATTAAATTCAGCAACAGACACAGTAATCGTGTCATCAAACACTAGATGCCGTTTAGACAGCTTCTTTTCGACAGCATCTTTTTTCTGAGGCTCTCTAGACTCGTTATTCAGTAAATTGAAATTGCCGTGATTTTCAGGCTGTTCTTTCGGAACATCTAATTCTAACCCTAAATCAACATTGTCAGCAGCAAACGATGATTCATTATCCTTGTCATCCCCATGGATAGAAACAAATCCTTGGTCATCGAATAGAAAATCAACATCAGGAATTATATCGTCTAGATCAAGGCTAGTCATGTTGAACTCCCTCCCCTCTAAAGTGTTACTTTTTAAAGAGTGGTGGTTTTCAGCATTTTCTTCAAAAACAGAGGATGAGTTTACGTTTCCGATATCACATAAATTGATGGAGTTGGAAGGACTTATATCTTGCAAATATGAAACTTTTTGCAAGACATCAACCTCAATATTGAAAGAAGGATCATCACTTAGGATGTTCCTTTTCTGTTTAGGAACAACATACTTATTGAAAGTAACGTTTGGTGTAAAAAGCTTTTTTGAAAGCCTTGTTTTTGCAATAACAGTATCATCTGACACCTGGTTAGTATCACCTATCTGAAAAATCCGGGGTAAAGGACAAAGGATTTTTTGGGTTGAACTCACTGTAAAAATACTCAATTTTCTTCTTATAGCAAACAGTTATACCAAACAAAAGGTTTGAAGTAAAACGTAGCGATATGGATTTGTTGTCATTGATGAACTTGCACATATCGTCAATAGACAACTTAAGAATTTCTTTCCTGGAAACTGTTGAACCTGAGCCTAAAGTTGCTAGGAGCCTACAACGTTGTTAGCTGAGTTCGATTGAGGTAAATTGGTCGGTAAAAATACCAGAGAGTGGCAACACTATGCTCTTCAACTAGGAGATTTGGGAACATTATTTTTGACAAGGGAAGAATGTCAAGTTTGATAATTGATTGTCCGGACGCACTTGACGCGACCAAGCTATATATAAATATATATAATATGATGTTACATAACCCTTTCATTAACCATACAACGCAGCCGCTATAGTTCCCAAAATTGCCAATATTATGAAGACAACGATGACCAATTTGAAACCGACCTTTTGCTTGTAGGACAGTTCATCTTTGAAAAGCAAGATATAAAATGTCGTCGGTAAAATTATGCATATTGTGGTACAGATGAAGCTTCCAAGAATCGCCAATACTTGGGAGAAACTGTTGAACGTCACCGAAAGCGTTATCGCTATTACGACAGCTGCTATTCTGGAGAATATTCTTTTAACTTGAGTGGATGGTGATACGATCCCTTGAGAGCTGTTGAGTAGTTCTGTTTCTGTGAAGGTTAAATCATCTATAGCCGTAATAACTGGTCTTAAGACTAAAGGCGTCTTGGATAGAGGCAGTAATGTCATGAATACACAAACAACCGTGGGGATCCACTTAGGATAATTTTCAGTCAGCATGATGTTTCTAGTGATTTCTGAGTCAGCATTCATACCGAACATTAAAAATCCAAAAATACCTATGAACAGATTCACCACCAACGTGAAGCCAAAAGTCTTGTCCATGCAATTTGAATACTCTTCTGGGTGACGCATATCTCTGTAAAGCTCTACCAACACTGGATGGCCGCCAAAGGGACATAGAAATATACCATAGGCAATTAAAACGTTGACAAATGAAGTAGGCCAAAAGTTGGTTACCTCAGGTTGAAAAATAGACCCTGGTGCTTCACCTTTCAGTAGTCCGCTGATTATTACAATTACTACCACGCTTGAAGTACTCAAAATACCAATAAAGCTCAAGAAAGACAAACCGTTCAATGGCAGAAAGTTAAAAACAACCACTACTCCACCAAATACAAGCCTAAACACCTTGGATGGCACTTCAGGGAAAAATGAGGATAAGGAATCCACAAATAAAATGGCCAGCGAAGCTGCACCACCCAGTAGGTCAATGAGAAATACCAACAAGATGGCATAGTTTACCTTCCGTCCCAAAACCTTTTTCCCGATGTCGTTATATGACCTCAGTGATGGGTCTCTCTCAGTGCAGCGTCCTAGTAAGATTGCAGTGTATTTAGTAAGGAAGGCAGCACCCGAGAGAAATGTGATCCCCAAAATCCAGCCGGACAAATAAAGCCCCAAAGGTAAAGACAGTAACCCCACCCCGATCAAAACATTGATAGCATTCAAAATAGTCTGGTGGTTATTGGACTTACTTAGGCCTATTGATAGAAGTCGTTCCTCGTCTTCTTCCTCAATGGTGCTTTCTGGGTAATTATACTTGTTTAAGGGGTGTCTTCCTGAAATTAATGATGTTTCTTCATCGATGGACAACTCTGTTCTGTTACTGTTCCTGCGTGAGAGGGTCTCTCTCAAATCTGACACATCCAAATGACCAAAGCTTTGGGACCTTTTCCAGGAAGAGGTGTAATCTTGTAAAGTAGGAGACACTACTAGGTCCAAAATACTGCTTCTTCTGCTACTTCTTCGACTCTGTCCACCCTCTGAAACAACAGAATGGATTCCAGTTGACATCGTCTTACTGAGGTTCATCGTTATGCGTGCGAGGAAGAAAAAAAAAAAAAATAAGAAAGCGAAGTGGAATGCGATTGTCTTTTGATTAAAGCCACAATTTAAATACAATTTATATGACAGAAGAAGCTAGGTGACTAATTCAATTACAATTATTTATTATTGATTAAAGTCTCACAGTTTATGGTTATTACTCAGGGACTTTAAAAGATAGCTCGATGCTGTCAAAGCTGCTTTCTTGCCGAACACAACGCACTCTAACAGGGAGTTACCGCCGAGACGGTTGTCACCATGCAGGCCGCCTGTCACTTCTCCTGCACCAAACAATCCAGATACCACCCTTCCATCTTGATGTTCTATTTCAGCATTCCCATTGAATTTAAGCCCTCCCATGGTAAAATGAACTGCTCTGGAAACATAAGATACGTAGAAAGATTCCTGGGCAGACTCAGCGTTGAGCAAGCTGAATGGTGTGTTTGGAAAATGAACTTTACCAAATTCATCCCTCTGTAGGTCGGCAAACAAATTGTAATTTGAAAACGTTTGATGCAGATCTTGTTGATCACACCCAATTTCTTCAATCAGCTCTTCAGCGGTAAGCTTCTTCATTAGCCCCTTTGCTGTGTAAAATTGAACGTTCAACTGTAATTGTTTGGCAGCTTCTTCGTTCAGAACTAAAAGAATTCTATGGTCACCAGTGTCTTTGATTGTTTTCTCTATGGCAGCACTGACATAATCTCTAGTTCCTAGCTCGTTACAAAACCTCTCACCTTTTCCATTTAGCAAAAGACCTCCCGCTCCTCTTAACATTTCAGCGCCCAAAATCAAAAACTGGTCATTTTTAACAACCTTGTTTTCAAATGGCACTAATGCCGTGGGGTGGACTTGAATCTTGTCCAGGTCAATACCAGCTATTCCCTTCTCTAATGCCAAGGTTAAAACATCACCCGATGCATACGGGCCATTTGTGGTTGGTAAGGAGCCCAACTCTGGTCTATATCTTGATATCAGTTCCTTATTAGCAGAGTATCCACCTGAAGCAAGAATTACGGGCCCAAGAATTCTGTACTTCGAATCTTGAAATTCTATGATTACTCCATCAGCTTCATGGTCATTGACTATGATATCGGTCAACTTGGCCTGGTTAATCACCTTTACATTTTGAGGGTATCGTTCAGAAATATCTGATAGAATAGAGATAACTGTGGAAGTAATAGCAAAACCTGGTGGTTTAGTTAACCCTCTGTGAGTTCTAGGATGAGAATGTCCTCCCAGAAGGCTCACTGTTGATAAATCTATTTTGCAAACTTTAGTCAACCATTTAATAGCATCTGCACTTTCATCTGTTAAAATCTCCAAAAGACTTCTAGCGTGATCCTTTCCTGATCTAGCAGAAAGAATAGAGTCTTCCAAGAACGACTCGACAGAGTCATTGATATTCAAGCTGATTTGCTGACTGGTCAAAGCTCCACCGATCCCACTGCTGGCTTTCATTGAGTTTCCACCCAACTTAGCCTCTTTCTCCACCAGTACAACATTTGCCCCAGAGGTGACTGATTGAATGGCAGCGGTGACACCAGCTAAACCACCGCCAACGACAATGATTGGGTTTGGGGGTAGATTTGGGAATAATGGTATAATGGACATTATCTTCAAAGTGGTTTGAACTGGAAATCACTCCCTAATATCTATTCTTTTGTAGTCTACGATGCCCAGATTTGATAATAAGGTGATTTCTCCTCCTTATTACTTTCAAGATTACGTCAGCATACTTAGATTTGTTACTTTCGGCAAAGAGAAATGAAAAATACCAATAAAAAGTGGACCATGACTATCTAATAACCGACAAGATCTGCGTAGCGGGTCTTAACCCATCTTTTGAAGGCCAGAACCCTCAAAACTGCTTTTTTGGTGTTCGGGCTATTCCATCCCATTGATTCTAATTTCAAATCCTTCTCATAAACGCGACATAAGCAAAAGACGCGATTGTTTATTTACACTACGCTTGTGTGGTCTGTTCATATGGCAAAGAAACTTCATAAACCTACTAATGAATTAGGCACTGGTGCTGGATTGCCCCTTGATAAGCGTCCTAGGTCAGTTTCTAACCCTCTGGCAATTATTTCCAGACCTTTCAAGATCCCGGTGGCAAGAGATGTCTCTCGCAATCATTCCACCCTAAATGGAAAGCAAGTAAGAAAAGCTCGTCTAAAAGGGCCATCCTCCTATGCTCTAATGGAAATTGATACCAACATAGTCACCGATAGTGATTTTTCAGTCGGTGCGGACGGAGAGGTGGTTGTTCGTGGGAAAAAAGGTGCCTTGACTTCCAGAAGAATGCTGGATAGTGAAGGTAGATCTAGTCCAATCCTGAACAAAAAGTTCACAGTACCAATCAAAATCGATAAAGAAAATGCATTCGAAAGACAAAACTCTCAACCTCCACCACCATTAGGAACTAAGAGAAAGCCAACGTTGCCTCCTAGGCCACTTCATGATCCTATGAGTGAATACGCCATTGTCTTGTATGATCCCACAGTGGATATCATTCCTGAAATCAAAGAAGAAGACGACAGATTACGCAAGGAGCAAGAGGAATTAGAAATGGAACGCAAAAAGGCAGAACAAATCACTAACAAAAACAAAAGAATAAAACCTGGAAAGTCCTTGGCAGAAATATTAGGTATTGCTAAGGATGGATCTTCACTCAAAAAGTATCCCAATGTACCAGTTGTGATTGATCCAAAACTTGCCAAGATCTTGAGACCTCATCAAATATCAGGAGTAAAATTTCTCTTCCGTTGCACGTCAGGCTTAGTAGATGCTAGTGCTAAGGGTTGTATCATGGCTGATGAAATGGGATTGGGAAAAACATTGCAATGCATTGCGTTGCTATGGACCCTTTTGAGACAAAGTCCTCGGGGTACCAAAACAATTGAAAAAGCCATTGTTGTTTGTCCGTCATCTCTGGTCAAGAATTGGGCGAATGAATTTGACAAATGGCTTGGAAAGGGCACACTGACCCCTCTTGCAATAGATGGAAAATCAGCTAAAGGCTCTAATATTTCCACACAACTAGCACAGTGGGCAATGGCTACTGGTAGGAATATAGTCCGACCCGTACTTATCGTAAGCTATGAAACATTGAGAAGAAATGTGGATAGTCTAAAAGGAACTAAGGTAGGACTGATGCTTGCTGATGAGGGTCATAGGCTAAAAAATGGAGACTCTTTAACCTTTACCTCCCTGAACTCTCTAGATTGTGAACGTAGAGTTATTCTATCTGGAACTCCCATTCAAAATGATCTATCAGAGTACTTTTCTCTCCTAACCTTTGCTAATCCTGGCCTTTTGGGGACAAGAAACGAGTTTAGAAAAAACTACGAAAATCCCATCTTAAGGGGAAGAGATTCCTTGGCTGATGATAAGGAACGTGAAAAGGGTGACCAGAAACTAAAAGAGTTGACCGAAATTGTTGCAAGATTCATCATTAGAAGAACAAACGATATCCTATCGAAATACTTACCTGTGAAGTATGAGTACGTTATCTTCTGCAACCTTTCGGCAACACAACAGAGTCTTTATCAAAGATTCACTGCATCTAAATCCATTTCAAATCTAGTCAAAGAAGTTGGTGGAGGAGCGCAATCTTTACAGTCCATTGGATTATTAAAGAAGCTTTGTACCCATCCTAATCTTTTGAATCTACCTGAAGACATCGAAGGTTGCGAGAACTTGCTCCCAGACGACTATGATTATGGGCACGGAAATCGAAGAAATCGGGAAGTACAGGTATGGCATAGTAGCAAATTCCTGATTCTTCAAAGATTTTTGTACAAAATAAACAAAGAAACCAATGACAAAATAGTGATCATCTCAAATTACACTCAAACGCTGGATCTTATTGAAAAGCTCTGTATCAGCTCAAGATATGGATCACTGAGACTGGATGGTACTATGAACATTAATAAACGGCAAAAGTTGGTTGACAGATTTAATGACCCAGAGGGTAAAGAGTTTGTTTTTCTGCTAAGTTCCAAAGCTGGTGGGTGTGGAATCAATCTTATTGGAGCCAATAGATTAATTCTTGTAGATCCCGATTGGAACCCAGCGTCTGATCAACAAGCTCTGGCCCGTGTGTGGAGAGATGGACAGACAAAGAACTGTTTTATTTATAGATTCATTGCCACCGGTAGTATTGAAGAAAAGATTTTTCAGAGACAATCAGCTAAACTGCAATTGAGTTCATGTGTTGTTGATTCAAACGATGATGTGGAGAGACTATTCTCTGCAGATAATTTGAAACAACTATTTCAATTTAAGGAGAACACATTGTCAGAGACACACAGCACCTACAACTGTAAACGTTGCCATTCCAATGGAAAGCAATTCATTAAATCCAGTGCTATGTTATACGGTGACCCAACCACTTGGAATCATATACACCCCGAGAGTCTGGCAAGCAATGAAGATACATTAATTGCCAACGAGGCTCAGTTCAATGACATCAGCTACTGTTTCCAATATATATCACATTAGTACAACATGATCTTTTTAAATCATCTAAGATAATTCCCAATACTGTATTTCACTTGCTTGTTCGTCTATCCAAAGCAACCCATTGGCGACCATATCTTCCAGGACTGTAGTAGCTCTAGCTTTTTTCCAGCCAAAATTGTCGATAAGTAAGGAGATAGTAACGAAACCGATGTTACCACAAGTTTCTAGGACTGTCGAATTATCTTTATTTAGTTCCTGAGGAACAGATTTGCAATACAGTTTATGGCCTATGGTGATTATCTGTAATTCTGTTCCTAAAGCTTCAGTAAGGGCGTTTATGCTTTTCACTATGTCATCTTGTGTTAATTGAATTCCAAACAATTTGGTGAGAGGCTTATTAGAAAGGATCTGAAGGATTTCTTTGATTGAGATGACTCCTCCGTTAATATCTGCAGTATCCTGACAAATTTCCATAATCTTAATGCCTAAATCATTATAGAAATCTTGCTCACTTTGGTTAGCAGTTGAATCGTTTTTGATTGCTTTTTGCTTGAATTTCCCGCTGGCCTGTCCCCCTTCGCCATTGTAGGCTATACTAAAGGCAGCTAGGGGATCAACTCCAAAATTGAGGCAAATTTGACTGAATTCCGTTCGAAATTTAGGATCATCTTCGATATCCTTCTTATGCTCTTTGATAAAACTGATTAGTCCATTCTGAAATACTGTCAGTTGCGTTTGTAGTTGGTTTGTCTGATCTTCAAGAAGCTTTTTTCCAACCTCTTGATACCTCTGGTTATGATTTTGAACATTATCTAAAGCGGAAAGCCCCAGACGTCTCATATTGTGGTATCAGTAGGTTACTACATGCATGTTACAAAAGACAATCACAAAAAATCGCGAAGTTCTAAACGGGAGATACTCCATTAAAGGGTCCACCTACTCTACTTCTACTCTAAACTCTACAGTTCATCATCAAAGACACTCAACGAGTAAGCTAATAGCTCCTCTTCAGAATCCTTGTTATCTGGGGCGTTCTTGTTATCAATTCTGTTTGCACTCAGCGGATAACGCATAGCTTTGACACTCTCATTGTGTAGTTGCATACAGAACTTAATACGTTCATCAAACACACTCTGCGGTTCCCTAGTAGAATACACATCCAGCACCTCCCTACTTTGCATGTAACCTTTTTCGTGGTCAATGGTGGCTTCTATGACGCCATCTCTAATGGATTTAGCAACAATATACTCGGCACTTAGTTCGCTATCCAAATGCAACTTAATACAGATGTCCTTCAAGGAGATTCTAGTATAAGCTAATGAAATAATTCTTATTCCAGTCTTGATAACATTTTGACGTAGTTTCAAAACCAAATTGTAATTCTTTTCATCCTTAAAAGTATCTCCGTATTCAGCCAACGCCTTATTGAACAGGTTCAAATCACCCAATCTTACAGCACGAGTGACAGCCAAATATGGCAACAACGATTTCTCCAGTTTTGGGTCTCTGAAAGTATCCAAAGATGG
Source organism: Komagataella ulmi (assembly GCA_023213065.1). Lineage (NCBI taxonomy): Eukaryota > Fungi > Ascomycota > Pichiomycetes > Pichiales > Pichiaceae > Komagataella > Komagataella ulmi. The sequence goes on from JAKWAZ010000001.1 coordinate 2,888,768, forward strand.
GATCTCTCCCATCAGTAACTCTACCAAAATATTCAACTTGGTAGCAGTTTGCAAAAATCCAGTGGCAAGCTCAGACTGGGGAGCTTTTCTGATTGAAGTAACTGCATAGTTGTGAGCAGTCGAATAAGCAAGTTGAACTGCATGGATCCTTGCCAAGTAGTAGTAATAACGGGCCACTAAAGCATTGGAGGCATCTTCAGGGAACTCTGTCTTTTCAACCAGGTTTGAAGCTTGGTTGATATCGTTGGATAAAATGTAATTTCTCAAAAGCAAGGTAATTGTTGAAGCTCTCGTTCCTATATCATGACGCAGAGTTGATGTACGAAGCGCTAACAAAAGATCTGGACGAATTGAGGTCAACTCTCCAGCTAACTCTTTTATTCTGGCAATGTAAAACCATGCCCTCGATGAAATATAGTCTAATGTTCGGCGATTATAGGATTTTAAGGCACTAATTGCGAACGGAACAAACTTGTTTGCAAGCTTGATCTCTTTGTGGTCATGTAAGTAAATCAATATCAGTACATGAATGAATATGTCAATTTCAGGCAGGACTGCACTGAGAGACCCTGAATCTACTTCCATATGGTCAACTTCTTGTGAGGATTGTGCACACAGTTTCACTAGAATATCCTTTAGGTACTGTCTGTTTTCATCTTGTGGATAATTCTTCTCTACAACTTGTAGCAGGGAGTTGACATCTAGCCTTCTTCTCAAAGGACCCAATTCTCGGAAAACTTTCAGAGTAAAACGGGGATCAAAGTGTGACACTGACTTTTGAATTAATTGAAACCGAAGTTCAATGTCCTCGTTGGTAGGAATAGTCTCTTCCGTCGTTGAAGACATAATATTCGAAATAGTCTTGAGAGGATGATCAACAATCGGTGGCAATATGGAGTCTAGAGTGATTATTGGTGTAGAGGTGGTTTATCCAATACCGTGGTTAGCGCACATTGAAGAATTATTATGTAAGCGTGTATAAGTACTATGCATATTATTGTCAACGATCCCGTCAGGCCAAATGACTAACGTAAGGTTGGCCTAGAACCCAACCAGTTCGATCAGTACGTTTATGGTGGTACCAACACACCAAAATGCCACTATAACCATACCTATCCATCTTTCAAAGTACCAATTATTGAGAGGTATCGCAACCAATAGGAAAACCAAACTGAGTAGAAGGAATAACGAGGAAGAAAACAGTGTTGACGAGATGTCTATGTGAAATGACGTTTCATTGTTGCTAAGAAGCACTATAAGTCCATTGACTCCAATTCCCATTAGTAAATTCAATAAGGGACCTCCAAAGCAAGCCGCCAGAGCCATTAATGGCATACCCATTTTTGCAATTGTAAGATTAGATATGAAATCTCCGATGGAATTGCCGATAGCAAAGATAGTAAGACCCAAAATTGCCTCGGATATCTTGAAAAAGACCGAATAGAACTTGAATATGTTGATCAGTTCTTCAGCAAAAATTGAGATCCATGCAATGGATGAGGCAAACCCTATAAACGATAATGCAATGTTGACTAAGTTGGAGGATTTGGTTGGGGAATTTGATAGAGGTGACACTAGGACCGAATAAATAATCATTGATACGATTGAAGAGCAGATCAACGAAAATACAACGTAGATTGTAAAACTATCTGACGTTCCAACCGTGGCAAATGTAAGGAGTAAAAATGAGAAAAATGCTTGCATTATCAGCAGAGAGACTTGGGCTCGATGGCTTGTTGTTCTATGAGCAGTAGTTCCGGACCCTTCAATAGTTTCAGACTCAGGAATTTCTTGGAAGTCTGATATTAGTCTGACTGGAATTGTCAGGGTCAACGACAATACTATTGGTGCCGAAGATAGTATGAATAGTTTATTGATCCACGAAGAGTCTTTAAAGTTGGCAAATGTCGGAATAAGAAGCAAGATTAGTCTCTGGAGTCTCCGTTTTGGACTTGAATGCCGTTTCTTGTAAAACGCAGACATTAGTGTTTTCAAATTCTCTGAATCATCGACATCAAGGTCGATATCATGAGTACGAGCTTCGTAATCGCCATCTCTGTAAGCTAGTATTGGTACCGTGACAGGTCTATTTTCCGCATCTGTAGGGTCATCGAAGTACGCTGGTTCTGATTCAGGGCGTAAGTTTATTAAGGCGTGTCGATCAATAGGAAAAGATTGCTCTTTGGACAAGTTTTCAAACACGTTCTTGAATTCTAATGCACCTAAAACTGAGGATCTTATTCTGGTAGTATTATTTTTTGTTCCAGTAGCATTCATTAGCTCGTTCAACACATGGCTGTTATCATTGTCTTCCACTTCGATATCGTTCAACTGATGGAAAATGTTGAGCTCTCCATCAACCTCATCGTCGTCATAAAGACTTCGAACTGTTTGATCTCTCTGTATCAGTTCCTCGTTGAACTTGACTATCCAATTCCATGAAACAATCACCGCAACGTAGAGAGCATAAAGTGATACCATAACCAAGCATTCAACTAGAGACAACTCACGATCTGATAAAAATATGATGACTAGCACAACTGCAAGCGCAAAAAACAATAGATCTCTAACAAATACTAGTTTTTCATTCCGTATCGTGAAATCAGAGCTTCCATCTTTGAACAACCTGAAGGGTCTCACTATGACCATGGCTCCTACGATAAACGAAGTAATCAGATAAGCACTACCAATTAGTTCACCAATTGCTAGCGAACCATCACCAGACATGAACGAAGCATAAGTTCCCATAATGTCGGGGCTTCCGTTACCAAATGCCAAAAGGGTTAATCCTGACAGGTTGTCTGGGATATCAAAAAAGTGACTGATTGTAGACAAATTTGGACATAGAAATTCTGAGGATGTAAGTCCCAAACTCACAAATAAAATGCTCATTAGCCCTAAGGTGAGAGGTATCACAAGCAACGGCCTGGCGGCAGGAGACTTAATCTTGCAATAGTAAAGTTCAAAGTAGTTGAGTGTTCCCACCTGTAGATCTTGACAGTTTTCCCTCACAAACGAACATTGTTGCTTGAGAGGCACATGATTGATATTATGGCAAGTACTAGGAGAATTTGGATCTGATAAGGAATCCGTCCCATTGTAGGCTGTCACATAAACCAGAAGCAGGAAGAACGTTACAAGCCTCTTCATACTGTACTGGAGGAAGTAAGGATGGTCTCGAAATCGGACTACCATTAGGTAAGTCTCCGATATTGACGATGGTGAACAAATCAAAGAGGGATTAACAACGAGTTATCCTTATAGTGAGAAATTTGTCAGGTTACACATATTTATGGGTGAAGAGAGATGATGGGCCCTTTTCAAGATGACTTGAATAGAAATGTGAAAAAATGGGAACTGTTATTTCATCTGCAGTGTAGTGATTCGAAGAACCATCTCTGAAGTCAAAATATCCAATTGTGTTCGATCAGCTGCTGAGAGTGACAGTTTCACTACGAATTTCCCTGCATTTGTTTCTGTCTACTATTTTACTTTCCGACTATCTAGGTGTCACCATGTTTTAACTAAGAACTTATATACGCGAATGCCAGTGTCAGGTTAAACCCCAACAGTTAATTTCTGTCAGCCCAGACCACATCATATCATCATGACTACTCCTTCCTGGTTGGTCGCCTACAATGCATTGTCCTCCATCGCATGGTTTTCGGTACTTGTGCTAGCCACGTCATATCCAGAGGCCCAACCTCAATTTTTTCAGGACACCCAAGCATATGTCCGATTGGTTCAAACATTTGCTATTGTTGAAGTCTACAACTCAATTGTTGGAAACGTCCGCTCTCCGGTTTTCACCACAGCAGTTCAAGTTGCATCTAGATTACTCGTTGTTTGGGGTGTCTTTTATGTCCTCCCCAATTCCCCGGCCAACACCCATTGGGCTTACATCACCCTTTGCCTCTCATGGTCCATTACTGAGATCATTCGATATGGATACTATGCATTGAACATTGTCACTAAGGGCAACCCGCCCAAGTTTTTGACTTGGCTACGTTACAACACGTTTCTTGTCTTGTATCCCACTGGTGTTGGAAGTGAGGTAACTATGCTTTTCAAGTCACTCAATGAAGCCGAAGGTGTAGTTGGAGCTTGGTACAAGTATTTATTCATTGGTATTTTGGCTACGTACATCCCCGGGTTCTATATGCTATTCTCCTATATGTTGAAACAAAGAGGCAAGACCATGAAGAAATTGAATCCGAAGAAAGAAAACTAGGTATCCTAAGTACATTTATTATCACTTGATAACTAATATAGTAGTAGTGTGAGGCTCTTCGATGTCTAACTTTTTCTCGCATTTTTCAAACATCCCCATTTTCTTTTTTTTTTTTTCCTTGCCATTTAGTGACCTTGCCAGCTATCCATCATGAATTTCATTCCAAGAGCCCTCAACTCAACCAAGGCCTGCGTTCAACGAATGCCTACTCGTGCCTTTACCACACAATTTGCTCCTTTGCAAAATCAACAAAAACAAATGACTAATTCCAAACTCCCAGACTTACAACCTTTAAAGTTCGAAAGAGACTTGTATGCCACAATTAGAATTCACAACAGACCATACCTGATTACCGAGGGAGATAAAATAATTCTACCCTTTCGGTTGAAGAACGCCGAAGTTGGAGATGTTTTGAATTTTGATGATGTCACCACTATTGGCTCCAGAAACTTCACCTACTCTGACACCCCCATAGACTCTTCATTGTACTCCATCAAAGCTACAGTCGTCGAAAAAACAAAGAAACCAATGTACACTAAAGAAATTACAAAAAGAAGACAGAGGCATGTGCGCCACGTTAATGTTAAGCATGACCTTACTGTTCTCCGGGTTTCTGAATTGAAGTTGAACTGAAAAGGAGCTGGGAATTGAAGAACCTGTATGTAACAACCGACCTACTTTCTTGAGTCATAGTACGTGTAAATAGTATAATAATTGTCCATTACTTAGGCTTTATCACAACTTTTCGTCCAGAAAGGAGGCTTTTGTCTCCCTCACCTCCTCACATCACTGATTTTTTTATCCTCGATCTCCCTTCTAGCAAAAACGAAACATATGTCCTCCCTCGCCTTTATCATGATCTATAATGGAGACCGATAGTGCTGATCATTTGGAACCGATTGAACCTACATATACCACTACTCCATTTCCGCATTTGCATTCTAGAAAGAGCTCTAGAAAGAGTTTTGGTGGTGATGATATGACGAATCCCAATCCAGATCTATCTTCAACTCCATCCAGGATTCCGTTACCACCATCTTTCATGTCAGAGGACGGCTCCAAAGGCGAGTCAAGATTCTCTTTTGAACTAAATGGAATAGACTCTTCCACTCCAGAAAAATCGATTTGGACTGGTATTCTGGAGTCTCCAAAACCCAGTGAATCCTTTAGTTTTTTCACGGAACATCCTTCTATAGCACACTTCAACAATTCTTCAGGGAACCACATAGAGTCGTTGTCCAATAGTACATCCCCTTCAAATGCTGATAGTGATTTATCGAAAAAGTTAAGTCGAATAAAGAAGAGTGCCACTCATTCTCGTCAATCTTCTATCTCCTGGAACGTGGATGTTCCAGAAGAATGGACCCTAAACAATATCACATTTTGGCTAAATCTGTACAACTTCAACGAGTCGTGGCTTTCGATGATCAAGACACATAACTTAATTGGCGCTTCTTTCCTTAGTTTGGCAAATTATCCAGTGCTGAAAACTTATACCCATGAGGTGGACACGATCAACGACTCGACACCTTCAAGATTTATTCATCTATTAAGGAAAACTATGGGGAGAAAGACGAGTGAAACATTGTCCCTTGCGTCTGCCAACGTAAATGATTATTATGCAAGCAACGTTTCGGCTGAATCATTTGACTCAATCATTCAATCTCCTGTGGAAGACTTCCATGAAACAAACAACTTTGAAACAAAGAGTTCCTCCGAATCACCCAAAAGTTCACTTAAACAATTTGCAGCCCCAGCAAAATCAACAACAAACATACGCAAACCTTCACCTTTGAGATCCTCATCCCCATCATCCTCCTCAACCCTCAAACATAGTGTTTCCCAAAGAACTGCAAATACCCGTCAAGCTACTGACAATGTCAAAAGACCAGTTTCAACAATAGAATACTCCACTTCCAGGTCGGATTCTCCAACATCCACTTTTTCTTACAACATGTTTCGGAAGCATCAGAAAAGCAATTCCTCGGAATCCAATTTTTTCTCCAAGATATACTCAAATGCTTCTACAAATGAGGTAGAAGTCGAAAGAAAAGGCAGTGTGAAATCCAAGAAAGGTCTTCTGACAAAGTTCAAAAAGATAGGGGAGGAAATCTCAAAAAGTAATAAGAGCAGAGATAAGCTGTCTGAATCTCCAATCAGCCCTGCATCTGCAACTTCGTTGGTGGGAGCTAAAGACAGATGGAAACGACACCAGGGTTCCGTGACAACTGAACTATCAAACAAAGACTGGAAACAGGTTTCCAGAAAATCTTTAGACAAAACCAAGAATCATGTGGAAACTACTAAAGAAAGATTAAGCATCTCCAAGAATGATAAGGTCGTCTCGGATATCTACGAGAAACACAAGCCAGCACCTTTAAAAGATACGCACAATAAACCCTTTTCTAGCTACGTGTTGGCTACTAGTAATGATAGCAATTTCATACCCATTGATTTAAGTGGTGTTCAGGACCTGAAGCAGTTCAAAAGTGTGGTCATCAAATTTTTAAACATAATGAACATTGAGCCCATTTCGTTCCACCTTACAGATTTTGGCCATATTCATGGCCCAGAGCTGGACGATGAAAGTTTAGAAAAACTTCGTACTGATGGCTTTCGAAATGGATCTTTAAAAGTCTACGTTAAGGGAGCTAAGCTGGAAACATCATCTAGTACTCCTTCCTCGATGACGCTCTCATTCAAAAGTATAGAGGAAGGAAAATTGGAGAAAGGATCTTCCAGATATCCTAGTACTCCGCAATACTTACTTGATACAATGAATGCACACTCGAAAGATAATTCTGTAGATTACTTGAACATTAAAGATAAAGTCCGAGAAAGTCAAGAATCGAAGAATGAACATATTCCGCAGTCTCCCTCTACCACTACGTTGCCAGTCTCTAAAGAAAGGTCGTTTTCTTTCAAATCTGCTAAAGACGAACATCAAAACAACACGTTCAGGGTTATAAGAAATAAGAGTTGGGAGGTCGACTTTGACAAAAAGCGGACGTCTCCTTACGAGAGAACTAGACAACTGGTTGCAAAAAGAAATCCTCCTCCACCACCTTCTCCAAATTCACCCCCCAAGAATCCCTTGCCAAATAGAGAAAAGAGGGAGCTACCTGTTTTAAATCCAGCAAATCAGTCCTCAGCTACAAACTGGACCTCAGGCTCAAATCACAGTCTTGAATCTCTTAGTAAGACAAACGACGAGCCAACCCGAATATCTCCGTTTACTCCGGGCTCTTCTAACACGCTGATTCCCAAACCTTACAAGGGTTCATCCCCTCATGAAAGAAGACCTGTATTGACCAACGAGAGGAGGGGCTCCAGGAGAAGATCCTCCAGTTTGTTGACTACTTCAAGCATAATGAGCGGGAATAGTTACCAGAATTTCAATGCAAAATCGGAATCATTTCATGTTCCTTCATCTGGCGATTTACATGGTACGTTCGAGGAAAGTAATACCTTTGATGAATTACCTACGTTCGATATCAGTAATCCCATTGAGTCATGTTCTGAAGAGGAAGAAGAAGATTTCTGGGCAAAGCCTCCTAGCTCGACTACAAATTCACAACCTGCAGCTATTACCATCGATGCTAAGGAAGATCAAGAAGAAAAAATTACTAGGATGCCTAGTATGGCCGTTAGACCCCCTGCAGAGGTTGTTTATGATAATCTAGAACTGTTTTTCCCAAATACAGATTTGGATAAACCACTCATGGATGATGCTTCCCCTCCACCCTCGCCAAATTCTCCCATTCCTGAGGTATCACCAGTTAACAATACAAGGCCCCAGATACACAGAAAGATCTCCAGCGTCCGAAGTGCAAGTGATCATCTTGCTCGACCAAATGAACTGGGAAGGGGCAGAGTGAAAACGATCAGGATTGTCGCCCAAGAAGCGAAAAAGTCAAGAGCTAGACTCGCAGAGAATTTAGAAAGCAATAAGAAAGCTGATGGTCTTCTAAGGCGAAGAAGTACTAAGTTCTGGGGTAGAAAGGTTGTCGAAATGAAGCCAGGAGAGGCCCGAAACCTATCTAAATTGAAGGATGGTAATGGAGACTATAAACAATTTTCCTGGGTAAGAGGTGAAATGATTGGGAAGGGTACATATGGAAAGGTCTTCTTGGCTCTTAACGTGACGACTGGTGAAATGATGGCTGTGAAACAAGTCGATCTACCTTCAGACGGGCATAATAGCTCTGTATTTAAGGAAGTTGTTGACGCCATTCTTTCCGAAGTAGATACCTTAAGTGACTTGGATCATGAAAACATCGTTCAGTATTTAGGATTTGAACAGAGGGCACAAACTTATACATTATTCCTAGAATACGTTGCAGGTGGATCAGTTGGTTGGTGTCTTCGAGTTTTTGGCAGGTTTCCAGAGGAAGTAATAAGATTCTTGACTAAGCAGGTATTAGAAGGGCTTGCTTATATTCACAGTCGTGGAATACTGCATAGGGATTTGAAAGGTGATAACTTGTTGCTAGAAACAGATGGAACTTGTAAAATAACAGACTTTGGTATATCCAAGAGAAGTCGAAATATCTACTCCAATGATGCTGAAATGTCAATGCAAGGGTCTATATTTTGGATGGCTCCTGAAGTAATCGATAATGTGGTCAATGATAAAAAGCAGGGTTATAGTGCCAAAGTTGATGTTTGGTCGCTGGGGTGTGTGGTGCTCGAGATGTTTGCTGGCAAACGTCCCTGGTCCAATTTTGAAGTTATAAGTGCAATGTACAACTTAGGAAGGTCAAAATCTGCTCCTCCAATTTCGGATGAAGTCAAGGCATATATCTCAGCAGATGGAATTGATTTCATCAATAAATGTTTTACAGTCGATCCTGATGAAAGGCCGACTGCCCAGTCATTGGTCGGTCACCCGTTCTGTAAAACGAGTCCCGATTTTAAATTTGAATCAACGGAATTAGCAAAGTTGGTCAAAGTCAACGACAAGCAGGCCAACTTGGTGTTTGAATAAGCTTTGTTTATAGTCGTCTTCTGACTCCCAGTCTTCTCCTTTTATGATTTGATCTGTCAGGTACATACGTTGGTGCTGAGGTACTCTTAGTTAGCAGAGGTGATTTGAATTGCTTAGATTGAAGGAAATCTCTCGTGGAGGCGATGTGATTTCTTGATCTGTTTGATTCTATTAAAACACTTGACACTGACTTGTACTCTTTACCCATTGCTTCATACAGATCTTTCCAAGAGTTTCTAGACATTTTGCTGATTGAGGTAACCAACTGTTCTTGAAACAATTTAAGGGTTGGTTTTAGGAAGCACGATACTTCGTTTGATTCATCTCCACTCCAGGGGGTTGATCTTTCCCTGTATGATGATAAATAGAGCAATGATTTTGCTCTTGTTAGTGCAACATAAAAACATCGTCTATCTTCGTCCAGGTTTGTAGATGAATTAGGACCATCATCTTCTAAAGTCCATTTGGAGGGAATAACACCGTCAGTACAACCTGGAATAAATATTACCGGCCATTCCAAACCCTTCGCACCATGAATTGTAGATATTGTCACTCGTCCCTTTTTTGAGTCTTTTTTGTTCTCGTTGTTCGATGTTTCATACAAGTCGATTGAATCCAGAAAGTTGGAAAGGACATCCCTGGGAGTGAGTGGAGTATCATCAGTTTCTGTAGTAATAATTTGGTCGATAATTGGCTTATACTCTATTAATTGTCGCTTAAACTCATTTAGATTTTCTTCTACAGCTTTGAGAGCAATCTCTGAATCATGAGTTTTCTTTGAAGTCTCTGAAGTTTTCTTAATCTCTTTCAAGTTTGCTAATTTGACAATTTGATCAAAACAAGCTTCCAAACTTGCTTCGCAGTCTAATGATGCAGAATCAAGGAGTTTACCACATTCCTTTAGAAGGTCAATATACTGACTCACTCCATTTTCGGATTTTACATTCAAAAATCCATTTTTCTTGTCATCGATCGCCATTTCAAGGGTTTCGATGACAGAGCAATTGGACTTGTCGATCAATTCTTCCAGTTTTTGTAGAGTTTTGTTACCTACGCCTCTTGGGGGGAAGTTTAAAGTCCGGAGAATGGCCAATTTATCTGAATCGTTAACAACGGCTCTCAAATAATCCATTGCTACACGAATTTCCTTTAATTCCCAAAATGCTCTTCCATGTACAACTTCATAAGGTATGCGATTGGTAACCAAACTCTGCTCAATAACACGAGATTGAAAAGAAGAACGTAAAAGGATAGCAATATCGTTATAGTTGGTCAACAGATTGGGCATTAATTCAAGCTTAGCTACTTCTGAAGCTATGTGTTCTGCTTCTTTAAAGGTATTCTGAGCCCTGACATAGACGATCGGGATATTTAGATGTGACATTTGTGACCTTAATGACTTTTGTTTCCTTTCTTTTTGTTGGGTCATGATCTGCTCAGAAAAGTTAAGGATGTTAGAAGTAGATCTATAATTCTCCTTTAAAGTTATTTGTTGGCAGTTTTGGTAGTGAGTGATCATGTTTTCAAAATTGGAAGCTACCGCATTTCGAAACATGTAGATACTTTGGTCAGAGTCTCCGACGACAGTGACATTGTCCTCAAATTTTTGATCCTCGGTGCACCGTCCTAGAAGATATAGCAACTCCATTTGAATTTTGTTCGTGTCTTGGAATTCATCTACCAGAACATGCTTCAGTTCTTTCAATAGAACGGTTCCCTTTAGTCTTGTCTCTGAAAGAAGCAAATAAGTGTACAAAAGACAATCATCAAAGTCAATAAGATTATGCCTTCGCAGACTTCCCTGGTATAAAGAGTAAATCACTGCGAGATCAAACGATCTTGCAGAAGTAGCACTATATATTTGCGGTGTGGTGGTTAATGATTTCAGTTTGGAGATTTGCGATTTTGCCTTCTTCAGATCATATCCATTCAATTTATCAGTCTCTTTAGCATCCTTTTGATAGATGTCAATTGAAACAGAGGAGGGATGAATTTTCAGTCTAATAACATCATCTGACAAGGATGTCAAAACTTTGCTTAGAATAGTGTTAGAATCTTGTTCATCTGCTATTTTGAACTTGGAATTCAACCCAATTAGAGTTCCATATCTTCTTAGTAGCTTGACACAGATTGAATGAAACGTGCCTATCAAGAGACCTTTTAGATATTTGCTGGGATCAAGATTCTCCTTCATAAATAGAGACTGTAGTCTTTCTACCATCTCGTTGGCTGCCTTCTTTGTAAAGGTTGTGACGATAATATTGGAAGGGGGAATCTTGTGCTCTATCAAGAGATAAGCTACCCGTGAAGTCAAAACTTTGGTCTTGCCCGTTCCAGGCCCAGCAATTATTTGCAATGGCTTATGAATATCTGCAGTAACTGCCTCATACTGCTGGGGGTTTAATGATGGAAACATATCCTCCTAAGGTAGTTGACAAAGCCCCACCTAAAAAAAGGCTCACGAGTACCTGACGCGATAATGAAAATAAATATGCATTTACTCAAGGCCTACATACATGAAGATATCTTACATAACAATTTCACAAGATGCTGACTAAAATTTACTCGACAATTCGTAGCTCCAAGGATCCAGCATTAAACTTTTCCTTATTCTCTTCAAACACTCGTTTCAACTCGTCGACGTACAGGGAATGGTAATGGTCAATCTGTTCTTGAGTTGGTGAATGAATGTAAGGAACCGGGATGGGTCTACCAATGACTAGATTGATCGGTTTCCTGTATGGTAAAAGGCCAAAGTCGTGATTTAAAACACCTCTAGCATGGAAAAATGGAAAAGTAAAACCAAAATTTTGCTTCAACCATAACTGAAAGCCACCCATCGACTTCCACACGCAACCTAAGACAGAGCAAGACTTGCCAGAAACACTTGGGTCAAAAACATTATAGAGAGTATTTTCCCCAAATCCAAATACTGGAACTAATTGGGTGTCACCCAGCTCTAGTGCTACTTTCACAAAGCCTTTTCTCTTTTCCAAAACAATATCAATAGTATGTGGTTTGGATAATAGTGATTCCGATGCACCTCCAATGACAATACAGACGGACTGGTTTCTTTTTATCAAGGCGATCACATTACGTTTGGAGACAGACGAAATACCTAATGCCATCAAGTAATCTCTCAACAGAGGAAGTTTAAACTGAGTGATAAGGGTTAATAGATATATCTTGATTCCTGGTAGCAACTCGTTAATGTTGCAACCGTTGGTGGCAAATGCTCCAGTAATACCCAAGGAAAAGACTCCATGAGGGTGATACCCAAATATGTATCTTGGTCCCGTTTTGACTTCCTTTTCTATGATAACTTTGTGTGTCGGAATACATTTTTTCATAAAACCTGGTAAATGGGTGGTTATTTGATGATACTTCGGTAAAGTAACTTCAATCTTCTTGGTCCTGAATGTCGGTTCCAAATCAACAGTTTTATACACAGATATGGGGGAATAATTGACAAAATGTTTCCAAATACCCAAACTTCGGAACCATTCCACTCTTCGGTCAGCAGACTTTCCATTACTTGGAGTATTGGAATCGATGTAAAAATAAACCAAGTAAACAATTATAAGAGGCCATAGCATGGGAATTGTACACAGAACGAAAAATAGTGATGCTAAAAATGGAATCGTGATAGTATGCCACAATATTACTAAAGTTTCCAATCTCCTGCTTAGGGAAGTTCTCAATAAAGCAAGCCTCCTTTGTTTCTCTGTCTTGTTGTGTAGCCCACCCAGTCTTTTTTGTAATATTTTGTGCTTTATGATCTCATCTTGTGAGTCGTCGTGATCTTGGTTGTAATCTTCCCTTGAAAATGCCGTGTCAGGTATTACGTTGTCTGCGTTAGAGAAATGCATTGGGCGCTCTAAGTTCATTTTAGCAAGAAAACTAAGAGCTTCGTCAGCAGAACGACTGTTCTTCTTTTCTGGCATATTTATCCAGTTTGCGGAAAAAAAAATGTTTGCCGTTTTTGACAGGATCTAGATGCAATATAAGGTACGAGCAAGTAAGTAGATTGCGAACACGACCGGGGGTGCGTGCCTTTTTTTAGTAAGCTATCCCCGAAAATGAAAAATCGAAAATCAAGAAGTGAAAGTAATATATAGGCAATCGGGAAGCTTCATGTCTTCATAGGGCGGTTTCTAGGAGACACTAGATGCTAGCACATAACAGAAGTTTCTTGGTCACCTGCTCTGCTTCTCGGTCGTATCAGGCCATTTAATCCATGGATAACAGGAAAGAACTGAAAGGGACTTTTCACGGACCATAAATTGACGTGACTAGGCGTATCATGGCATGGCAGTTTCAGATTTAAATCCGGAGATGCAAAGACTGTCTATGGAAGAAAGTGTGTAACATCTGAAGCAGGGACGGACTTACTCTTCTGCAAGTCGTCTTCGAGCACAACACTTAAACTGGCGCATTGTTTGGTCGCGCACTACTATCCCAAAATAACGGCAAACCTCTCAAAAGCTGACCATCCCTATTACTCAAGACCACAAAGTACTATAGATAGGTGTTCTTATTAAAAGCGGATCCACCTTTTAATACTCATAAAGATCATTTTGGGGTATCAATCCCAAACTCGTAAAAGCTACTCACTTTTTTACTCCCATTATTATTAATTTTTTCTACATCTCAACTCAAAACATTATAGACCCTAATTATGCCAGAAAGAGGACCAGATCAGTGGTTCGAAGAAGTCAAAAGCTGCAAGGCTCTAAGTGAGAATGATATGAAACACCTTTGCGAACGGGTAAAGGATTTATTGATGGAGGAATCCAATATTCAGCCAGTGCAGAGTCCAGTGACGGTATGTGGAGATATTCACGGCCAATTTCACGATCTGCTGGAACTCTTCAAGATTAGTGGTGGGTTTCCAGGATCTTCCTCTAATGGAATTAAGCAGAACTACATTTTTCTTGGTGACTACGTGGATAGAGGCTATTTCTCGTTGGAGACTTTCACACTACTTATGATTCTAAAGATTAAATTTCCTCAACATATTACATTGGTAAGAGGAAATCATGAATCCAGACAGATTACTCAGGTTTATGGATTTTATGAGGAATGCCTTAACAAATATGGTTCCACGACTGTCTGGAAGTATTGTTGCCAAGTATTTGACTTTTTGACCCTTAGTGCCATCATTGACGGTAAAATTTTATGTATCCATGGTGGTCTCTCTCCCGATATTCGCATGCTAGATCAAATCAGAGTTCTTAGTCGAGCGCAAGAAGTCCCTCATGAAGGAGGTTTTTGTGACTTGGTTTGGTCTGACCCAGATGAAGTCGACAGTTGGGCTGTTTCTCCTCGTGGGGCTGGTTGGTTGTTTGGTGCTCGAGTAGCACGTGAGTTTAACCACATTAATAACTTGCAACTCATTGCTAGAGCCCATCAATTGGTCATGGAAGGCTTCAGATACCATTTCAAAGAAAAAGATGTCGTCACTGTGTGGTCGGCTCCCAATTACTGCTACCGCTGCGGAAACGTGGCAAGTGTAATGAATGTCGATGATGAACTCGACGTTAACTTCAAGATCTTCAGTGCTGTACCTGACGACACCCAGAAAATGAATCCTGTTAAGAATCAACGAAACGAATACTTTTTGTAATGATTTATTCCTCGTATATATAATTGTACAACTATCCTTTTACTTGATTTAGAGTCCCAAGAACTCTCCTTTCTCTCTGACACTTTCTCCGTACTTCTTGATTCTGATGGCCTGTGTTGTGATAAATCCACCAGCTTCTTGTGGGTGAAATCCGGTCAACTCATCCATAGAAGATTCGGTAGCATCGTACAGTTTCTCGGTCTCAGAGTATCTTCCTAGGTTATAAACATTACCTTTGTAAGCCTTGGCTCTAACAACACCGTTGACGGTGTTTTGAGAAGGCTGAATCATGGTTCTGACGTACTCACCTTCTGGGGTGAAGTACAACCCGTTGTATAACAACTTAGAGTAAGTTGGGGTTACAAAAGTGTCTCTGATCGATCTGACTTCACGGTCAACGGTAAGACCTTCCAAGTCGATGTGAGTAGTTCTCAATAGAGTCAAACCTGGAGTTTCGTAACAACCTCTGGACTTGATTCCAATGAATCTGTTCTCGACAATGTCAATTCTACCAACACCGTTTCTTCTAGCAATGGCATTGGCGGTCAAAAAGATTTCAACTGGATCGGTGACCTCAGTTTTGTCCTCAAGAACTAATTTAACGGGCTTACCCTTCTCGAAGTGAACGTCAAAGAACTCTGGCTTATCTGGAGCATCTTCTGGGTCAACAGTAAGCTTCCACATATCCTTTGGAGGAGTAGTGTTAGGATCCTCTAGAATACCAGCCTCGAAGGAGATATGAGCCATGTTTTCATCAGTGGACCATGGCTTGGCTTTAGTCTGAGCAACTGGGATATCCTTCTCAGCAGCGTAATTCAGCAAGTCATTTCTACCAGCGAATCTTTCGAAGAATTCTGGGTCTCTCCATGGGGCGATACAGACAACGTCAGGCTTCAGAGCATAGAAGGAAAGCTCAAATCTGACCTGATCGTTACCCTTTCCGGTACAACCGTGGGCAACAGCAAAACAACCTTCCTGTTCAGCAACCTCTATTTGGGCCTTGGCGATGACTGGTCTAGCCAACGAGGTACCCAGCAAGTAGACGTTTTCGTAGATAGCGTTAACTTGAACTGCTGGGAACAAAACTTCCTCAACAAACTCCTTTCTAACGTCACTAACAATGAACTTAGTAGCACCGATCTTCAAAGCTTTCTCTCTAGCAGCCTCAAAGTCTTCCTCTTGACCAATGTTGGCCAAAAAGGCAACAACTTCGTACCCCTGCTCCAACAACCAAGCTAAGATGATGGAGGTATCCAAACCACCAGAGTAGGCCAAACAAACTTTTCCTTTAGACATTGTGTTACTTAAATAATAGTCTTCAATTACAGAGATATACTTTCTACGCTGGAAAAGGGTGAGCTTCTTTCTCCTTTTATACTTTTTTCGCCAGAAGATTTTGTCAATTTTGGGCGCTAATCTGTGCGGCTCATGACTCAGAATAAGGAGTTCCTGCAACGTATAACGTCAAGAAAAAGAAGCTAAACATAGAGGGTAAGACATACAACGAAAACCATGGAAAAAAACTGCAGTGGCTATCATTAACTATGAATTCGGGGCTTCAATTTATGAGTAGGATCTCCTTTACTTTGCAAATCTAACTTTGCAGGCATGTTTTTTTACCACTGTCTCACAATTGCCTGATTGGGCAATTGGTATGCGTTTAGCGCGGTCTGGTTCAACTGAAAAAAAAAAAAAAAAAAGAAACGCACATGAGGGAAGAGGGTCAAGAAGCCTCAACCTCAACACTTGAAAGTTTGTCAAGTTTCTCTCTCAATGGGGAAACATTTTCACCCAGTTCTTCAAGTGAATTTGCGAGGTCCTCCACTACTCGTTTATTGTAGAGTTTGAGTTTTTCCTTGGCGGTATTTTCGTGATAGAATTCATCCACCAATCTATGAATTAGCATTCCAATTGGACCTTCTAGTGCTTCCACACACTCAAACAGTTTATTGTCAGCACCCAACAATTCAAAGTAATTTGAATCAATCAACTGGATCCAAGATTTCATTTTCTTTGAGTAAGAGTAGATGTCTTTCGTGCTAAGAGCCACAATTGGAGCGCCATTCTTGGAAAGTTCGCAGTCAAGAATCTGGGGTAACGGATTGTTGTCTCCTTCGACAGATACAACAGAGTAGTTCTTTGCATCGCCAACTTTCTTAACTAGCATGTGTGAATTGACTAGAGGTGCTAATGAAACGCTATTCAGAACACATTCTTGCTTCTTTATATTCCATGAAAAGCATGTTCCTTCACAAGTTATTGCTAAAAGGTGTTCGTTGTACGATCTTAAGACACAAACGGATGCCCCAACTTCTAAGATCGGGGAAGTTATTCTTCCGGCAGAGGAAACTATTATAATAGATCCTGTGTCACTAGACAAAGCCCATTGGTTATCTGATGTGGATATTGCATTATTAAGATTCTTTTGAAAAGTCAGCTCAAATCTTCTATTACCATTCGTGTCACTTGAATAGACTTTAGAAAGATTCAAGTCTTTGGGCTCCACTTGGTTGCGAATTTCTATCGACGCTTCCACTTCAACTTTTTCATCGGTTTCGATATCATTTTCCATGTTAGGTGGCGCAAGTACAACCAAGACTTTAGGATCAAACTTCATCTCAGGAAATACAGTCACAACAGATCGTATAGCTGGACGCAAAAATTCTGGAAAAGCCTGATCCCTCTTCTTTTTCAATGCGGTCGATGAATTATTGGTTCTGGGAACTGAGTTCATCGAATGGTTATGATGCTCGATATGATCGATATTGGCGTCTTCCTCTTGAAGCACTGATTCCTCCTTTGGTATCTGAATCTCAACGTTTGGTCTTAAAGAGGTGGTCAATGAGGGAAGACCATTTTTGGGATATTTATAAGTACTTTTAGATAGCAAGTTACTAGTCAAGTTTTCTCGTTCTTTGTTGGGTACGGGTACGAACCTATTACTGGTTGAGGAGCTAGAAGTCAACAAAAGAGGTGAAACCCTTTTCTTTCCATTCTTCATAGTAATTTTCTGTGTCTTCAGGACGTTTATATTATTGATCTTTTTCGGTTTAACGACTTTATGTTGCAATGTTGTTCTTATTGCGGTTTGGGGTATTCTTTTCTCCATCATTTGGTCAAGATGGGGATTTTTCAAAAGTAATTGGGCACTGTGACTTTTTTCTTCAAGTATTAACTGTTCTACACTCTCAGGAAATACCATTCCTTCTCTTTCCCCTCCATAAATTTCAAGCTGTTCTTGATTCCGTTCTATCGGAGTTTTCACTCCTAAATCGTTAGTTTCAAATATTATAACTGTTATTGTACCATCCAGTGAACTAATTGTTAAAACATCACCATCCGGTGTCCAACACAGATCGGTGATTGCTTTATAGACAATGTCATGGATGACAACTAGTGGTTTCGGACGAGCTGTACTCCAAATTGCTAGAGTTTTATCTTGACCGCCAGTGGCTAGGACAGAGCATAGCTGTTTCTCTTCTTTGGACGTTGCCACTTCGAATAGCCGAGGGCAGAATGACACAACTTCACAAGGAGAATCATGACCTATCAAACTAATATCAGATTCCCAAGACCCTCTGTTCACAATTGCGACGGATGAAACTGGTCCGTTTGTTGCGTTTGGAATAGCGATACTTAGACCATCTGGCGACCATGATAATCTTCGAAAATAAGTCGTCATTGGAGATTTGGTGAACGGTTCTGTAATCACATGTTCCACACTGAAAATCATCTCAGTGGGTGAAGTTTTGTGATATCTGAAAACACGGCAAGTTCTGTCATCAGAAGATGTAATAAAATATTTGTTTGCTGGATCAAACACTATTCCCTTTACGTGGGAATTGTGAATGTCATATCTTTTCATTTTTTCAAACGTTTGTCCATTCCATATGATAATTGATCTATCTAGACCCACAGTAACAAGGATGCTGCCATCGGGCGCCCAAGCCATGTCCTGAATGTCATTATCATGGGCTACTAATCTTTTACGGACAGTCCAGCGCTCCATGTCCATTTGATCTGCAGATGATCCATTGGAAAAAACTGGGTTCATACCCTCCATAAGAGAAGAATCGTACTCATACTCTTCATCTTGTTCCCATATTAACACTATTTTATCATCCGAGCCCGAAGCCAGGAATCTATTGTTTGGAGAGAATCGGAGACAAGTGACAGCTCCCGTGTGTCTTGACATGGAACAGAGAGGACGACAGATATTCTTACTAACGTTCGATGCTTTTTTTGATTCATCTGAGTCAAATGAACCTTGTAAGTACCTAAGATCGTTCTCTTTATCACTCCTTTTGTATTGATAAATTGAATCCATAGACCATATTTTGATCTTACCATCCAAACCTCCGGAAGCTAGCCTTTTACCATCAGCAGAAACAGAGATCGTGTAAACTTCGAACTTCCTGTGCTCTTCTTGATGGCTAAGCCATGGAAGTTTGATGATCTGCATAAGCAAGGTAGTTCGGCGTAAGCGAGAAGGAAACGTAAATTCCTCAAGAATCTTTTGAAAGTTTATAAAATTGAAATCGAGTTCAGGATGGTTTCGACTATACATTTTTCTAGATAGCACACATCGCGCCTATGTAAGACCATAGTTAAAACTAAAGTTATCCACTGAAAGCTTCCCAACCCTTAGGCCTCTTCATGTTGTTCACAGTGAAGAACTCTGGCACACAGGAGTATCCCTTCCAGGTAAAATCGTCCTTAGGATTACACATACATTTCCTTTCCTCTCTGAGATCGGCATCTACTGGACAATTGTTGAATGGATTGTGGAAGTATCCAACGTCGTCAAAGAAGTGAATTTGATCACGATGTAAAAACAAAGCAGCCGCAATTGAATGCACTGGAGCATCACCCCAACGCTCATAGAAAAATCCTCCAGCTTTATCCAAGTGGTCAAAGTACTTGAGGTAAGCTTCAGAACGCCACAGACTGAGAGAACCAACCTCAAAATTAGACCAGAAATGGCATCCATTATAAGACAATCCGTCGTCATCAGAGATAAAGTCCATCATGTTGTCCTCAGGTAAATATTGAGGGTTCTCCTTAATGAAAGCACGAGTAGTGTCCCACAAAGTTTCAATGGTGGCAACATATTCAGGCAAAGAAACGGTAAAACCGTACATCTTGTTATTGTCCTTCATGAACTTGAAAACGTCGTATTCGATATCACAGAAAATCTTGATATCAGGCTCCACACGCCAGTACCATTCATACTCTTGCATCAATTCATGTCTGAAGAAGAAACCCGATTCAAAACGACACATATGCCTATAAGAAATGGAGTCACCGTAGATGACCTTCTTAGCGGCCATTTCCTTTCTGGTCTTAGCAGCACGCTCCTTGTCGATCCACTCTGGGAAAGACCAATGTTCTTTTGGAATCAAACCATATTTAGCCTGTCCGGAAGTCAAAGCAGAGGTGACGCGCTTGAATTCATCACTGAATTCCTCATCGTTCAAGAAGACCCAATCATAGTGGAATTTGTGGTTGAATCTATCTTCAATGTGTCTGATAGAGCTAGCCAAACTCCACACGTCGCTATTTCTAGCAAGAGAAACGAAAGTAGCCTTTTCTTTCCCATCCGTGGTATAAGTCTTCTTCAACTCAGTTGCATCGTTGCTGCCTTGGGAAGCAGGTTTAGACTCAGATTTGGGAGATGAGCCCGTTGATTGTGACGTGTCAGTAATCAATCCTGAGGGAAGCGAGTACGAAGTCGCAGACCCTCTTGATAAAATGAACCCTAACAGGACCAAGATTGATGCGAATATAGCAAACCGAACTACTCGTGAATTGATCCTAGTTGCACCTGCCATTTGTACCGTTGTCCTATCTGGTCTGGTAGTTGAGAGAAGGGAGAAAAGTGGAACGCGATATATATTGCTTTGCTCGAAAGAGTGCTTGACGTTGACAAGATTGGCCAGGCGAGGCGCACTAATTCTTTGAAATTTCAAACTTACATATGTAAGGAATAGGTAGATGTCGCGGAGATGTTTCTATTGTCTTTCGGTATGGTACATGTTCCACGCATAGTGATGGTACCAGGTGTTTTTACATAATATATATATATATATACTGCAGGCGTTAGTTTGAGTAGACCAGACGGAAAAACGGTTTGAGTTTCTTTTCTTTATGCTTGTTTCCATTTAGTCATAGTCTCTCCAGTTAGAAGGCTTGGTCAGACCAGTAGCTTTGTAGTATTGTCTTCCACACGAATAGCCCCTAAATGTAAAATCCGTGCTGGGATCACAGTAGCATTTACGGTTCTTCCATATGTCTTTGTCAATTGGGCACATCGAGTAAACACTGTGTTTGTAGCCCACTTCGTTGAAAAAGTGGACCTTTTCTTGTGGTAGGAACAATGAGACAGCAAGGGAGTGAACAGGAGCATCTCCCCATCTTTCATAGAAAAATTTCCCGGTGTCGTCCAAGTATTTGAAATATTTCTCGTAAATGTCAGATCTCCAAAAATCCATGTCTGCCACTTCAAAATTGGACCAGAAATGGCACAAGTTATAAGTTTTACCGTTATCATCGGAGATAAAATTCATCAGGTTGTTTTCAGCTATGTAGCTGGGATTTTCTTTCATGAACTCCTTGGTAGTCTCCCAAAGTGTGGGGATTGTTTTTTCAAACTCATGGATAGATATAGTGAAGCCATAAGTCTTATTGTTTTCTCGCATGTATCTGAACAAGTCCGTCTCAACGTCACATAAAATTTCGATATCAGGTTCCACTCTCCAATAATATCGATAAGCCTGCATGAGAGGGTGTTTGTAGAAGAATCCTGAGTTGAATCGACACATGTGTCTGTAGCTCTCCAGCCCACCATACACTACGTGCTGGTCTTCTAACTGCCTTCTGGACTCTGCAGCTCTTTCTTGATCGATGTAATCAGGATATGACCAATGCTCTTTGGGGATCAATCCGTATTTTGCCTCACCACTGATTAGCACGCTTGTTCTCTCCTTGAACTCATCGGTGAAGGGTACTTCATTCAAAAACACCCAGTCATAAGCAAACTTGCTATTGAATCTATCCTCCACTTTCTTTATGGATTGGATGATTGAGTAAAGGTCTTCATTTCTACAGAGGGTGACAAACGTAGCATTTTCTCTGTCGTAGCTATTTCCAGAATGATAAAGTGGATCCTGTGCGTGGTTCACGTAAGGTGGTTGACTTGCGCCACTCCCATCAAAGGTTGTGACAATTCCGTACAAAATCAACGACGAAAGGGCCAAAATAAACACCGCTCTCACACTTCTGAACCCTATGTGTACCATTTTCTTAAGTTATTGAAGAAGAAATGTCTGGAGAAATAATAAATACCCTAGTCCCCTCGATTCTTCGGAGCGAGCAGAAAAAAAAATACTAGGAAAAAAAACCTTAAAACAGTCTTTCTTTAATGGGGTTCCTAATCCCTGGAAGAACCCATAAAAGGATCAAGAAATATCTTAGAGAAGTGCCCAGTCAGAGGACAAGAAAAATAGGCTTTGAAGATCTGCCTCCTGAACTAATTTATGAAGTATTTTCCTTCAGTAAGCTAGCTCCTCTATACGCCTTAAATCGTCATTTGTACCGTACTCTCAACTTAAGCTCAGTACCAGATAAAGAAAGGGATTTTTTGATCTACAAAGTAATTTCCAAAAGTTTCATAAGCCAACGATGCGGTTCACACTCTAGTGACGAATTGCATCTGGTATTGGACGCAGAGGTCTGCAACTACAAATTCATGAGTCTATCCCTCCTAATAGAGATCATAGATAGGTTCAAAATATCATCTATTGAAAATCCCAACGATTACCCATTACTTTTTCAACTGGATTTCGGACTGTCTAATAAGCCCAATTCAACTGAACAATTGAACAAATTGATCAGTCTATTTGGAGGAGTTCGAAGTTTGGAATTTGCGCTTACTGTCTTGCTGGGCAATAAGCAAGATAATATCAATACAGTGACTCTTGCCAAATATGCCAAAATCTTGATAAAAGCTTCAACTCATTGCAAAATGACGACATTCGAAAGTCGCTCATATATGGTGCTGGACACCATATCCCCATTAATCATCGCCCTAGATCAGCACCAAAACGAAATATTTGAATATCTTCTGAAGGAAGTCTATGTGAGAACAGAAAAAATGAAAGTTGCAGCTACAGAGCGCAATCAACTAGACACGTATCGTAATATCGTAGGTTGGAATCTTCGTATTTGGGATAACGAACAGTTTTGGCATTTTTTGAGAGATAAAGAAGATCCTTCGTTGCTTGAATACGTGACAAAACTCGGTTTCAACCCCCACACTCTATAGAAATACAATCTCTACCCCTAAACATACTCTCTAAAATAGGGATGTTGTAGGGCCTGTCGGGCGCTGATACGTGCCTCAGGTCGAAGCTGTAAAAGGTTGGTCAACAAATTTAGAGCCAACGGCTCTATCTTAGGCAAAATGGTTCCCAGGTCTTGTGGAACATAGACGGGGAAGTCTGCCTTATAATGCGGATAGTTGGATACGCCAGGCCAGGTGTGTTCATTAGGTGTTCCCATCAATCTAAATATTTTGGTCAATTGACTTTCGTTGGACTCTCCTGGGAAAAGTGGCTTGCCTGTAACCATTTCAGCTAGAATACAACCACAAGACCACATGTCAATTCCGGTAGAGTAGTTATTGGATCCCAGTAAGACATCAGGTGCTCTATACCAAAGTGTAACCACCTCATGCGAAAATGTGTTCACGGGGATTCCAAATGCTCTGCCAAGACCAAAATCTCCCAATTTCAACTCTCCCTTTGAATTAATCAACAGATTCTGTGGTTTCAAATCTCTGTGAAGCACTCTGTTATCATGGCAAAACATGACACCTTTCAAAAGTTGAAACATGAACGACTTGATAACTTGCGGCTCCAGAGCCCCACTACTATCACCATGAGTGTCCATATACTTTTTCAGATCTTGGTCCATGTATTCAAAAACCAGTGTCAGTTTGTTCTCCGTGTGGATAACGTCATAGAGATCAACAATATTGTCATGCTTGAGCTCTTTCATAAGAGAAATTTCTCTAATTGCAGTGGACGGAGTTCCCTCCTCGGAGTCTAAACGAATCTCCTTCAGAGCCACCAGCGTTCCATTGGTTTTATTACGACCTTTGTAGACAGTGGCATATGTTCCTTCTCCGAGTTTCTCCAATCTTCAAGGGTTAGTAAAAATTCAGGGACTAGTAGAGCAACTCAGTGCAAATAATGGCGAAACTGTGACTTACTGTTGGAACCTAATGGGTTAGTATTTGAATTGGTGTACACATAACGGTGGTGATGCAGAAACTTACTGTGATGATGACATTTGCCGTGTTAATTAATGGGTTAATCGATAGTCGTTGCAAAACTGACACTACAAGAAAGACTATGTGAATCGCGACAAAAAAGACCACCTGGGATGAACTCCTAGCTCTCTCTAGGCAAGGCTGCAATTAGTTGAGGCTTTCTAGAGGAAGGAGCTGACCTCATGGTGTTGCACTTACTCGAGGCTTAACATTTCTGCATGTTTCTACCTTCTATAGACTAGCCTCTTCAGAAGAGAGTTAGATCTGCTCCCCTTCGACCTTCCTTGATTCCCCTCCTATTGCGGGCAGGTACACCCAGAAAAAATCTCCTCACTACCACCCGATGCCTCGCGGCTGATTATCTAGCCTCTGTTCTGATCTTAGTAGAGAAAAAAAAAATTTCAGTACCATGGAGAACCTGAAACCAGACGAACTACCTAACATATTGCCTGGGCAATCTCTTTTGGGAAAGGAATGGCACGGCTTATTTGAGACCAAAGTAGATTTTTCCTCCAAACACTTCAAAAAGGCGATGTTGAACCTTATTAGAGAACCCAATATAAACTCAACTGTCATACTACGAGCTGATATCTTGATAGAAAAGGACTACATTGACAAATCGTTTGTCGACAAGGCAACTGATCACATAGATTTGCCAAACATGGAGAACAAAGAGAATTCGGTTTTAACCAAAAATATTGATGATACTACCGTCAGAACGATACCACTCAGTTCGGATCTAAAGTTATTACCAGCTTTGGAAATTGTTCGTCGCATAATTCCTAGGAATCCTTTCAAAGATTGCATAATTAACCAAACCTGCTTGTTGTTACAGGACTCCTTAAATGATGATAGTGAGGTTACACAATCTCTTATTGTATATGTGGCCCATCTAGATGACCCGGAGGATATTCCATTCTATCTGCCATGTGTTAAAGCCGTTGCATTGTTTTTTGATAAGGGATCTCTTTCTGTTCACTACCTTCCATTTGACATCGAAGAGGTCCAACAATGGAAGCCAATAGACCGCCCAGTCAGAACTGCCTACCGTCTGTTGAAAACGTGTAAGAAACACTCTGAAGGTGTCATGTCTGGTTATGAAAAACGAGTCAATCATGACTTAATTGTGCCTAAAGAAGATTTCCAGAATCGATACATTTCTCTAAAAAGAAAGTATTCGAAGAACCTTGTGGATAATTGGAAAGAATCTACAGATCCAAGAAAACATGTTTTTGAAGACTTGGCTATAGCAGCATTCTTAATTGAACTTTGGGGCCAGAAATACCCTTCGAAAGATTCCTTCCAGTTTAGAGACCTAGGCTGTGGCAATGGATTGTTGGTATACATCCTTATCATGGAGGGCTATCACGGAATGGGAATTGATGCACGTCGTAGAAAATCATGGGATTCTTACCCAGACTCTGTTCAAGAAAATCTTCTAGAACAAGTCATCATTCCCAGTGTCTTACTTCGCCCACATCCAGCAATGAGTGCTGTCAACCCATATCTTACTGACAATGGGTGCATTTTTCAGGTCCCCGTGCCGCTAAAACACATTCACGATACTAATAGCAGATCCTTGATTGATTCTAATGTCCCAATAATGGCATACTACTCTAGCGCCACGTTATTGGAATCACCTCATGTGAATACTGCTGAATTTCCTCCTAACACTTTTCTAATTGGTAATCATTCTGATGAGCTTACTTGCTGGATGCCATTATTAAGGTTTCCCTTCTTGGTCATCCCTTGCTGTTCTCATGCATTGGATGGCTCCAAGGCCAGATTCCCTCCTCGTAAGGGCAAACGCAACGATAAAGTTCAGCCTACTTCTTTCCAATCATCTTCTTCATACGCTGGCTTAGTAGACCACGTAGAGGATCTTGCAACTCAAGTTGGTTGGAAAGTGGAGAAGGAGATGCTCCGTATCCCAAGTACTAGAAATGCTGCTCTTATTGGATTTGATTGTTTGAACCCAGAAACAGATGGGCCTTTTAAGTCGATCTATGATGTACTTGCTATGGAAGGAGGAGCAGAGGGCTGGGTTGAGAATACCATGGCATTATCTAGTAGAAGTCCTAGAGGGCACTAACATTTCAAAATATAAATTATCTACTTAATATACAAGCTTGGACACATACTTTAGAGCTTCTGACGTTTCTTTCTCCTACGTTTGTCTGCAATGATCTGCCTAACATCTTCAGCTTTTTTATCGTCTTCGGCCTTCTTAGCTTCAGCCTTGAGCTCTTCATCAGTCTTTTTCATCTCGTCAGCCTTTCTCTTCAACGACTCTTTTCGGAAATTAATTGCCTTCTCCTTCCTTCTTCTAACAACTTGAGCATTTTCTATTGCAAATTCAACAATTAGCCTTCGTTTGGAAAACCCTTCCATATTGATAGATTTTTTCTCGTCCTCATTCAGACCTTCGAAAATTTCCTCTGGAGTTACTAAGTGTGCATTCAACCATCTAAGACCCATCAAGGCATGTTTATGATCCCTGTATTCTAAGAATCCATAACCTCTAGACCTACCCTGTTCTCCAGTACCCTTAACTTCGGTGATAATCTTAGACTGTAAGACAACACCTTTCTTCTTGTTTTTTTTCTGGAGGGTTACAGAAGCTTGTCCAGTGGTAGCTTCATCAAGCAACTCTTGGAAGTTACCGCCCTCCATTTCAAATCTATGCTTGGATGATCTAACCAATTCTTCTTTACTAAATGGATTACGTTTTCCCTGTCTCAATTCAGTAGCAAACTCGACAATTGCCTTTCTACCTAGAGCTTTCAACGATTTTTCAGTCATGGCACGAGGTAAGTTCCTAATAGCTAACCTGGTTAACGATAAATGTAATGTTGGATTTTTGTTTAGTTGCTGTACACGAAGCTTATAGGATTCTTCCCTGGCTTTTAAATCTGCAGGGGTTAACAAATTTGCCAAGACGGAGTTCTCAGATATTCTTCCCTCATGCAACAAGTAAATGTTTCTTTTGTCCTTTTCACCTTTTCCGAGCGCTTCTTGACGCTTTTTTTCATTTCTCTCCATTAGCCTTCCTGCACTGTCTCGATCAACAGCAGGTGCAATGGATAATACTCTTCCTTGGTAAACATAGAGTGGAGAAACTTCATCGGGAAGAAGAACAGAGTTGGATGTTGGTTTAGGAGCATTCAGAAGACAGTCTTCATAATCTTCAGATTCTTTAAAGGCGACGAATCCAGTACCTTTAGCTTGCCCTGTGCTATGATCAACCACTGGCAGAGCGTACTTGATAGGACCAAACTTCTCAAAATGTTCTTGAAGCGTCTCTTCCGAGGCATCATATGGAAGATTACGAATGAAAATACAGTATGGAGTTTGTCTGTTTGGTTTGTGATCTTCCTTTTCCTCATCCTCTTCATCGTCAAGTTCTTCGTCTTCTGCTTCCTCCTCATCTTCCTCATCGTCTTCGTCTTCTTCGTCGCTCTCCTCTTTAGTTTCAATCTTTTTCTTCTCCAGAAACTTTTCTTTCTCTAATGCCAGTTCTACTTGTACTTCCCTGCCATCAATTTTCAGATCTTTTGATCCAGCAATTGCTGCCTCGGCACCTGATTGCTTTCTCATGGTAACAAATGCAAATCCACTCATTCTACCTCCAGCTTTTCTAGGAATAATCACGTCGACGACATTACCAAACTTCTCAAAAACTTCCTTCAAATCTTGTGAACTTCTTGCGGACCATGGCAGATTTCTGACGATCAAACGAGGTCTTCTTTTCTCAATCGATTCTTTATCATGCTTAGGTTTTTCACGAGCAATTTCTCCACTGGCCTTTTTCTCCTTTCTCTCTCTTCTTTTCGCAATATCAACTTTTAAAAGAACCTTGTTAAATTTCTTTGCCTTGGCCCCAGCAAGAGCCAACACGGCATCATCTTCGGACGTAAAGGAGACGAATCCAAACCCTTTGGAATCTTCAGCTTTATCTGTGACGATAATTGCATGCTTAACTGGAGCAAATTCGGAGAAAAAATCAGACAACTGTTCTTTAGAAGCATTCGTAGGAATTCCTCTTACAAAAAGGGTATTCTTATCCACCTTTCCTTCTTTATTGGGATCGCTCATGGGGTGGTTCTGTTCTGTAGACAAACTTCCTTGAATTAATTTTTTCTTCCTTAATTTTTTTTTTCTATATCAATTCGCGGTGCGATGAGCTTTTCATATGAAGGTTAAACAAATCTCCTTATCCAACATGGACACCACAGCTACCCAAGTTATTTCCAATAGCTACATTCCTCCGAGGTTGGCAGAGCAAAATTCCCGATTTCTAAACCGGGTCGCCCTGAAATCCCTTTTGGAACTGGTCAAAATATGGAGCAGGTGGCCCGCCACGAAACCTAAACACGATATCGGTTCAGAAGTTGATCTGTTCACAGAATCTAACATAACAAAGAAAAAACTCATAGATAAGATCCTAGTAGAATATTGGCCGAACGGTTTGAACCTGCTACAATTGAGTCAAATTGATACACAGCTAATTGTCAAGAGGCCTTCTGCTTCGTCTATTGGCACCTCAGGCTGGACCAGCTCTATGGCAAGAATACCACTCACCGGTGAAGAGTTGTTGATAACTATTGAGCCACAGTTGTTCTTGGATCAATTGATGGCACATCTTTCGAAAGTTTACTTGTGTCACAGTTATGTAGCCAAGCACCCGGTTTTACCATTAACAATAATAAGGGTTCAAGTATTTGATTTCATCCCTATGAAAAAGCAGATCCCGTCGAAAGATGAACTTGTTTCCCATAAACCATTCTTTTTAGCAATTCCTCAAAATTCGCCGTTTGTTATTCATACTGCCTTTCAAGACAGCGTTACGAAAACTATAATGCAATCCATAGAGTTAACTCTTAGTTCTTCTACGAGACAGGTTGTCCTAGTACCTACAAATGATACTCCGGTGAAAACTTTGGAAGCATTGCACATATTCAAAGGAAATAGTAGATTTTCAAATTCATTAGGTAGCTGGCAGCCATATGCTGATGGAGATGTGGATATGCCTGTTTTGGGGGAGGAAAAAGATCACCCAATTGTCAAAGTGAACAAAATTGATAATAACGCAGTCTCCAATCGTCCCACGCGAGAACAACTTGCCATGTTACGTTT
Organism: Komagataella ulmi; assembly: GCA_023213065.1. Taxonomy (NCBI): domain Eukaryota; kingdom Fungi; phylum Ascomycota; class Pichiomycetes; order Pichiales; family Pichiaceae; genus Komagataella; species Komagataella ulmi. Next base: position 2,918,079 of record JAKWAZ010000001.1, read on the forward strand.
CAAAGGTACTGTGGAGCCCCTCAAATCGAGAAGATGTTTTGAAGATACAAGGGCAATTAAGGAGGTTGAGGAAGACAATACAAATCCTTACTCATCAATTGCACCAGTGCAATTTGTAAAACTGGCACTCAAGTCGGGAGATGATTCCAATGAAAATCCCATCACGATTAAATTCACAGGTACTGATGTTTATGCAGGGTTATACGAACTAGCAGTTAGAGGGCCTGTGGATGCAGCGCTTATTCCAGACGCGTTAACTGGTGAACATGGTGTTGAGTCTGGGACTTTGGAAAATGGAAAATTTACCAAAGTGGAAACGATATTGCTGGACAATAATCAATAAATCCCTTCATAGCAGTGACTATCCTATTCTGGTCACATAATCTTCGATTAGTCTCGTGATGCCAACATTAGTAGATCCAGCTGTATCCTTCACCAACTGAAGTAAGTCAATATCTTTCTTCTTGGAAGCTTCATCGGCAGCCAGTCTGTATTCACCAATCTTCAAATAAAGATCTGCTCTGGCTTTGTAAGTAAGTTCTTTACACATTCCAATATAAAGGCCAGCTTGTCTTTTTTCATTTTGAAGATAGCATTCTCTAAAAAATAATTCGTACCCCACAGGAGACTTTTTCGATTTGGCGAACTGATAGAGTTTATCCCACTGGTGCGACTTGGCCAACGACTTTACAACACTGTGGTAAAGTTGTGTCGAACTAATTCCAAATTGATAGGCATACTTTTGCGTTTCAGTGAGCTTTTCATCATCCAACCTGGCCAACTCAGACATGGTTTCAATCTTCGAGAAGGAGTCAAAAGAATGGTTAAACTTTTTAGTCAAAGTTTCTTGATAGTTGAGTAGCTTCAAGTGAGATTCTATGATTGGAACATCATTCTCATAGAACTTTTTGCCTTCATATGCTTTCAGCAGCTCCAATAATCGATTCCGCTTGGTTTCTGCATCCAACGAATAAGTTGAATCCTGTATCAAGTTTGATTCGGCTATCTTAATCAGTTGATCATCTTGATAGTAATATTCTAACAGTAAATCAGGTTTCACGGATCCAATTATATCTTTAAAAATACCTATACTAATATCAGTTGAGTCTGATAAAAGTATGAAAAATTGTGACAAGGAAAGCTTGTAGTACAGACGTAATAAAACAGAACATATCAAATCCACATTACCACTCTGTTCAGACTTCAACAAGGCGCTTTTGTCCTGACCCATTTGTAGCAAAAGAGGCACTTGATTCTCAAGGACAGGTTCATGATCTAGTAACAAATGTGCCAGCTCGACTCTCCCTTCGTTGTAGGCTACCTCGCTTAATCCAGTATAAGACACCCTTTTAGTCTCAGCCAACTTGTCAAGAATCATCTCACTCAGTTCTTTGTCATTTGTATTATATGAGTTCTTTATCTTTAGCTTAGCCCAAGCGTAATATATGTTATCTGGAAAAAGAGATAGGAATTTGCAGATCTTAGAGGCTAATAGAAACAACCGCCTTCTGATCAAAGATTGGATTAGCCCCTGATGTCCATAATTCAGCAACTGAGCGTATGTGATAAACATGCCTACCTCTGATTGTCGAACGGCATTAAGAACTCTCAAATTATTGCAAATCTCGACAAACTCTTCACTACTGTAGAAATCCAGAATACTCTTACCAAAACTGGCGGCTCGTAACAGTTTCTTTTGCCATTGTGGATCAAACTCCTCACTTGCTGAGCGAATACAATTATCGACTGCTTCTACCAGATTTGGTTTCACTATTCTTAAGTTTTCATCAGCTTTTGGTGAATGCCTATCCAATTGCTCAATGGAATCTAGCAAAATTGCGCTTGCCTTAGTGGAACCAATTCTAAAAGTTTCTTCAGTAAAATTTGCAACTCTAGATAAAAACTCCAGCTTTGATTGAGTAAGTACAGTCAAGCCATCATTCTGTGACCTTATAAATGGTCTGTTTTCATAGTAAAAAGAAATGGAATCATCACCAGGACCAATTACCTGTAACTCGTCATTAGTAGCTAAGACCACAGCATCATTACTGCACCACTGCATGGAATAAACGTGCTCAAAATTATGGGAAAACTCTGACAATAAGTTCTCCAGGTCAGACGTTGCTATGATTAAATTATCTGGGGTCAAAAGAGATGCAAACGAACCATTAGGAGGGAATTCAATCCCGGTAATGACCTGTCCAAATTTCACTGACGTTTCTGTCGTCAGTGTGCTTATATGAATTGATTTATTGGAAGAAACAAACAGTTGCAATACTCGGTCCGAGTAGAGGACGTTCCAGCAGTCTATGGAATCTACGTTAAGAGTGAACTGCCTGGGTAGTTGACTGAAAGAACTGAAAAATATAAATTTCTTTTCATTTGTAAGAACAACGATACCATCTTGGAAAAATTTGGCCTCCTGCACAATCGAGTCGTCAGGAAGATTAAGTCCAAACTCATCAAACTCGCTTGTCAAGTCGGAGAACTTTCGAATAGTACCATTCTGAAGTACAACCAGCAGTTCTTCTTTGTCTGTCCAGCTCATTGCAACAATCTGACCATTGGAAAGTAGCCACGGAATGGAATTGAGTAATACTCCAGAACCAGAGAAGATATCTATGGATGTATGCGAAGAATGACTGTTGAACACCGCAATAGCTGCAGCAGAATTTGAGATCGCTACAAACTGTTCGTCAAGCTCAATATCCCATTGAAGGGGGGAATAACATTCTCTCAGCCTATAAAAGACTGTATCAAGTCTTTCCCAGCCTAAACTAGGGTTGTTCATTGTTAATTCTGAGTAAAGGAAATGAAATGTTAGATAGAAGGAGAATTGATCCCCCAAGAATTCGAGAAAGCATCAGATCTAAGATGGGCTTAAGTCGGAGGATAAAAGCTGGAAAAGTCACAATGGCAGTTACACCAATTGAGAATGCAGTGCTATAGGTAAACAAGCAGCGGGGCGGTATTAGACCTAATCAAACTGTAGAATTTCTTGGGCGGACCCAGTTTACTACCCGTTGATAATGTTTCCAGCTATCGCGAAACCAATGTGAGATGTGCTAGCAAGGCATTCGACGCACCTTTGCTTGATATTCCGCAGAGTTTAACCATCAACCCACACATTTCATCAAGAACTTTCAATGTCAGACGAGGAGGAGGATTTTGATAAAGAGGAGTTTGTCACGCTTATTTCCTCTGATGGCTTCAAGTTCATAATTTCCAAGGAAATTGCAGAAGTGTCCGGCACACTTCGAAACATGCTGGGTACTTCCTTCCAAGAGGCAGAGTCTAACAGAATCACGCTACATGAAATTGATGGCGTACTGATGGAGAAAATAATACAATACTTACACTATAATTTTCAATATAAAGATCAAGTTGACGTTCCTGAGTTTGACATACCTACCGAAATGGCATTAGAATTGTTGGTGGCAGCAGACTTCTTGGACGTCTGACGAGACTCACATCAAGCAGTTATCTCCTAGACTGGTTATTGTCACTAAAACTTGCATATAATAAAGGGTCAAACACCGACGGATTCTTGTATGGATCTTGATCATTATCCTTTGGTGGACGTGGTGGTGGTTGAGAAGTGCCTTCCAAGTTCAAGCTTCCTAGTCCATAACTCAGGGAGTCTTGGCCTAGGGCATTAGATTCCATTTGTCTTTGGCTCGTAAAGTTCACTACTGAATTGTGCTGTTCGTTCACAAGGTTAAATAGCTGTTTGTAAAAGCTGTTGGCTTGTTTCAAACCAGTAATATATGTTTTCCATTGTTTGTAAGCATCCAAGTAATTGTTTAGCAGTTTAGATTGGGTTTCCTTCTGGGAATGTTTAGAAAGACGGTTTTTTTTAATAGTGGGGTCATTCAAGACTTCACTCATCAACACTTTGATTTCTTGCATCAAAAGATTCTGTCGATCTCCGGTAGCTTCGATTCTGTTTCTGTAGGGTTGAAACTTCAGCAGTTCTTTTTTGAATACATTCTCCTCCATGTTTGGGTTATCCTTGTTGATGAGAATAATGCTGGAAATATCATCTTTTCGAACGGCAGTCTTGAGGTCATTGTATGTATTTGCTCTTTCCTTTCTTAAGTTGTGTAACTCTTGTACTTTAGAGTCGAGCTGGCCAATCTTCGCTTTAGTATTGAATGATCCGTCATCAATATCAAGAAGTGAGACTTCATTATCCGGTAATGACGGGTTAAAAGCATTTCTAAGCTCTGAGGAATGAGGCCCACCGGAGAGGATATTGAGTACGTATTGGTAGGGGCTAATCATTGATTCGAGTTTCTTATCTGACAATGACGCATCTTCCAGTGATTTTCTAGTCCTGTTCAAGTTTTGTTTGTACGATGAATTCAACATTGTGGATGGCTGCTGTGTCCACTTAGCACCATATCTCAATTTGTTCTCGCTGTAGTTGCGTTCTTCATTCAAGAGTAGATTCTCCGTATTGTTGAGTTTATTCAGTATCTCCTCTTTTATTCTTTTCACAGCTTGGGCTTCAGTGACATAGGACGAATCTTGAATCTCTAAGGCAGCACTGAGAATTCTAGGATCCAACTCTTGAGTTGAATCACTATATTCTAGACGAAGCTCATCCGGCTTTATTTCTAACAACTCCTTTAATTCTAGTATAGATTTTGGAAGGTTCAAGTATGACATGAGTGAAGAGAGTTCTTCATCTAACAGTTCCACGTTTGAGCCTTCTTCTCTCAAAAGTTGAGCCTGCATTTCAGAATACAAAGAACTTTGTTCGTGAACCGACATTGGAATTATCTTTTCAAAAAGATCTCTCCCTACCGTAGCCGAAAAATCTTGATCGGTTAAGGATATTGGCTTGGCACCTTCCAGGGGTTTAATTATTGGAGCCACGGAAGGAACATGATCGTTGAAAACAAACTCGTTGTCTTTTTCAATTGAAGGCAATTCAATCTTAACTAGTTCGGATAGTTCAGACTGAAAATCACCGATTTGCTTGAAGTCAGACGGTAAGAAAGTATTTTCACATTCTTTCAGTTGGGACTCAGACTCTTTCAAATCAGCAATGGCAGCGCCATATTTTGAAGTTGCTTTATTATGCAGGGCATTGTGATAATGGGCTAGCGCATCATAGTAAATTGCTTTGTATGTAGTCAATTGAGAGAAAGTAATTGGAACACCTTTAGAAAGAAACCCCTTCAAAGGCTCTGTGATAGACTCGTACATATTTGAAGCAGCTTTGGCTAGTTTGGCAGCCAATGAATGTTTTACATTAGCAGAGTCGTCATCGAACATTTTGAGCAGAAATATTTCTTGCGCTTGGGCTATCATAACTTTTTGGAATGTTGTTACAACTTCGGGATCAAGATCTCCTGAAGGTGCGTGCAAGAAGTTCTCTGCGATAAATTGCAATATACCAGCGCTATATTGAAAATTGGTATAGCTTGCTTTGAAGTTGCCTTCTGAAAGAGTGGATTTTCCAAGCTCTGAAAATGTGGCTGCCAAGTTGAACAGAACGGAGGCTTTTTCAAACGCAGTTGAATGCTGCTTAACTTTACTAGAGGTTTTGAAAGCATCATACCATGTGAAGGAGACGTTGAGATGTTTTATTGGAATTCGAAGTCCCAGTAGCTCTAGTTGTCCATAATACTTGTACAGGATGTCCCGGCCAAGTACATCTGGTTTGAGGTTATGTATGTCAGATCTGATTGCGGAAAAGGTGTCAATTTCATTGGAAAACTCGTGGTTGGCTCCATAAGCCAATTTTATGTGGCTTTCCAAAGCACTTTTCCAATCTGTGTCATCCTTTGTCTTTTTCAAAGGAAGAGTTATAAGGGGAGTTTTCATGAGTTGGGGGTTGGGTAATAAGCTTAATCCTGCGATTGTAAGGAACCTGGGTCCTTATCCAATTTTGAGTAGTGCAGTTCAAGGTTATTAGAACTCAAAAGTTACAATACAAGACTTAGAACCAGTAAACAAGAGCCTTAATTTTAGTAATTCAGTAAAACCTGCTATTTCATAAGTTCACCGTCCTGACCTTATATATCCAGCTGCACCCCTTGAAAGAGCACATATGTCACCTGCCTATTAGTCAACCCGCTAGATATAGGGAAAAGTATTGCGCGAACAAAAGATATCTCAAACACTTGACGCACCGGCACTTGAAGGGGACTTGCTTATTGCAACTAATCACCAATGAACATAGTCCAGGAAGAAGTTGAACGCCTTGGAAAAAATAAGGCACTAGAAAAGTGTATCAAAGAGAGTAATGATCTATTGAGCTATCTGAAACAGAAACAAGAACAATTGAATCAAGATACTGATGACTTGAAAGTACAAGATGTACAGATAAAGGTTAAATATTGGGCAGATCAATCATTGAAACATGAGAAGTCCCTCAATACCGTTATCAAAAAGTATCAGAAGAGTATTGATAAAGTGTTTAACTTTGACTTGAGTGAAGTTTACAGACATCGTATTCCATTGGAAAGCACAAGATGCAGACAGTTAGTCGATAGAGCACTGATAATGCATTTGTTACGAATTGGGGATTTCGAAGCTGCCAATACCATCGCAAAAATGGATAACATTCAGGTGCCTGATCAACTCCTCAGCAAATTTCATGAATTGGAAGAAATATCCGAAGATTTGACAATCCATCACCGATTGGATAAAGCAATAGCATGGGCCAGCGTTAACAAATACAACCTTCAACGAATAGGATCAGATTTACAGTTTAATTTGCATAAACTAAAATTCATTGATATCTACAAGAAGAATCCTTCATCCCCTTATCCTGCCTATGAGTATGCGAAAATGAATTTTCCTCATTTTGGAAATACTCACTTGGACGTGATATCAAAGTTAATGTCATCCACTATATTTACTCCTAATGAACCAGAGAATCCATATTTGGATTCAATAAACCTGACAAGTTCTCCCTATCAGAAGCTTTTTACCCAATTGTCTAGAGATTTTTGTTCATTTGTGGGGCTCTCCTCAGAATCTCCAATCTTCAACACACTTCAAGCAAGCTATATTGCGATTCCAAATTTCATAAAGTTCAACAAGATCTCAAAGATGAAAAATGAGAAGCTGGATTGGACCTCAGAGAATGAACTTCCATTTGAAGTTGAACTTCCGAAATCTCTACAGTTCCACTCAATATTCATTTGTCCGGTTAGCAAAGAAGAAACAACGCCTCAAAATTCGCCAATGGCCCTAGGCTGCCGGCATCTGATAAGTAAAGACTCTTTAGCGAAACTAAAGAAGAGAAACTCCTCTATCAAATGCCCGTATTGCCCAAAGACGTTTGCTGCGAATGAGATTCAGGAAGTTCAATTCATATAGGGACCCTACCCACAGGCTGGGCCTGTGGTACCGTCAAGTGCCTCACTCATAGGCTCTATGAGTACACACACTGTCTGCTTCCGATCCTCCAAGATGAAGCTGTTTGAATTAATTTGGATCTTCTGAATATAAACTGGCGTGGCCCTACCGAGGATCTCACATTGTTTGAGGTATGTTTATGCAGTTGGTGGCATTTTGATAGGTATAAAGCGTGTTTTTTGTTCTACCAGATGCAGTTCCGGTTTTTTATTGGACAATTTTTGCATGGCTGAGAATGTGTCGCGATGGTGAGCGAAAATATTTACCATAGAACCATGGCAACCAATGATCCATGCTCGACTAATTTGTTTACTGTTTTTGCCTTGACCCTGAACTTCTCTGGTCTCTTTCTTTAGTAAACAACTTATTCTTGTTCCATACCTTACCCTAGTCTTTCATTTTCAACGAACAATCAATCAAGTGTCATCATGAAATTGCTCAATATCACAGCTCTTTTGGCTATTGCTGCCTCTGCTTCTGCCGAGGCAACCACCACTTATCAAACTACCATTACTATTACTGAGACGCAATTGTCCCCAGAGGAGAGCTCTTCTCTGCTCTCAGTTTCTTCTGCCAGTGTCGCATCTGAAGCTTCTGCTGCATCTGAAGCCTCTGCTGCCTCTGTAGCTTCTGAGATTTCAGCTGCTTCTGAGGCTTCTGCTGTTTCTGAGGCTTCTGCTGCTTCTGAGGCTTCTGCTGCTGCTGAGGTTCACCAAACATTATTCCACAACTATGCTATCGCCATTAACAGTACTATGACTCCTTCTGTGAGCTCCTCCCCATCAACTGTTTCTGTCAACTCCACCGTCGTATCGCCTACACTTTCTCCATACCTTAATACGACTAGTGCGTTGCCCACAAACAGAACAGTTACCACGACTGCTTCCTTTTACTCCAATACTTCAAGCTTCCACAACAGTTCTACCATTTCCAGTACTAGAAGAAGTTCCATTACATCATCTTCCACTTCGTCTTCTTCTTCTTCCAGTGAAAGTGGCGCACCTACATCATCTTCCACTTCAGCCACGGATGGTGCTGCGATTTACCAAGTATCTGGACTATCCCTAGGGTTGGCTGCTATTGCTGCAGTAGCACTGTTGTAATGATTTTGAATTTGATTTCTACGATTCAAGAGATATTTATTAATGGTTCTTTTTCAATTCTATACCGTTACTTCTGAATTAATATCGATTATAAACTTTAAACTGCGTCTCACTTTCTTACGCTAACTATTCTTTGGACGTTTCAAGTTTTGTAGGTCTATCACTGCACTGTATAATGCATTTCTTCCCTTCGTCTTAATCCATCTACCCAATCTATGCTCTTTGGATAATGTCGCCAACAGCCTAATCTTCCCATTGAATTCGCAGCTGTCTATCTTGGTAACAACACCATTGGCGTTAGGGAGTTCCCCCAAAAGCTCAAATGAACGCAAGGTGGAGTTTATCTTCCACACTCTAATAGCTCCATTCCATGAACCAGTAAAAAACACGTCAGAAAGTGGTAATGAATGAATAGCTGTGACCCAGTAAGGGTTTCGCTTGGGGACTTGAAACTCTGCAGCTTGCTCATTTATCTCTCCTGATGCTTCACCAGATTGAATCCGTGGTTCCAGACCATGCGCCTGTCTAATTACAAAAATTGGCTTCTTTTTGTTGATGGCCCAAAATGAAACATTACCATTATCTGACCCAGTAACAAAGTGGGACTCATCAACCATAGAAATACAATCTAATGATCCCTCGGCGTAGAAGTCCAGTTTATCAGACTCCTTAGAATTCAAATTTTCAAACTTTTTCTTCTTCTCCTCTGAATCTCCTCCTCTAAACGTTAACTTAGACTCTTCAGGGATCTTCCAAAGCATCGCAGTTCTGTCTCTAGAACCGACAGTTACACATCGTTCCTGACTCAAGGCAGAAATATCTGCCACAAAGTCTTGATGACCATATAAGGTCTCCAACTGAGACATCTGGGCCACCCCATAAGTCCTGACTTTCAAGTCACCACATGCGGCATATAATTGATCACTCTGTTTTCTGAATACGGTACTAAAAATCACACCGTTTCTGTTTCTAATTTCCCAAACCCTTAATGGGGATAATGCCTCAGTACTCCATACTATTAGTCTTTGATCTCTTCCACCAGTGACTACGTACTTCCCATTGGAACTGGCTGAACAAGTCAAGATCTCCTCACAATGACCGTTCAAATGTTGCTCCTTATTCAAATTTCTATACTTGACACCGCCCTTTGCGTACTTCAACTTTTGTGGTTTTTTGTTGAAGTCATCAATTTTCCATTTGCTCAACTCCATATCCTTTGATGTAGTATAGCAGAACGGATAGCTTACTGACACACAGGTCATTCCCTTAGAACCAACTCTACTGATTGTTGGTTTGCAGTCTCTGACAAGTAACTTGTCAGCAATGAATTTGTATAGTGTTCCCTTGTTTTCGTTGACGTCCATCTGTAACCTTCTTGCCAAAATATCGTTGTCCAGATCTTGAGCATCGAACTCGTAGTTCTGTTGTTCAGCTTGCAAATTTTCAAGATATTGCTTGGCCAAACGACGTCGTTTATCTGCAGCTGTCTCTGCAAAATCTCCTTCATTTTCGGATTCACTATACTGCTCCTCCTTCTCTTCTCCCTCTGAACTTAAATTTTCAGTCTCCGACTCACTGGTGATGTCTTCATCAGCTCTTCCAGTTCGATTTTTGTTTTGCGTCCTTGATGTTCTGTTCACATTGGAAGTGGGTGGATTTGTTCTCTTACGTTTACGGGAACCATCCGATAAAAATGGATCTTTTGCCATTGTAATTGTGAGGTAATGTTAGGAACTGATTGAATTTTTTTGTCTTCTATTTTTTTTTTTGGTGAGCACTTGATGAGGTTACCCGGGTGAAAAAAAAAAATCTAATCTTCCTCTCACTAGAAGGAGCGGACCTAACGCTACAGGGTGCCAGGAGGCTAGGCTGAAGACTAGAAGGAGATTCGTTGGCAACATACACGGAATAGGCCATCGTCATTATAGCTACTATATTTTATGTTCAACTGGTTTGGAAAACAGCTTATTGTTGCCAGTGTAAGGATAGAAAGTCAAAATCGTCATTACCTGCTCTTGAAGTTCTGATATTGACTTGGGGTCTTGGGATTTAGAACTGGTCATTTTCTTGACTTCACTCTTTAAACCAGAAATATAAGTATCCATAATACTTTGATATTCGTATCGGGATGAGTTCACCTGTGACTTTAACTTTTCCAGAATAACAATCGGTCCATCTTCTGGTTTGTGCTCTTCCAATATAGAATCCAAGATGGAAGTGATCGACAGATAAAGACTAGTCAGCTTGTTGATTTGCTCAAAAGTTACTTTTTCATCTTGGATCTTTTTGGCAATATATTTCTCAAACATGTCCACCTGAGTGTGTAAAAGTATCAACGCTTCTGCCTTCCACTTCAGTTTGGATAGATTAGTTTTCTGGGACTTAAGCTTTTTCACTGTATTTATCACATTGTCAATGTACTTTTGGTTGCTAGCAAGGCTATTCTTGTATGAAGTGACGTCAAATTTGACCATTTGTATCGTTTCCACTGTGCCTCCCACTGACTGTCCTAAGGTGATGAAATCTTGATAGTCTCTATTAATGAGATCCACAAGCTGATCGTCAAGCTGATCTAGGAGATCACCGAGCTCCTCGCGGAGATCCTCTAGCATCATAAATCTATAGTTTTGGTACAGGAGTAGATCAGCATCAAATTTGCCCTCATTCTCCTGTTCAACCTGGTCAACTTGATAATCAAATAGGTCCTTTGTCATGTGCTGAGTAAACGGAAAATCTAAATCTTCATCTTCGTTCTCTTGGTGATCATTAAACTGTTCGTCAGCAAGAAGAGAGTCAATATTGACACTCGACGTGGTTGTCATTTGGGGAGTAGTTAGTTTTGGTTAATGGGTCAACCGTTTCGCTAAGGGATCGTAGATTATCGCTTTCGAGTGGGAACGTTTTGGTGATTACTTAATCACATTAGAGTGGGCTACGACTGATTACATCAAAGAAACATACTCTTCTAAGGATTTATTGGACTCTTTTCCGGCCTGGAACAGTTGAAGCAAACATACATCTTCGTATAACTATTGCAATAACTTGCAAGATCCCACAAGTTCATCAACAGTGAGCTTTCTCTAACTTGGCCCCAACACCACCTCATCATGGCTATTTTTCAGACGCGTATACTTAAACTCACGTCAGTAGTAGCCAACCCATCACACGCCATGTCATTGGAGCCAGTCAATCAACTGGTGTTCTCCGGTGGAGGTCAAACTATAGTCAAAGTTACAGATGACTTAAGACACATGCTTGTTGCCAGCCAAAAAGGTTTACTGAAAATATTCGACGCAAATCATCAAGAGAATGAACCTATAACGATAGATATCCTGCAAGGTATATCCTCTTTATCAACTTGTACCAATACTGACAACATCATAGCGACTTCCAAGAAAGGAACCGTAGGTTATTACTCTATTTTGGACCACAGTCTGAACAATACATTATTCTCTTCAGTTTTACCTCTAAGAGACTCCTGTTTAACCAATGGCGGAAATCTAGCTGTGGTTGGAGGTGATGATTCAGAGCTTATTTTATTAGATCCTCAGGGAGAAACAAACCTGATTAAGAAAATTGGACTGAACAATGAAATCACGTCATTGTCTTATAATAGAGTTTCTAATCTTGTGGCTGTATCGCTTTCCAACAGGGTTGTAAGAGTGTACTCGTTGAGTTCACAGAGTCCGGAACTCGTATCCAGCATCGAAGGCCAAATACCTAAAAAACTCTTTCAGGATGAGTTCGACGATAGTCTAGAAGATGAGTTTGACGAACTGGATGAAGAAGATAACTTCACTTTCAAGAATGACAAAGCTAGGGATAAAGCAAAAGATAGCAACAGAGTTTCCACAAAGCCAAGCTGGAGGCCAGACGGTGAAGTAATTGCCATTCCATGTGAAGATAATATTATCCGTTTATTCTCCAGAAATGACGATTTTACACAAGAAGTTGCTTTTCCTGGGGAACACCGTCTTTCTTTGGTAGATCTATCTTGGTCTCCCAACGGTAACTACCTAGCATCGGTTGACATGGAAGACAGATTAATAATCTGGGACGCTCAGCAAAAAACTGTCACTCACTCGTACAACCTCTCCAAACCTGTCTACAATGTCGACTGGATATCGGCTGATGATCGTTATGACGTTGTTTTGGGTACGTTTGATGGCCACATTTTGCGATTTAATGGTATTGTTCCTCAAACTAGTACGACTTCTGTTAATAAGGCAACGCCGTTGTTTGTCGATGCAGAAGCTGCCGTATCCGACGTAGAAACTAATGGCATTGTTGCCGAAACCATCTCGGACGCTGATGGTGATCTTGACGACTTCATTATAGATACTGAAACGGGTACAACTAAAAGGCCCTCAAATGGATTCCATGATGAAGATGATGAACTGTTTGGTGAACATAGCAAGAGACGAAAACCTCCAACCATTGTGTCTAGTACATGGAAAATTACACCTTATTCTCCCGGAGCTACTCCTTGGTCGTATGATAAAAGGTATTTGACTATCAACTCATATGGCTACTGTTGGTCTGTAGAGCAGACAGCTAATTTCACTATAACAGTTGACTTTTTTAATAAGGACCTGCATCGTTCCTATCATTTTAAAGATGTTTATGGATATGACTTAGCATCAATGAACGAAAATGCTCTTGTTTTAGCAACGAGTGGTTCCAATTCCATTAATCCAAAGGCATCCTCTACTAGACGGATTCTCTTCCGTCCGCATGACACTGATATCTCTCAGAATTGGGAACGAGAGGTTCCATGCCAAGAAGATGAATATCTCACATGTGTGTCCGTCAGCAATTCTGTTGTCGTTGTAGCAACTTCCTATGGTTATATTAGATCCTACAGTCTTTTTGGTGTTGCCCAAACCATAGAAAAGACCTCTCCACTAGTTGCATGCATGGCGCATGGAAACTACATTTTTAGTGCCACACTGCATGGAAACTCTTTGAGATTCAGTATGCAGGACTTAGATGGGAAGTATTATCAGAGAGATGCAGCATTACCTGTCAATGTCAATGGCAAGAACGATTTCGTATTCAAGGGGCTCTTCTTCAGCGATGATGGAGATCCTTGCCTAGTGGGACATGACGATATGCTGCTGGTTCTGGCTCGCTGGAGAGATCCGCTCCAGGCCCGTTGGGTGCCAATATTAGATATCGCAGCTGGTATCAAGAAAGCAGCTACAAGTGGTGATAAAATAAAGAGCTGGCCCCTAGGACTTATGGGTGAGAAATTTAATTGTATAATTCAAAGAACAGGAATTATTCAATCTAGCTCATATCCGGACTTTCCTCTCCGCTTACCTACAGAGATTGAAATCGAGTTACCGGTTAACAGTGAAGCATACTCAAAGGAGGAGAAATCTTCTAATTCTGAGGGAAACTATGTCAAGGCTAAAGTTCTGGGTGAGCTGCTAAATGACACCATTCAGAATGCAGATGAAGATGAAGAGGGTCTTGAAGATTCTGAATTAAGATTATTTGAGTATTCAAGGTTATACGACAAATCATTGCTTCTACTCCTTGCCGACGCGTGTTCCAAAGAAAACACGATGAAGGCACTTGCATTAGCTAACGAGCTTAGAGATGATAAAGCTCTCAGTAGTGCAATTAAGATTGCAGAAAGAAGTAACCTGGAGACTTTAGTTCAGCAAATTGCAGAATTAAGAGAAGAGAGACTTGAGCAGAGTCAAAGTCAAACATAAATGAGCCAAGTTGGCAAGATTTTTAATTTACATATAATAATAATAGCTAATGTTTCTTCCTCTTTTTGGCTGGCCCTGAAACCTTAGCTATTTCTTTTGGAGTGATCATCAATCCGTTACGAGTGCTTCTTCCAACGGAGTTAATCTTCAGTCCTCTATCTCTCATCTTAGCGACCTTCTTAATACCCGTACCTATTCTATCAGATTTGCTGGTAACACGGTCACCGGTTGCCAAGTTTCTAAACTCTCCCTTCCGCTTCTTTGAAAGCACGATACCGGCTTCCTTGGCTTCTTTTTCAAATTCAGCCTCCCTCTCAAGCTGCTTCTTGATCATTCCTTTCCTCATACTCATAGGCATCTTCTCCAAGCGAGCAGGTAGTCCCCCATTTTTTCCATTAGTTGAGGCCAGTTTCCGAACACGAGCATTCAAAGTACGTAGCCTAGCCTTGCCAATGGGCTCTTCAAAATCAATCGTATCTAATAAATCAGCACCAGAAAATCTCTCAGAAGATCCAGCTAAAAGATGAGACTCATCCAACAATCTCTGTAATTGCAGATCATTGACCAAATGTTCCTGCTCTTCGGAATTGTTAGCAGCAGAATTTTTAAGAGCCAGTTTCTGTTTCTCTTGAAGTGCCTTTAATGAAATAGGTATTCCCGCTCTGACCATTTTTAGTTCATCTTTAGATGGTTCTTTGAATGTATTGAAGTTTTCAGTAAACTTAACTGTTTTTGGTTGTCCCTGTAACTGTGTTTCATTTTCATCGTAATCTTCTTCCTCTTCGTTTTCACTAAAACCATTGAACTCGTCACTACCGGACGTTTTACCGTCATTAGAAGTATCACTTTCTGATCCGGAATCGTCTTCATTATCGGTATGCTCTTTAATCTTGTTCGAGTTTTTTCGAATCTTTGTTTTATCTATATATCCCATATCTTCTAGGGCGCCGAACTGGGCCTCAAAGTTTCGCCTCTGGATCTCTAGAGCATCCAACTTCTCACTTTCCGACATCATGGAGAATGCAGGAAATGGTATTATTTTTTTTATCTTTTTTTTTCATTATCTTATGTAATCGGAATCTCTGTGATTATGTAAGACTGTTTTTTCTAGTTAAAGAAAGGAACAATTAACTTCTTTAGCTTCGAAGCTCTTCAGCTACCAATTTGCTCCTCAAAAAACAAGTATACTGTTTTCTGATTACACCCTCTTCTGCTTTGTCATGGTTTCTTCTCATGATGACCTTTCAATTCGTAGTACTACAATTGGCTTCAAATGTTTCGCACACGAAACTAGTTATCGGAGACAAACCTAATTTCGAGCAGATTACCTCATCGCTTTAACAACCAACCCTCCTCACTGCCCATGTCCTTCAACAAGTCATTCAATAAGCTAGGATCGGCTAAGGCGACAGCTTCGGTTTCTACTGCGAAAGGAGACTCTGTATCTGCCAACCCTACACGATCAGAGTCCGAATGCGACAGAGGACATAAGCAGTTGATCAACATCCTAGGTCAGTTTGAACCTCAGCAGGACAACAAGCAATGGACCAGTATAGAAGCTACGACTGTTTCAGATCAGGATCTTTTTGCAAATGATGATGAAAGTGACGATGATGGTGATGAAGATGATGAAGAGGAGGATGGAGATGTCATAGAAAATGAGAAACTACCTCTTAAAGACGAACCTATAATCAGGAACGAGCCTAAGCAAATCATAGATAACAAACCAGAATCATCAAAATTGGCTGCTGACTTAGAACCACGGGTCAATGTTCCTAATGAGAATGAGGATTCTTTTGAACGAGATGGTTCTGCTATTCCTTCTGCAGCAAAGGCTGACGTTGAAAGCATCACTAAAGGACTAGATAATATTCAAATAGGGTCTGAAGACAAAAGCAAAAGACCAACTAAGCAATCTTCACCAAAAAAAACCTTGACCAAATTTGACTTTCAAAGGTTTTTGAAACAGTTAAGAAGTAAAGATTGCGAACCAGTCTTGAAGTATATCAAATCCTTCTTAACTCAATTTCAGGCTAGAACATGGTCAGTAGACGAGCAGATTAAACTGGTCAAAGAATTTCAACAGTTCATATTTGGAAAAATTATTGAATGCAAACCTTTTGATAAACTATCTACTGATGAAGATGTTAACAACACTATGGAAGGTCTCGAGAAATTTATTATGAGTAGAATATACAGTGACACTTTTCCTCCTCTGATGGTGGAAAGAAAGTTATCACCATCTCATAAAGAAGACCTATCTAAGGACAAAATCTATCATCTTAATTTAAAGAAGTATAGATGGATCCAACCTAAGCATCTTGACATCCACCTCAAGATTGATTCAGAAACCTCTTTCGTTAAACTTGCAGGAACGGAGCTTTCCAAAGTTAATGACTACAAATCTCCAAGAGATAAGATTATATGTATTCTGAACTGTTGTAAAGTGATTTTTGCCTTAATTAGGCAACAACAGAAAATCCACGAAGTGGAAGAGAATGCTGATATTTTCATTCCTTTGCTAGTTTTTGTCATCCTCAAATGTAAGACTAGAAACCTCATCAGCAACCTCTCTTTTATTGAAAGATTTAGAAACGATAGGTTCCTTGTTGGAGAGTCTAGCTATTACGTCAGCTCCTTACAAATTGCAGCCAACTTTATAACAACCATTGAGCAATCTCTGCTAACTATCTCTGCCGAGGATTTTGCGGCTGAAATCGAAAATAATGAGCGTAAGCTTAAGGAAGAGTCTATCAGGAGAAAACGAGAACAGAGAATCTTGGAAGAAAAAAAGGCTCAAGACGATGCTCAGAAACAAGGCTTGTTTACACCCTTGACAGAGATGATTGCTGGCACGGGAAAAGGAGAGGATTTTGCTCCTTCTCAAGTGCTGAAGAATTCCGCAGGTATGTTTCAGCAATCTTTGAGTACTCTTTTCTCATCACCCTCGCGTGAATCTTCGCCTGTTAGCTCTTCTGTGGACGAATTGAAGACTGCTAAGAAGCAATCACTGGAAGAGAGCAAGAAAGAGGCAAAAATAAAAGGTGAGAGAGAAACAACTTTAGAGAATCTTAAACAAATGTTCCCAGATATGGACGCTGAGATTTTGTTGGATATTGTCATTGCTAAGAATTCGAACATCGGAGATTGTATAGATGCCTGCTTGGAGTTGACTGAATGATGATATTTTGTTAGTATTAAACTTACATCGCTAGACCTACGTTAGCAGCCATACAAAGGTGGTCACTTCCGTACATTCCTGCCTTAGGGAACCCTTCGTCCCCTAATTCTTCGGGAAGAGGCATTCTCAAAAGAGAATTAATTGCTATTCCAGTTTGCTGGAACAGCTGGACATTATCGATCGGGGCCGTTCTATCCTCAAAATCCCAATCTTGAATAACCAAAATATAATCCAACAATCCTCTCCAAGCATGAGCCCAGTTAGAAATTAGTGGCTCGTTTCTATCATTGTCCCTGCCTGCATTTTCTGGATGAATTTCTGCGTACGCAGCACTATATAAAGAAGTCGCAATAACTGGTAAAGAGTTATGTAATACCTGTATTTTTTTAACTAATTCTTTTTGCTCATCTGTAGGACTGAAATGATCGGGAACAGGTGTTTGCGGTTGTTCCGGACCAAATTTCTCAATATTTCCTCCATCTTCATCTTCAGTGGACTCGCCATTTCTCTTCTTCGAATACTGAAAAGATGTTGAGCATTCTAAGACAGTTTTTGCTCTTCCCGAATAAAGAACCGGTTTTGAGGTCATCGAAAGGTAAGGAGCATCAAATGGCTGAGAGTTAAGATCACCTGCGAAAAAAGTAAACCACTCGTCGTTCATTTTATCTTTCTGTTCTGACCCTGTCAACAGCATATGGAACTCTTTCATTTTTTTCAGGATCAGATATATTTGGCGGGTTCTCTCATATGTGCCAAATGGGTGCCAGAACAGATGAGTTGTTCCAATTAGTACCCCTTTTCTGTTGCTGACGGGAAACTTTTGTTTTATTTCTTCTGAAAACTCGAGAGCTACTAAGACACCCACATTCTGCGCTATCGTTCTAGGTGGTATATCTGATGTTTTCTCCTGATCATGATTTATGTAGCTAACTTTAATGCAATTGAATAGTGCTCTCCTCCAGAACACCACCACTCCATGATTCTTGGTTCCTTCCCTGTAAAATTGAGAGTCATAGCCAAGTTTCCCTAGCTCGTCATTCCAGAAAGAGTTGAATTGGATATAATCGACTTCTTGGAGACACATGATATCACAATTGTAATACTTCAACTCTTCAAGTAACACCACAGATCGGTTACTCCATTTGAGGGCATCACCACTAGTAGGAAATAGCTTTCTCCTAATCAAAGCTTGAGCCAACATGTTATAAGTCATGATGCTAATGTTAAGCTTTTCATCACTTGGCACAGCAACCTGAAGCATTTTTCTTTTGGTAAACTTCAAATGTGGTTTTTCATTTGTGGTTACTGAATCAATTCCCAGTTTGGCCAATAATTCTCTTTTTTTATTCTTCTCTTCAAGCTTCAAGGCTCTCTGTTGGGCAATATACTCTGGCGTAAGCAGAGCAGGGTTTATGGCTCCTTTCTTCTTGGACTTTTTGGACTTTTTTCCTGCATTTTGTGGAGGCAGTGGGTCCTGTTCAGGCATCAGAATAAACGATATTCAGAATAAAAACGAAGCGAGGAAATAAAATTTGATAGGAAAGTTTGCTAGAATACCCAAGTTCCTCCTCCTGTAAAATCTCCCCACAGTCAATACTATGCGACAACAGTATGCTAGCCTCTTGGTTGGTCACAAACCAGTGGAAACTAATCTATCAGCTCCAAGGGAGAAAACACATAAACGGGAAAATAGACACTGATACTTTCTTTATACACCATCTCTCAGGCTGAACAGAAAGTAGAAACTCTAAATTATACAGACAAATAATAATATATATTTACATATCCTTTACAAATTCTTTTGTAGTCTTGCCAATGTAGACAAAAGATCGTTACCACTAGATTCATTCGAACCACTACCACTATTAGGATTCTGGTTGTTTTGAGAATGCTGGTGATTTGGCAAAGGTCCTGAGTTGGATTGAGGTTGGTTATACTGTCCAATAAGAGCACTTATATCGTTGCTGGTTGGAGTATGTTGACGGTTGTTGCCATAAGGATCGTAATGCTGTTGGCGTTGCTGTTGCTGCTGTTGCGGCGGTATCTGATGGTTTCCGTAATCCTGTTGAGGCATTTGAGGTGGAGATCCGCTACCTCCTCCCATACCTTGCACTAATGAAAGAACATTTTGAAGAGCACTTGGATCCAGATTCTGCAGTTGTTGCAGAGCTTGTTGTTGTTGAGCATTGTAACCTTGTTGTTGAGGCGGTTGCTGCCAGCCCTGCTGTTGTGGAACAGATTGTTGCTGGGGTGGTTGCTGATATCTATTGTTGTTGCCCCATTGATTGTTACCGTTGTTTCCGTTGTTTCCATATCGATCCTCTCTTTCTCTGTACCTATTTTGTCCAGACATGTTCCTTCTCATATTACCTTGACCTTGGCTCATCTGATTAGGATTAGAATTTTGATTCAAGTTTTGGTTTTGATTTTGGTTCATTCCCATGTTACCATAGTTTCCACCATAGGAACTGGATCCAGGCATGCGTCTGCCTCTTTCTTCATTCCTTTGCTTTTTCATGGCAGGCGGTCTGGTAGTGTGGTTAGAAAGTAAAATGTTGACAGCCTCATCAACGTTGATACGTGCATACTCTTCGAACTTGATTCCTCCATCTGGGGACTTTTGAAAAACCTTCAAATTCACAGTGTTATTGTTATTTGTAACAATAACTCCACTGGTACCGTTGTAGGCTGCGTCATTGACCAAGTCATCGCTAACATGAGGATATTTATTATCCAGCTCGTAATTGAAACTGTGCTTTTGCAAAGATTTAATGATGGCACGGTTGAAAGCAGCATTTGAAACAGACGTAGCAAAGACTTTAACCTCTGGAACATTGTTGTCAACGGGTGGTGAGGCATCCCTATATTCAGGAGGTGATCTAGATCTACTTCTCCTAGAGCTGGCCTGAGCTGTTACAGGTTTTCTTCCCTGCTGCTCTAAAGCCTTTTGAATCTGAGCCTTTGAGATTTCCAAGTGCAGCATCTTTCCATGCAAAGGGACGTTCGTTTCTCCTTTGATAGCATCCGAACAGGACTCGGCGGAATCAAACTGAACGAAACCATATCCCTGTTTGATGTTGATTTGCTTTACGTTACCATAAGCGTGGTAGATGCGAAAGACGTCTTGCTTGTTCACTGTGGAAACGGGAAGGTTACCAATGAACAATCTAGAACCGATCGGGAAGTTGTCCCATTTACCACTTTTCAAGAAAGTCGACTCCTGTGCTACAAACTGAGAATAGTCTCTCAGCTCATCAAAGGACATCTGACCAACAAGATCAGGTCTCTGGCAATAGACGTTGATGGGGATTAGCGGGAACTCGGCGTTATTGGTCCTTGACTGTGGGTTATTGAAGGACGTAGTAGCGCCAAAGTTGATACTGATTGTGTAGGATTTATTGTTAGATTCATTGAAGGCCTTAAGAAGGGTGGCCTCCTTGTCAGCAGGTTGCAGATTTTGGAAGTTCCGGTCACTTACTAGTGGACTGTTCATGAACCAAGATATAATTTCGTTGAATTGCCTTACCTTTAGAACATCAGAGTCTTCTTCTTCTTCTTCTGGCACAACTGGAGCAGAGATAGTAGTATTGGCATATCCAGAGTTGAGTGGCTCCCCAGTAGAAGAAGGAGTTGCAGTAGTAGGGAGAATAGTAGAAGTAGTAGTGATAGGTGGCGCGGTGGACACAGAAACAGATTCAGATGCAGATTCAGCAGGTTTAGGTTCAGTTTCGAAGCCTCCTTCCGGATCGTACTCGTCGTCGTCAGCGTTAGAGGCTTCTTCTGGAGCGGTGACAGATGCGGTGTCCTCAGGTTTTGAAACAACCTCCTCGGTGGGAGGAGTTTCCTTGATAGTTTCTTCTTCTTGGTGAACTTGAGGTGTTGATTCTGGATCAGACATGATTAATTAGCAAAGTTTACTTGCCCTTGAGTCAATTCAGAAAAAGAAAGGAGAGTGGGTAATGATGAACTGAAAGAAAAGCAAAATAACGAGAACTGTAACGCCATCCATTTGGGAGAATTCTGTAGTGGGTAGTTGGGGTTACCCGGCGTGAAATTTTGATAATCTGGTGTAGGGATGGGCACAGATTAGCGATATGTATATAGGTAGTTTGCTTATGTAATGATACCCAATTACTAACAAAGATCATAGATAATCAGTCTCTTTGATAAACATGCCTATAAAGGGGCGGTTCACCAAAAGGAAGCCAAGAAAGAAAGAGGAGTCAAATCGACCGTCCCCTACCCAGTTCATCAAAAAAATAGCCTCCTTGAAAAAGCAGACCAGGAGAGATGAGGCTCTGGACATGCTACACGAACTAGCAGTTGTTGTATCACCTTTGATGAAAGAGAATGGCTTCACTGTTGGTCTACTATGTGAGATGTTTCCAAAAAATGCCTCTTTGTTGGGGCTGAATGTGAATATGGGTTCGAAGATCATGATCCGATTAAGACCTAGCCACAACATAAATTTGTTTCTTCCAAGAAGAGAGATCATCGGTACAATGCTTCATGAATTGACCCATAATCGCTTCTCAGCTCATGATGTAAGGTTTTATGAGTTTCTTGAGGGTCTCAAGAGCAGGTTTTTTGAGATTCAAGTGAAAGGATCTTTACAAACCACAGGATACGTCAACTTTAGTGAAGTTCTATCTGGTAATGCGGCAAGAGGGCAACTGATTCAAAAGGAAAAAGAAAAAGGACAACGATTGGGTGGTAGTAAGCATGCAAAACCTATGAGAGTTCTAATTCTGGAGGCGGCCGAGAAGAGAATGATAGATTCCAAATGGTGCGGTGGAGCCAGTAATGAAGAAGGTCTTCCAAAAATTGAAGATCTAATGGACGATGACAAAGAAGCTGAACATTCTGAACTAAGCAAGAAGAGTATAAAGAAGGTCGATAAAACTATTCTACCAACCAAACATAAAATCATAGATTTGGAAAATCTACCGAATGGCAAGTCCATTATTATCGATCTAACTAATGACGATGACTAAAGATATATACATGCACATCATATTCTATGAAGATTAAGCTAATTTGTCAGTTCCCTTCATTTTACCAGAACCAGCTTCCATTTTAGCACTTTTGGCACCAAATTGAATAGCTCTCTTGGCCTCATTGCTGACCCAACCCATGTCTAATTGGTCAGCTACCTGTCTCAAGATCCACTTTCTTGTAATGTCACCAGATTGAGGATCATAATGCAGTTTTAGGCTTAACGGAACAGAAGTGGCATAGTTGATAAAACGGGTATCCAAAAATGGGTACCGGACTTCCTTTGACCAGCATGCAATTACTTTATCATCTCTGGAAAGGTTACGAATCCACAAGTTCGATAAATCTTTCTGTAGCTCTTGTTGAAGAAGATGGTATAGGTTAGCATCAACTGTTTCGGGGCTAGTAGATTTGTCTTGTTTCTTCCGGATATTACTGGTAGATGTGAAGAATCGCTCATGCCTAGTATAACCTCCAAAAAGTTCGTCCGCACCCAAGCCGCTCAACAAAACTTTACAAGTACTTTCATAGGGTATTTTTTCATCTGCATTGATTCTGGAGGACCCTTTACCTCTTGATGCAAAATAGAATGCAATTGCAATTGAAAGATCCATTTCTGTATTATTAGGGTAGATCAATTGTTTCACTTTCTCCTTGTGTTCCATATATTCCTCATAAGTGAC
The DNA here is from genome assembly GCA_023213065.1 of Komagataella ulmi. Lineage (NCBI taxonomy): Eukaryota > Fungi > Ascomycota > Pichiomycetes > Pichiales > Pichiaceae > Komagataella > Komagataella ulmi. The sequence continues at coordinate 2,941,141 of JAKWAZ010000001.1, forward strand.
GTCGACTTCTACAAACTGAAATCGAGTGTGTGGGTACATTCTACACAGATTCTCCCAATTTTGTATACCTAACTTTCTATCTGGTGTATTTTCTGGTAGCGTTTTCGTTCTGGGGTTGTAGAATGATACGTTCAGTAAATCGATGGTTGTTCCGGAAGCCGAAGTTATTGCCGCTAGGGAAGCCAAAAGAGAACAATCAATGCCTCCACTAAACAATATAGCATACTTTGCGATACTTGGATTTAATGTGTGGATGTTGTTAGTTCTAGTTGACACTGCACCAGTCAATGATTCTACGATCTGAGAAATCAGGGGCTGATATATTCCGATATCTCTAACATCGGAAACCAAATACTCATTAGGAAGATACTCGTTGTCTTTGAAGGGCAAGGTTGTAATTTCAGATGTTTCCATATCGAAGATATACATGGTCAGGTTCTCGCACTCATGAAAACATGTTCTGGTTGGCACATCAGGAATGCAACTGGATATATACAGGGTGCCGTCAATCACGGCATATGCCAATGACTTCTTGCCCAGTTGATCTTTGCCAAAATATATTCTTTTTTCTTTGTGAACTAGTATCGTGTATGCAAACTCACCTTCCAAAGTTCCAATCACTTTGAATATGTTATTATAATCATGCAACAGTTCAAGGATCCAATGGCCGTCATTCTTGTCCTTAATTTCTTTATTGTAGAGCTCTCCATTGAACTGAACAGTATAAAGTTCAGATTGAAGTGGCTGTTGAGTGAAAGGGCTTCTAATGGAAAGCACGCTGGAGTATAACGATGAAACTCCATTGTTTGATTGTATATGGATAAGGTTTTGATAATCAGTTCCTCTTTCTGAAACTAGTTGCTTTGCACCCTGGAACGTATAGTCATCATCTATTTCCACATTACTTGATCTTGAAAATCTAAGTAAGATACCACACATGGGCAGAGAAGGATGGAAATCAACTCTAAATGGGTTGATAGAAAGAAATATTTTTATTTTCCTATTTCGCTATCAGTTAAGATTCACCTTACAGATCAGATCTTCCACAGATCCACAAAGGGTACATCCCAATGATAGAAAGAATACGGGATCTAACAGCCAGTTGGAACGGAAGCAAACTCATTGTGAAATGGCGTATTTGTGATGTAATATCGCTGCTCATTATAATCGTACTTAATTTTATCTTCCACAGAGCTAAACCGTTCCAAAGACAGTTCACCATTGATGACCCAACATTATCACACCCACTTGCCGATATAGAACGAGTCTCAGGTACAATGTGCTGGGTTTATGCCATGTTTATTCCTTTTGGATTCATCGGTATCGTGTGTTTCGTCGTTACGGAACGACAAAGTGCTGCCCACATGGCCTTTATCTCATTGTTGGCATTGGTTAGTACTGTGTTTACCACATCCTTTATCACTGGAATCTTGAAAGGCTGGATAGGAAGATGTCGTCCAGATTTTTTAGAGCGTTGTTTGCCATCAGAAACGGCGCTGGCGAACGTGTGGTATGAAGCTTCTGACGTTTGTACCACCGACGATTTGGCAGCATTATACGATGGATTCAAGACCACCCCCTCTGGTCATTCTTCGATTTCGTTTGCCGGTCTTTCCTACACATCATTCTGGCTTGCAGGGCAGCTAGGCGCAGGGGTTAAAGGCAGTGATACTTGGAAGTCATGGGTGTCTAGCCTGCCCCTTTTTGGCGCATGCTACATCGGATTGTCAAGAACTCAAGACTACAGGCATCATTTTGTTGATGTGATCATTGGGGCAATTATAGGCATCGTGTTCGCTTATACATATTATAGAAAGTACTTCCCTAGTTTGGGGAGTGAAGCCTCCAATATACCAATGATCTTAGAACAATTCAAAAACACTGACCCTTCCACTCTTGTGGAGGAAGCTACTGACCTTGAACTCCAAGAACTACCCTGAGAAGGCCATGCTCAGATATTAAAAGCAGCTCTAACGGCAAATACCACAACAACGACGCTTAAATCAAAAAGAAACATTGAAAGTAGTACTTGATATTTTGATGCAGTCTGCAATAGATTTCGGTAAGTTGCTGGAATAAAGGCTCCTCCTATAGTTAAAAGTTTAGTGATTAAAGAGTCCTCAGTGAAATTCTTGTTCTTTGAAATGAAGAAAAACAAACTGGTTTGAAATATAAGTTCCAAAGTAAGGAATACTCTCATGAATGACGATCCATTGGGTGCATTGGTCTGTGTAAATAGAGATAACGAAAAATCACGTCCATAGACGAACAGTAGTGATAGGATTAGCACCAACCTAACCACCAATATTTTTGCCTTCAAGACTTCATTTTGGTGTTTCTTGTAGGCTATTGATTTCTTGTTGAACTCAATCTCCTCCGGCGTCGATCCGTATTCTTCCTGTGCTTTTCCAATGTTAGAGCCACCCAGAGAGTTCAGCAGATCAAGAGGGTTGATTCGACCGGCTTCATCGCCCAATCCAGCAGCCCCTGGATCACCTCCTTGCAAGATAGAGGAAAATCTTCTCATGAGTTCTGGTACACCTTGTTCGTCGCCGTTAGTGTGGTCATGCCCAGCACTTTTATTGAACATACTAGCTATCAGCTGATCCAAATCTGGTTCTTTTCCATCAAATCCCTCATTCAATGGGTCTGGAATTTCACTTACAGGGTCATCATAGGCATTAATATTGGTTTCCAGACCACGGGTGGGTAATTCAGTTGCCGTTGTAGTCGCATCGGTTGTTGGCTCCTTTGCGGGAACATCAGTACTAAGCTTTGAATTGTTTTCACCAGTGATTTTCTTCAATCTGTCTAATCCTCCTCCTTGGCTCAACTTGGCCTTTCTTTTCTCTCTCAAGAGTTGTCTCTTCTCGGCTTCTGTTAGTTCTGACATTTAATAGGGGTGCTAATTAGTGAGGTTAGCGATTTTAAATTTGATTTTGATGTTTTCAGGCTCCGTTGTCCGATCACTAGAATTAAAAACTAATTTCAATCAGTGAACACAGATTTGAGATACCGGCTAATTGGAGTGTGCCTTTTCCGTTGTTTTTTGGTGCTGATACTGATCTTTGCTTGCTTGGAATGAACTCGGGATCGGAATCGTCGTTCAAATCAGCTGAGCAAGAACCAAAAAGAACCGTATACTTTGAGACTAAAAGGCAGGCTACTTTGCTCAATTTGATGGAGAATCAAGATCATTTAATAGTTAAAGCATTGAATATGTCAACAGATGGTAAACCCGTATCCCTAAGTGATGCCAGGCACGCGTGTTTAGAAATGTTCCTTGGTAGGAAGTGACTGTTCATGTTGGTTGCAATGGTCATTTTTATAGCCTTGATCTTTGGGTTGTGACATTCAATCACTCCATTACTTTGTTTATTATAGCTAATACGACTTTACAGAACATTATCGTGTATATCTTATTTCTATACACCCAAAAATCTCAAAATTTCGTATGTTGACATTTGATCTTCTAGCAGAATGAGGCTACGGATATTATAAACCGTTAATGGTCCTGTGTGAGTACCAGCACTAGCTAAGAATTCATTGCAATGGCTAATAAATTATATGTCTTCTACTCTCAAATGAATAGTTACTGCTTGCCACTACGCACTAGCCTCTATGGCCAAGTTGGTAAGGCACCTCACTAGTAATGAGGAGATCATCAGTTCAAATCTGATTGGAGGCATTTTTTGTAGACTTGTTTTTCTTGTGAACTTGTCCCAAAGTCAAACGTCTTTTCCTTTTTACAAATTATACAATCGTAAACCTATTTGTATGTTTACAAAGCCTACAAAGCATTCTTCCTAGTTAGATAATCAAAACGGCTATAGGTATAACCAATGAATGGTAGGTCTTCCTTGGAGTTTCCTTCAGTCTTACCCTGCTTTGCTAAACGATCTCTATTCTTGGCGGCGTTAGCCATGGCAGGAGAATCAGGAACATTCTCCAAGTCATCTGCAGGAAAGTACCGAATATCTGTAATCGATTTCAACCTTGGAACGAATGGAGCATCAACTTGTCTGATGGTATCCCAATTGACACCTCGGAAGAAAGGATGTGATTTTATCTCATCAGCACCCCCATATCTACCAAGACGGTGATCTGACGAAGTCAGCAGCCTTTTGATAAGATCAACACTTTCGGGACTCAAATGAATGTCATCAGGAAAATAAAGAGTCTCTTGCCAATGAAGAATCTTCTTATAAGTTTCTTGAGGAGTGTCAGAACAGAACGGAGGCCATCCCACCAAACATTCAAACATAATGGCACCAAGCGACCACCAATCACATTCTTGCCCATATCCTTGATTTATAAAAATTTCTGGTGCGATATAATCGGGGGTTCCTACAGTGGAATACGCCATCAACCTTCTTGAACGTCTCCATGTTTGCATTTGTTGTCTCTTGGACATGGTCAGGTGAATAGCATCTACCATCATGGAGTTTCTCCCTCCATTAGATACTGGAGGTTGTGGTAACGGATCTTTTTCTAACAACTGTTTATAGTATTTTGAATCATGCGTCTTATGAAATCCCGTAGAGAGACCAAAATCAGCCAATTTAATATGTCCTCTAATGTCGATCAATATATTGTCCGGCTTGATATCTCTGTGAATAAATCCTAGCTTGTGAATAGCCTCGATGGCGAGAACACACTCTGCCATGTAGAATCGAGTAATGTCCTCCGTAAATATCTGCCAATTAATAAGCTGCGACATCAAATCGCCTCCGGGCAGATATTCCATGATTAAATAAAGATATAAGGAGTCCTGGAATGAATAGTATAATGAAACTACCCAAGGGGAGTCAGATACTGCCAAAACGTCTCTTTCAGCTTTGACATGAGCAAGTTGTTCCCTTTCAAACATTTCCGACTTTAAAATAGTCTTCATAGCATATATGGTACCTGTGTCCTTTTTCTGTACCAACCTGACCTCACCAAAGGCACCTTTACCGATAACTTTGACCGTGTTGAAATCATCCAGAGAAAGTCTAGTTCTACGCAATCTTAAGAACTGAGACTCTTTCTTTCCCAAATTATGCAATTCTCTGTTTTTACGTTCAGTTGATCCCTCTTCGTTGGCCAGGCGATACTCCAAATCCACCCTCCTTTGGTTCCTCTCAATTGCGTGGTCGATACTCATCTTATAGAAATGCTCTAGCTTCAACTTGATGGCAGCGGCACGATCTTGTGCTGACTTAGACAAAAGATCTGGTCTTCTTTCAAAATAGACGTAGTCTGTCATGTTTTGTGATCGTCCTTGAGAAATGGTAGACAATCGGTTATTGTCCAAATTATCCACCAGACTATTTCTGAACGATGACTGCTGGTTAATATTACTATTACTAGTCATGGGGTTTGCCAAAGAAAACACTCCTCCACCTTGCTTGGAAACATTTTTCAGCGAGTTTCCTGTTGGGACAGGAACCAGATTGCTACGAATACTGCGCTGTGGACTGGACGGTGGTTGCGAAGAACTCATCACATTTTGTTGCTCCGTAAAGGGAGACGAGCTGTACAGACTGTTCGATGGAGACGATCCATATGTACTGTAGTGCTCTGGAGGTGGTGGAATATTGGGAATACTATTCAACGGTTGTTGATGTTGTTGTTGGTATTGTTGTTGTTGTGATGCGTACTCTTGCTGAGAAGCTTGATTTGTAGGTCTATGCTGTTGTTGTTGTTGCTGTTGCTGCTGTAGCAGCTGCTGTTGATGCAGTTGATAAGCATAATTTTGATCCGTTTCCTGATTGGAGTACATCTTGCCTTTAGTGAAGCAAAGACTGCAGTGGACAAGGAGGAGAGTAGATAAAGAGAGTTTCAAGATGTTAAGCTTGATCTAGGCAAATCGCGATTTCCGAAAGCACGGTCGAAGGAGTTTCAAAGGTGTTGGGAGGGTTGAAACTAAACCCGTACTGCTCACAATAATGGGCAAACAGGAACTCCTCATCGAAGTTCGCAGGTATGAAAGACTATGCAGTTTCCCATATCAGTTACTAACTGAGCTATGAAATTCTCTGACTGGTAGGCAACAAAACAGTTCGCCTATGAACCTACCCAGGCCATTCCCACCAGTGATAATCTACCAACATGCAAACCCACCTACATCAGTTCTGAAAAAGACTGCTAACTCGTAAATTAAAGTACTATCATATCTAGAATTGCAGAGCTTGACCCTTTTGTTTCTTGTCACCACCTAGCTCGAAGTGCTTACATCTCTTCAAAGCCAACTGAGCCTTGGTCTTACAGACAACACATTCCAAACGCAGAACAACCTTCTTGGTAGTCTTAGCTTTCTTGTGGAAAATCTGCTTGGTTTGACCACCGTAACCGGATTGCTTACGGTCATAACGTCTCTTACCCTGAGCAAACAGGGAAGCAGCACCAGCCTTGTATTGGGTAACCTTGTGTTGAGTGTGCTTACGGCATTGCTTACCTTTGCAGAAGGTCTTTCTAGTCTTAGGAACGTTAACTATTATATGTTAGTATGTGCTTGCAAACTCTTGCTATTTGCTTGAGAGGAACATAAAAAGAATTTTCAACTTGGGCCAAAACTAACCCACCAAAACTGGCAATGATCACCGCATCTCAGTATTGCCATAATCATCTATCATATAGCTCGTCCTACGGATTCAATCCTTTCAATCCTGCTTGCTTCATATAATACATACCCATTGTGACTGGAGATATCTGTGTCTAAAACTTTTACAGTTGAACTTTTGAAATCCTCGAAGGTGTGAGTGAGTTGGGACGAATCGCGCGATAGGAGTCACCCGGCCTGAAAATTTTCATACTGTAAGGATGTCCCAAAAAAATGCACGTGATGATCAATAGGGCAGCCAGAATCTGCCAACCTTCCTTCCAGTTTCAATCTAGTGCACGACTAACGTCGTTACAATAGTGCGGCGTCGGTGAAATTCTGTAGATGAGCCGATGAGCCGCACACGTAGATTACCAATTTATGTATGGTAATACCAGCCTTCTGCAATAAAGTGTCCTTAAACAGTTCCTGACTTTACCAGTTTAGGAAGAAAAATCCATCCACTTCAACCGTAATTGGTACCTAGAAAATCTGAATTAGGGCAATTAATTAGTCCTAATCCTATAAAGCTAGGACATGGCCTTCCCATTTGAAACCATTATTATTTCCAAATACCATTAGAGCCTCTTCATTTTCAAAATAAAAACAACTGAAACAACATATCCAACTATCGTCTTTCCTTTCCTTCACTTTTGACCTAACCAACTTTATACACTCATTAACCCTTTAGTTTCCAACTATTTACTTTCATTAAAAATCTCAAGCCATGTTGTTCTTAAACTTACTTCAATATACCCTCCTTCTGATAATTCCAATGGTCCAAAGTTACCCTCTTGTTATTAAAAAAAGAGACGAAACCATTAACAGTGTTGTTGTGGAGACCAGTGTCGTGACTGTGGATGGCAATACTTATACCACCAAGATTACTTCCACTAGTACAGTCACAGTTACTGCTCCAGATAGAACAGTGTATGTCACTCTAGATGAAGATGAGCCAACAAATGCTCCAACTTCCAGCACCGATGTTGGGACAACATCAACTAGTCCTGTTCAAACTTCAGAGGCACAGGCATCCACGCCAAACACATCTTCCACAGCTGCGCAGACTAGTCAGGTAGTTTTATCCTCTAGCCGGCCAAGTCCAACCTCGAGTCAAGTGAGTTCGACTTCTTCAAGTGCTCCAGCTAAAACGACGCAAGACTCATTGACTAGCAGCATTGAGGGTACCCCCTATTTTACTGCTACAGACGATGGCACTTGCTACATCTACTATGCTGAAGATGACGAGACAGCCACCTATTCGGATGATGCACCATACACAACTTCCACTGTCTATCAGGTAGTAGCAACGGTGACGTTGACAAGGTAAAAAACAAATTTACCAAAGTCAACTTGTGTGCAGTTTACGTGTATTTGTCTTATTATAATGTTTCTTTTATCTTTAATCATTTCTCTGTATTTTCATAATTTCTTGCTCCCTTAGAACTAAAAGTGCTGCCAACATTGCCATACTATTAGAGCTTGGAATTTTTGAATCTACGTGATCAAATGTCTGAATTTCGCCCACTTTCTGTATTCGTTTTGTGATGACTGAAGTTTGGTCCAATCTCATTGTAGCAAAGGGAATAAACTTGGATAACTCCTTGATATTTTTTACCGCAACTTTGCTTAACTTTGGTTTCAAATCATTAGAGGAGGCCAGTTCATCAACTGAATAACCATCGGTCAAAAGCTCAATATCATTGTTCGTAACAGTAACTGCTGTAATAGCTCTTGATCCAAATGTGGAATAACTTCCAGTTGTCCCAAGGAACCTTAATCTAGTAGACTTGAATTCACAATCAGTAAAAGGTCCAGATTTAGAATTGATCAGTACAACTATTGATGAGTCTCTGAAAACCATGGTATATTTGTGATTATTATTCTTGAGCACATCATGATACATCCGGGAGTGCTCAACTCTATCCTTTCCGTCATAACTGTAAAGTATACATTGAGGGCTATTCTTCTTCAGCGACTGAATCCCTCGCTGAGAATGCAAAGTCAAAATAGGAGTAACTTCACCATTTTTCCCCTGTGCCTTAAACTCTTCGACATCTGATTTGCTTGCAAACACGTGAACTGACTTGCCAAAAAAGTTACTAGTGACGATTGGTAATTTTCTAATGTAATTATAAGAACTAGCTGGTACTTCAAACACTGAGCCAAACGCCTCTTCGGTCAAAGTAGCTTGCAACGACTCTGTATCAGAATCAATTCGTGATTCCATATTTAACATTGTGACATTTTCAACTATGGCTGGTGAGTTTCTTGTCACGGCTGAGGGGTTCATCAGTGTTGTGAGTGTCTCTTGGCTGAGACGCCTGTTTGATGGTGACTGTGTTGGCTCCACACTGTTATTGCTGCTTCGCCGCAGAGCTGGATTATTCGACGCAACTGCTTGGTCACTTAATCGGCTCAATAGAGGAATTCTGTGCATAGACAGTATATAATCTTAGAAGTAAAGCAAAGAGATAAGCAAAGAGAAGATCCACCCTGATGAGATAGATCCATAATGAGGAAATGTATTAAAATATTTGGGTGGAACACGACAAAATAAGAAAGTATATAAAGAGCCGCGATGACTTTTTTTCCAATCTTTGTAGAATTTTATGCCTCTGAAATATGCTAGAGCCCTTGGCCGTTTTTCTCTATCAGCTAAGAGGTGTGGACAGCAGAGGCAGATCGAAACTTGTGTGTGTTGTGCCATTAATTAGTGGCACGCAATTCCTGTGATCTAAGTGCACGGAATGATAAGTACACCAGCCTGGACATTGTAGAAGTATGTTTTTGACACACTTAGGAGGAGAGAAAAAGTTGATGATTTGTTCAATCATTCGCCCTGCGGGGAATCCTTCTATGGATATCACTGGCACGGATGGCTGGGGAATAATTGGTCACGGCCACGGGGACATTCATTGAGGACGCTATCGAAGTACTGGATCGCAGCGACGATAACGATGTTAATGATGATCCCTTGTGCAGTTGAATAGGCTCAGCAGTGACTATGGAAGAGTCTTGTGATTCTTTGTTCTGGAAAGGCGCCGGCGCTTTTCGGTCAGCTCTGAGATGTAGCACTTTGGTTGCGTAAAGCACCAGATCGACAACCATCATCACCAAGATTGGGAACATCAGTAAGATTGCCATAGTGTACTTGAAGTGTTAGTATGTTTGTTTTTTTTCTAAAACAGAAGAACGGGTGTTGTTCTGGGTAGGAAAAAAAAAAAGACTTACTGCTAGGTAAACAATAAGCATTCGGAGTTGCAAGCACACTTTCACCGAGAGATTTAGATATGGTTGCAGTGCCGATGGATCCACGAAGGAGGCCAAGACATTTACCATTTCCCTATATGAGTCCTCTAAACGGTACATTTGCCATATTGGGAACTTGACAGTGGGATTAAGCATGGAAACGATCGACGTCTGAATTGTGGAATGGTTGGATAAGGAGAAAAAGGAGAGGTGGGTTGATATGGTTTTAAACTCGCGAAAAAATTATGGAAAGCAAAAGAGGTACACGGGGCGTCCCGGAGCGATAGAGTTTCGATGAGGGATGAAGGGAAGTGGCAGAGAAGAGGTCCGGGAACCTTACACATTTTGCGATAGATGATGAACTATATTCAAATCTTATCTACATTGACTGAACAGCATTGAAGATAAAAAATGTTCTGATATCTCTAATGTTTAAATAGAGTTGTGTACTTAATGCTATCCGAGATCTGAGTTGTTTTTTTTTTTTTTTTTTTTTTTTTCTTTGGCATGTGATATGTCATGGATATGCCATGCAAGGCCGGCACTTGGGATGGACAGCGGTTTTCCTAGCCATGTTTCTAGAACTCTGATAGCCGGAATTCATCTCTATGATGCGATGTAGACTGTTAATTGTTGATCACTTCACTGGACTCAGTTTGACGTTTCTCTTGTTCCTGATTGCATAGCCAATGCCTCTTGTTTTGGCAAGCTCTGTTTGTATTTGGCAGTTCTTCTGTCACTTATGCCCTTGGACTGTTACTTCTCCGTATTGTGCCTAGATACATCGAGGCATGGTACGTTTATACGACGACTGAAAGACATGGCAAGGCTGAAAACTTGATTTCGCCAGTTTTCCAGGAGTTAGCGTTTCGCCAGTTCTTGGTCGGAAGACAATAGCTTTCGTGTCTTAGAAACTCTAACGCATGATGGTAACTCTAGGCCATTGTGCAACTGAACTTTCAAAGATATATCATGGAGACTATCATTCATTGACGACTGGATAGAAATGATTGGGTAATGACCGCAGTGTGGTCTATAAACGCGATGCTGACAACCACACACGAAAAAATTGAATGAAAGCACCTTATGGAAACCCTGCCACATCACACAAACCATGAAACCTCACCTTGTGATCATTGCGACCTACATGCTATCCTCTCCTCTGATAACAATTCGCTCTGCAATGATGGGGAAAAGACAATACCATCCAACATCCTCTACTTCAGGAAAAAATACCCGCGAGCACATGATAAAGTATCATTTTCTCCACTCCAACTCGCAACACGTCGATTAACCTTCTTCTTTCCATTATTTATTCGTTTTCTAATCTTATCTCCCATCGTCCTTGTATTCAATGGCCTACAACAACTCAACGAGTGGCGACCGAGTGTTGAATACGTCAGACGCCCTGTTGAATGAAGATATAGGCGCTTTGGGGGTGTTTGCTTCCCATATCAACTCCTCTCGGCTAGTGACGCCGAAACGAAGTTCCAGGCTTGACAGTTTAGATTCTGTATCAAAACCCAGCACAGTGGATGAGATTACACCACCTACTTCGGACAAAGAAGGCGAAATTCAAGAAAGTAGCCAAGCTTGGAAGACTCGAGATGCCCCCAGTTTGTTATCCCCAGATCACATGCAGCATTCAGCAATGACCAGTCACCTCCAAAACGGAAATGGCTTTTCTCATATAAACAACAATACGAACACCCTTAAGCCGTTTAGTCTGCCCCCAATATCTCCTTCACCTCTACCGATGAATGGCGGTAGCCTTAGAAACATAAACGGCGTGCTCAATGATTCTTCAGCAGTAACCGACAAACAGGCAGCATCTACCACAACATCGCCCAGAGTATCAGCATTCACACTTTTGGCAGCAATATTAGAGCAACTTGGAGGTAAAGACAGACTCGGAAAGGTTATACAATATGGACTCAGGATTCTGCTAATTTATTCCAAGCGATCATCGACATTTTTAAGCACAGTTTACGAAGTTTCCGATGCAAGTCTGAACAAGTCAGGAGGAAGATTTTCCCTATTGGTCTCTCTTTTGAGAAGGCCTGAGCTATTGTTATATTGGTTTCTCAAGCAGTTTGAAAAGAAAGCCACGGGTCTATCTTCCGGCCTCTCCATGTATCGTCAAATGCTACGTGCAGGTAAAACTCCGTTCCGGCTGGTCAATCTGGGTTACAAAATTAATGACACTTTCCAAGCTTTCAAGAAGAGAGGAGTAGACGATGGAATTGTTTATTTCCGCAAGAATTGGGTCAATGAGAAGACTGTCACGGAACTGGCCCAACTGTATTATAGTTGGTTTGATGAATCCTTGCTATGTTTTAAGCTAAAGATGATAGATGACCCCACATATCGGGGAATTGCCACTCGACAGGAGCGCCTGGCATGGCTGTCCAACATCCTTCTCACTTTGAAGAAGAACATATTCAAATACCAAGCAAATAAACGCAAAGAGCAACACATCAGGATAAACCAGCAGGTTAAGTATAGAGCCAAAGCATTGCTGAGCAATATTTCGGATCAACGCCAACAGAATAGATCGTCACCACGAAGTATATCCAACTATTCACCCAGAATCCAGGCTTACCCATCAGGAATGACCTCTCCATCTCCTTCAATGAAGATGGCATTGACAAACTCTGTCAGCTTACAAGATACAATGGATGCAGAACTAGAAGCGTTGGCAAACGAACAATACTACGTCATGCTAGATATCCTTAAGGGATTTTGTGATCTTTCATTCGACATGGTAAACATATTCTCTATCCAGATCCCTGAGGTATTGCATCTTCTCTTCGGCTTTGGTGCAGGGTCACTGGCCTTAACGGGAGTCGTATCCAAAACGAGACAAGAATTAATGAATAAACAGATGTAAGGGAAAAGCACACGAATACCCAATCACTTGATATGCACCAATTTGTTCCGTTATTTATGCCATATTTACCGATTTTCTTTCCAGGTTTTTCCGAATGGAAATCTGTAGTCCACTTTTTAGTTATCATAATCGTCCCACAAGTCGTGGATTTAACCAGAACCTAGTAATTTTAAGTTCGCCATTAATCACTCAGAATCGTTTTAACTTGCTATTAGCCATGTCTGGAGTCGTCAACTAGCGTCTCACAAGTAACATAGGCCTTCCAATGTCGTCTCCTCAATGTCTTCTTCAATCTCGTGTCCCTTCCGTCAAAACTCCGTTAGTTTCACCGTACACTGCCCCTGGTTGTGCAGCTCTAACCACTTCGCGCCGCTACTATCCGTAGTGGTCGAGCCGCATCAATATCACGTTGAAATGGAATAACTCCCTACAAAAGCCGCACGCAACCATCAAATCTATAAAAGGAACCTCAAATATCTAGCAACATCTTTTCAATTTACTATAATATATTCGTTAATCATCAATCAATTAGCTAATACACAACAATGGCTGAAATAACACTAGGAACTTACATCTTTGAACGTCTAAGGCAAATTGACGTCAAGACTATCTTTGGTGTTCCAGGAGATTTCAACTTGGCTTTGTTGGATCACATCTACGAAGTTGAGGGCATGAGATGGGCAGGAAACGCCAATGAGCTGAACGCCGCCTACGCTGCCGATGGTTACTCCAGAGTCAAGTCCATGGCCGCCTTGGTCACCACCTTCGGTGTCGGTGAGTTGAGTGCTGTCAACGGTATTGCCGGTTCATTCGCTGAGCATGTCGGTCTGCTGCATATTGTCGGTGTCCCAGCTATCTCTTCCCAGGAGAAGAAGCTGTTGCTGCACCACACCCTTGGTAACGGAGACTTCGGTGTCTTCAAGCGTGTCTTTAAGAACGTCTCCAAGTCTGCCAACTTTATCTCTGATATTAACGAGGCTCAAGACATGATCGACGGTGCCATCCGTGAAGCTTTCATTTACCAACGTCCTATCTATCTTGGACTGCCAACTAACCTTGTTGAGATGAACGTGGACAGAACTCGTTTGAACACCCCAATTGACTTGAAGCCAGTTCCAAACCCAGTCGAAGCTGAGGAGGAAGCATTACAGTCTATCTTGGAATTGATCTCAAAGGCTGCAAAACCAGTTATTCTGGTTGATGCCTGTGCATCCAGACACTTCTGTCAAAAGGAGGTTGACCAACTTATTGACATCACCAACTTCCCAGTCTTTGTCACCCCAATGGGTAAAGGTGGTGTTGACGAACAAAAGCCACAATTTGGTGGTGCTTACGTGGGTTCTCTATCTAACCCAGACATTACAGAGTTTGTGGAGAAGGCTGATCTTGTCATTTCTGTTGGTGCTCTTCTGTCAGACTTCAACACTGGATCTTTCTCGTACTCCCACTCCAAGAACATTGTTGAGTTCCACTCTGACTACACTCAAATCCGTAGTGCCGTCTTCCAAGGTGTTCAAATGAAGGCCCTATTGCAAAAGCTGTTGCCACTTGTCGGTAAGGCATCTAAGCACATTACTGCTCAAGTTCCTCCTAAGATTGCTCCTCCTATCGAAAAGGCTGCCAACGAGGACTTGACCCAGGACTGGTTGTGGAGTAACATCAGCAAGTTCCTCAGAGCTGGTGATGTCGTCATCACAGAGACCGGAACTTCTGCCTTCGGTATCGTCCAATCTAGATTCCCAACCCACGTTTCTGGTATTTCCCAGGTCCTGTGGGGTTCCATTGGTTTCTCCGTTGGTGCTACCCTAGGAGCTGTCTGCGCCACTGAGGAGCTCGACCCTAACAGAAGAGTCATCCTGTTCGTCGGTGATGGTTCTTTGCAATTGACTGTCCAGGAGATTTCTACTATGGCTCGCTGGAACTTGAAGCCATACCTGTTCATCCTTAATAACGATGGTTACACTATCGAGAGATTGATTCATGGTGAGAAGGCCTCTTATAACGATATTCAACCATGGGACCACCTTAAGCTGCTAGACACCTTTAAGGCCAAGAACTCTGAAAGTACTAGAGTCTCTACTATCGGAGAGTTGACCAAATTGTTCAAGGACCAAGATTTCAACAAGCCTGACAAGATCCGTGTCATCGAGATCATGTTGGAAACCATGGATGCTCCAATTTCCTTGGTCAAGCAAGCTGAAATCACCGCCAAGACCAACGCAGCTTAAATGTGTTCACGATCATAATTGTTTTTTAGTCTGTATATGTTACAATATTAACGTCCATTTGAAATCTAGTATTTCGCGTTGTCTTTTTAGAATTCCTCCCTACTTATCTACCTGAACATAGTATAGTACCTACACATCAAAATGGAACACCCTGCTTTTAGTCTTTCAGGTCTGTCGTTAGTCGGAGGAGTTATGGGATAGTAAGTATAGTCATTGCCTTTATGTTGGAGTGTACTAACCCGTCAGTGCCCGAAAAGGCTCCCTTCCTTCCTTAATAGCCGGAGTCACCTTCTCAGCAATCTATGCCGGCGCTGGATATTTGCTGAAGAATAACATGGAATATGGAGTTCAAACAGCTTTGGGAGCCTCCACTCTGATGTTTATTGCCGGAATCAACCGGGGAATTGTCTCAAGATATAAGAAACCCGTTCCAATTGTTCTGACAATTCTAGGGGCCGCCTCCACTTTGTACTATGCTAAGAAGTATGAAGAATTCTATCTTTGAGGCTATTGTAACTTATCTAAGTTTAATGAATATAACTTCGGTTCACCATCCATGGAAGGGGACCCAAATATCTACTACGGTATCTTCTTCAATTACAAAATACCATGGGAACGCTGCTGCAGCAATGCAGTTATGTTGGGGAACAATTTTGATCTTGGTGCCTAGAGGTATAAACTCACAATTGGAACCTTCTTTTGAAGGAAACAAGATGCCGTGTTCCTGGCTTAGCTTTCCAACAATCCAATCTCCATAAGTAGAAGGGTCCACTATTACCCCATGACCTGGAATGGAACTAAACTCTCGGGCCAATGCAATTACGCCTGCGTTTATCAATTGTTCTCCAGGATTCTTGTTGTTCCTATTAGGGTAGTGTGATACCACCTCTGCTAGAACGTGAGCTGACACGTCATCTAATGTCACGCAGTTAGTCGCAACCTGTTGTAGGTCACAACATGGATAGTTTCCAGCATGTAACTCTAGTACTCCCGCTAACTGACCCAAATCAGGAGCCTCCCATTCCGCAGATGCATGGGCAGTTGGAGTTGCACCCACTGAAAGAACCAACTGCAATGTATCATCAATCTGCTTAGCAACTCTGGCCGCATTGCTTGCATTTTCAATTTCTTGTAGCAGAAAGTTGGTCGCCTCTGCTTTATCAGCGGATCCATAAGAATGCCCCGCATGGCAATAAAAGCCATAAAGAGAAACGTAATCTTTGGCTTCTGAGTTTAAAAGTTGATCCAAAAGGTCCTTCAACTCTTGCGAATCATAGGTCAACCCAGCTCTCTTGGTACCCATGTCAATCTTTACGAAGACCGACCATCTTGTAGCGAGTTTGGATTCCTCTTTAGAGTACTGAACTAACATTTCTAGCTGACCAATATCGTCTACCATCAGTCTCAGATGGGGAACCTCAAAAGAATACAATTCCAGTTCTGCTAAACGAGACTTCACTACAGGAAGACTGTAATGAACGTCGCTGATCAACCCCTGTTTAACCAATGGTAGGATACCCCAACCTTCTTGTAACGTAGATATGACGATTCTGTCCGTCTTGTACTCATAATCAGTATTACCTCCCAATTGCAAGCTAGTTCCCTCCAGCGTTTTATGAGTTTTAATATGAGCTCTAAAAGGTGCATTCAACCTCTTAGCGGAACATAGCATTTTTTCACAATTCCTTTGAAACTTAGATCTATCTACCAGATACGAGGGAGTTGGTAGGTCTGCGACTTTTTTACCCAAGTACTGATTTGAGAGGGCATGTTTTTCCGGTAAACGAGTCAGGCTGGAAAAAGGAGTTGTCATTATGTGCTCTGGAACGGCTTGATGTTAGCCACGGTGATGAGAACAAAGATAGTGCGAGATAAATGTACATCCTTACCGCAGTCAAGCTGTATCCGTTTGGTCAACAGTCCTTGATCAGAATACATTGGAGGTAGTTGGCTGTTAGAGCCGTGAACTCTAACAGGCAGTGGTTGTAAGAAGGCTGTGTGGAAAATTATCAGAAACCTTGAATGTTTTGATAAATCTGTTGATCGAATTTCAAAGCATCTGCCTTTCCTTTTCGAAATCAGGGTGGAACAAGACCCTGTGTACTGTCAAAAGGGAAAGGCTCCACTCTGAGATACCAATACCCAGTCTAGGGTTGGCCCTTCTACGCTTAGCCCAAATCTGCAGCCCTTAGTTGCGGCTTGTAAGTTCAGCATGTCAAATATGACATTCACTCTTGTGGTCCTCCTATTGTCCTTCGAGTAAACCCAGCTAGTCCTTGTCTTCAGTTGACAACAACAAATATCCCTCCTAGTATTTCTAATTATGGTCCCTGAACACTACATTGGTTCTAAACCCTTAGAAGTCCCAGCTTCGGAAGATCCACGCGTCAATGCCTGCCCATACATCTGTGATATTGGTGATTGTTCCAGAGGCTACTCTCGTGCTTCGCATCTAAAAAGGCATAAGGAAACATTCCACCTAAAAACCCGAGTGTTCCATTGTCCTATCGAAGGTTGTGGCAGCTCATTCAATCGCAAGGATGTCAGAGATCGCCATTACAAAAGGCATGCTGCAGATCTTTCTGATAACAGTATTGGATCGGGTCCCCATACAATCTCCATTATAGGCATGGAAAGAACCCAAGAAAATACTAATCCCATGGAGGCACAGTCAATAGAATCCCTAGAATTGACGAGTTCCACTCCTTTAACACCGCAGAGCATAACGTATCCAACACAAAAACAGCACCACGTTATTCAAACTCCGAGGTTCATCTTGGGAAACTTGATCTGTACTGGAAGAATCTTTGGGATTAATGGAAGAAAGGGGAGCGTTCCTCAAACTACCACGGATCAGACTCATCATGCCATTCGAAATGTATGTGATGTTTTAAGGGAAGCTAAAGCTTCCTTGGATGAAGTTGTCAGAGTAAGTGTCTTCCTAGTATGTTTAGAAGAGTGCAGTGCAGTTCAGAGCATATGTTCTCAGTATTTTCCGGAAAGAACAGTTTATGATTTTATTCACATAAAGTTTTCTCCCGGTGAATGCTTTAGGGTGCAATTACAAGTAGTTGGTAGGGGTGAGTAGGAAGCAAGAAAACTATAAAGGGGCTAAGCTGTTCTCAACAGAGCTGTTAAAGAAATAATTGGAGAAGCAAAACACCGTTCATTCCATAATATAAGTATTCCATTATTCTAGTTTATATTATCCGGGCGTGTGGCGTAGTTGGTAGCGCGCTCCCCTTGCAAGGGAGAGGTCTTGGGTTCGATTCCCAACTCGTCCAATATTTTGCTTTTTGGTACACTCTAGTGTGTAAGATAGAGTTACCAGTTGCATTAAACAGATCTAGTCACAGTTTGGTTTCTCCCGTTGGGTCTTCTGAATTCATCATACTCGTTTATTAAAGTTTTTAGTACTACAGAATATTATTTGCAACGCTATTGTTGAACGATTTCTTAATGCTAAACCTCAGAGAAACACAAAGTCGACTTTCCGCAAAGACCAACCCAACAACTAAAGCTATAACAAGATGCTATATTCGGTGACAATTCTTTTGCTTCTCGTGTATGTAGTACGTGGGTATATCAATCCCATAGCCGTCAAGGGGAAACACTTTTATGATTCTGTTACCGGTGAACTTTTTATGGTCAAGGGAGTTGATTATCAGCCTGGAGGTGCCTCAGGAGTCTCAGCAGACAAAGATCCTTTATCAGAAATAGAGGAATGTACTAGAGATATTCTCTTGTTCCAGGAGCTTGGAATAAATACTATTAGAGTTTATTCGGTTAATCCTGACTTGAACCATGACAAATGCATGTCGCTTTTAGCTGCTGCTGGCATATACTTGATCTTGGACGTTAATTCACCTTTGCCAAATCAAAGCATCAATAGATATGAACCTTGGAGCTCTTATAATCATGATTATCTATTCCATATCTTTAAGGTGGTAGATCAGTTTTCTCATTATAATAATACTTTGGCCTTTTTTGCTGGTAATGAAGTTGTAAATGATAAGGTCTCTGCTACACACTCTTCTAACTATATGAAAGCAGTTGTTAGAGATTTGAAAACATACATCACACATCATAGCGAGAGACCTATTCCTGTTGGATATTCTGCAGCTGATGATCTTTCTTTTCGGATTCCTTTGGCCAAATACCTAGAATGTTCTAACAGTACAGCTGAATTGGATAGCGTTGACTTTTACGGGGTTAACAGCTACCAATGGTGTGGCTATCAAAATATGCAGACGAGCGGCTATGACCAGTTGGTAGCTCATTATGAGGATTATACCAAACCAATCATGTTCTCAGAATATGGATGCAACGAAGTGACACCTAGAATATTCCAAGAGGTGGAGGCTATTTATTCTTCTAAGATGAGTTCTGTTTTCAACGGAGGTCTTGCTTATGAGTTTGCTCAAGAACCGAATAATTATGGAATGGTGGAGTATCTTCCAGATGGGAGAGTTAAATTACTGAAGGATTTTGAAACTTTCAAGAATCAATTAGCAAAGGCTTCAGAAAATTACCACATAAAACAGACGAATGAAAAAGTTAGATCCACACCACTTAAATGTCAGGATACTTATGAAAACCTGGGGAACAAATTGGTTGTTCCTCAGAGTCTAGGAATGGCCTTCATTACGCAGGGAGTCAAATGCGAGAAGGGTTCCTTTGTTCAGTTAAGTGATGATGATTTTGTTGTAAAGAGAGAAATCCTTCTATCGGATGGGACTAAATTCCAAAAGAATAAAATTGTTCCTACCCATAATTTAAACGGACCAGATACACATCAAACAGTTCCAGAAAAATCCCAGGGCTCAAAAAATGGTAAGTACCTCCAAATCTCAAACGTAGAAACTTTCTCAAGTTCTAGTAGGCTAACTTTAAACCGAACCGTATTTGTCAACAATTAATTACTAACCACTCTTTAGGAAAGAACACGAACCCAAAATCCAAACCTAAGCCTAAACCCAAATCCAGGAAGATTCCAAATAGAAAGTCCAAAACAAAGCAGAATAAACATGAAAAGTCGAAGGAGGAGAAGCAAATGGCAAGAGAACAAAAAATCAGAATAATCAGGCAAAGGCAACAGCAGTGGAACTTTGGGGTTTGAGTGCTTATAGTCTTATTACTAACACAACTTCAAGGAGATGTAAGCAAATTCGTTGGTCTCTTCCCACCCGTAATGGTAGCCATGGTATCCTGCTTCTCTATTATTTAACATACATTTACAATTAGCTACCCTTCAAATTCATAAGATCCTTCATCGAATTGGATGGAAACTTTACAACCAGTATCAACAAATGGCCATAGAATACTCAACCAGTCACGATTCACGAATAGAGGATATCTTGTGTTTGCAGTGATTCTCTTGGGAGTAGTTAAAAGGAAATTAACATTTTCAATATGGCCCAAATGCATGAACAACCGGTAGATAGATACTTTATAGGAGTTGTAATCTAATTCATTGACTGGCTCTCTTGGAATCAAGGATAGGTTGAAAAATTTGACGTTGACGAAGGTTATAGTTTGGAGTTTATGAAATGAACACAATACACTAAAGAACGAATCGAATTGAACTGGGAAGTCATTCAAAAAGTTCCAAAAGATTTTGGAATCTAAGTCGATGGTTAATGCTTTTACGTTGGGGAAATAAGTGATGGAGGCCAAATCGTGTAAGTTTTTAGTGTTTAGTAAACACAATTCGGTAACATTGTAGAAATAGTTTCGAAGAAAATGCAATGCGGAAGATGAAACGGTGGTAGCATTTAAAGTGAGCTTTTCTATTGGAGACTGATAGCTCTTTTTACGTTTTGGCACCGAATCGTTGATGGGGAACCCTGCAATTGATTGAGTAATTTGGTTAATGGGGTCAATAATCCATTCACCGGAGGCAGCATCTACTAAATACCTCGTGTCTACTAGAGATTCCTCATCAATATTCATGTTTCGAAGGTTCAACTCTTTGATTAATCCAAATGACCATAGTAGATGGCTTCTTAATGGAATGGAAATTCCGTCTTGACTTTCCAATCTGACAGTTTTGATGGAATCTCTTTTCAAGTCATCGTAGGTGTAATCCGTTGCACATTCGATACCATCATTAACTTTGTAGTAGAGAGAGCATTCTATGGGAATGTTTAGTCGGGGTGAAACTTGAGTTAGAGAAATGGAGTTGAGGGAGAGTAAATGTGTCATCAGGTTCTTGTACAAGTTAAAAGTGTTTAATAAATCTTTGTAATTGGTAGATTTGATGGATGAAGAGTATCCCAACTTCCCTATGCTCACGCTTATGAACTCGTTTACATTATTTTCAATGTCAATATCCAACTGTAGTGAATCGATAGCGTACAGCCAAGGCTTTTTTTCCACTGAGTTTCTATCCAAAGTTCTACAGAGTTGCAACAACTTTAAAGTGGAAGATACACGGATATTCCTGTATAGAGCCTTTTGACTGACGGGATGGAGTCTCTTGTCAGTTTGGGAAATGGCGCATAAAGTTTTCTTATCTAAGTTCTTGAATATGAGTGTTAAAATTTCATCAGGAAGTCTTACCAGATGAATTTCAGGATACACGAATGGTTCTTTTGGGACCTTCTTTGAAAACTTTTTCTTGAGTCCCATAAGCTGCAGCTTCTTCATTCTTCCTGGGTAGAAGGAAAGTTCCGTTGGCGTTCAAGTTTAGAGGGAGATTAAGCTTGCGAAAACCGTGCTCAAACTTAGTTTTTCGAATTCTGGCGCTCGCAGTTACCCGAATAAGAGATGGTTCTTGATACGGAAAAAACCTTCTAGGACGCCAAAAAAACCTCAAATGAACGTGGAGAAAGATTTGTTCTCAATTTCCCAATATTCATTACGTAGTGAGATATTTAAGATTTCGAAGTTGCAAAAGGGTACCCCTTTGGAGACTTTGTCGTAGCTCAAGAAACTGCCAGATACTTGGATGTTAGATGTCGTATGTTGATAATAGGCCATTTTGAATATGCACATTTGCAGTACTTATCTTAGTAATATCCTATTACAGCTGCATAAGAATAAAATATTTCAAGCTCTGCTTTTGCAGAGATCCCTCAGTTAAGCTTGATTACTCTCCTTGTACTCATCACACCCTCACGTATTCCTTTCTGATAAGACCAGAAACTATAATGTTTGCGATGCCGATGTAAGGAGGTACGTCAATTTTCAGACACGCCGCGCCATCTTGCATACATTACTACATTAACTTGTAATTAGAAGTTCTGGCAGATAATCTCCTACTGCCCAAAAAATGGCTCCCGTATCTTCAGTATCTGCAGATAATGAATGGAACTTATCATTTATTAGCTTCTAGATATCCTCAGCACCCTCCTTTCTTACAGCAAGCCAAATGTCAGAACTAAAATCTGAACTAGACACAAGTACAGATCTGAAGAAAACTCTCAACGCCCGTAATGTTTCCATCATTGCAATGGGAGGAGGAATTGGAGTGGGCCTAATGGTAGGAACTGCAAAAGCACTTTATGATGCTGGCCCAGGTTCGGTGCTAATCTCTTTCCTAGCGGTAGGAATGATTGCCTTTGGCGTTATCGCTGCAATTGGCGAAATGGCCACGTTCATTCCTTGTGATTTTGCTGGTTACGCCCACCGTTACTGTCATCCTGCATTGGGATTTGCAACTGGATGGACTTATATGCTACTCTATTTATTCTCCATGCCGAACCAAATTGTCTCCACCAGTCTGGTCATGGAGTTTTGGGTCAGCACAGATCAAGTTAATTCAGGAGTTTGGATATTTGTTTTTATGGTGGTAGTGTGGGTTGCCAACCTTTTACCGGTAAAATATTTCGGAAATTTCGAATGTGTGCTTTCTTCTGTTAAAATAGTCACCATTGTGGGACTGTGGATTGTTATGATGGTCATCATGTCAGGAGGAGCCCCCAACCGCCAATCCTCAGGATTCCGCTACTGGCATGAACCAGGAGCTTTCAATGATTACCATCAGGCAACCGTAATAGTAGGACCAAAAGGTAAAGCTTTGTCGTTTATGTCTGTTATGGTGAATGCTGTTTTCTCTTATGTGGGAATAGAATTCGTTTGTGTTGCAATTGTTGAGGCAGAAAATCCAAGAAGAGCTCTACCAAAGGCCATTAAACTGACCTTCTGGAGAATCATATTGATCTACTGCTTCACAGTGTTCTTACTTGGGTGCTGTGTACCATCTAATGATCCATTAATGGAACAAGCCATCAAATCAACCACATCTGCTGCGTCTTCTCCGTTCGTTGTTGCCATGAAAATTGGAAAAGTCAACGGACTACCGCATCTAATTAACGGTTGTATCCTATTATTTGCGGTTTCTTCAGCCACGTCTGACTTCTACGTAGCTGTACGCACATTGCATGGACTGGCTGTGAAAAGACAGGCTCCAAGTATTTTTGCTCAAACGACAAAGCACGGTGTGCCAATCTACGGGGTTCTTGTCGGGTGTGGATTTTCCCTTTTGGCTTTCATGACCTTGACTTCTTCCGCCCGAACAGTGTTTAATTACTTCGTCAACGTTGTTTCCGTATTTGGGCTGTTGGTTTGGATATCGTTATTAGTTGCTCATATTTCATTTATGAAAGCAATTAAGAAACAAAACCTTGATAGAAACAGCTTCCTGCCGTGGAGAGCACCTTTCCAGCCGTGGTATTCCTATGCTTGCATATTCTTTTGCATCGTTATTGTACTAATGAATAACTTTGGAGTGTTTCTTGGCAATAAGTTTGATTATAAGAATTTTATCACTGGATACATTGGAATCCCAATCTATCTGGCATTACTGGGTGGCTACAAATTGATAAACAAAAGTAAAAAAGTGAAATCTTCTGAATGTGATCTGTTTACAGGAAAGGCCGCAATAGATGAAGATGAAGAGAGACTGAAAAATAAAGATTTGGAAGAAAGAAAAGGAAGAGAAGGAACAATAATGCTCTGGTTAGAGGATCACTTAATCAACCATTTTGTATAGCTCATGTGGTAGTTCAAATATCTGAGAAAATAATATTAGAGATGATATTAGTCTATGACTGATGCGTATGGATTTCGGGAACTCGTTCCACCTTCACCATGGGTCTATATTCTGGCCGCCACATTTGGGATTTGACCCATGCAACACAACCCTCAAAGTCTCGAGGCACAGAAACTTTATCTCCATTTGGAGATAGCTCTTCTTCCACTCTCGCAGTGCCTTCTTTGATACTCTGAAGAATCAAGGCAGCTGCAACTTTAGCAGATGTCTCATTTATCACTTCCACTGGAGCAAGCAAACCAGCTTTAGGGTCCTTGAATGCGGGAGAACCACTGGCAAGTTCATCAACTGCAGCGGAAATCATAGTGTCGGAAATGGTTGTAGCTCTAGAAAGAACGGCTCCCAAGCCGATACCTGGGAATGAGAAGCAGTTATTGTTTTCACTGATGACATGGCCACGAACAGGCTTAAACGGAGAGCCGGTAGCGATTAAGGCATTATCATCTGTCCAACGCATAACATCAACAGGAACAGCTTCATGCAGTCTAGTAGGGTTGGAAAGCGGGAACACTATTGGCCTTGGGTTGTATTTGTACATTGTCTTAATGACTTCCTCTGTGAAGGCTCCAGCTTGGGTGGAGCAACCAATTAATGTGGTGGGCTTAAGCTTGTCGATGACATCAACTAGAGATTTGGTATTAACACCTTCAAAGCTGGTAGGATCATCCGCAAAAAGCATTTGATCTTTGTTGGACACATCACTCATGTTTGAGAGAATCAAGCCATGACGATCAAGTAGATGAATCCTTGAGTAAGCTTCTTCTTTAGTGGCACCATGGTTGACCATGTGGTTGACGATCTGGAACGCAATTCCAAGCCCAGCAGAACCAGCGCCATATATAACGATAGTAGAATCTAACAAATCTCGATTCGTAAGTTTTAATGCGGCTGCCATAGATGCCATTACAACAGCCCCAGTACCTTGAATGTCGTCGTTAAAACAAGGAAGAACGGATCGATACTTGTCCAGCAGGGGCTTGGCATTAGTGACACCGAAATCTTCAAAATGCAACACTGCAGATGGGAATCTACGTTTCACAACTTCAATAAATTTGTCAAAGAACGAATAGTACTCTTCACCACGAACTCGAGGGAAGCGGCTACCCATGTAAAGTTCGTCATCCAGAAGAGCCTTATTGTTTGTACCGGCATCAACAACGACAGGGATAACTCTTCCAGGATGAATACCACCACAAAGAGTCATTAGAGCCAACTTGGAAATGGCAATACGAACTCCACCTATACCCTGATCACCAATTCCCAAAATTCCTTCTCCGTCAGAAACTACGATGTAATCCACATCTTTACTCTCACCGAAACGGGATAAACGATCTTCTATGGATTCAGGGTCGGTGACATCAAGGAAACAACCCTCAGGTTTACGGAATCTATGTGAATATGCGGCGATGGCATCCCCCTCCGTAGGAGTATAGATGATGGGCAGTAGTTCTCTAATGTGTCGCCTCACCAACTCGTAGAAAAGAACCTTATTTTGCTGCCTCATGGATGTACAAAAATCATTCTTTGCTAGCGGGGTTTTCAAAAAAGACAGTTGCTTGTAGGCTCTCTCTGCTTGTTCATTTAGGTCATTGGATACTGGAGGAAGCAACCCCTCTAACCCAAAGGCTGCTCTTTCCTCTGGAGTGAACGCAGAACCCTTGTTAAACAATGGAGAGTTTAATAGTTCAAATCCTTGCAAATGGCACTCAATAGGGCCTTCCACGGAAAGACGGGTCGTCTTGGGAACGTCTACTTTGGCTGCCGCTTCTGTTCCAACTGGTGTCAGTACTTTGTGTGTAACAATTTTTGGTTGAGCCGAAGATATAAAACGACGACAGCTCGCAGAAAGCCGTTTCATTGATATTGAGGGCATGTAAAGAGAGCTCATTATGACCGATTGTATATCATTCAACTAACCAGGACAATCGAAGATGTTGAATTGCGGAAGGTTGCCTTTATTTATAAATTTTTTTCTAGAAGATGGAGGAGGGGAGGCCGATATGAGAGGGGCACAGGAAGTCTGGACGGAGAGCCAGAAGGACAGCGCAATTAAGACTGCAACGCACGCCCTTAGGTGCGGGCATCGCGCATTTGGATGCACTCTACGGGTGGACGCGGGTAGATTAGGGGTATGAACTTCAAGGCGCGTATGTCCGCCGGAAGATTTAGGAAACAAGTCTATTGTTAGCGTGAGAGATTTATCCATTTGACAGGGGTGAAATGTTGATAAAAAAAATTCTTATGCGTCTGAGTCCATAAAACTAGGAGCCAACAAATGACCAAGCTAGAGCGGAGTAGAGAGTCAAAGAGGTAACGCCGTAAACGTTACGAAATACATATGAAAAGAGGCAAGGCATCAGGTTACACTTCACAAAAAGTTCCTAACTACTGCAAAAATTGGGTAATTTTCTATTCTTTTTCCTAATCAGATTAGACAAAATAGTCTGCCATCAAGGTTGAGATCCCTGTAGAAGGGCGCATCTCCTAAACTGGAAGACCGTTGATATGTATATCCGCTGGTAAAGGACCCGCGTGATCTTCTATCAGAAGCCGGTATCGCTCTCGCAAAAGAGGCGCATCCTTGTTGGCGAAGGGGAATGGCACTGAAATTTGACCACGCGCAGCACAGATAAATTGACGCTGGGAAACGAGCTGCGCCATCTCCAGATCAGGTAAAGATTGGATATGATCGTCTTGAATTGGTGGGAGAGCACCACCCAAGACGTTGTGTCGAGGAGCTATTCGAAAAATTCGGCCATGGCCAATATCGTATCGCCGAACCCACCCGTTGAAGAAAGGCCCGCATAGATTACCAAAAACATTTAGGCGAACAACAGATAATGATAATGCCGCACGCAGTATCGTGAACCTGGAATTCGATCCATTTGCCGTCATCTCATCCAGTCCTATCTGGTGCGACACGCTTAGAGTGATCTCTTCTAAGCGAAGATGCTGGATCACTGTAAAAAATCCGAGGATATCGGGTAGACATGATGGATATAACTTGGTGGTGACTAGTTGAATCGGATCCTCATCTTCAATGGGTCTGGGAGTTTCTCCGAGAAAAAATATCCCCAATGATCGAAGGTTTGGTCCCAGCAATGCTGCAATCTTTAGAAGGAATTCTGATATACCATCTGTCTCTTGAAACGTCCAAAATCGTAAGCGAAGTTCATTTACTTTTTGAATACAGTTTGCCATGATTTCTAAAAGTCTTGTGTAGTCGTAATCTGGAGGAATATCATTAGAAGATCCAAAATCCAGGATCAAAGACTTTAACCGGAACTGTTCAGAGGTGCCCAGGGAACTGCAAACCTCGCAAAAGACCAGGGGATCGCCCACTTCAAGACTTTCCAACTGAAAGGGATGCATAGCACTGAAAAGATCAGTCACCAATGGTAAAGTTTTCGTCCAGTGAGTCGCCTTGATGGAGAGTCTCTTCAAGGAAGGCAATTGAAGGGCTCTTTCGCGTTTTAGCCCATAGAAGGGAATACTATCATCAACTGCGAGCTCCTCCAGTCTCAACTGCGCTATACTATTGGTAATTGCATTTCCTATGATCCAAATGGAACTTCCCCAATAGTGATGGGGTAGGATCACGTAAGCCATGTCCATGCAAGTCACAGCCGCATGGGGTAGGAGACTTGCCAGTTCAAAAAGGATGACAGGATTAAGTTTGCACCCGACATAAACGGTCTCCACTAAAAATTTATGACCATGGCTTGTTCGAAGCATCTGGAGGAACTTGTTCGCAGTTGTAAAAGTGTAATTCCACTCATCGTACGAAGTTGATGGCATCTGAGAATCCTCAGTAGTGATATAAACACTTCGATAGAGCCGCGTAGCAGATAAGCTGCACGTGATGCGGTTGGTCAGCATCAAAGCTATCACATCTTTTTGGTTCAATTGATTGAGAATTTGAGTCCAAATTTCAGGAGGGTAGTTAACAACAGCATGAGCTGAATAGTGAGAGTCGAGAAACCACTGACTTATCACTGCAAGAAGAAATAAAGGTATCAGTTGGTCCATTCAAAACAGAGCCACAAACGGGCTGATGGTGATGAGGGGACGTTTAGTTCTCGAAATATAGATTCTTAACCTGTGGATGTAGGCAAGCAGTCTTTCCAATTTAGAGTTCATCTTTAAGAGGTATCACCTTAACGGGAGCATGTGATTCTCCTTCCACAATCCCCTGTACCAGGTGAACATCCTCTTCACTGAAGCATCCGACCGGGCTACGAACCACGAGATGGTATTCACATTTCTCTGGTTCAGACACGGAAACCAGTTGCTCCAGATCACCACATTGCACCACGGCTATCGCCTTTCTAATAGGGCCGTTCCAACATTTAGCTCCCTTTTCATAATAAATTCTATAGGAGTAACCACCAACACTTTGTTCGTCTTCCAAGACCTCTACCTTATCTCTAGTCCCAATCGAGACTCTCTGACCATTAGAAGAAATTTGGGTTAAGGAACCCGTAAAGCAGTATTCATAATCATAATCTCCAATTTTATCAACAAAACATTCCCCATCATATGCTCTGAAAATGTCTTCCAGTCCGTATCGGCCTTCTGAATTCTCTAAATCCGAATCAATTTTCACCATTTCCTTATTATGCGAATCAATGCTTTTCTGTATCTCTTGAGCTGTTCCAGATATGAGTTTCGCAGGCTTTGGGGTTGTTTTCAGCGGCACCGCCGTAAACTCTTGATAGATCTTAATAATCTTGTCAGCTAATACCTCTTTCCAAGAGTTCCAAATCGATTCGTATTCACAATCGTTTGAGCTGTCAAAAGCAAATGTGTTTATGGTCTTTTGGATATCTTTGATAATATTTTCCGGTTCAACAGAGTCCAAGTCAGAATAAGAGTCGTCGTTGGAATTACTCGAATAATCTCTGAACCCTTGAACTGCTGCCTTCACTGCAGCATCATTAAAGTTTGGGTTGTAGTTTTCTTCCAATTCCTTAAGTAATCTTTCTAACGAATCTGCCTTCGCCTTGAGGGTTGATATTCCGTCCTTTTGAACTTTCAAAATCTGTACGACTTTCTCTAATTGGGGATCCACTTCCTTTCGCAAAGCAGAATCATTTGGATCTTGCTCATTGAGATAATCTAGCTGCTGTTGTTCCAATTGGATTGATTTCTCCAGCTCGGCGCGTCGTTGGGCAATCTCTTTCAATTTGTTCTGGGAATGGACAATTAAACCTTGCTTTGCTTTCAATCCGTTTTCCAATCGTGCCTTTCTTTCCAAGCGCGTCACTTCAGCCTTCTCAGCTAGTTCAAGGCAACGATTAGGGCATTTACCAGATTTTTCATCCGAACCATCACAGCACACCTTGTAGTCGCACACTCCGTCATCCACCAAAAAGCTGGGTATGAAATTGGGTTCAAAGCCTTCATTCGCACAATAAAACTGTCCATTTGGACAAGCTGCAGTTCCTGGCTCATCTGATCCATCTGGACAATCACAATAGTCGTCATTTACTTGATCAAAATCCAGTGCGATCTCAGGATGATTGAGGCACTTCCAATGCCCATTCTTATCAGGAACGTACTTCTCCAAAAGGTCAGGAGCTACCCCTCTTAAAGATGAGATCTCAGCAGAAGCAGGGAAAAGGGACACTGCTATACTTCCAATGGTCAGAAGTCTCAACATTATACACAGTGAAGCTGGCTTTTTCTTCTTCAGAATTTAACAGCCCTACCTCAATATCTGCTTTCCCCCCCCCGCGAACTGATCCCAGGGTAAGTTTCTGTCAACTAACATTTCTTCAGGCTTTATCTGTTCACCATTTACCCCTCGTAACCACCATGGATTACGAGCTGGCAACCTCTTTAATTAGATTCGTTGTAAGAGGCTTTTATACCAAACATTATGTCTTGGTTGTAGAAGCCCTACTGATGCACTGGGTACTTTCCGAGGATGATCTCATTTACCTCTTAGGAATGCAAAGGAAGGGTTTGAGGGCTCTTTGCAACAGACTTGTTGAGGACAGGCTGATCTCTGCCCAGCATCAGAAAGAGGAGAATCTACACCAGAGGATGACGACTAGAACTTATTACTACATTCGTTTCGTTGATGCGATTGATGCTATCAAGTGGAAGATGCACAGCGTTGTTAAAAGCTTAAAGGATCAAATGGCACACGATAGTGATCCTCAAGGCTATGTGTGCCCCCGTTGTCGGAAACGTTATTCCCAGCTGGATGCACTTTCCATGGTCAGTGACAACAAACTAAATTTTGTTTGCGATATTTGTAATGGGATCTTGGTAGAAGATGACTCTGGAATTCAGGCCAAACGTCGCCAAGAAAAATTGACACAATTAATGGGTGAGCTTGACCCTATCATTGGTTACCTGAAAAGGATTGATGAAGGCCATGTGGTGGATAATACTTTTGAAACATCTCTGACCAGAGCAGTGCCTGCTCAATCTTCAACAATTTCTGCGGCCGAATCTGGAAGTTATGCTTTACGAACTGGCCAGGAATCGAAGAGAGAATTGTCACAGTCATTGAAGAATGCAACTGCTCGTTCACAGGCTGTATTGCATGTTGATATCACTACAAGTGATGAGAATCAGACCAGAGAAGAGAAGGCCAAAGCTGAGAAACAGGAGAAACTCAAACAAAACGCACTTCCCTCTTGGCACTCAGAAAGTACGGTTGGGCAAGGTACATTAGGAAAGTTAGGAACTCAAGATATTGCTTCAGAAATTCTTGAGAAGGAGGTATCTCCGGATGGTCATGTGGCGGAAGGAAAAGATCAAGTACAGGAAATGCCTAAGGTAGAGACAACAGGCACAAATCTCGAAGATATAGAAGCACAGGATGCTCTGGCTGCCTATTATGCTCAGCTCGCTGAAAAGCAGGCTAAAGAAGATGCCGATGACGATGCTGAAGATGGTGATGAAGACGAAGATTTTGATATTGATGATGATGAGTTCGAAGATATCCTAGAGACAGGTAACAACGAGGAGCAAGATCATTAAATGCGGTATTTTACTTGGAAGAACCATATTTCGAAGGATATGAAAACCGGTCCTACAGCATTTCATAAATAGACAGAAACTTAAACATTAATAGCTTGAATATATAATAACAAAAAACTATCTGGCTGACACCTAACATCCAATATACTTGCCATCTGACATCGTTGTCAACACTTTGACTAACTTCCTCGAAACTTTCATCTATCTTGTATCGTTCGTTAATTTTTTTACCAGTGTGGCATGCCAGAGAAAAAGAAGGTTGATCCTTTCCATTCATTCATTGCCGGAGGTACAGCAGGCGCTGTCGAAGGTGTCGTTACGTATCCTTTTGAGTTTGCCAAAACACGTCTACAACTGGTAGACAAATCGGCCAATATGTCACGCAACCCCTTGAAGCTGATTGCAACAATTGCAAGAACTCAAGGTGTAGGCGCACTGTATACAGGATGCCCAGCGTTTGTGGTGGGAAACACTGCCAAAGCAAGTGTTCGTTTCCTGGGATTTGATGCGATCAAAAAAATGTTGGCCGATAAAGATGGAAAACTGAGTGGACCAAGAGGAGTGCTGGCAGGATTAGGAGCGGGTCTGTTAGAATCCGTGGTTGCAGTTACACCCGCCGAAGCTATTAAGACGGCAATGATTGATGACAAACAAAGTGCTAAACCCAAGTACCAAGGTGGTATCCTTTCTGGGACTGTCAAGCTCGTCAGGGACTTGGGCTTCAAAGGTATTTATGCAGGTGTCCTTCCAGTATCTATGAGACAGGCTGCTAATTCTGCTGTTAGATTGGGGTCATACAATGCCATCAAGACATTTCTCCAACAAGCTAGTAGTACAGATCCGGGCGCTCCACTGAGTTCTTCATTGACTTTTGCTGTCGGATCTTTTGCGGGGGTAGTCACAGTGTATGCTACAATGCCAATAGATACTGTTAAGACCAGAATGCAAGCTTTGGGAGCAGACAAGATGTATTCTTCCACATTTAATTGCTTCGTAAAAATTTTTAAAGAAGAAGGCCTTCTAACCTTCTGGAAAGGAGCAACCCCCAGACTAGGTCGTTTGGTGCTTAGTGGAGGTATTGTGTTCACCATTTATGAAAAAGTCCTGCTTCTGCTTAATTAGAAAATTCACTATAATCACACGGGACTTGGGTTTGTAACTGGATTCAGAATTAATCTCTCCATCCGTTTGGCCCTAAAGTAGCCAGCTATTGCCCGTAGAAATAAGAACATTCCCAACGCTATCAAAGCGTACGCTGCTATTGGCGATCTAGTGGGTTCTTGCTCAACCTTCGATCCGGACTCCAAAGCACTGGTGAATCCATCAGTGTATCCGTCTAGAGTTTCTGAAGTATCGACGTCGTAGTCATTGGGAGCTGCTGGTTCAAAACGGCTCGCTTGTCCATTATTCCGATGAAAAATCGAAAAGGGCAGCAAATCAAATCCTAAAGTGATGATAGTAATACCTAGACCGGCACAGGATCCTTCTTTAGCAGCATGGGACGTGTGTAATAAATATGTAAGTACGAACCCGAGGTACTGGAATATCACAGATACCATTAAGTTCCAGAAAAAGTTGAGTAGATTACCGACCGGTAAACCTTCCACAAAAACTTCATCCTCGTAACCGGGGGTAACCACAGTAGACTCCCAATATGTGGGTGCCGAATCAGCAGCTGCTTCATCGTAAGAAGGTAGCTCCTCTTCTCCACGGCCTAAAGGATCACCTGATTCAGAGGTGGCTGTTATATTGGCAAATACTCCATCATTTTCGGCACCATGAACGTTAGGATGTTCACCCTCAACCCTCGTATACCGAGAATGACGCCCTTGATTAAAAATTGGTAACGACTTCAATTTATCCCGAAATTGTTTGAAGATAGTTTTACCTTTACTACTTTGTGCTTCATTTGTGTTGTCGCCATTATCTACCGCATCGGATGACGTTCCCTGTTGAACACCATTGTCCATATTCATGAAAAAAGAGGCGTTAGTGAGGGCATCTCCGGAATCTTGTGCTGTTTCAATTTCTCTCGAGTCTCCCTCAGGTTCCATCTGATCTAGTTCGTATTCATGCACGGAATCCTTTATTGAGTTATCGCCTTCGAATGAAGACAACAAATGCACACTTTGGGAAACCAAAGGATCCTTCGCCACTGAGTTAGAATTTATACTTGAAGAGGATGTTTCAGAAGAGGGATCTAAGTTGTCGTATGTGCTGTCAGAAGAGAAGACGTGACACACAGGAACCCTCCGCTGATTCGTTAGCTGACTTTTACTTACTTTTTGCGGTTCGTTACTCATGTTAGTAAAGGAGGCTGTTCTTGTCTGCATATACGAATCCCTCTTTATCGCGATATCAGATGTCGGATGTCAACTCAGGTTAAGTGAAGTTGTTTTAGATACTATTTTGGGACACTTGGACCAAATGGCATTCTCTCCATTTGGCGGCAGTTGGAAGGT
The DNA here is from genome assembly GCA_023213065.1 of Komagataella ulmi. Taxonomy (NCBI): domain Eukaryota; kingdom Fungi; phylum Ascomycota; class Pichiomycetes; order Pichiales; family Pichiaceae; genus Komagataella; species Komagataella ulmi. The sequence continues at coordinate 2,974,607 of JAKWAZ010000001.1, forward strand.
AATTGGGTACAGGACCGTTTGGCTGCAGTTTTGATTAATACCATTTTAGATTCTTACTTCGTAAACGTGCTCCTTGATGTATTCTTCGGCTTATTAAACTATACTTTACTCTACAAAAATAATACTTTGTTTTGACAGATAACACTTTACCTTCGCAGCTTGATGGTGACATAAAGTGAGTTACCATAATCGTGTTGTACAGAAACAGCACCATTATTTCCACCTATATTCGGTGTTGCTGTGCTGGAATTTATGGCGCTTGTTTCCTTGACTCTCTCCACAACTTTGGGGTCTTTGGGATCCTCAATAGACTCCACGATGTCAACAAAAGAATCTACAGAGGGACCAACCTCTATACCATATGGTAGAACAGTTGAAGCAATAGGCGTACGAATTGTTTTCGGTGCATCTGATAATTCAGGAAGAACTAGTCCGTTCCGGCGTCCAACTCTTCCCATCCCTCTTCGTTTCCTACGACTCTCCCTTTCTTTATCTTTGTCTAACCGTTGCAACTCCTCAATGCTAATCTCTAAAAGATTAGGAGAATAATCCTGGAATTGGGTTCTTGACCGCAAAATGCTTTCATTGGGCAATATATGCGGCTTAACCAGTCTTCTAACCTGCTCCTGCTCGATGACAGATCCATCAAATGGGTAATTTATTAGGTGCAATGCTTTGATGAATATCTGTACTTGTTCTCTGATAGAGTGTGCTACTGCGGTAACAAATTCCCCAGGGACTGCTAATTCAGCACACAATACTGTTGCAAACTCTTCTGGATCATTATTTGGATCTGAAATATCCCATTCAAACTGGTCAATCAACTGGTTGTTACCCATAGCAATATCAAGCTTGATATCAACCCTTAAGTCTTGTGGTCTTGTGTTCGTTGCTGGTCGATACTCGTTAATTTGTTCTTTCATACTAGCTAAGATGGTGTCCAAAAACAACGGATTCTTGAACTTGTAGTCTTCCATCAAAACAGCAACAAATCGTTCTAAGGTTACAACCTTCTCATTCAAATTCCAAAGGAGAGTGTCATTCAGCTTGAAATTGTCTCTTTCGATATCAAAATCCATTCTAATCGGCACCCATTCGTCTACACTCTCTGCCTGTTGCTCCATCAATTCGTCTGGAATATAACTTTCCGGAATTCTGGAATACTTCTTTCTTTTTTGAGGATAGACAAATTGTGTGGTAGTTTTGCTCGTAAATCCATGACCATATCCTTGATATCCTTCTCCCCAGATGCTCGGTGGTCCTTCCATCATACCATTATTCACCGCCTGAATAGATTTCATTCGGTAGCTCTTGAGTTCATTGTAGAACTTAAGATCTTTTAGCAAGGACTCTAAAACCTTTTTTTCCTGTTCATTTTGTGCTCTGGCTTCTATATTAGCCTTATCCCGAGTGATGATTTGTTCATAGAGAAGTGTATTTGTGTCCACAGGTTTACCTTCTTTTTCTAGCTTTTCTGACCAGTATCGCAAGCTACTCAGCCTGGGAAGTTCAGGTTGTAAAGGGGCAGAACCACCTGGTAGTTTTGGACGAAAAGAGGAACCTACTGGAGGTGTTGACATTCCAGGAGCAACCCCTTGAGGTGCTCCATGAGCCATATTTCCAGGATGACCACCAGCCCCAGCGGGTATTTGGTCTGGCATCATAGGCCCACCTTGACCTTGCACACCTTGAGCCCCTTGAATACCAGTTCCAATGCCCATACCAGCCGGTGCCTGTCCTTGTTTGTTCATAAACTGTTGTTGTCGCTGTTGGACCTGCCGAAGGAACATGGCTAACTGGGGGTTTTGTCTAAGAATCTGTTGTTGCTGTTGTGGTGGCAGAGTCGCCAGTTGCTGCAAAATCTGCATATTCGGGGCTGCATTGGACATGGCCACTGAATTTTTTTGTCTCTATGTCCAATGTACCTTAAAAGACAGTGTGAATTGAAAGATTATCTCTCAGTTCCCATCTGCGCGCATGGGACTAAACGAGAAAAAGAAATGCTGACATAATCTATAACTTACCTACTAGGATCTGTAGTCACCATTGATGGTAACGTATTCATGAGAAAGATCACAAGTCCAGAAGTTAGCCTCTTGACCACCTCCAGTTCCCAGACTAATACGGATCTCCAAATCTTCAAGTTCCAGTATTTCGCTGGCTCTTTCCTCGTCAACTTTTTCTGGTTCACCATTCACTAGGAGTTTAAGCTCAGCAGAGCCATCAGCAGGAATGAAACTGACATTAGTCTTGAGAACATTAACATCAGCATCCGCATAACCAACTGCACAAAGAATACGACCCCAATTGGCATCTTTTCCATACATAGCAGTTTTAAATAAGGCAGAATTGGCGATGGAAGACGCAACTTTTTTAGCGTCTGCGTGACTTTTAGCATCCTGAACGTTGATAGTAATGAACTTTGTGGCACCTTCGCCGTCTCTAACCACCAGCTGAGCTAACTGTTGGGCAAAAAGTGTAATTTCATCCTGGATTTTGAAGAATTGGGATGATGACTCAGATATCTCTTCTCCTCCAGCAGCTCCATTAGCCATTGCACAAATAGTGTCATTAGTGGACATATCACCATCAACAGAGATGCAGTTGAAAGAACGATCTGTAGCGTAAGTTAAGATCTTCGACAGAGCACCGGGCGTTACAGGCGCATCAGTGACAAAAAATCCTAGCAAGGTAGCCATATTGGGACAAATCATACCAGCACCCTTGGCCAACCCTGCCAATGAGTACTTATGGCCGTCTATTTCAAAAGATTTGGAAACCAGTTTAGGGAAAGTGTCCGTAGTCATAATTCCTTTGGCACATCTGAGCCAGTCTTCATGGGAAGAACCAACATCCTTCAATGCTACTGGAATTCCTTCTAAGATATTATCAATTGGGAGACGTTGACCAATTACACCAGTAGACATTACCAGTGTGGAAGATGGTGAATTTTTCAGCGTTGAGTCAACTGTGTCAACCATCTTTAGCGCATCATCAATTCCTCCTTTACCAGTGACAGCATTAGCATTTCCACTGTTTACAACAATTGATGAGATGCCTTTGCCATTCTTGTCGCTGAGAATTTGTCTGGAGACTTGGACTGGAGCAGCTTTAAACTTGTTGGTTGTGAACACGGCTGCTGCACTTGCTGGTGTCTCTGAGACAAGAACAGCTAAATCCAAAGTAGAGTTCTTTTTCACTCCACAATGAATAGCCCCTACTTTGTAACCTAGCGGATAACTGCCTGAGTGTGGGACATACTTGGACTCTTTTGAGACAGTAGCAAAGAAACGGGCCAATTTCAAATTGTTCATGGGAAGTTAGGTGGAGGAGAAGATAACGGTCGCGGGATACGATATAGATTAGAGGAGGTCTCGCAGGCAGGCATTCTTGGAAGGTGGTCAGTCTCACAGCATTACATGATACGATGGTTAAGTCATTTTGTATTATTGGTATTGTGCATTCCAAACCAGTCAGCAGTTTCACCCACTAGTTCATTTGTTCATCTTTATTGTCCTCCAATTTAGTAGCACCTCAATAACTTTGAGGACTCATTTGTTGTAACATCCAACATCCCTAATTGTCTGGGTGCTTTTCCATATTCCCCCTCGAGTTTCTTCCACTTAGTATATTACTTTCTAAATGTCCAAAACCAAAGTCGACTATTCTTTCAGTAACCCCGATGTGGTCACCCAATACTCAACAGCTGGCTCAATTGCTGCTCAAGTTTTGAAAGAAGTCAAGACAAAATGTGTGGAAGGGGCCAAAACTTTTGACATTTGCGTTTTTGGGGACAATCGATTGAAGGAAGAGCTTGAAAAAGTCTACCAAGAGGAAAAGAAAGGAAAGAAGACAACGTCCAAAGGTATTGCGTTCCCAACTTCCATTACGCCCAACAATTTGGTGGCCTACTTGTCTCCTATCAACGCCGAAGATGAGGCTAATTTGGAACTTAAGAAAGGAGACTTGATCAAGGTTTCTTTGGGTGCTGAAATTGGAGGATTTCCCTCCATTGTTTCTGAAACTCTTGTTGTTGGGGAAGATGAAGTCACAGGAAGAAAAGCAGACGTTATTGCTGCTGCTTACTATGCATTCCAGTCTGCTATTAGAACAATTAAACCAGGAAAGAGAAACATGGAAGTCACCAAAGTGGTGGATGATGCTGCTAGGGCCTTCGATTGCGTTCCAGTTGAAAGCATGCTGTCGCACAATCAAGAAAGAAACATCTTAACAGGAGAAAAAGAAATCATAATCAATCCCACTCCAGAGCACCGTAAACAGGTTGGAACTTTCGAATTTAGTGACGGTGAAGTATATGGGTTGGATATCCTCATTTCCACCTCTAAGACTGGTAAGGTCAAGAAATCTTCCTACTTGACTTCCACTTTCAAATATACTGGAACCAGTTATAGATTGAAGCTGAAAACTTCCCAATCATCCCTGGATCAGGTCAAGAAGCTATCTCCCTACTTTCCGGTCAGTCTGAGATCTTTTGCTGACTCAAAAAGAGGACGTATGGGATTGCATGAATGTGTAAGTCATCAAGTAGTAGTTCCTTATGATGTTGTTCAGGAAAAAGAAGATGAACTTGTTGCTCAATTCTACGCAACCATTGGAGTGGGCAAAGACACTACCGTCCAACTGACTCCCTTTTCCTTTGATATTTCATCCATCAAATCTGAGCATTCGGTCTCAGACGAGGCTTTGTTGGACCTTCTCGCCCAACCATTGGCCAAGCAAGAATAAACCCTCTCAAAAATCCAACGATCAGGTATATTAACTCAGATAATAACTAGCAATCAATAACACTACGGAACTGATCACAGATCGCCTCCTCCTACTTACTACTGCCCCTTTTTTTGGGTTGTCCTTTCTACTTCAATATACTCACCTCCTATAAAGTTGGTTCATGTCGCGCACATCTTCTTCTCTTCTCTCTTTCTATCAATGTCAGACACGATTCGTAGAAAACGTCTTCGAAATCAAAAGCCAGCCAACGGCTCTACTGCGGCGACGACAGAAATGTCACATAGTGCTTCACAGCAATCCTTACAAGAAGGATCAAAAGGCCCATCAATAGGGTCTTCTCCTGATAGGTTTACGCCCGATTTGCAATGGTTTCCACCCGATGAGACAAGTTCTCCCATAATTACAGGATTACCATTAGAGGCTCCACCTCCAGCCAAGGTTCGAAAAGAATCTCTATGGCCTAGAATTGCTGCTACTTCTAAGAAAAAAAAGAAGGGAAGACCTGCTGGCCCTGGATCGTTGAAGTTGATATCAACTACTCACCAGGAGGAATTTCAACAGCGGGCAACCGAAGCTGACTACAAACAAAAATTGGTGACAAATGAATCAGAATCACTTACGAAGCCAAGTATAGAGAGAACTCGTAATCTTCGCCCTACACCAAAAAGCGGTGCTCCAAACTATCAGATAAAACTAAAATTAACTGGTCCAAGATCGCCAAAGTCGTCCAATCGTACAGTTCAACCTCCCCAAACTCCGAGCAAAAAAACAGCAGCATCCTCCAAAGATGGCCGCCATGTTCAGAAAATAAAGAAATCTCCCAGAAAGCAAAGAGCTAAGGCGTTCCCGCCGGCTCAGTTTGGAGCCATTCTACCACCAGCATCAGCATCCCCGTCATCGTCGTCATCTTTATCAGCATTAAACTCCACAAATCCTTTATCAGGTAATACTGATTCTGAGCCAAACTTGAATTCAATATCTGTAACAGCACCTAATGGCTCCTCTACCTCTCCAGAACCTGACAATGACGATTTTTGTTCTGGATGTGGTGGTCCCGGTACGTTTATTTGTTGTGAAGGATGCCCAAGGTCATTTCATTTCATTTGTTGCGACCCTCCTTTACATGAAGAAGATCTCTCAGATGACGCTTGGTTTTGCACCGAATGCAAAGCACAGAGACACCCTCCACCAAAACATAGAGGCGGATTTTTTGCTGCTTTACTCGACCAAGCGGTTGTTCGAAATCCAAGATCCTTTTTATTGCCCAAAAAGATCCGTGAAGCGTTTGTTGACGTGTCTACTACCCGTCTAGGCTCCTACTCGGATGGTTCTTCAAAAGTAGATCAGTCTTCGAAAACTGGTGATAAAGGTAATAATGCTTCATTACAGGGGAGCCAGGACAACAAGTTCTGTTATCACTGTAAGGAATCTGATTTGCGGAAGCCTATCATAGCTTGTGAATATTGCCCCCTGGTATGGCATCTCGACTGTTTGGATCCTCCTCTAGCGGCTCCCAAACTACTTGGAGTGCGTTGGAAGTGTCCAAATCACACAGATGATCTATACAAACACCATCGCAGACTCAAGAATCAACCACAAATAGAAGTTGCCATGGTACGGGGGTTCAAAAATAATGGTGATGTGGAGATCATAAACGACCGAAATGAAAACAATCCAGATTTTGTTCAACTCCCCACTCCACCCTATTTCGATAACATTTCTACAACTGAAGGTATTGCTTCACTCCAGAAACCGGCATTTAAATTTGTTCAAATCGATAATATCACGTACAAAATTCCAGAAAATGGAGTAATACTCGATTTTATTGAAACTGCTAAAATAAAAAAGCTGAACGAGATTGAGCAACTCAAGAAAGAGAATGAATCTATACTTACACGTGTTGATAAGTCCAAACGGGAAGTGTTGGGTGGCCTGATTGCCTTAAAACAGTCGCCAATTGAACAAACTTTCTCCAAATCAGAGAACCCTTCAAATGAGGTTGATTTTCAACAACTAGTTGAAATTGCTCAAGCTCGGCTCGGCTGTCATCAACAAAATACTGTTCCTCTTTTTGAAACAGAGACCCGTGATCTCGTCTACATTAAACAACTAATTCAGTTGAAAGGGAGAGATGCCATGATCAAGTTTCTAGAATCGTAGTTGTCTATATATGTATATATATAATCTCCAACTTCACCATCATGATTATTCCTGAGACTGAAGGGTAATACCACCAAAGGTCAAAGTACTTACTTTATACTCAGACAACCGTTTTTATCCTCTTACTCCGACGTGAACCATCCTTTCTGGAATTCGTTCTGGCAATCTTTGTTCTTACTGCATTTTCTACGTCCACAACAACCTGATCGGGTAAGAACAAAATTGAAACAATGTCTTGAGCTTCTTTGATGCTCTTCATGGAAGAAAATATGTCACCTGGGAGCTGGACCTTCCCTGGCCAAGTTTGAATATTCCAGCTTTTCGATAGTGAAAATAGCTTTATGCAGACTTGCGCCAGTTCAGATACTCGATACAGATTGTAAATGGTTGGATTTTCATCTAGCTCATAATCTGCAGCACTGAAAAGCCCATCTTGATATTTCTTAACTTGTGTTGCAAGGTAATAGAGTAATGAGATATTCTTCTCCGTGGCCACAACCTCTAGGAACTCGTTAATGTATTCCGAGGCTGATATTAGGGTTGGAACTAGATTTGCCTTCTCAGGTTCTTTAGGGAGTACCTTCAAAGAATCGACAAATTCTGGAAAGTGTGCTATCATATGAATTAGTCTCACCAAGGATTTTTCAAAAACCAGGGGCTTACTCTTGTCATTAGAAAATCGCTTATAAGTAGAGCGCATCCAAGTTAAAGTTTTGGCCTTCAACCCATCTACTGGTTCATAAGCAGTAAAAAAGACCAAGGGAAGAAATTTGTCAGATATATGGTTCTCTGCTAAATATTTCTGCAGCTCATTAAGAAAAGCTTCTCTGATTGTTTCATTTTCATCTTGAATCAAGAAAATTAATCTGTAAACCAATAAAGGCTTCATCATCTTGCTATATGTTGGATATTTGGCCAGTTTCAGAAAACTAAGTCCTGCCAAAAGTCGCAATCTGGTTTTAAAATGTTGGGGAGATGGATACGAGGGATCTTTTTCATTAACAATCTCTCCAGAATTTCCTATAATGAAGAAGAGTAGTTTCAGCACAGGTTCTGCCAGCTCCTTGCTATTTTCAGCGTCATGACTAGCTCTCAATCGGTTGACAATTACTTTCAGAGAATATATTTTGATGGCACAAGAAGCAAAGTCTTTTGTCTCTAATTCCTCGTCATTCACAAATTCAGAATAGTCTTCTTTTTGTTTAATTTTGTTTTTCAAAAGATAATCTTTTATCAAAGTCGACGTAAGGTCACTTTCGATGCTTTCTAAAATAGAATCATCCAAGAGGAAGATTTCACTTATAACACAAAGGTGTGAAGCCAGATGCTCACTGGTGTCATCCAGTGGATATATCGTTGCCAAAATTTTTCTTAGGGTAGTCTTTTCACCTTGTAATCCTAATATTTTGACCGCAAACTTTGATTCTGTCGGTGTCCCTTTCTCGCAGATAAACGCTAAGGTAATAATCAGAGATTCATCCATGTTCATCTCTTGAGGATACTGCTTAGCATAATGATATACTGTTTTTAAAGTTTTTATTAGTGGTCTTTCTTCCGTAGCTTTATGATAGCTTTCAGTTGAACAAATAGAGCGAAGGATATTAGTGAATTGATGTATTTGAGTTTTGAAAACAGCCGGTGAAGTTTCTGAAATTGTTTCGATTAGTTCCTGTGCAGTGTTTGCAAGTTTACCATTCTGGTTGGCTATCTCAAATAAAGAATGCATGTCGCTTTGGTTAGATATTATTACAGCTGCTCTATATAGCAACAGTTTGAAGGTGCTAACCATTTGCTCAGAAGTGACCTGAGCAGAATCCATATTTGTTTTTTCTTTATTTGGTGACGAGAGATGATTAAATAGTTCTTTTAAAGCATTCCTAACAGTGTCATAGTTACTTTCTGTAGATATGGCTATTCTGATCAGTTTGTAATATCTCTTGTTGTTTACAGCAACAAAGCGGTTTAGACAGGAGGTAGGGTGTATTTCCGAAGGAATAGACAGACTGATCCAGTTGGATACCTTGTCAATCTTCTTGATGAGCGTCTCCTTGTTTTCTTTATCTGCAGGATTGCCTCCGTTGTAAGCCTCACAAAGGTCAACAAATTGGCTTAGAACATCAGATAATTGCCGTTGTCTTTTCAAAATTGCAACGAACGCAGATTTTGCCTTTGTATCTAGATGTTTTAAAACCGTGAGACATCTTCTGGCACGTTTTTCATCTATGTTGTCAAATGGAAGTATCTTTTCAAATAATGCCAAATCCAAATGTTGATTTATTTCAATCGAGTTAATGTACACTAAATTAAGTATGGCACTTGGTATTATTCCAATTGTATCGTCAAGTCTCTTGTCAGCTGCATATAGATCAATAAAAGTTTTATTATACAGATTGCTGACGAATAAAATGGACTCTTTGCGTATTTCATAGTTCTTCTCCCTCAATAGATGGATCAAGACATCCATAATTGAGCGGCTCAGAAGTTTACTCACAAAAGTTTCCGGTTGTAGCTTGTTGAAAACCTTGACTGTGTTCAACCTAACATGGAGGTCTGTGTCTAAAAGAGCTTTTGTAATCCCTGTGACAATATCATCGTTGACATCTGTTCTATTTTCTATAATATCAAACGTAGCTGACACCCAGGATGCCCGCACCCTAGGGGAAATATCCAATATCTTTTTCCTCCAATTATTCCACGTATCCTGGTGAACGTTTACAAAGTTAACATCCGAAGGCTGAGCAGATGCAATTTTCCCTATAGTTAGGGTAGCCAATTCTCTAATTTGTTCGCTATCAGCATCCAATTCGTTGTCTAGTACCCCCATAACTGAAAGAAGCAAGTCTGGCACATATTTCCATATTTCAATACATAATCCGTGCAATTTGCGTAGTTGATCGAGTGTATCCGGATCTAACGATATTTGATTTGTTCCGTTTTCATTAGCGGTGATTTCGTATATTACTTCAGAAAAATACTGTGTAACTTGTCTTGATAAACGATCGGTGTTGGTTTTGCAGATGTTTAAAGTGATAGAAAAGCCTGGAACCCTGACGTTTTTATGTTGTGAACCTGAGACAGTTTTATTGGTCATAAATTTATTAAGTATCAGCTTTAACACGGGTAGACTGATACATTCAGATTCAGAAATAACTTCTGAGAGAAGGTCGCTGATTAATGTGTCAACTTTTTCTGGGAATGTAGAATGTTTGCAAATATCGTATATCCCTTTGAACAACTCATTGGTCAACTTCTCAGCAGCAGGCAAATCTGTCATCAAAGCAATGCTTTTTATCTCCACAACCTTTTTCAAGAGGTTATACAAGTTCAAGTAGTATGGACTCTCTTCATCTGATAGTTTCTTGAACTGACTGATAAATAAACGGAATATGTTAGTCAATTGGGTAGCATTATAAGGAGCATCAGGAGCATACAGTCTCAAAATTTCTGCCAAACAACAGCTCACAAAAGCTTGAACTCCCTGATTGTTATGTTTTATCAACTTCTGGTTCACCAAATCCTTTTTGATTTCCGCCAAAGAGTCAAGATCTACCAAATCTTGGTCCAAAGCTGATAATTGGTCGCAGACGTTCCTCAACCTATCGACCAGCTCTTTAGTGCTTATTGGTTCGCTTATCGATGATATGATTGAACTTTCCAGTTCAAAGACTACTTTTTTAGCCATTGTTTATAGTCAGACAAGGAAAGCGGACGGGCAACGCTGAGTGATTAAGTAGTAGAACAAGAAGACTTCTATAGCATTTTAAGACGCGTCTAGTATTTCATGCTGATGTAAGGATGTCCGTTAGTACTTATCGATTTTATCTAAATCATCAGCATAAATATTTACTCTTCCCTTTGACATTATTTGGCGTGTATTATCTATAAATAACTCTTGATACATTCTTAATACATTAGAGCGTTACAATAACGCTTTCAATAAATACTCCAATTGAAGGCCGAAGTTGCAGGGTCATATTCTTGTTCTTATATACGATTCAGTAGAGTCTGTTTCATTCGAGCTCATAGGCTCTTCGTCTTCTTTCAATTGGTCTATATTATAGGAGCTGCTCATACGAGATTGTTGACTGTAGGCCGAATTCAGCTGATGAGATCGGGCCATCATTTTAATAGCGTTGGAATCCGTCCCTGCGATTTCGTCGGATGCTCCCGCAGCGGCAGGTGTTATCCCTGCTTGAGAGACTTTCTGTTGTAGAGTGTCAAACTCTGAAGATGCTGATTTGTGGCTATTGTTCCTTGTGGGAGCTAGTCGACGAAACAGTCCTAGTTCCCTTTCTGAAATAGTTCCCCGGGAGGCAAACTTATCGAGTTTATAACTACTAGCTTTCGATTCCACATCGGAAGTAGAATTCTTTCTTTTGGTCATCATTTTCTTGAGGTTGTAACTTGGCTTAAACTGGTCAGCATCTAAAACCTGGTCAATATCAGCCTCCCCGTCACAATCCATATCCACGACAGGGAACACACCTTTTGGTGTTGAACGAACAGAGTTTGTAGTTTTGAACCGAGTCAACCCAGTTGAGGCAATGGAATCCCTTGTTTCTGGAACTCTGACAACTCTAGAGTCCATACTAAGGTACGGTTGTTCATCCTTCTCCACATACTCTGGCAGGTCTAAACGTTGCCTATCTTGTTCCACCACGTACAGGTGTAAGTACCATGGGATAGCAATGGCAAAAAACACACCCCCAATGATATTTCCAATGGTGGCAGGAATCATAATTTTCCAAATGTATTCACCAACACTTACAGAGCTTCCGTTTATTATTCCCGTGAGGCAGAGATAAAAATCAGCGACGACATGCGTGAACCCCATGGTAACAAAAGTGAAGATAGGTAAGAATATCATTAGAAACTTGACATGCAGAGGTTTTACCATCAATTGTAGGTATATGGCCAGGCAAACAAAAAAGTTTCCAGGTATACCCCGGAGTAAAGTTTTGACGAACCCACATCTTGCCTTTTCTTCTATAATTTGAATCGAACCTAGTCTCATGGAGTCTGTGGAAGTGATTCCAGATAGGTGGCAGATGACTTCACAAACAAACAACGTGGAAGCAAAATTAAACACAAAAGAAACAACCCAGTTGACAATCAAATCCACTATACTCACACTTCCTCTAATTAATGCCACTGTGAAGAATAAAACGTTGGAATTAAACAGTTCTGTTCCCAAAATTACCACATAGAACAAACCAATAGGATAAACAGATCCCTGTATAAGGTTGATAATTCCCATGTAATCGGACATAAATCCTTGTAAATGAGCTTGCGTCAGTAAGTGAAGCATGCCACCCACTGTAAACAGCATCCCTGCTATGATCGAACTTATAACTAGCATCTCTGGCCTTAAACGAGCCTTTTTCATAGCAGTGGCTACGAGTGCCAGAGCCGCCTCATGAGGCGTGCTGTAGTAGTTATCATCAGCCATCCAGGGATGTTGCGTGCGGATGTTTAGAGATGTCGGAGAAGAAATGATTGCATAGGGAGGGGGTGCGAATTTGAGGATAAAGTTCGGAGTAGATAATACATTAATGGGGACCAATTGGGCTTGAACAACGGTCATAGAGTCGTAGAAGAAACGAAAGGCTGTTGAATCATTCGGATTAGGTTCGTTCATGTGATGCTTCTAGAATTTTGGGGTTTCAAGTTTCAAAAACCTTTTTTCCTTGACAGGGTCCTTGCGACCTGTATAACGTTTTTCATATAACAAAATCACCCGGAAAACATCATGTCTATTAATATGTATTTGTAGGGAGACTTAATTACGATATCATGGCCAAAATTATGTTCCAGATTAATGTCACAAGACAATTTAGGGGAAATATGTAATCCTCGTGTAGATGGAAAAAACTAAGGAATGAGACTAAGGGCCAAATCATATAAGAGTATCTCAAACATGTCAGATACGTGGATTTCAAGGATGCAAAATTGAATGAAGATTCCCAAAATCCATTGAAAAACACAAATATAAGCTGTCCAGTTAGTACTCCGACCGTTTGATCAAGAAGGAACCGGTGGATATTATCGTTCACAGAGTGCAAAAGTATTCCAATCCAAAAGTTGGAAACAAGACTGTTTATGCAACCCCAGAGAAAGAACTTGAGGTGTTTGTCAAAGCTGAAAGACTGCCTGTATAACTGTGATATTGATTGTGAAAATAATGTAGAAAACGATCCCAAACATACTCCCGCAAGATATTCGTTATGTTCATACAACTGTTGATAATTGGTGACTATACCATACAATATCAATATTTCCAAAAAAATAGCATAATAGAGGTTGGTATACTTGCGCTTTGAATAATTTGTGTATGAACCTTTAGTTATGGGGAGTTGATGATCTTGTTTCTCCATGAACTTGTAAGTCAAAAGAGAGAAAAGCTGGCTAAAATCGAAGGAGGGAAAAAAAAAAAGGAAAAGATCAAGCAAGTTGCGTGATTAACACGATTGGTTTATGGAAATAGACTATTCAGGATCCTGGACACTAGCCAGGAGGAATTGAGTCTGGTTGTGTGTTGTGTAGGATGGGGGTATGGAAGACGCGTGTCATCAAAACCAGATATGATTACGTAATATCAGTGAGCTGGGAAATTTTGGTGGGACGTAATTTGACAGTGAAAAATAACAGACTGCCCAAGTACAATTGGACTCACTTTCCGCTAGTAAACGCAAACAAAAAGATATGATGAGCTACAATATCGTGTTTGGAATTAAAATTATTATGTTCGACCATTTTTTTTTTTCAACCTTCTGGTTTATCTCCTTCCCCACACAGATCAGTAAGACAATCGAGGAGAGTTGGATCAGGTATTCCTTCCAGCACATTCTTTTCAGGCTCCTTCCACGACCATCCCGCCTATTTAAAATCGTGAAAATTCCCCGGGAGATCCCACTCCAAGTTAATAATGGTGGTGCACAACCCTAATAACTGGTAAGTTTTTATTCGAACTAGGGTTAATAGTGTGACAAATCCTAACTTTTCAGGCACTGGGTCGAAAAGAACTGCCTTCCTTGGGCAAAGAGCTACTTTCAGGAAGTCCTTCCAAACACCACTCAAAAGAATGAGGTCTATGAAATAGTAGTAACGTCTGTGGACCTTGTAGATGGAGACTGCGATGTCACTCAACGTAAAGGCGTTACCAAATGTATCTTCGATCTAAAGATACAGGTATCTGCTACCGCCAAAGTTAACAGGGACAGTGAAGTAGAGGAGATCACTTATACAGTGACATTACCTGAACTGGTGCACGACCAGGACGAGGATGAATATGAATACGTTATAGAGGGGAATTTGGATCACAAATCTCAAATCAGAAAACTGCTGACTCCTTTGTTGACCGAAAAGTTGTCAAAGTTTCAGCAAGCTTTAATAGACGCTCATACTCAGGATGTTCAGCATAGTACGTAGTTATTGACTAATCAAGTGGTTACATAATCTTTCTTGTTAGTGTAGAGCGCGCCTATTCAGTTAATCCATCTCGTAGGATATTTTTGACTTATTCCACTAGCAGCATCCTGTATTTATCCAATGTCTTCATCTTCCGAGAGTGAAGAAGAGCTGGGAATTATTGCCACAAGGGAGCGAAGAGCAAATGCTGGTTCAAGGCTGAAACAATTACTTCAGCAAGAAGAATTGGATATTGGCACTCAAGATTTTGAACAAGATGATGATGATGAGAACGTTAATTTGTTGTTCCAGGAAGATGAGAACGACGATGAGTTTGTGGAGGACAACGGAGAAGAAGAGGAAGAGGAGGATGAGGACGAGGAAGACCAGGGAAATGATTCCTCCAAGAAAGCGGCTTCTGAAGAACCTAATGACGAAATGTTTAGCTCTGAATCTGAAATCAGTGCTTCCGATTCTGATGAAAGTGAAGGTGAACGTGAATTAAGAAGAGAGGAAAAATTAAAGCGGAAGAAGAGAGCAGAAAAGGCCAAATTCATTCCTCCTGTGATCAATAAGAGCACACCTATCAGGACCAAACCGAAAACTAAGGTGACCGCAGATTCCTTTATGAATTCTTCAAGCCGAGCGTCTACAAGAAAATCTGCAGTGGAGAATAAACTAGCTATTGTGGAACGGTTGAAGGAGGAAGAAGAGCGGAGGAGCAAACTGAAACCTGTTATAAGAAAGGAGGTTGTAGCATTAACCCAGAAAGAAAGATTAGCAGAAGCAAAAACCACAGAACGAACAAATGTATTATCTTTGAATAAGTTTCACGAGCAGGAGCAGGAACGGAAAGAAAAACAGAAACAGATGATGCTTAATAGAAGAAAAAAGTTGCAGAACGTACTGAGGTTTTATTCTGCTTCGGCATTAGTTTACCCCATAGATGAGTTAAAAGATCTGGAGAAGGTAAAAAAAATCGAAGCCGAGTTCATGAAGAGTCATAAGAAACGAGTTTACAAAAAACGGAAGAAAAAGACCGAGGTTACTAAGGACGAGACCACTGATACTCCAAAAGGTGAAATCAAAGTTGAGAGTTCTGAAAATATAAAAGATGGAAAGAAAGATGACAATGCTTTGAAAGAGACGAATGGCGTGGATTCTAAAGAGACTGATAAACAAGGAGAGAACCTCTTGACTAAAGATGATGAGAAACAAAATGAAACAATTAGTCTAGCAGTAGAGGATATTCCTGACAAGAAAGATATACTAACAGAGACTGATACTGTTGAGGACAGAGATGTCGTTATGGAAGATGCCCCAAATTCCGCCGAAGTGGTTGAGTCAACTGCAAGTCCAATACTCTCTTCTAAAGAAGATACAGAAAATACAGAAAATGAAAATACACAATTGAAAGAGGTTTCTGAACCTACTGTGGACATTAAGACTGAAGTTGAGGCACCTACAGAACCTAGCCAGAAAGCCAAGAAAGTCTCGTTTAATGAAGAAAGTAGTCAACTTGAGTTTTCAACAGAAAGTCCGGTAGCTTCCTTGATAAACAATAATATAAAAGAAACTGAAGTCAAGGTTGACGTGAACCAAACTTCTATAAAGCCGGAATCAGAAACAGAAATAGAAACAGACACAGAGCCACGCACGCAATCAGATGACAACCATGAAGAAGAAGAGGTAGATTCAAAAGAGAAGGAAGTTCAGTATGAAGGTCCCCCACAGTTTGTGGCACGTAATATGATTGAGCTTTTGGAATTTTCAAAAAAACTTACTAAGCTTGAATACACGAAGTACATACTTGGAGATCAGGCTGTTCTCCCGGCTCAAAGAAGAACAAGCCATTTGAAACCTTTAATTCGAATTAAACAGCAACCTACAATGATAGAAACACTTTTCATTCCGTACTCGTCAACTCACGAGAAAGAATTTCACGAAATACTTACTTTACCGAAATTTGGGGAAGAGAACAAAACTGTTCATAAGCAGCTTCTAGTGAAAGAAAGTGACACTAAGAAGGTTGAAATTATTACGCCTGCACCTATCGGTATTTACCTTCCCAATGGAAGCAAGAAAATATGTCCTATCTCTGGTAAACCAGCCTCATACTTTGATCCCAAGAATGGCGTTCCCTATGCCTCGGTGGAAGCTTATAGGGTGCTGAAGGATGTCCAAGATGAACAATTCGCTTGGATTCAACCAGACAAAGGGGGTGAATATAGTAGGTATAAGGGTGGTATAGGCGCTTATCTACAAAGATGGGATGTCAGACATGCCAAGAATGTTCCTGACTGGTTTTAAGTAATGTCCATACGAAGTGAATACTATTCTGTAGAATTTCATCAACCTCCATCGCGGATTTTGAAAACTCCCTCTCACAAACCACCCATGTATCCCTTAAGACGACAATTCAGCCATGTTGGCAGGCTTCTTCAGCAGTCTAAGCTGACGGCTACAAGTGAGATTGAGATGTCTCATTTTAATCAACTTGCGAGCACATGGTGGGACGTCAATGGACCCCAGAGAATTCTTCATAAGATGAATCTGTTGAGGATGGATTTCATTAACGATACCATCAAATCTCATTTAAAATTGAACAAAGGCATCACAAACCCTGAAGAACAGATTTATGTACCCCCTTTCAATGTAGACAATGTTCTCCCGAAAGAAATAGCAGACCGGATCAATGGCGAGCAAGAGATTCGAAGACAACAGCTATGGCAGCAATTGAAATTGGACGCTCTGGACATTGGATGTGGTGGAGGCATTCTTAGTGAAAGTTTGGCCCGACTACCCGTGGTAAATAGGGTGAAAGGCATTGATTTGTCTACAGAAGTTTTAGAAGTGGCAAGACAACACAAGGAGCTTGATCCCATGGTTAGGGAAAAACTGACATACGAACTAAAGGCCGTAGAGGATCTGGATCCAAAAACCGAACAATACGATGTGGTTACAATGTTTGAAATGTTGGAGCATGTGAATTATCCTGCTGAGGTTTTGAAGGCTGCTCTACGCCACGTAAAGCCTGGAGGATGGATTTTTATTAGTACCATTAATAGAGATCTAATTTCTTGGTTCACGACTATATTTATGGGGGAACACATACTAAAGATTGTACCTCTTGGAACACACACATATGACAAATACATTAACGAAAAGGAGTTGGGACAATGGGTTGAAGATGGTCATGAGAATCCGGATCTTGATGACCTAAGGAAACAATTTGAGGTGGCAGGTTCCAAAGGATGTGTGTACTTGCCCTGTTATGGCTGGAAATTCACTGACAACGCGGAGGTCGGTAATTATTTCATGGCTTTGAAAAGAAGAGAATGAATGAGGGCAGCAATACTTGAATCAGGCAGCCACTTCTTCCTTTTTCTCTTGTTCCTCATCAACAAATGTTGGCAGTTCATCATTATTTTGTAGATAGCTTGGTAATCCATTTGATTCTCCTAATTCGGCATCAAAGTCCATCTCTTCTCCTAAGGCATCTAGTTCGGCATCAAGCTCAGATTCACTTATATCATCGGGAACGTCATAACTTTGGGCCAATGAATCCTGCAATTCATTAGATTTATCTATCAGGTCAAGCATTTCGTCTTGCAAAGATTCAATCTTGTCGATATCAATTTTACCATACGTTTTCTTTAATTCTTTATTGGCAGACTTCATGGCACTGACTGTGATCATTGTGTTCTTGAGATTATCCGTGGTCATGGAAGCTTGAGACATGTTCCAAGATTGTGATTCCAATTGATCTTTTTGGGCTTCTAACTGTTTACGTTGTTTGAGCAGCTTCATTGCCTTCTGTTTAACAGCGTTCTTAGCAGGACCATCCCTCATACGAGAGAGTTTCTGCTGATAGGTGGAGAGCTCAGTGTTGACTTTGGTGAGTTTGACATCAATCGAAGAGACACGTTCTTCGATACTATTGATTGCATCATTGAGGTTGGGCTTGGGTTCATTACTTCTGCCTCCGAACAGACGGTTCATCTTGTTTACTAGTGGCGAGTGTGAGGTAAAACTGTTAGTTTCTCGATATATCTCTATTGAGAGAAATTAATGAGAGGGGCGACCAGAGGGATTTCAGGTCCAGAAAGAGTCTACGTACAAGGAGGGTAAATAATAAGTTAGGAGCTACGACGTAGACACATAACGGCTCATCTCAACGGTGGGCACGACAGCACTGGAACTCAAGCTTACAATACAAAGAGTATATCGTAAACGGTGCCCTTGTGGTTCATTCATCGTGGACCATTTTCAAAAGTTGCCAGGGCAAATCCTTCACAGCTTGTGCATACTGTCCTTTTAACCTTCAGTAGTCTTCTTCCCTTTCATCTTGAGCATCTTGAAACTACATCATCATGACCTTTCTCCCCAACTTTAGTGAATAACCGGCTTTTCAATCACGCAAATTCCCCCAAAATCCCTGTTATTATGGGATATTTATTGAATCTAAAGAGGGAGGGGCATCAAAATAATATATAATCTTTTCGTCATTAGCCCTCCGCCAACGGGATTATTTAATGTTACTAACCGCTTAATCAGCCGGGGATGCGATGCACTTTTTTTTTCACCTTATAACCATATCGTCCTACTTCAGGTTGTTCTCATTACCATTATTCCCTGCCACCATCTAGGTAGTAGAAAGATCAGAAATGTCCGTGTTTACGCCAATAGAGGAGGCCTTGAAGGCTTACAGTACGTTGTTCTTTCTGCTGCTTGAAAACGAGTCATCTGCGATTACTAACCTATCTAGAAAATGGAGAATTTCTCATCGTGATGGACGATGAAGACAGAGAAAACGAAGGCGACTTGATTGTTGCCGCTGAATTGATAACGACACAAAAAATGGCTTTCCTCGTGAGGTATTCTTCTGGATATGTTTGCGTTCCACTTTCCACCAAGAGAGCTGCAGAACTACAGTTACCACCGATGATCAAGAACAGAACAGACAGACAGGGTACTGCGTACACACACACTGTGGACGCCAGAGATGGCACTACCACAGGAATTTCGGCCTCTGACAGAGCGTTGACCTGTCAAGTTTTGGCCAACCCCAAGTCGAAACCCGAAGAATTGATGAGGCCGGGACATATTTGCCCTCTGATTGCAAGAGAAGGTCTGTTGAAAGAGAGAAGGGGCCACACGGAAGCTGCTGTTCAATTGTGTGAATTGACTGGATTACAACCTGCTGGAGTGATAGGAGAGCTGGTTCGTGACGAGGACGGGTCTATGATGCGATTAGACGACTGTGTTCAATTTGGTCTCCGCCACAACGTGAAAATCATCAACCTTGACCAGATCATTGAATACATGGATTCCAAGAACAGTTAGATACGATGGATAGTAATACAGAGATGTCATGAGTGTTAGCTCGTGATGGGGGCGAGGCGGTGGGAGGCTCGTTCTTGGTCAAATGTAGATATAGTAAGCAAGACGAAGAGCACGCGAAGCCTTCAACGAGGCGGCATTCGGTTTTGTATGCCTCGTAATGACTACACAAATTGTGCTTATCGCGAACTGGTCGACATTTTGATCATGCATACTATGTTGAGACACGATCTCATACTATTGCGGCAATGAGCAGCAAAGTTGACTAATTAAAGCTGACGGATGATGCAGGGCGTAGTCAATTTATTGATTGATTGCATTCAATTGTTGAAGCCGTTCAAGTCTGTATGCCCGAGACCCTAAACCCTTCTTGTGAG
The DNA here is from genome assembly GCA_023213065.1 of Komagataella ulmi. Lineage (NCBI taxonomy): Eukaryota > Fungi > Ascomycota > Pichiomycetes > Pichiales > Pichiaceae > Komagataella > Komagataella ulmi. Next base: position 2,994,643 of record JAKWAZ010000001.1, read on the forward strand.
TACTCTACCCGTAGGAGGCTCCCAGTCATGATGTATAGTCACGATATAGTACTAGTAGCCTCACCACCCCCCAGAAAACGCTAATCCCACAGAACGCATAACGCCTCTTATGTCATAATAACCACTCGCACTCCTGCTACGGCCCCTTACGTGATCATTTCACTTACACCCGCCTAAGCTTCGCCCACATGCCTGCGTTTTGCCAAGAGTTACCCAACGAGCTTGGTTCACTCATCCTCTATTTATAGTTAGTAGGTTCTCACCATTCTCCACTAACCTCGTGCCAATGATCCTCAACCACTTGGTATTAATAACCCTCAGCATCGCACTAGCAAGTGCGAAACTCCAATCGCCTTTCAAGGCTAATAAGTTGCCATTCAAAAAAGTTTACCATTCCAACGACCCAAAGGACCGTTTAATTAAGAGGGACGACTACGAGTCCCTCGACCTGAGACACATCGGAGTCTTGTACACTGCAGAGATTCAAATTGGATCTGACGAAACTGAAATTGAGGTCATTGTCGACACTGGTTCTGCCGACTTATGGGTCATCGATTCCGACGCTGCCGTCTGTGAGTTATCCTACGATGAGATTGAGGCCAATAGCCTCTCGTCAGCTTCCACCAAATTCATGGATAAAATAGCTCCTGCATCACAAGAGCTCCTGGATGGTCTGAGTGAGTTTGGATTTGCCCTGGATGGTGAGATTTCTCAACACTTAGCCGATAAATCTGGACGTGTTTCAAAGAGAGAGGAAAATCAGCAAGATTTCAACATTGACCGTGACGAGCCTGTGTGTGAACAGTTTGGTTCCTTCGATTCAAGCTCCTCTGACACTTTCCAAAGCAACAATACAGCTTTCGGTATTGCTTACCTTGATGGTACTACTGCAAACGGAACCTGGGTCAGGGACACAGTCCACATCGGCGACTTTGCTATCAGCCAACAGAGCTTTGCGTTAGTGAACATCACAGACAACTACATGGGAATCTTGGGTCTCGGACCTGCTACCCAACAAACCACCAATAGTAACCCAGTTGCAGCAAACAGATTCACCTATGATGGTGTTGTGGATTCATTGCGGTCCCAAGGATTTATCAATTCAGCATCTTTTTCCGTTTATTTGTCTCCAGATGAAGATAATGAGCACGATGAATTCAGTGATGGAGAAATTCTATTTGGTGCTATTGATAAGGCCAAGATAGACGGGCCATTTAGACTTTTCCCATATGTCAATCCTTACAAACCAATTTACCCCGATCAGTACACTTCGTACGTTACTGTTTCTACGATTGCGGTGTCTTCGTCTAGTGAGACTCTCATTATTGAGCGACGTCCTCGTTTGGCATTGATAGATACAGGAGCCACCTTCTCGTATCTACCAACCTACCCATTGATTCGTTTAGCATTCTCCATCCATGGAGGTTTTGAATATGTTTCACAGTTGGGATTATTTGTTATTCGCACAAGTTCCTTGTCTGTTGCAAGGAATAAGGTGATTGAGTTCAAGTTTGGTGACGATGTTGTGATCCAGTCTCCAGTATCTGATCATCTATTGGACGTCTCAGGCCTTTTCACTGATGGACAAAGTTACTCTGCATTAACTGTACGTGAAAGTTTAGACGGACTTTCCATTCTAGGTGACACATTCATCAAATCGGCCTACTTATTCTTTGACAATGAAAACAGCCAGCTGGGTATTGGCCAAATCAAAGTCACTGATGACGAGGATATTGAGGTGGTCGGCGATTTCACCATTGAGCAAGATCCGGCCTATTCTTCCACCTGGTCTAGCGATCTACCTCATGAGACATTTACTAGAGCTTTGAGTACTGCTTCAGGAGGAGGTCTTGGTACTGGAATAAACTCAGCCACAACTTCTCGAGCTAGTTCTAGTTCTCGATCTAGTTCTAGTTCTTCATCTCGCTCTACTTCAGGTTCTGCTTCAGGTTCTGCTTCTGCTACTCAAGCTGAAGAAACTTCCACTGATCTTGGAGCGCCCGCTGCTTCTTTAACTGCAACACCATGTCTTTTTGCCCTACTGCTGCTCATGTTGTAGTGGCTTTTTTTTTTTACTGAATTTTAACGTATTAATGATTGCATTGTGTAGGTGTAATGATTTGCAATTACTACTAATTTACTAAGAATGCTACAGAGGAAAGCACTTGTTGCCAGTGTAGTCTTCAATCTATCAGGATTGACGCTCAAACATCCTCAGCTGCGCTGATCGCGCATAAAATAAATCTTCGAACTTTTTTCCCTTTCATGCTCATAAAGCTTCCTTACTGTCACCTTATCAAAAGAGCTTTTGCCACTAAAGTAGTCACATCAAGAATTGCTCCCCGATATCGTCCAAAAATGTTAGGATCCGTGGAAAGTTTGACTGAGAATTTGAACAATTTGAGCTTGAAGCTTCCAGAAGTTAGTATCCAAGGCTCTTTTCCAGAGAGTAACCCAGTGGACCTGCTGAGAAACTATATCACTCAAGAGCTTAGTAAAATCTCTGGCGTTGACAAAGATTTGATTTTTCCTGCTTTGGAATGGGGTACCACACTGGAAAAAGGTGATCTTCTGATCCCAGTTCCTCGTCTGAGGATAAAGGGTGCTAACCCTAAAGATTTGGCCGAAAAATGGGCCGCTGCATTCCCAAAGGGTGGATATCTCAAAGATGTTATTGCGCAAGGACCCTTCTTGCAGTTTTTTTTCAACACTTCAGTCCTGTACAAGTTGGTCATTTCAGATGCTCTGGAGAGAGGCGATGATTTTGGTGCACTTCCTCTAGGAAAGGGACAAAAAGTTATAGTGGAGTTTTCTTCTCCTAATATTGCCAAACCTTTCCACGCTGGCCATCTCAGAAGTACTATCATTGGTGGTTTCATCTCTAACTTATACGAAAAGTTGGGCCATGAAGTTATACGAATGAACTATTTGGGAGACTGGGGAAAACAGTTTGGTGTTCTTGCAGTAGGATTTGAGCGCTATGGCGATGAAGCAAAATTAGAGACAGATCCAATCAACCATTTGTTTGAGGTCTATGTTAAGATTAACCAAGACATTAAGGCTCAATCAGAGTCTACCGAGGAGATTGCAGAAGGGCAATCATTGGATGATCAAGCTAGAGCATTCTTTAAGAAAATGGAAAATGGTGACGAATCGGCTCTAAGTTTGTGGAAAAGATTCCGTGAGTTATCTATTGAGAAGTACATTGATACTTATGCCCGTCTTAATATTAAATATGATCTTTATTCTGGTGAGTCGCAAGTTCCTCAGGAAATTTTGGACGAAGCCACTAAGATCTTTGAAGAAAAAGGCCTGGTTACCGAAGATCAAGGTGCCAAACTGATCGATTTAACAAAGTTCAACAAGAAACTGGGTAAAGCTATATTTCAGAAGAAGGATGGTACTTCGTTATATTTAACTCGTGACGTTGGTGCTGCCATTGACCGTTACAGAAAGTATAAGTTTGATAAAATGATCTATGTGATCGCCAGTCAACAAGATCTGCACACTGCTCAATTCTTTGAGATTCTGAAACGGATGGATTTTGAATGGGCTAAGAATCTGACTCACATCAACTTTGGTATGGTGTTGGGTATGTCTAGCCGTAGGGGAACAGTTGTTTTCTTAGACAATATTTTGGAAGAGACTAAGGAAAAGATGCACGATGTCATGCGTAAGAATGATTCCAAATACCAACAGATTGCTAATCCAGAGGAAGTTGCTGATTTGGTGGGTATATCAGCTGTCATGATCCAGGACATGCAGTCTAAACGTATCAACAATTATGAATTCAAATGGGAGCGTATGACTTCATTTGAAGGTGACACCGGTCCTTACTTGCAATATGCCCACTCCAGATTGGCGTCAATTACCAGAAATGCTGACATTGATCTCGCTGAACTTCCAGGTGCTGATTTCGGGCTATTGGTCGAGCCTCAAGCTGAGTACTTGATTCGTCTGTTAGCTCAGTACCCAGACGTTCTCAGGGCTTCTTTGAAGAATCACGAACCATCCACTTTGGTAACTTATCTTTTCAAGTTGACTCACCAGGTTTCTTCATGTTATGATGTTCTATGGGTTGCCGGCCAAGAAAAGCCATTGGCTACTGCTCGTCTAGCCCTTTACGCATCTGCTCGACAAATTCTATATAATGGTATGTTGTTGTTGGGTTTGACCCCAGTTGAAAGAATGTAATAGAGAAGAAGAATAATATTTGAATTAGATTGAATTGAATTGAAGTTAGAACTAAGTGTAATTCTAAGATATACGATGAGGCCTCATAAATGCATTCAACGTGTCTTCGTCGATGGCCGCTCTGCGGTCTTGAAAGTTCTTTACAAACTCTTGCAATACTTGAATACATGCTTGCTTCATTTCACCAGTAAGCAGATCCCCTGATTTGTATGCATCAAACTTTTGCTTGAGAAATTCATCGTCATCCTTAAATACCTTCATATACTGGTACGCGACATCAACATCAGGATCGCCGCCTAGTTCTCGATGTTCTTCCACCGTGGTCTGGCCTCCACTAAAAGCATACTTATTAATCTTCTTCTTAATTTGAGCAGGAGTATCAGTCATAAAAATGGCAGTGTTAGAATCGGATGCTGACATCTTAGATGAAGCTCCTTGAAGAGCAGGGAAGAACTTGGAATGCAAAAGAGCAGGCTTGGAGAATTTCAGTTTCTCGGCCACATCTCTTGATACTCTAAAATATGGATCTTGATCTATAGCACATGGGATCAAAGCCGGTGCAGTTGGAGGCAAGTCCAAGACATCAGGGAACGATGAAGGGAAAGAAGGGGCAATTTGAATCGAAGCGAAATGCATCTTACCGACACAATCAGAATCTCCAAAACCAAAAACAGACTTTGCAGTTGAAGTGGTAATCTGTCTGGAAATTCTTACAACGTTTTCGTAAAACCCGCCCGAAATGTATTCCAAGTTGGAAAAAATGAAAGTTTTCTTCGGGTCAAATCCAATAGCGATGATATCCTTAGCATTGTCCTTGGAAAATTGCTTAACATCTTCGATGGTCAGTTTTGGTTTGAACAAAAACTTTTCATCATCTGTCAACTGAATCACCAACGGAACACCGAATACATCTTGCAACCATTTGGTGAAGATAAAAGGGACCATGTGTCCCAGATGCATACTATCACTGGATGGACCTCTACCAGTGTACAAGAAAAAGGGCTGTTTCTTTTCGTACAGATCTAGAATCTTACCGAAATCTCGCTCACTGAAAAAGACACCCTTTGTGATAAAGTGATGAGGTTTGTGTCCAGTTAGCTTGGTGAATCGGTCTAAAGTTTCCTGTGTAATATGTCTAGTACCAAAATCTTTAATAAGCTTGTC